>BSBN01000290.1:13030500-13685000 GCA_027924645.1 Cunninghamia lanceolata | reverse complement strand
AAAACATTAAGGAGGAAATTTAAATAAAAAGATTAAATTAAATTTACCTAAATAACATTATAAACATTTCCACCCAAATAATAGAAAATCAAATTAAATGAAACTATTAAATAATTAATCCCAAAATATTAAAGGTCTTCGAATAAATATAATTTCCAACAGTTATATTTATTCAATTAAATCAAAGTAAAATTCTCAAGGAAAAGGAATTAAATTGACCTTCACAAATCCCTTACAAGAAAATAATTAACAAATTTAAATCAATAAAAAGAGATCTCCATTTTAATTAAATTAAATCCCACTAGGAAAAGAATAATATAGAAATCTAAACATTAAAAAGCAAAAGGGATAGATAAACCCACTTAAATCCCTAACTACCATATCCCAAATTTAAAATAGATGATATAAATTAAAACTAGAGAATTAATAATTGTAAACACTTACCCATATAAAAATTACCCCAAGGAAAATAATAAACAAATAAACCTCAATAGAGTTCAAAAAGAAAAGAAGAGGGAGAGTTAGGATTCACATGCAAATGGAAATGAAATAAACTAAATTTATTCTATTTTCCTCCACTCATCCCTCAACCCTAAAATCCCTCTATTATTCTATTAGTTTCTTCTTATTTGCCCTAACCCTACCTTTTTCTTTTCCTCAAACCTATTATACTCTCACATTTTGTTTTCTTCATTTTTTTTGTTTTCTCTTTGTTTGTTTTGTTGCAGGTTAGGGTTTCACTGAGATCTTGGTAGCCATGAGCATGCTGCCTCAACAGGTATATACTCATTAAGTATACATACACAGGGTTCTCTTTGTTATATTATATATATATATATATATATATATTACAAAAATTACAGACTGAATAAAAGATCAATGGAGGGGCGACGGAATACAAAACATCACCGTCATGCAAGGAATCGCAAGTTTTTAAATTTCAAAGAGTGGCAACCATGGTGTGGGGAAGGGGGTGAAACCCCACCCACACCCTCTCATATGTGTCAAACTCTGTGGTGGACGGAGGCCTGTGGCTGCCATCCACCACATTCTATATATATATATATTTTAAAAAAAAACTACAAACCCTACCATAATTTAGGGCTTAGACCATCATACTATAAAATATTCTCTATTTTCTTCTGCTCGGTGATAACATTATAAAGTTCAAGCACAGTAATATAAAATGCTATTCGATTTTATTTTGATAAATTTTGATATTAAATAATGTGTGTATATATATATACACACACAAATAAGTAGAAAAAGCAGCTAACTTAAAAATATAAGTTTAGGAAACACTTGTAAGGAACTAATTTTTTTTTTTTTTTAAAGCAGAAATAAAATAGGACATTATGCTATTTTTTTTTGAAAATTAATTTTCTCTTTTTTTTGGACAGCAAAATAAAATATGGCAGTCTTATTAATTTCTTTAAAAACAGCAACCATTAGGAGGAGAATAAATCCTTCCAAGAACCATATCAATATAGAGCTTAATTATTTTCTTTTTTCCATAACAACAACCACTATTTTTTTGTATAAAAATAACTCTACAACAGTCTTATCCTTTCCTCCTTTTTTTTTTTTTTACTTTGCAACAAACCATTTTAACAAGGAAATAACTTCTATTAAAGAACAGCAAAAGAATTCTATAGCAGAAATTTTAACTTCAATAGAAGTTATAGGAACATTTACAACATAAGGAAATTTTCATTATATAGCTTCAACTTTGAGAGTACTTCATTTTACAACCAAACAATAAGGTCTCCAAGACCATGGCTCACAAAACAGCCAACAAGATAATAACATAAAGCCACATTGACCATTTCTCCAAGCTCCAAGATCACCAAAAATAACCTGCAATAATTTTAACACAAAGAGGGGGAAGCCAAGCCACAAAACCGCTCTCCTCCCTACCATAGACCAACAAGTGGGTCACCCCTAAGCTGGGAGGTAGATCATCACACGAGTTCTATCATTCCACAACAAAACCAAAATACAAGCCAACAACACAAAATCACCCATAGCTTTTACACAAAATAAAACTCATAGAAATGAGTTTGGAGGGGTAGGGGAGTGGACTGCTCGACTCAAGAGGTCACTCCAAAAACTCATAATCTCAACACCACAAGGCCTCAAGCCAAAAAATGATATCTCCATGAAATACAAATTCACCATGGCACTCATGCCAACCAAAATACTCCCATACTCAAAATAATGCCCTCAAGGCCATAAGAATACCAACACTAGGAGAGTGACCTCGAGGAGGTTCACTCCTCCCCCACCCCACACAAGGAAGGAAACACCCAATGGGTAGTCTCATCCCAATACACCCAAAACCCACACAAAGAAAATACTCCCAAAACACAACCAAGCACATAAGCAAAAATATAACAAGCATAAGGAATGGCTAAATGCCATGAGGCTTACCTTAAGAGCCCAACAATGGATGCAAGTTGAAGAAGAGCCCAAAATCTTTCTCCAAGCCTCCAATCCTCTAAAATCCTCTAACTCCTTCCCAAAACCCTCCAAAGATAGAAAATTTTCAAAAAGCAAGAAGCCCCAACTCCTCTCCAAGAGGAGTTAAAATAGGCCTCCAATCTAGGCCTTGAGGAATGAGAAGGTGACACATGTCACCTTCTCCTTCTTCATCCCATGCCACTTGCAAGGGAGAAGGAATGTGAGGGTGACATGTGTCACTCTCCTATCCATTCAAACCCTCACCCTCTCCACTTGTGCTATCACACATGTGTGAGAGAAAAAGTGGAGAGGTGGCATCTCTCCCCATGGCTCCATGAGGATAAGGGATGACACATGTCATCACCTTATTCTCCAAGAGAAGCCCTTCACTCCAAGATGCTCTCACACATGTGTGAGAGTCTTGGAGGAAGGTTCCACACACTTGGGGGTCTTGAAGACTCCCCAAGTCTTCAAGGTGGAGGAATCCCCAAGCCTTGGGAAGGGAGATGGGCCTTCTTTCAAGGCATGACTCATCTCCCACCCTTAGCCATTTTAAATTTTCGTCACTTTTATTTAACCCAAGTTTAAGGTGACTAGATGGGAGTTACCCTAGGGTTTAGTAAGCCCAAATGGACCCTAGACGCTACGAGTACCACCTAGGGTTAGTTTGGACCCCTAATAAACACTTAAGGAGGTATAAATTCACATTAAATGGCCCAAAAGTAAAAGAGAACCAAATGGTGTAAATTAAAACACAAGTTTTACAACACATCAATTAAATTAAAGAAAAGGGGTGAACTAGGCCAATTAATTAAATACAAGCATTCACGAAAATATCATTCAATCACACATGATCCTTATCCCTCTTGGGAATGGATCGGCTTAACAAGGAAACACATAAGTGTGAGATCAGCCTCCAATTTTTCGTGGCCTGGAAAATCACCTGCTCACTTAAACAAATGGTCAATCCAACATATATATATCATATTTGAAGCAACAGAATGTAATAATCATGTCATCACATAATTCATACACAACATTAAACAACGCACATCATAATTAAGATTTATAATTGTATTTTCTATATACTAACTCAGAAATCAAAATCACATAGCAAATCCATATAATGAGCTCATAATCAACATCAATAATAATCATCAAGTGTATCTCACATGTTTAACATCATAAGAGCATCAAAATAGGATCTAATCAAATCACCACATACTAATCAAAGCTAATCCAAAGTAAGGAGATATAATCTAAATCCACATAATGGAAATCAATAGTCTCTAAATGTCTAAAATGTCTCCAACTGTAATATGAAATGATCAAAATAGGGAAGTGAAATAAATAGGCCTCACACAAAGGTTAAGTCCTAATCTCCTCCAGAAGTCACCTTGAAGAATTGTCTAAGTTCAGATAAGGAAAGGTATAGCAGGAACAGTGAACAGGGTTTGGTGCAGTGGTCTGCATTCCTCCGTAGATAAGTATTTTGTTATGTGGTTTTAAGGTGTTGTAAACACTTGTATGAAGTGTCTTATTCCAGAGTTAGGAGATTTGAATTCCACCAGAAAGTTAGCTACAAGCTGCTAAGTATCGGCATAGTGTTTGACAGAGACATAGTCTGAGTTCTGATGGTCCTCATTTCTCTGCAAGATGATATCATGCCTTGTGGTTCTGAGGGTAAGATTCGGAATGTGTAAAGAGTCCTTGATATGATTTTGGAAGTGTTTTGTTATCCAGAGTAGAAGTTGTAAGTCAGTAGATGAACCTGTTAAGCATGCTCTTGAGGAACAGGTTGACTAGTGAGATAAATCATGATGCAGAGAAATGATAGTGTGTGAAAGATCTATTCAAGTAATTGAGTGATTAGATCCGACCTATATGAATACACTTGGGCAAAGATTTGGATCCGCATGACACATAGTGCATTGGATTGAGCCGACAAGGTACATCTTTCTATGTGCACATTTCACTTTTTGGATGCAGACCTGACTATGGATCAAATCATGATGCGGATATATAAGAGCGATGAATTTTAGCTAAGTGAGTGTGTGGTGCGTGTGTGTGATGCGAGGATGTGAATAGCAAAGTAGAGTTAGAAGATCATCAGCGATGAAGACTTGGGATTCAGAATTTAGTTGCTAAATGATTGTACCCTGGCATAGTGGCAGATGCTTAAGCAGTATTTAGTTTCCATGTGCAATATGATTGGAAGCAATCTCTCATCATCAAGGCAGTAAGCCAGAAGTGAGCCTTCAACAAGGTTTAACAACCCTCAGGGTTTAACAGCCCTTATTGTAATCTTGCTAGGTTTAGGGTTGAGGCAGTGAGCCTACTAAATCTAGTTGTACTTCATGGTAGTGAGCCAGCATGTTCTAGGCCCATGGAGTGACCAAGCCTGTACATTATTTTTGTAAAGATTGCAATATATATGTGAGAGCATTCCGTGGTTTTTCCCTTTTTGGGTTTTCCACATAAAATCTTGGTGTTATGTGTCATGCTTTTGTGGATGATGTTCATTTGTATATTATGCTTCTATTTGATTAATCCTTTGAAATGGTCAAAAGTAAAAGTGCAAGCAAAGGTTTATAGAACACTAATTCACCCCCCCTCAGTGTTCCTGACAATCAACAATTGGTATCAGAGCCAATTTCCTTGGAAAAAGTTTAATAGCTTAAGGAAGATCTGGGACAGTATGATCATGGTAGCAAGAAAGTATGGAAATTATGAAAGATACAACCAACTAGAAGCAACTCTTATGGATCTTGAAAATTTTGAAGCAGAAGTAGGGATGTGAAAGAAAACTTTAAACAAGCTGATGAATGCATCTTGAAGCTAAAAGAGTAAGTCAAGAAATTCAAAGATAAATACAAAAAAGTTAGTGATCAATTGTTATCAACAAATGAAGCCCTGAATAATTTGGAAATAGAAGTTATAGAAAGAACAAGAGTAGAAGAAGATCTGAATTCAATTGTGAGAAACAAAATAGAAGATTGTGCCAAACTTGAAAAAGAAATTGAAAAAATGAAAGCAGATTTGGAAAAGGCCAAGAGTTTTGAAGAGAAGTTTAAGTTAAGCTCTACAAAATTGGAAGAATTGCTGATCTGTCAAGCATCTTGATGACAAGCAAGGTTTGGGATTTGAGAAAGGAGAAAGTTCAAAATCTGGTCAAATGAGTACTAAGTCAAGGCAAAACAAAGGATACCAGTTCAAAGATCAAAGAAGAAGACATAGAAGACCTTCTGTCAAACAACCAAATGCTCAAAGGTACCCATCCTTCAATGGTTATTGTAATTCATGCAATAATTTTGGTCATAAGGCTACTCAATGTAGGAGCAAAGTAAATCAAAAGGTTCCATCACTCTCTAGTCAATGTTTCAATTGCAAGAAAATTAGTCATAGAGCAAATGAATGTAGAAATCAGATCAGGAAAAGTTTCAACAATGGGAGGAATGAACAAACATTCAAAGATAAATACTCCACTTGTAGTAAAATTGGTCATAAAGTTGTTGTATGCAGAAGTAAAGTAAGTCAGAATTCTATTAGGTTTAATGCATTCTATAAAATGGGACACAGATCAAATGAATACAGAAGCTTGGTAAGAACTAACTTTCAAAATACCAGGAACAGTCAACCATTCAATGGAAAGTGTTTTGCCTGCAATAGATTTAGACATATGGCAAATCAATGTAGATCAAATTCAATCTATGGAAGGAATCAAAGTCAAAATAATGTGATGTGCTTCAATTGCAACAAATTTGGACATGTTGCAAGATTTTACAGAAGTAGAAATGTGAAGAGAAATCACTATTCTGAAGAAAGGAAAACAAAGCAGAGAAATGATAAAGGAAAAGAGAAAGTTGATCCAGTTGAAACCAAGAAAGAAATGAACAAGGTATGGATTAAGAAAGAAGTAATAGAATTCAGGGATCAATCCACACCAGTATCCAGTGCAGATACTTCCTCTGGGAAGTAAATTGAGAGCCCTAGCTCAGGGGCAGCAATGTAGAAAATCCAAATCTCCCATTCAGAAAGTGGGTGCCAGAATCCAGCATGAAGGCGTATGATGAAATCTGATGTGACATAGTTCTTGGAAGAAAAAATGAAAGAAAAAGGGTCAATGCAGCATATTACGGAGCAATTCTAATCATCTGTATTCTACAGTGAAGGGTTTTGGTAGCTTTTTGGAAATGAGCATTTAATGACAACTAGGTCAAGTCATGCAGAGGATAAAAAGAGACTTGTTTGATTTCAAAATCACTTTGCACTCAAGTGACTAAGGCGAACCAAAGAAAAAAAATCAAAAAAACTACAGTACTCTCCAAAGAATTTTAGATTGAGATCAAGGAAACCCTATTCCAGTGAAAGAGGTATTTGCAACTTGAAACCCTATTGTGAAAATTAAATTGCTCTGGAAAAATGTTTACTCCTCATGTAATCAAAATAGGAAAAATGCATCACCCCAAGTTTAAGAAATAATTCTTCAAATTGCTGAAAAATGATCCGTTAGGGGCATTCTCAATTACTCCACATGGGGTCATGCATATGGAAGATATCAGGGTATACATTCATACCAGTTTAGAAGAATATGATCATATGAAGTTAGGAAAACTGTATTTGGATGAACTGACTACTGTGGACATTATGCTGAAAGATAATTACAAAGTTCTAGGAGAAAAGAAAATTGACACCTGGTTGGACTTTCCCGCAATTCTGATTGATGCATGGGTCAAGCTTATTCTAAGCAGAATTCATGATGAATCTTTATGGATTGATGAACCCTATTTGATAACTAAAGAAGCCATTAAAGTTGTAACTGGTATGAGCTCCTCCAAAAGGGTTCCAGGCATAAAGAAAATGAAGAACAATGTGGTAATGCAGCTAACAAGAGCCAAATTTGAGAAGAATGGCCTTACAATGAATGATATCAGGGATCTGGCTGTCAGATTTGCATTAATGATTATCAGATACAAAATATACTTCTCCAACAAGGAAAATTATGTGTCTGCATCAGCTATATACACAGTGTATGACATGATCAAAAACAATAAGGATTATGATCTTTGTAAATTGCTCCGGAATGAACTTATGGAGAACTTGGAAAGAATAAAAGAAACTAATCATCCTTTCAAATATGGAACATTGATTATATGTTTACTCTTTTACTTCCTAAAAGAGCCACCTGGTCTATGAAATGTTATCTGGCTTGATCACATACCTGTAGCTGCTCAAATAAGAAATCATTTATAGAGTTTGGGCAATGCAGATATGCAAAATGAAATCATATGGAAATATTTCAAAGATTTTCAATAGAAGATGGTAAGAAGGTTCCGGATACGTAAAAAAGTAGTGATAAAGTATGTTCAAAGGATATTGTATTCATGGTGGATAAAGACAAATGCTTTATGGAAGTTGTGGAACCAAGAACTGTATGGGTCCCTACACTAGGTTATGAAGTTGCAGAAGATGTCTTGACTGAATTAGCTGATACACTACTAAGTAAACCTATTGATCCCAAAGAGGACAGATTCGGGACATTCTCAGAATTATCTTCCAGAATGTTGATGGAACCTAAGCAGTCAGAGAGAACATCAAATGAACAATTAAGTAAGGTAGAAACCAAATCAGGAGGATCCAAGTTCACAAGTACTCTGGTAGAATGGGCATCAAACACTCTAGAAAGGAAAGATAAGATATCTAAAGAGGAGATACTAGCATCTAGTCCCAGAAAAAGAATAAGGATCTCATCCATTATAGAAGCCACAATTGAAGGAAAGAAGAAAAAGGAAGTCTCACTTTGTGAAGAATTGGTGACAAGAGACACTGTTGCATCAGTAAAAGAAGTGCTAGAGAAAAAGAAACAAGATTGGGATGAACCAAAATTTCTACAGAGCCAAATAAATCTGGACACAATGTCTTCGGCATAGAAATTTAAGTGGGTTTCAATTGTCCAAGCAAAGGCTCAAGAAGAGATGTTGAAATCACATACTAAGGGTAGTAAACTAATTGATGAAGCATCTGAGTCTTTGGAGAAGTTGTTGCCTACCCACAGGAGGGATTCATCCATGCCCCCAGCAAGTCATTTGAAGGGATTAATAAATTCAGTAAGTAATCAATTTGAATCTTTTGAGAAATTTGCAGAAACAAAAGTAAGGCGGGAATTTGAAGGAAAAAGACTGGAAGAATTAAAGACAATGATAGCCAAGGATAAGATTTCATTAGATAATTCAATATCCAACATTCAAAGAGATGTGAAAGAAGGTGGAGATGTGTACAAATTTTGTCTATCCTAGCCAAAAGATGCTCAGGAGATTGGAGAAAAGATCAAAGAGCTGGAACAGAAAATGATGGACATCTCTAACGAATTTGATCCAGTAATAGAATCAGTTAGAAATAAAGATTGTGGATGAGTACGTACAGTTTTGAAATTTTGAAAATTTTGGATTCTGGATCACATCCTTTTCCATTGATGTTGATTATAGGATAGACAAATAAGAGGGGGGTGAATCAGTTGTTTAAAAAAAAAACTTTTGTTCCTTAATTTCTTAAAGCCTTCTTATATTTCAATAGCATAATAATGATCATGGAAGCACAATGCAATAACTCAAAAAGCAGAAACACATTCACCACATATGACACCAATAATTTAATGTGGAAAACCCAGTTAAGGGAAAAACCATAGGGTGACTAACCCAAGATTGTATTCTATGTTAAAAGAATAAGAAGAACAAAATGGCACTTGCCAATTAGGGCTCACTGCCTAAGCACACTGCTCACAAGAGGCCCACTGCCTATAGGAGACACACTGTCTACATAATAATATAAATATTACATACTTGAACTAGAGATTAGCATCTTCACCATGCTTGAGACAGTTCCATTTAAGCTCAACACTTTTTCTCTGCTTTTCGCTCCTCTCCTCTCTATATCTTTCTCATCATGACCACGGATATTTTTGAATGACTTTGGAATTCTTATTTATACATGACATCAACTTTGGAATGATCATCAAAGTCGACACAACATACTTTATTCTATTACAGAGCAATTACAAAAATATAACTTGACTTGTTACAAAAACTTCATGCGTATCACCACACTTTCAGTCACACATATTTGGGACTTCAATCTTCTTCACAGAACATCTTCAGAATCATGTGTAAATCATCTAGTCGGCCAAGATTAGGAGGAAAACCATCACCTGAAGGTAAATCTTCAATTACAAGCTCAATCTTCAATGCGGACCACCAACACAAAATAGACACAATCTAGAGACCCCCACAAGCTTGCTTGAATCACCAAGAACATCTGCACCACTTCTGCTTACTGTAATCATTCACATCTTCATCTGGAACCTCAAGAACATAGTTACCCATCTCTATCATATTAGAAGGATTACTTGTGGACCTCCAAACAATGAACCAATTGAGTTGTCAATTCACATTAGCCTTCCAAACATGCCACCAGATCCGCAGAACAAGATATTGCATTTTCAGATCTCACCGGACCTATTTGGGTCACTCTATCACCTCTGAACAGTTTCTAGAACTAGTTTTTCTCTCATGGCCATAGCTCCTCCACATTTTCATGCGGACCTCTCAAATCTTGACTGGATCATCTTCAAATACAAATATACAAACCCTTTGATACGCATACTCTGATCTTCAACTAATTGGAATCTTTACTTCATAGAACTTTACTATCTTCACTGTTCTTCTATGTTTCTGATAGGGCTAATTTTCTTAATATCCTCAGCACACAGCTCATCCAAAACTTGACATCAATGCAACAGGGGTATTTTGACATCAATGACAACACCAGTTTGGCCCATACTTGTAACAATCTCCCCCTTTGTCATTGATGGAAACATATGATGTGAAAAACTATTTTGACCATCAAGACAAGAACTTCTCCTCACTGGCTCCCCCTAACAACATCAATCATTCACATATCTTTTCTTTCTTCATTTCTCCCCCTTTGATCAGCAATCTCTTTTATTTTTCACAAGTCTTTTCTCCCCCTTTTGGGAAAGGGCATATACTTGCATCAATACTTCATAATCATACAGACTACTCCCCTTTAGTAGCATCTTCCTATCATCAATCTAGACCACAAGATATGACAGTGAGATCCACCGGACTGATGCACATCAGTGCACCTTAATTCAGAACCGGAGGGGTAATAACCCCTAACTTCTCCTTGAGATACTCAAAAGAGTCCTTAGGTAGAGGTTTAGTAAAAATGTTTGCAATCTGATCCTTTGAGGGCACAAACTCCAATCTAACTTCATTCTTGTTCACCTGCTCTCTCAAAAAGTGAAACTTGATGGATATATGTTTTGTCTTTGAATGCAACACCAGATTTTTTGATATATTTATTGCACTTGAGTTATCACAGAAGATTGTGATAGGTTCTTCATACTCCACTATGATGTCTCTTAGCATTTGCTTCATCCACAATACTTGAGTGCAACCACCTACTACTACAATATACTCTGCTTCTGCAGTGGACATAGATATTGCCTCTTGTTTCTTTCTTAGCTAAGAAACCAATCTTTTCCCCCAAAAAAATGCACCATCACTAGTACTCTTCCGTTCATCCACATCTCCTACCCAATCAACATCTATATATGCATGAAGAGAGAAATCATGATCCCTAGGATACCATAGACCATACTCAACTTCTCCCTTCAGATATCTGAGAATTCTCTTGATTGCCATGACATGAGACTCTCGAGGATCAACTTGGAATCTGGCAACAAGACCAACAACATTCATAATGTCAGATCTAGTTTGTGTAAGGTACAGTAGTCCTCCAATCATTGACCTGTACTTTTTCTGATCAGCCTTAGGAGATTCATCATCCTTGCTCAATTTACACCCGGTTTCCATGGGAGTGTTCATTGGCTTTGAATCTTCCATCCCAAATTTCTTCAACAATTCTTTCACATATTTGGTCTGTGCTATGAATATTCCTTTCTTTGTTTGAGTGATTTGTAGACCCAAGAAGAAATTCATTTCCCCAAACATAGACATCTCAATTTCACTTTTCATTTAATTTGCAAAAGTCTTGCACATACTATCTTTTCCTCCAAAAATGATATCATCAACAAATACTTCAACAATCAAGATATTTTCATGATCAATCTTGAAGTACAAGTTACTGTCAGCAGTACCTTTTTTGAAACCAATCTTTCATACCAGGCTCTTGGGGCTTGTTTGAGTCCATACAATGATTTCTTCAACTTGTAGACCATATCACCATGATCAGACAATTGGAATCCATCCGATTGCTCAATGTATACCTCTTCTTCCAAATCACCATTTAGGAAGGCAAACTTGACATCCATCTGATATACTTTGAAATCCTTGAAGGTAACAAAAGCAAGAAATAATCTGACTGCTTCAATTCTTGCCACCAGAGCAAAAGTTTCTTCAAATTCAACTCCTACTTGAGAATAACCCTTACAGACCAATCTGGCTTTGTTTCTGACTACTTCACCATCTTCATTCAGTTTATTCTGGAAGACTCACTTAGTCCCAATCACATTTTTGTCTTTAGGTCTGGGAATAAGATCCCAAGTGTGATTTTTTTCAATTTGCATCAACTCTTCCTCCATTGCTTTAGCCCAGCTTTTATCATTACATGCTTCACTTACTATTTTTGGTTCAACCTTTGAAATCAGACAATACTTCACTGAATATTGAGCAATTTTTCTTCTTGTTTGAACACCTTTGTTTCTATCTCCTATGATCTGGTCTTCATAATGATTCAGTCTTACATACCTGGGAGTTTTGGGAATTTCTTGCACTTCTATTTCTTGGATAGGTTCATTCAAACTTATCTCTTCTTCCCATATTTTAGGATTCTCTGGATCAGTCTGAATCTGAACTGCAGTTGGGGCTTGTTCTTCTTGGACCGAAACATCATTATGATCATCTACTTCATACTCATAAAACCTTGAGGGATTTTCAATGCCTTCATCAACCTTCACATTTGCACTTTCTACAATCTTTCTCAATCTCTTGTTATAACACCGGTATGCTTTGCTTTGAGTGGAATATCCCAAGAATATTCCTTTATCACTTCTAGATCAAACTTTCCAAAGTCTTCATCTCTTTTGATATAACACTTACTACCAAAGACTCTGAAATATTTCACAGTAGGGGTGATGCCAAACCAAAGTTCATAAGGAGTCTTACCAGTATAGCTTCTAATTTGTACTCGATTAAGAGTATAGATAGCAGTGCTTACAACTTCTCTCTAGTAGATCTGAGGGACATTTGATTCCATCATCATGGTTCTAGATGCTTCCTGGATGGTCTGATTCTTTCTCTCCACTACTCTATTCTACTGTGGAGTTCTTGGAGTAGATAACTGTCTCTTTATCCCATGTTTCTCATAGAATTCTATGAACTCTCTGGATGTGAATTTACCACCTCTATCAGACCTGAGACATTTTATGTTTAACCCAGTTTCATTTTCTACCATAGCCTTGAATATTTTGAACTTCTCAAGTGCTTCAAATTTCTCTTTCAGGAAAGTCACCCACATCATCCAGGAGTGGTCATCAATCAGTAACATTAAACATCTATCACCTTGCAGACTCCTAATTCTTATCAGTCCACATAGATCAATATGCACCAAGTCCAACAATCCGGTTGAGGATTGTTCCTTACTTTTAAATGTGACTTTTTTCTACTTACCCAACTAACATTCTTTGCACAAACTGTTAGTAGGTTTCACCAGTCTTGGAAGATCTCTTACAGCCTGAGTGTTTCTTATCTTGATGATATTATCAAAATTTACATGACACATTCTCCTATGCCACAACCAACTCTGATCAATTTGGACAAATAAACAACTTTTTCTAGTACCAACCAAGTGGAAGATGTTACCTTTTGTCTGAGTACCGGATGCAATCTCAGTTCCAGAGCTTTCAAAGATCTTGCATTTTCCATTTTTGAATCAGAGATGATAGCCTTTGTCCACCAACTATCCAACATTGAGAAGATTATGCTTCAGACCTTCAACATACAGAACATCACTAGTTTTGTTCTTTCCATCAAAAGAAATGGTTCCTCTACCTCTGATTCTGCCAGTAGAATTATCACCAAATTTTACAACTCCTCCTTCATATCTTTCCAGATTTATGAACTTATTCTAATCACCAGTCATATGGTGAGAGCATCCACTATCAATGACCCATTCATCCTTTTCTTCAACTTGAACAGCCAGAGCCTTTTCTACCATTTTATGATTGATAGATTCAATGGGCATTGGATCTTCTTCCTTGATAGCAATAAACACCCAGTCATTTTCAGATTTGTTTCCTATCTCAGATTCATCATCTATTACTCCTTCATTGTCATCATCTTCTTGAACATAGTAACATTTCTCTTGGAATCTTGATCTATTAGGATTTGGCCTTGAAAATCTTTCTGGACATCTTGAGGCAAAATGACCAATCTTGTTGTAGTTGAAATATTTAAAGGGAAATTTTCCTTCATACTTAATAGATCCTCTTGGCAGTCTTTTTGCAATCAGGACTTCAAGTTGAGCAGCTTCTGCCTCATCTTCTTCTAGATCTTTTCTTTCTTTTTCATACCATGATAATTTCTTTGAGGAAGGCTCTCCTGGATCATACCTCTATTTACCTTTTGTAGAGGCACTAGCTTTGAATGCAGATTCAGTCTTGGGGAGAGCATCTCCAAACTCAGCCATTTCAAATACAGCTAACTTCCCAACCAATTGATCCCTTGTAATATTTGATAAAGATCTGAATTCCTCAATAGCAGCAACCTTGTGTTTGTAAGTAGGAGGTAAGGATCTGAGAACTTTGGTAACAATCTCATCTTCATCCAAAGTTCCACCAGCACATCTAATGCCACAAATTAGCTCATTTACTTTTGGTATAAATGTAGTGATATTCTCATCTTCATTCATCTTCAGGTTTTCAAATTTTCCTTTCAGACTTTGTAGCTTGGCACATTTAACATATTTGTCTCCTTCATGCAAAATTTCTAGCTTTGACCAAATTTCATATGCAGTTTTTAAATCCATAACATTTGTCAACTTTGTATCAGATAAGGCACTTAGTAAGGCTTCTTTATCTTGAAGATTATCTTCAGCATCTCTGATTTCATCTAGAGTTGTCAGACCATTCTTTGGAGGAATATACTCTTTTATAGTCATGTTCCAATATTGAATTCTCATTCATTGCAAGTGACATTCCATGCGGCTTTTCCAAAGAGGGTAGTTCGTTCCATCAAACCTTGGACTATCCTTCTTGTAGGAAGAAATCCTGGATCTCCTCAAGTGGTTAAGCTCTTTTAGAGGAACTTAACTCTAATACAAATTGTTGATTATAGGACAGATAACTAAGAAGGGGGTGAATCAGTTGTTACAAAAAAAAACTTTTGCCTTAATTTCTTAAAGCCTTCTTATATTTCAACAGCATAACAATGATCATGGAAGCACAATGCAATAACTCAAAAAGTAGAAACACATTCACCACATATGACACCAATAATTTAACGTGGAAAACCCGGTTAAGGGAAAAAGCATGGGGTGACTAACCCAAGGTTGTATTCTCTGTTAAAAGAATAAGAAGAACAAAATGGCACTTGCCAATTAGGGCTCACTGTCCGAGCACACTGCTCACAAGAGGCCCACTACCTATAGGAGACACACTATCTACAGAATAATATAAATATTACATACTTGAACTGGAGATTAACATCTTCACCATGATTGAGATAGATCCATTTAATCTAAACACTTTTGCTCTTCTTTTCGCTCCTCTCCTCTCTATATCTTTCTCATCATGACCATGGATACTTTTGAATGACTTCACAATTCTTATTTATACATGATGTCAACTTTGGAATGATCATCAAAGTCGGCACAACATACTTTATTCTATTACAGAGCAATTACAAAAATATAACTTGACCTGTTACAAAAACTTCATGCGTATCACCACACTTTTAGCCACACATATCTGGGACTTCAATCTTCTTCGCAGAACATCTTCAGAATCATTTGCAAATCATTTAGTCAGCCAAGATTAGGAATAACACCATCACCCGAAGGCAAATCTTCAATTACGAGCTCAATCTTCAATGTGGACCACCAACACGAACTGGACACAATCTAGTGACCCCCACAAGCTTGCTTGAATCACCAAGAACTTCTACACCACTTCTGCTTACTGTAATCATTCGCATCTTCATCCGGAACCTCAAGAACACAATTGCCCATCTCTATCATATTAGAAGGATTGCTTGTGGACCTCCAAACCATGAACCAATTAAGTTGTCAATTCACATTAGCCTTCCAAACATGCCACCAAATCTGCAGAACAAGATATTGCATTTCTGGATCTCACCAAACCTATTTGGGTCACTCTGTCACCTCTGAACAGTTGCTAGAACCGGTTTTGCTCTCATGGCCATAACTCCTCCACATTTTCATGTGGACCTCTCAAATCTTGACTAGATCATCTTCAGATACAAATATACAAACCCTTTGATGCGCATACTCTAATCTTCAACTGACTGGAATCATTACCTCATAGAACTTTCCTATCTTCAATGTTCTTCTCTGTTTCTGATAGGGCTAATTTTCTCAATATCCTCAGCACATAACTCATCCAAAACTTGACATCAATGCAACAGGAGTATGTTGAAGTCAATGACAACACCGGTTTGGCCCATACTTACAACAATTGATGTCAAAGGGGGAGAAGTAGATCAGTGAAAAATGGATAATCATCTCAGGGGGAGCAGGAAAATAAAGTGTATATAGTAAGGGGGAGAAGTCAAGTATTTTTCACTAACTGTTTCCATCAATGCCAAAGGGGAAGATTGTTGGCAAGAGACACTGCTCCGGTATGGACCTGTATGTTGTCATTGATGGCAACAAGGCTCAGAGATCTTATCACCATGATAGGAAGAGATATCTCCAAAAGAACATGTTGGATCCCATGTCCGGTTGACAGAAAATGGCTAAGTATGGAAAGTATTCTAAGTAGAGGACAGTAAGTCGGATAGTATGTCTTTGCAGATGATGATTTGATAATACAGTTTAGGTATGATGTTCTCAATTGTTTGATAGTGTTATGCTTCAAATGTTAAGTCCTGATCTCCTCCGGAAGTCACCTTGAAGAATTGTCTAAGTTTGAATAAGCAAAGGTATAGCAAGAAGAGTGAACATGGTCTAGTGTAGTTGTCTGCATTCCTCTGTAATAAGCATTTTGTTATGTGGTTTTAAGGTGTTGTAAACACTTATATGAAGTGTCTTATTCTAGAGTTAGGACATCTAAAGTCCACTGGAAGGTTAGCTACAAGCTGCTAAGTATCGGCATAGTGTTTGACAGAGTTTGACAAAGACAGAGTCTGAGTTCTGATGGTCTGCATTTCTTCACAAGATGATATCATGCCTTGTGGTTCTGAGGGTAAGATTAGGAATGTGTAAAGAGTCCTTGATACAATTTTGGAAGTGTTTTGTGATCTGCAGTAGAAGTTGTAAGTCAGCAGATGAACCTGTTAAGCATGCTCTTGAGGAACAAGCTGACTAGTGAGATAAATCATGATGCAGAGAGAGGATAGTGTGCTGAAGATCTATTCAAGTAATTGAGTGATTAAAGCCAACCTATATGAATAGACTCGGGTAAAGATTTGGGTCCGCATGACACATAGTGCATTGGATTGAGCCGACAAGGTACATCTTTCTATGTACACATTTCACTTCTTGGATGCCGACCTGACTGTGGATCAAATCATGATGCAGATATATAAGAGCGATGAATTTTGACTGAGTGTGTGGTGCGAGGATGCAAATAGTAGAGAAGAGTTAGAAGATCAACAACGATGAATACTTGGGATTCAAAATTTAGTTGCTAAATGACTGCACCCTAGCATAGTGGCAGATGCTTAAGCAGTATTCAATTTTCATGTGCAATATGATTGGAAGCATGATTTCTTCATCAAGGCAGTGAGTCGACAGTGAGCCTTCAATATGGTTTAACAACCCTTATTGTAATCTTGATAGGTTTAGGGTTGAGGCAGTGAGCTTGCTAAATCTAGTTGTACTTCATGGCAGTGAGCCAGCATGTTCTAGGCCCATGGAGTGAGCAAGCCTAAACATTATTTTGTAAAGATTGCAATATATATTTGAGAGCTAATCCTCTCTATGTTTTTTTCATTTTTGGGTTTTCCATGTAAAATCTTGGTGTTATGTTATGAAAATGAGTGCTTCAGGATTATATTGTGTGTGAGTTTTTTCCCTCAACATTTCATATCACATTCCATGATCCATCATCAGGAGAAAAGAGAAGAGAGGAAGAGAAGAGAAGTAGAAATGATAATTTGCAGATCAAGCAGGATAAAAGGATAGGGAGAGAGGGGTAAAGGTGGCACAGGGATCAATATACCTAATAGAAAAAAGACAAAAAATTAGAACCTACAAGAAAATGCATTAAAAAACCAACCATGCAAATAAATTACTACTTTATGAGAGAATATAAAGGAAAAGAGAGAAAATAAGACATTAAAACAAAGAAGAAGGCAAAAAATTATAAATAAAAATAAGGAAAACCAAAAAACCAAAATAGAACAAAAACTTACAAGAATACAAAAAGATAACTAAACACAAGACAATTGTCTATACATAACAAAAACAAAGTAAATGGAAAACATTAACAAGGGGAAAACAAATACTTGTAAATATACATAAATAATAAATACAAGAGTATATGTGAATAGATATAACCGTATATCAATACTTTGATGTAAATATTGAGGAAAAAGAAGATGCTAAACCATACATAAACTCATATATACAAATAGATGAATGTATAGATATAAGCACATATCTATACCTATACTTGTATATATAAATAAATGTATAAATACAATAAAAACATACAATTGAGCCAATAAGAATGTACCTATATATCAAAGCGAAAGGCTTATAAACCTACAAGTAAAAGAAAAAACTTAAACTTACCTAAACCTATAGATAAATGAGTAGATCTAAGCTTATGCAAATAAATATGTGTGTGTGTAAACATACATATACATAAAACTATATGGGCCTAACAATAAACGTAAGAAATATACGAAAACTTATGACCATACAAATCACAAAATACATATATGTAAAGGTAAAGAATAAAACAAATAATTATATACATATATAGATTATATCTGAATATATAATCTATATATACATATAATAAATGAATACTAATAAATTACATCAATAACTTACAAACTTACTGATGTAACGCATACCGAGGAATATATATATATATATATATATATAATACAAATAACAAATATAATGCATACATACAAACCAAAAAGATTATACAAAAATCTAATAAACCTACAACCATAAGAGTATACTTATACTTACAACTACTAATAGAAAAACACCTAAATATCAAAACATATATATATAACAAATATCAAAACAAATATAATACATACATACAAACCAAAAAGATTATACAAAAATTATCAAAACTAAGACTAATAAACCTACAACCATAAGAGTATACTTATACTTACAACTACTAATAGAAAAAACACCTAAATATCAAGACAAATATATATATATATATATATATATACCATAATTTATATACATACATATATAATAAATATATATGTAAATAAGTAAAGATAGAACAACCTAATAATCATAGCTAATAAATAGAGACTAAAAAGCAACCAAACAAAAAATACGAGGGTATCTATATGTATAGATATGTGTATATATCTATCCATATACATCATAAAGATTAAGTGGATATATATATATATATATAACCAAATACTAACACAAACATGCACAAAGATGCTTAACTTAAAACAAAATAAAACCATACATGACAAGTACCTATGCCTAGAAAATTATGAGAGGGAAAACAAATAGAAGACAACGAAGTCAAGGGTATGGACAAAAGAGAAAAGGACAAGGAGAGAACCCTCTAAATAAGAAAAATAACCAAACAACCTAAGAAAAAACCTGAGGGAAAGCAAAAAGAAAGCAACGAAGCCAAGTGCATGGACTAAAGACAAAAGGGACAAGAAAGAGAGAACACTCTAATTAAGAAAAAATAACCATACATCCTAAGAAAAAAGAGGAGAACAACACCTAGGCCAGGAATGGAAGACTAAGGTAGGGTGCAAGAACAAGGGGAAAAAAATAATAAAGAACCAAAGAGGGGAGAAAGAGAGGAGGCACGAACTAGAGAGTGCAAGAAAGGGAAAAACCAAATGCATTCATGTGTATACCAATGCGTACAATTAAATGTGTAAGCACACATGCCCACACCAAGGGGGACAAGAACACCTACAAAAACACGAAGGAGAGTGAGTGACACTGAATGAGAGAGGTGAGCGGTGAGAACAAGGGTAAGAGGATGAGGTGGGGAGTGGAAGGGGAAGTTGACTAGGTGTCAGGAGAGAGACCAAGAAAGAATGGTGAGACCTACCAAGGAGGGGAGGGGTGAAGAGAGAGGGAGGAAAATAGGTGGAAAAGAAGTGTTAGGAAGGGGGAGGGGGAAGTTTCTGAGGTGAGACAACAAAGGATTCCAAGAAAACTAAGCCTCCACCAATCATCCCGATTGAGATTGGATGGGTATTTGTTGATCTCTATGGCTTCTTTGAGTTTTCTCTTGAAGAAGTTGTCTTCGTTGGCTAAGATTTGAGTGTTTTCTAAGCAGATGTGGTGTTTGGTTAAGGAAGAGTGTTTGGCAAGAGCGTATTTGTGAACACGTTCATGTCTAATATCCACACAATGCTCCTTGATCCTGGTGTTGAAGGAACGACTTGTCTCCCCTATGTAGGGAGTGCCACAAGAACAAACGATCTTATAGACACTAGAGTTGAGAAAGAGGTCTTTGGGGTCTTTCGGTGAGGGGATCTGGTTTCTCAAGGTAGAAATGGGCTTGAAAGCACATTGGAGGCCCTTTTTAAGAAGAATTTTGGTGTTATGTGTCATGCTTTTGTGGATGTTGTTCATTTGTATATTATGCTTCTATTTGATTAATCCTTTGAAATGGTTATGTTGCCCTCCAGTTGTTGTCCTTGATGACAAATACACAACTTGGTATGATATCCTGACAGTTGGTGTATGGTATCATGACACATGACAGTTGATACAGTGATACAGCTGCATTAATGCTCTATATAGTTGATATACATTTGAATATGCACTTGATTCTTGATGTGCTCCTCTTGTGGCATATGGCTCTGATGGTTTATCTTATGTGACATAATTCATATGGTATCATGTCACATAGATATGGTATCATTATCACAGTTGATAGTTGACACATGATAGTTCATGCTTTTCGTTGATATATGATCTTAGTTGGTATGTTGGCTCATGCTCATGGTATACATTAGGTGTTCTTGTGATCACTCCTTTTTGTTCATACAATGTTGATGGTATACTCATAGTCATACATACTCTATGACAGCTCTATGGTAGTCACATTTGATGAACTCTTGATCTTCTGATGATTTATCTCCTGTGGCATATGGCATATGATATCATATATGTGTTAAGGTACTTGTAATAGTTTGGCAATTTGGCATATGGTATGATTTGTGGCACTATCATGACAGTTGATATACAATTAGCATGAGTGAATTCTTATTTACTTTGATATCTTCATATGGGCAGCAATGGTCATCAAAGGTCATAAAGACTTCATAAAGTCATTCTTCATTGGAATTGTTCAAAACTAAAAGGGAACATTTGTTTATGTTGACATTTGACTTTCCATATTTCGAAAGTAATATGTTTGCGATTTCCTAGTGCACAACATAAAATATGTAATGCCCTGTCATGCAACCCTAGAGAGAGTTAGACTAACAAGAGCAAAATTCCAGAAGTAATTTTTTTTTTGAAGCAAGTAAATGCAATAACAGTAACCAAGATATCATAATACACAACATAAAGAAAAGTGCACTTCCAACTCCTCTAGGGAAACATAACTGCATCAGTGAAAAGAAAATTAAAACCACACAAGTGATATATGTTAAACTGCTACTACAGATAAGATCCACTTTTACATTAGCAACATAGATAATATGTGAAGTTACAATACAAGATTACAAGACCGATCACGTCGGTTTACAAAAGAATGCATAAGAAAGTATACAACACCACCGAAGGTGGGAAGCAATCCAGAACTGGAACACCTCTGCACAGGACTCAAACTGAATCTCCAAAAAGGCCAATGGATAGCTCTGCCACCCAACCATGTGGAACCCTGAGGTCCACCCCTTCGAGCTAGGAGATAATGACGAGGATTCCACTAAGCCAAGAAGCAATATCCAAAAATAAAAGATCGACAACTGACAAGACACAACTGATCATATCAACAAAATTGCACAAGACAAGACATTAGTCCAGAGGCACAACCAATAAGAAACAACTGAACTATGTAAGGAGAGTGTCATCGCATGGCCCTAGCATGGGTTACCCAGGCTATCTATCACCAGAAGCCGGCCCCCATCTATGGTTACCCTGGCAGCCTCTCTCTAGGCACTGGCCCCATAAGGTGACACATGTGGAGCTGATAGGTCCTCTCATGGAGACAAGGAGGTCAGCCTTGCCAACTAGGCCTTCTCATCCCATCCTTAGCCTGTGAGAGCACTCAAGGCATGGATGAGGTTTCTTACTTATCTTGTTAAGTGTTTTAATACCCCAACCCTCTTGATTAAGTTATTAAGTTTCCTACATGCTTACAACTTCCATGGGGTTACCCAGGCAGCCTCTCACTAGGTACCAACCCCACCATGAAATCCACTCCCTTAGCGTTCTCTGATCAATCATACATACCACAACATACAGGTATAAAAGTCACAAATCAGTTCTGACCCATAACTTACGCCATTGGTGCAGGAGCACCTTGGCAAATTAATATTGCCCCAGACAAATCCTTGAGTTTGATTAAATTTGTATGCTTCTACATTGTAATGAGGTTTATCAAGTCATCTTTATGTGTTTAGGAGATTAGGAGTTTCAAAAATGCAAAATATTGCAAGCCATGTAAAGGTTGCCATTGTAAAATTGGAAAAAATAGTCAAGTTACTAAAAAAAGATAGTTTTGGGAATATGAAGAGTCATTTGGCTCTTGATTCATTCCTAGGTAGTTGGAAACTGAAAAGACACATTGTAATGCCTTTAAAAGGCCTTGTTTACCTTTGTAAATTCGTGGGTGATTGAATTCAAGAATTGGAACAATAAAGACTATTTTTTGGGCATTTCTACAGAAATTTGCTGTTTTCTATTATTGTACGGCCCTGTACGGGCAAGGACTGATGCCAATTTGGTTGTAAGTGATATTTCTATCAATCACCCTCCATTTCCATTTTGTTGCATGCAGTTTGGTTTTGTTTTGAGAAAGATATTGCATTTTTAGTAAAAACTGTCAAAACCCTGATTTAGGGTAACCCATTTTGGGAAAAATGCCATAACTTTTGTTTCCACTATTAGATCTTTATGTAACTTGGGTAAAATGTTTGTACCTATGTTATCTACAATATGACTAAATCAATCGAATTTATTTTCGTTTGTGTGGAAGTTATGAATGACTGTTCGTGGCATTTCACAGTGAAATTTCTGAGTTTGTACCCTTGTAGCAGAATTACCAGTCTATTTTTAGAGCACATTTTCCAAAGTAACCTATACCCATCTTGGAGTATGCTATGGGGAGGCATAATGGGTATATAATGCATGTCTAAGATTTACATTTGGATGTTTATACAAAACGTTATTGGGATTGTTCTCTGTTTGTAGAGCTACTAGCCTTTCTTGGGGTTTGTGAAGGAACTAGTAGTTTGAAGTTTGATCCACCATTGCCAATGGATGGGATGGGATCTAATACAAGTACAAACACCATTTCCAAGAATAATTCAAGAACTTTAACTGTTGTTCCCACTTTTCCATGAAGATCCTTGTTTTTGGGCTCACTGGTGTAGTTGAACTTTGCCTATATGAAGTTGAGTTGTTCTTTTCCTCTGCATCATTTTGGTATCAGAGCTAGCAAAAGCTCTAGGAGGAGATGTTGTATTTGTTCCTGTCACTAAGAAGGTAGGTGAAGAACTAAAGGAAAGATTGTGTTGGTGACCTTTGTTTTTGTTTGCTAACTTGTTTGGTTGCATGTGCTTACAGAGAAGGTCTGTCATGACCATTCTCCAATAGAGATTTGGCTGGAGAAGGATGCATAGAGAAACCACTGAGGAGAGAGTGGTAGGTGCATCACCAAGATCTGCTATTGGGTGAGATGAATGGTTTGGTGAGTTGGTTTGTTGTGAAGCAGTGAGAGAGATGGAGACCTGACTGAAGAAGCACTTGATGTTGCAACCTGAAGAGTACTCCACTGATGGGAGTAGAAGGAGCCTGAGGATGCTCTGTGAAGATGGTAGTTTGGTTTGTTGGTTGGTTGGTCACCTTTCTTGATGTGAAGTTGAAGAAGATGAAGATAGAGGAGATGCAGAAAAAGACTTTTGTTGTAGATACATTTCCAAGGGAATTGGAAATCTTTGTTGGTTGGTTGTATGGTGCAGGAGCACCTTGGAAAATTAATATTGCCCTAGACAAATCCTTGAGTTTGATTAAATTTATATGCTTCCACATTGTAATGAGGTTTATCAAGTCATCTTTATGTGTTTAGGAGATTAGGAGTTTCAAAAATGCAAAATATTGCAAGCCATGTAAAGGTTGCCATTGTAAAATTGGAAAAAATAGTCAAGTTACTAAAAAAAGATAGTTTTGGGCATATGAAGAGTCATTTGGCTCTTGAGTCATTCTTAGGTAGTTGGAAACTGAAAAGACACATTGTAATTTCTTTAAAAGGCCTTGTTTACCTTTGTAAATTCATGGGTGATTGAATTCAAGAATTGGAACAATAAAGAAGACTGTTTTTTTGGCATTTCTACATAAATTTGTTGTTTTCTATTATTGTACGGCCCTGTACGAGAAAGTACTGATGACAAGTTGGTTGTAAGTGATATTTCTATCAATCACCCTCCATTTACATTTTGTTTCATGCATTTTGGTTTTGTTTTGAGAAAGATATTGCATTTTTAGTAAAAATTGTCAAAACCCTGATTTAGGGTAACCCGTTTTGGGAAAAATGCCATAACTTTTGTTTCCACCGTTAGATCTTAATGTAACTTGGGTAAAATGTCTATACCTATGTTATCTACAATCTAAATGAAGAGATAAACTTCATTTTTTATTGTGTGGAAGTTATGAATGACTGTTCGTGGCATTTCACAGTGAAATTTCTGAGTTTGAACCCTTGTAGCGGAATTACCAATCCATTTTTAGAGCACATTTTCCAAAGTAACCTATACCCATATTGGAGTATACTATGGGGAGGAATAATGGGTATCTAATTCATTTCTAATATTTACATTTGGATGTTTATACAGAAAGTTATTGGGACTGTTCTCTGTTTGTAGAGCTACTAGCCTTTCTTGCAGTTTGTGAAGGAACTAGTAGTTCGAAGTTTGATCCACCTTTGCCAATGGATGGGATGGGATCTAATATAAGTACAAACACCATTTCCAAGAAGAATTCAAGAACTTTAATTGTTGTTCCCACTTTTCCATGAAGATCCTAGTTTTTGGGCTCATTGGTGTAGTTGAACTTTCCCTATATGAAGTTGAGTTGTTTTTTTCCTCTGCATCAGCCATTCACTAGGCCACAACAAAAAGTCCTTAGAATCCCTTCAAAGTTTGAAGCAATACCATCTAGAAACTAAGTACTATATCCAAGAGGCCATTCCCTATTTATTACAAGATACGAAAATCCAATGAACCCATTACATTGACATGCCATAATTTGAACCAAAACCAAGAACTACACCTCTGGAGTTAGGTACATGACAAATGATAAGGTGACCATTATCCGACAAGGACAACACTTTCGTGTCTTATTACCAAGTACACATGACACCCCTCAAGATTCCCACTTCACAAATAATTAAATCATAGACCAAACTACATCCCAAAGTAACATAATGATCCAATACAAACATGAAGATACGACAAGGAGGGCAATCAAACATATGAAATTCAATGAACTCCTAATTCAATGAAGAAATCAACTTATGAGATTTTAAGTTTATTTCAAATAACATTCTAGTTTACGGAATAATAATTTCCCTACAATTTCAAAATAAACCTCCTAGCTAATTTTCTAACGACTACCATCTTCTACGCCATTAAAAAATATTTGCACGCATGAAATTATTATCAATTAACGTTTAACAAAAAAAATTCTAAAGTAACCACTATAAGCATACACATGTATTTCCTACTAACCATAGCTATAAGAAAATATATTTTCCTATTTTAATTTCTTACAACTACTAAATGTAACAACAACATCTATCATGATAGTTTCCTTTAGTAAACCTACTAACTAACATATTCCAATATCAAATCATTATAAACCTAAATAGTTTAACTTACCATTATTCATACAATCTAAGCAATTCTATTCTTCCGTAATAGTTACAAGGGTACTATCCAAGCATGCCAAGTAAAAACAACATAGGACAAAACTTCGCAAGGTGAAGCTTCTTCTTATCAACTTGCACAAATATACCAAGTATTAATAATACAATAACTTCAATGAGCTAATTATTATCAATATGCTAGTATCACGACCATAAAGCTATAACCATAGTTCAAGCAACCTAAATAAGTTTTAAGACATTAGTCCTATATTACTCACAACACTATACTACTATTCAAAAATCTAAAAGCATAATAACCCTTAATTAATTTTAAATGACAAGTATATACACTCTAAACCAGTAGTTCTATTCCCCAACCAATCAACACAAGATTTATAATTAGCTAACATAACATCAACTCATGAGACTCTTTCTTCATATTTTGGAACTGACATTTTTATAAATCTAAAAAACTTACTATCCTACAGACAATAATTTCCAATCAGTACTAAACAGTCTATAACTGATTTGAAATTAATGAAATAAATAATAAAATCAAAAGAGTGAGTTTCCTAAAACAAACTGACACTAAAATAAAATCATAACATTGAGATAACATAATCTTCTACTTTGATTTATTTAGATTCTAAGAGGTATGTTTAAAAATGATATCGTATGATCTAATAGAATCCTTGATTACAATAAGAAACTTTCCGAGATTAAGCCAATTCCCTCAAACTTCCTAAAATACAGATTGTACACAAAATAGAATATACCTATGAAATCGATCCTCATTAAAAAACATAATGATAATAGAGTTTGATGAAAGTGATAAGGAGTTTCCTGAATAAGAGTTTACACCCAAAACGCACAGTCCTAGAGAGAGAACAAGCAACAGTAAGAGAGACAAGAAAATGCCATCTCATGGCATACAATGTTTGCAGTTCAATGCAAAACGTAAAATCGATTTGGTAGACCGAGTTCACACAGCATAAGCGATTGACATAACCAAGAATTAGTGTATGGAAATTGGCATGACTCTATTCTTTCACAACTCTACTCATGGTTTGATTCCAATAACTAACCTTTGTAACCCTACTATGGTTGATGCCTACTAAGAGGTGGATCCTAATATTCCAGAATTTACTAACAGGGTCGATGCCATAGAAAGTAGTATCTGAGAATCATAATTTGGTCAGAGACATATAAAATGCATCTAATGAAGATATGAAAACACAATCTTCCAAACTAAGACTCAACACCTTCATATAACTTCTAAACATATTTTGAAGATACAAATACAATCAAACTCAAATTGTTGGCTTACCATGACACCACAGATACAACAAAATTCAAGGACCTACAGCTAGCAAGCTATGAAACGAATCATAAACAACTAAAATATAAGGATAGAACATGCAGAGTTACATGGCATCACTTCAAATAGAATACGATTTTGACTTTCTCTAACTTCCTTTTGATAAAATGGTACCCCAACAAATGCATAGAACATCCATAATGTTGCGTATCACCTACTTCCAACTAGCTTATACACTGCAACTAAAAGCAAATGTAGATCACAACTATACTTATAAGTAAAAAACATAATGCCCTACAATACCAGTGAATTCGTATGGAATCAACTAGTGTAATTCAACATTAAATGACATTTGCAACCTATGAATGATGCAGATCTAAGCATTAATCTACCTCTAAACTGGTCGACGCTTACCGGAAAGGCCTAAATCAATGTTATGACCTTCTATTATGGGATGATATCTATCAAAAGACAAATACTACCATTTAGAAACTTTCTAGCATGGTCAGCATATAACGAATGGTATAATTATCATTAAGGAACTTACTAGAATGAGTCGATGCTTATCAAAAGGAAAATATTATCATCTCTACAATACAAATGCATTCCTTTACAAGTTTTAGCAATAGACATACAAAAATGATTTTAATCTTTCTTATAGAGGTTGGGTATTTGAATACAGATCGGCTATGAAGAAGTGAATTAGGCTTTGTTTGGAAATAAGGATTTAGTGCAAGATCCACTATTAATGTGCAAGAAAGAACCAGACATTATCTACATGTTGGATTTAAAACAAAGAGGGGTTTGAAACTAAGACCACCAATAAGGGTGTATATTTAATGCAGAAATTGCTTGGAAAACTACCAGAATATATATATATGTGTGTCTTGTTTGGTGGTTACGGTGAATAGTTTCATGTCGATTAAACTCAGACAATAGATAGGTATAAGGAAAAAAAACTAAGTTTATACTTCATTCACAAATTGATCATAAACAAGGGGTAAATTAACATATTTCTAAATGTTACAAAAAGAGCAACAACACAATGTTGAACAATCTAGAGAGAAAATGCAATTCGAACCAAATTAAAGGTAGACTCCAAACACTCATGGATTATAATAAAATTCCAAGAGCAATAAAAAATCAATTCATAGACATGCAACGTTAAGCACAATTCATTCATAATTAGCACAGTGCTACGGTATTCTTCCTTCCCCAAGAAAAATGACAAACTAGGAAATGGTTAAGAGAAAGTGTATCAAAATAACTACACACCTAGATGATAAAATTTGCTCAGATATCAACTCTTCTTGGCAGCCTCGATCAGTAATTCTTTAAACCTGCACAATCTTTTCCAAAACCAATATCCTGCCTCCTCCCTTCTTCCAATTTCCCCCAATATAAAAAAAAGGCTCAGCTCAAAAATTAATGCAGACATGCATCCGTTACCCGGCATCCCACTCCTCCGAGAATTCAAAATATTCCTATAAAAAGAGATTCTCTAAATCTTATAATTCAAAATTAACAACCCATGGCATTAATTCACCTACCAGAAATTATTCTGTACCAAAAGTATATTAATTACCCGTAACTCCAACTTATGACATAAATGCTTTAGAATAGTAGATAATTCAATCTAGTCCATTGTAAAATTTAATCAAGGTGTCAAACAAAATTCTAGGCTAAACCCAATGTTATCCAATAAACATAATAGAAGCATTATTAATTAATAATAAATCATTAAAGAATTTTCCAACCACACATGAACATTATTAACACAACTCAACTATACTCCAAAACACAGATTACCAAACATACAAGGCAAGGACCAAGCCTCACAATCACAGCTCGAGACCACAACAGAAGACAAGGACCAACCTATTGGAATAGACCTCGCGTTATCTCCCATCACTGATACCCATTGGTGCAAGAACTCGCTCAAACCTGCTATATCAGGTGGAGTTGAGGTTCGGTACCTACAGTCTACATCCGAACAATTAGTTGTATATGATCAAACATATATATGTCAACACACACCAAGAGTTAGAGAATCACAACGTAGTAGGGTGCTCGAAGCGAGTAGTACTACACCATCTCTACTCTTGAAATAATATCATAACAACTTTTATCTGAAGTCAAATACCAACAAATCAAATGAACACATGATAATATTAATTCACATCATAACTGGAATAATAGTAATGCCATCATAAACTCATAACCTACTTATCAAATGTCTCAAAACTGTATCAATGTAATGAAAAACTAACAACTTTCTCTGACTGACAGAGAGCAATGCGGAACTACCACTATCACAAGCCAACAACGAGGGGGCACTACATCCTCCCCCCTAAAACATGACTTACTCCTGGAAGTCACAAACTAGGGTAGAAACATAATCTATTAATATTGCCATATTCCATTGCCAACATTCTCATCTATATTCAATAATTGTTCACAAAACAAGCACAAATGTTCAATAAAAGACAAGACGAACATCTATTCTTTACCTTTACGGTGCATCCTGTGATCTACTTGTATCTAATTACAGTTTTCGGCAATTTCATACAATCCAAAGAATTGCAGCCACATATAACTAAGGAAAAATACATCTCATCTCTATTTCCACTAATTACCAACCATGCAAGGTGCAATCCTCCGCGGAGTCCTCCCTTGAACATACTATCAGAGGTTTAGAATGAACATGATAGAAACAACACTTACCACAAAATGGGCCAACAGAATCAAACATATGAAATATCCACTATAGAAAATTAAAAATATATACAAACCCACATGGAAAAACAATCAAATCCAACTTTAAGTCACAAAGTGCCGGCAAATTTCAATAACTCAAGAATAAAGGAAAGAGTCTTGGTGACCATTCCTAACATAAGAAGGTTCAAAGAAAGAAAGCTCACTGTTATCCCCCCGTACAACACATGAAGCAACTGTCAAAATTTCCAAAACAACCAAATTACAACAAATTTACATCACGATGTGACAAATTTTAGCCACAAAAGGGAGTATCCGCTTCACAACACTCAAGGACACAAGATCCAGAATGTGTTAGAGAATGTACACCAACACTCAAACAATTATGTTAACTACATCCTCTTATGTAAACAACTTCTATCTTTATTACAATACAATTTCTTTCCACTAAACTACGGAAATATGCAATTGCTTCCTTATGCAACAAGATATAAAAGGAATATATGATGTCACACATAGGAATAATTTAAACTATAATTGACTTACAGTATCACGTTCCTGGTCTTGTAGGCCCAACACAAGCTCTCATTTGATCTCCTACATACAGTTCTTACACAGGCATATACAATGATAACTTCCATAAATTACAACAATTCTTCCATAAGAGGTCATGACCATCTAGGGGTTAGATATAGATTTTCAAGCAACCATGTAAAGATGTTAGCATCACATAACCACATAACTCATGATGCATGATGCCACCAGATAATTAGATGCACTAACATTCAGGGAGAACATATTGTTAGATGTAACATCACATTTCCAGAGAAGAAGGAGAAAGAACATAGCAGACACATAAAGCATTCATTTCTTAAAGAGCAAGTCTATAACTTATCATCCTTCATACTAATGCATACAGGTGAGAGATACTATTACCAACTCACTACAATGAGAAAATAGTTTAACCTAGGGCAACCACAACAATCCAAAGGTCTCAGTGTTGCAACCTAGGCTCTGATACCAAGTGTAATGCCCCGTCATGCAACCCTAGAGAGAGTTAGACTAACAAGAGCAAAATTCTAGAAGTAATTTTTTTTTAAGAAAGTAAATGATGGTGTTAGGTTGTCATTGATGTCAAAAGTGTTCAGGAGATGGTTAATGAGGTATTCATCATGATGTCTTCATATGTTTGAGGTAAATTCAGATGTGATCATTACTACTTCCTTGCATTTGATATGTCAAGTTTCTATCAGGAGATTTGCATCATAATGATATCTTTATATGTGATGGAATGTTGTTGGATCATCTTGGATCATGTGAAATCAGATATAGGATCCTATTAAGGATGCATGCTCATATCTTCAGTGGATCTTTATTGTGTCAGTGTGTAACTAAAGTGAAGGACTTGTTTGATCAGTAGTACTTGCAGAGAATATTTCAGGAGTACATCATCTTGTGTGTTATTGCAGGAGTACATCATCAGAAGTATATCATCTTTTGTGTTGTTACAGGATTACATCAGGGTGATACAGATGATATACAGTGGCAGTGGCTTGGTCATTTGATCTCAGTATTCAATGGCATAGTGTTCAATTGTGAGTTGATCTCAGTATTCAATGGCATAGTCTTCAGTTGTGAGTTGATCATCATACAAACAAATGTTGAAATGTTCATGGGGGTTGAAATGTTTGTAGTTTCATTGTATGAAGTTCAAGATCATATATTTCATGATAAAGGATGTTGGAGAGTTTGAACTTTATCTTGTTCAAGATGTTGGTGTTTAGTACTTTGATTTCATGCAGTGAAGACGTACTATTTTAAAGACATGTATTGTCATGATGGTCTTCATTGAAAAGGTGTTCAACGTATTTGATATCTTGATGACATAGATGTTGAAAAGTTTTTCTTACAGGCTTCTCATGTGCAGAGATACCGGGTTATATGGTTCTTCATGAAAAGACACGTGCTTATTCATGCTCAAAAGACAAGTGTGAACCTAAACACTAAGGAAAAACTCTAAATTATAACCTATACTAAAATCCAATTTATCTATGATATCTTATTGCACTTTGTGTTTTAAAAGTCTGTTGACCTTCTAATACAGGTCACCTCACTTAAGGGAACCTGCAGAAGGGGTACACTATCATTGTAGTGACTGGCCCTCCTCTCTTTATCCTGATGGCACAAGGTCTCCTTGTGAGTGCATGAGTTAGGAGTTTTTCTTAAAGTTGATTTTAAATCTGCAAAAACAGTGGTGTTTAAAGATAGTGTTTAGCCCGACTATATGTCACGGTTTATATGAAATATATGGTAAAATATAATACGTGGGCATGAATGAAATTTATAAAGCTTCGAAAGTATGTGGATAAAAAGTTTTATATTTAAAGTTTAGAAACTTTTTAATTTCTATTTTATTTTCTTTTTTTTTTAAAAGCATAAGATCCAATATGGAAATAATAGGAGTTTTTCAAGGAGTTGGTGGATTTTTTTTATGGATTTTTTTTAAAAGGCAATTTTTTAAGAAAATTCATTCTAGTTTCTTTCCCATACAATTGAAGAATTTAGTGAAATTTTTTTGAGAAGATTATGTTTTTTTGATGAAGATTTTTATCAGAGAAAAGAAGGTGAAAGGCTTTCATTGACAAAAATGAATGGAGAAGATTTGTCTAGTGAGAAAATCAAGGATTTTATTTTTTTGTGAAAAATTGCAAAGAGAATATGAATTGTTTTTTGAAAAATATTGTTTATACACAGATGTTTGCATATTGAAGAGTCTTGTTGAAAAGAAAATGAAGAAAGTGAAGGAGAAGATGAAGGGTTTGAGAAGATGAAAAGCTTTTAGAGATTATTTATAGAACCTTGAATAGATTTTATTGAAGATGTTTTATGGTGGATTTTTTCATGATTTTATTTATGCAGGGCAGATGAAAGAATGAAGATTTTTGAAAGAGATTTTATTTTCTCTTACAAGGCCAAAATGAAAAATAAATTGTTGAAGACTTTCAATTTGATAAAGATGAAAATTGAAGAGAAGATGATAGGACAAAATGATCTTTAGTGAGAGCAAATGACTGTGCAGAATGTGAAAGGTGAAAAGACATCCAATTTACATATAATGGTTTTTCAGGTGCATTGATATTGTGAGTTTTGGGTAAGGACCGAAATGCAGTGTTGTTGAGTGGATCAGGATACATGACTGATTTTGAATATCTGATTTTGTATATGATTTGGGTTGATGAAAAGAATGGCTATTTTGACAGACACATGAGAGAGAAGAAATGTTTTGTATTGAAACAGAGAAACCCTCTGAATTCTTGTTTTCAGTTTGTTCTGTATTAGGGGTTGGTGCTCCTTGAAGATGGTGCTTCTAAACATTGTTGCCAGTGGGGCACAGTATGCCAGTGAGGCTTGTAGGTCAGTAAGACCTCTCAATTGTCAGTGAGACATAATATTCAGCCAGTGAGGCTTTGTAAGAAGTTTTTAAAGTTAAGCTAGTGAGGCACTTCATCAGTGGTTTTTCTACCCCTGAGGGTTTTCCACTCGATAAAAAGCTTGTGTCATGCTTCTCATTGATTTCTTCTGTGTGTGCATATTAATGGTTTGATCATGTTTTGTTTACATCTGTTATTATAAGTTTTGTGCATATAAACTCAACAAATCTTTAATGTCCTCCTTTCTATCTGTCTTGTAAGATAAAGTTTGCAAAAAGTTAAAATTCATACAACACTGATTCACCCCCCTCTCAGTGTTGTCCTTGACTCCTACAGTAAATGCAATAACAGTAACCAAGATATCATAATACATAACATAAAGAAAAGTGCACTTCCAACTCCTCTAGGGAAACATAACTGCATCAGTGAAAAGAAAATTAAAACCACACAAGTGATATACGTTAAACTGCTACTACATATAAGATCCACTTTTACATTAGCAAGATAGATAATATGCGAAGTTACAATACAAGATTACAAGACCGATCACGTCGGTTTACAAAAGAATGCAAAAGAAAGTATACAACACCACCGAAGGTGGGAAGCAATCCGGAACTGGACCACCTCTGCACAGGACTCGAACCGAATCTCCAAAAAGGCCAATGGATAGCTCTGCCACCCAACCATGTGGAACCCTGAGGTCCACCCCTCCGAGCTAGGAGATAACGATGAGGATTCCACAAAGCCAAGAAGCAATATCCAAAAATAAAATATCGACAACTGACAAGACACAATCGACCATATCAACAAAACTGCACAAGCCAAGACATCAGTCCAGAGGCACAACCAATAAGAAACAACTGAACTATGTAAGGAGAGTGTCATCGCATGGCCCTAGCATGGGTTACCTAGGCTATCTATCACCAGAAGACAGCCCCCATCTATGGTTACCCTGGCAGCCTCTCTCTAGGCACTGGCCCCATAGGGTGACACATGCGGAGCCGACAGCTCCTCTCATGGAGACAAGGAGGTCAGCCTTGCCAACTAGGCCTTCTCATTCCATCCTTAGCCTGTGAGAGCACTCAAGGCATGGGTGAGGTTTCTTACTTATCTTGTTAAGTGTTTTAATACCCCAACCCTCTTGATTAAGTTATTAAGTTTCCTACATGCTTACAACTTACATGGGGTTACCCAGGCGGCCTCTCGCTAGGCACCGGCCCCACCATGAAATCCACTCCCTTAGTGTTCTCTGATCAATCATACATACCACAACATACAGGTATAAAAGTCACAAATCAGTTCCAACCCATAACTTACGCCATTCACTAGGCCACAACAAAAAGTCCTTAGAATCCCTTCAAAGTTTGAAGCAATACCATCTAGAAACCAAGTACTATATCCAAGAGGCCATTCCCCATTCATTACAAGATACAAAAATCCAATGAACCCATTACATTGACATGCCATTATTTGAACCAAAACCAAGAACTACACCTCTGGAGTTAGGTACATGACAAATGATAAGGTGACCATTATCCGACAAGGACAACACTTTCACGTCTTATTACCAAGTACACATGACACCCCTCAATATTCCCACTTCACAAATAACTAAATCATAGACTAAACTCCATCCCAAAGTAACATAATGATCCAATACAAACATGAAGATATGACAAGGAGGGCAATCAAACATATGAAATTCAATGAACTCCTAATTCAATCAAGAAATCAACTTATGAGATTTTAAGTTTATTTCAAATAACATTCTAGTTTACGGAATAATAATTTCCCTACAATTTCAAAATAAACCTCCTAGCTAATTTTCTAACGACTACCATCTTCTACGCCATTAAAAAATATTTGCACGCATGAAATTATTATCAATTAATGTTTAACAAAATAAATTCTAAAGTAACCACTATAAGCATACACATGTATTTCCTACTAACCACAGCTATAAGAAAATATATTTTCCTATTTTAATTTCTTACAACTACCAAATGTAACAACAACATCTATCACGATAGTTTCCTTTAGTAAATCTACTAACTAACATATTCCAATATCAAATCATTATAAACCTAAATAGTTTAACTTACCATTATTCATACAATCTAAGAAATTCTATTCTTCCGTAATAGTTACAAGGGTACTATCCAAGCATGCCAAGTAAAAACAACATAGGACAAACCTTCGCAAGGCGAAGCTTATTCTTATCAACTTGCACAAATATACCAAGTATTAATAATACAATAACTTCAATGAGCTAATTATTATCAATATGCTAGTATCACGACCATAAAGCTATAACCATAGGTCAAGCAACCTAAATAAGTTTTAAGACATTAGTCCTATATTACTCACAACACTATACTACTATTCAAAAAGCTAAAAGCATAATAACCCTTAATTAATTTTAAATGACAAGTATATACACTCTAAACCAGCAGTTTTATTCCCCAACCAAGCAACACAAGATTTATAATTAGCTAACATAACATCAACTCATGAGACTCTTTCTTCATATTTTGGAACTGACATTTTTATAAATCTAAAAGACTTACTATCCTACAAACAATAATTTCCAATCAGTACTAAACAGTCTATAACCGATTTGAAATTAATAAAATAAATAATAAAATCGAAAGAGTGAGTTTCCTAAAACAAACTGACACTAAAATAAAATCATAACATTGAGATAACATAATCTTCTACTTTGATTTATTTAGATTCTAAGAGGTATGTTTAAAAATGATATTGTATGATCTAATAGAATCCTTGAATACAATAAGAAACTTTTCGAGATTAAGCCAATTCCCTCAAACTTCCTAAAATACAAATTGTACACAAAATAGAATATACCTATGAAATCGATCCTCATTAAAAAACATAATGATAATAGAGTTTGGTGAAAGTGATAAGGAGTTTCCTGAATAAGAGCTTACACCCAAAAAGCACAGCCCCAGAGAGAGGTCAAGCAACGGTAAGAGAGATAGGAAAATGACATCTCACGACATACAATGTTTGCAGTTCAATGCAAAACGTAAAATTGATTTGGCAGACTAAGTTCACACAGCATAAGCGATTGACATAACCAAGAATTAGTGTATGGAAATTGGCATGACTCTGTTCTTTCACAACTCTACTCATGGTTTGATTCCAATAACTAACTTTTGTAACCCTACTATGGTCGATGCCTACTATGGTCAACGCCTACTAAGAGGTGGATCCTAATATTCCAGAATTTACTAACAGGGTCGATGCCATAGAAGGTAGTATCTAAGAATCATAATTTGGTCAGAGACATATAAAATGCATCTAATGAAGATATGAAAACACAATCTTCTAAACTAAGACTCAACACCTTCATATAACTTTTAAACATATTTCGAAGATACAAATACAATCTAACTCAAATTGTTGGCTTACCATGACACCACAAATACAACAAAATTCAAGGACCTACAGCTAGTAAGCTATGAAACGAATCATAAACAACAACTAAAATATAAGGCTAGCACATACAGAGTTACATGCAATCACTTCAAATAGAATATGATTTTGACTTTATCCAACTTCCTTTTGATAAAATGGTACCCCAACAAATGCATAGAATATCCATAATGTTGCGTATCACCTACTTCCAACTAAAAGCAAATGCAGATCACAACTATACTTATAAGTAAAAAACATAATGCCCTACAATACCAATGAATTCGTATGGAATCAACTAGTGTAATTCAACATTAAACAACATTTGCAACCTATGAATGATGCAGATCTGAGCATTAATCTACCTCTAAACTGGTCGACGCTTACCGAAAAGGCCTAAATCATTGTTATGACCTTCTATTATGGGATGATATCTATCAAAAGACAAATACTACCATTTAGAAACTTTCTAGCATGGTCAGCATAGAACGAATGGTATAATTATCATTAAGGAACGTACTAGAATGAGTTAATGCTTATCAAAAGGAAAATATTATCATCTCTACAATACAAATGCATTCCTTTACAAGTTTTAGCAATAGACATACAAAAATGATTTTAATCTTTCTTGCAGAGGTTGGGTATTTGAATACAGATCGGCTGTGAAGAAGTGAATTAGGCTTTGTTTGGAAATAAGGATTTGGTGCAAGATCCACTATTAATGTGCAAGAAAGAACCAAACATTATCTACATGTTGGATTTAAAACAAAGAGGGGTTTGAAACTAAGACCACCAGTAAGGGTATAGATTTAATGTAGAAATTGCTTGGAAAACTACCAGAATATATGTGTGTGTGTGTGTGTGTGTGTGTGTGTGTGTGTGTGTGTGTGTGTGTGTCTTGTTTGGTGGTTACGGTGAATAGTTTCATGTCGATTAAACTCAGACAAAAGACAAGTATAAGGAAGAAAAATGAAGTTTATACTTCATTCACAGATCAATCATAGACAAGGGGTAAATTAACATATTTCTAAATGTTACAAAAAGAGCAACAACACAATGTTGAACAATCTAGAGAGAAAATGCAATTTGAACCAAATTAAAGGCAGACTCCAAACACTCATGGATTATAATAAAATTCCAAGAGCAATAAAAAATCAATTCATAGACATGCAACATTAAGCACAATTCATTCATAATTAGCACAGTGCTACGGTATTCTTCCTTCCCCAAGAAAAATGACAAACTAGGAAATGGTTAAGAGAAAGTGTATCAAAAGAAATGCACACCTATGATAAAATTTGTTCAGATATCAACTCTTCTTGGCAGCCTCGATCAGTAATTCTTTAAACCTACACAATCTTTTCCAAAACCAAGATCCTCCCTCCTCCCTTCTTCCAATTTCCCCCAATAGAAAAAAAATGGCTCAGCTCAAAAATTAATGCAGACATGCATCCATTACTCGGCATCCCACTCCTCTGAGAATTCAAAATCTTCCTATAAAAAGAGATTCTCTAAATCTTATAATTCAAAATTGACAACCCATGGCATTAATTCACCTACCAGAAATTATTCTGTACCAAAAATATATTAATTACCCGTAACTCCAACTTATGACATAAATGCTTTAGAATAGCAAATAATTCAATCTAGTCCATTGTAAAATTTAATCAAGGTGTCAAACAAAATTCTAGGCTAAACCCAATGTTATCCAATAAACATAATAGAAGCATTATTAATTAATAATAAATCATTAAAGTATTTTCCAACCACACATGAGCATGATTAACACAACTCAACTATACTCCAAAACACAGATTACCAAACATACAAGGCAAGGACCAAGCGTCACAATCACAGCTCGAGACCATAACAGAAGACAAGGACTGACCTAGTGGAATAGACCTCGCGTTATCTCCCATCACTGAAACCCATTGGTGCAAGAACCCACTCAAACCTGCTATATCAGGTGGAGTCGAGGTTCGGTACCTGCAGTCTGCATCTAAACAATTGGTTGTATACGATCAAACATATATATGTCAACACGCACCAAGAGTCAGAGAATCACGGCGTAGTAGGGTGCTCGAAGCGAGTAGTACTACACCATCTCTGCTCTTGAAACAATATCATAACAACTTTTATCTGAATTCAAATACCAACAAATCAAATGAAACATGGTAATATTAATTCGCAACATAACTGGAATAATAGTAATGCCATTATAAACTCATAACCTACTTATCAAATGTCTCAGAACTGTATCAATGCAATGAAAAACTAACAACTATCTCTGACTGACACAGAGCAATGCGGAACTACCACTATCACAAGCCAACAATGAGGGGGCACTACAAAATACACTTTGCAAAATGTGATCTTATTGGGCTTCTTAGTGGTTTTACCTGTTGGGCAGGTTGTGACTCTTTCAAATAGGTAAAAAGGCTTCCTTTGCCTTGTTCTTCCACCGGCCCTTTTAGGGCTCACCGAGAGTGCAAGTCACATGTTTTTGCATTGGGCAAAAAAGAAAGTTATATAAAGTTTGTAGCTTCGGATATGAAGCTTTTTGAAGCTAGGGTTTGAAAGTTCATTATCATCATGAAAAATCATGGCCGAATGGCAGGTATCTTCATGACTTTCAAACCGAATCTGGGAGATGTGACAAAGCTGGACTGTGAGCTCATTTTGGTAAAAGATTTTGACTTCATTCTATAGCAAATCAGTTTGGGTTGTTAGCTAACAGGTGATATTTTTCATTTTTTACTTATGTGGGTTCTTTAGCCATCAAAATGTTGGCTCTATGAAAAATGAAGCTTGTTGCTCTATGAAGTTTTGTCAAACATTCAATTATTGGTTTTATTTCACAAAAATGCAAAAGTTTTTGAAGTCTCAAGTCATGGCAGTAAAGGAGTAACTATTCTTTGTTATACCCATAACACATATAATTAGGGTTTGATAGTTTCTTGATGAAGGGTTTAACAGTTTTTCATGGTTAGAGTTTCTCATGAGCATGAAGGCAATTTATTGACAATGTGTTTTGATATGTTGATTAACTCTAAATGTTTTTAAACTATTGTGGTTAAGGTTTTTGTAACCACAGTTTGGAAAGACATTATGAAAAATCTTTATATTCTCAATATGGGCCAGTTTGACCACTTTTTCTTGATAGTTATTGATTTAGTTTGAATCTACTTCAAACGGTTCATCTTCTTATTCAAGTTGGTTATTAAAAGAAACAAAAGGACAGTAATAAAGTATAAAAGGGGATAAGATGAAAAACATATGTAATAAGGTTGATGATTTGTGTTTATTGCACTATCATTAAGATTATTTTGGAATGTTGAAGATTGGATTATAGCAAAACAGAGTAACCCTCTGTATTAAACTGTATTATTCATTGTATTGATTGAAATATGCCAGTGAGGCACAAACAGCCAGTGAGGCACAAATAGCCAGTGAGGCACAAACAGCAAGTGAGGCATCTATATTTGCTAGTGAAGTACATTTTTGATTAAGCCAGTGAGGCATTTTGTGGAGTGGTTTTTCATCCCTAGAGGGTTTTCCACTCATCAAATCTCTATGTTATGGTTACTTGTTCTGTTCATAAATGAATATCTTGTTTTCATTATACAAAGATTGAAGTTCATAGTTGGTAAAAGTTTTTAATTGTTGCCAAAAACAAGTTCGGTTCATAAGACATTGATTCACCCCCCCTCTCAGTGTTCCTGACAATCAACAAATTGATTGTGTTGTGGCCTTGGGTGAATCTCCTCAATCTCTTCGAGGATCGCCCTCACCCACTCGCCTCTAAGTCTAGAGCACATTAGTGAGCCCAAACCAAGAGAGAGTTGGTTGGAGTTTACCTCGATTTGACTTAGGGTTTATGACCTAAGGTTTAACTTGCTTAGCTTTGTGTTGGTTGACTAGTGTTGACCTTTTGGTAAAATCAATCGTTTACAATCTCCTTGTGATGCTAGTGTTTTTTTTTTGTTTAGTTTTTATGAGTGTATGCAACCTAGATGAATGCAAGACAATATTTTTGTGTTTTTTTGGAATTTTATGAAAAGGAAAGTGTTTTTTTAATGTAGAAATTGAAATATGTATGCAATCTAGAATGGGTTTACCTAATGCAATCTGATCTATGTTTTTTTTGTTTTTGTTGATATTTTGGATCTAATTAAGTTTTAAGAAATGCAACTGCATTAAAACAAACTAAACGAATGATGCAAAGTACTTGAAATAAAATAATCTATCAAAATAATTAAATCTATCAAAATAAGTATATCTATCTTATCAAGGAAATTGCAACATCCAACTACTATTCCAAAGAGTGATTTTAAGATTAGCTAATTACTATCAAACTAAAAAAACACTAAAGAACCTAGAATGTGAGATGCATGAGCCTCCACTACACTCAGGAATCCTTTTGTCGGCAATCTCTTCATCCTCTTATAGTAGCGGGGATCTCCTCTTGGCAACAATAGGGAAGGGATGCAAAAGAGCTTTAGAAAGCTAGAAACGTGAGCTCAATGTGAGCTAATGAGCACTATGGCTTGTAAATGGTTAGTGCATCAATGTGATAAGAAGCTTTAGCAAAGATTGGATGAAACAACAATGAAATAAAAGGCTCGTAAGTCTTGTATGAGCATATGGATGCTATGTGTAGAGCAAAAACCTACAAAGATTAGATGCACAAATGAAATTGCCTCCCAAAAGGGGGAGCTTTGAAGCTATACAATAATGAAATATACTACAAAGAAACCTTGGAAGCTTTGAAATACTAAAGAAAGAAGAGGCCCAAGGGCCTGTGAAGAAGAGGAGAGCATTCTCCAACTTGGAAAATAATGAAGAGGGGAGGGGTATTTATAGGTTTAAAGGGCTCATGAAATGTGGGAGAGATTGAAGAGTTAACTCCCTTGATTGAAGAGTTAACATGCTTGATTGAGGAGTAAACTGGATTGATTACGGAGTGAACAAGCCAATATAGCTTATCACTGAAGCAAAAATGGAGTTAGCAGGAATGCATGAGTTGATAAGTAGAGATCAAAAGGAGTTATTTATGCATGGTTGAAGGCTTGGAATATTTAACTCTATGTTTAGGCCAAAAACTCATGCAAACATGAAGAAAAATGCGTCAAAATGGAGCTTTTTCGTGTCCAAAACTTGAGATTTTCTATGGCTAGGAACAATGGTAGGGTCACCCATGGGTTGCCCCTTTTGCCGGTCTAGATCACTCTGGGGTGACCCACAGAGGGGAGATCTTGGGTTGGAATGCAAGGCTAGAGATGATTTGTTAGGTGAAGAGGAGGTGAACTGCCTCCAGAAACCCTTCAAAAGGTGGTCAAAAACCAAGTCTCCACTTGCAAAAGCCTAGATCTTGAAATAATAGGGGGGATTTGTCCTGGTTGACCAAATCTAGAGGGCTCCTAGGGGTAGGGTTGGATGAAAAACACTAAGGAAAGGTCAAATCATAATAAATGGATGAATACAAGACTTAGGAATGAAGTCACAAGCACAGAAAATAATAATCAACAAGTGTCGAAATGCATCAAAAGTGGGGAAAGGTTAGTACAACAAAGGGGAAACAAAGAGGAGTGAAAACCCATATGTGTCACATCTCATTTTTGGACTTTATTATAATTTAGATTATTGGACATTTTACTATGCTTTTTTTACTATGAGTGATTCCACATGTGTGTGAAAGTAAGTATCATAATGTTATAAATGCGTGATTTTGAAAGTTAATTTAATAATTGAATATTACTAGTACGATTATGGATGTACATTTTGTTTTGCTTTAGTTATGATTTTGGAGAAACTAACCTATTAATGAAAATCTAAGTGCGACTGAGTGCAGGAGAAATGTCGAAGACGAGAACATGGTTGAGGTAGAGATGTTCTAGCCTCCTAACAAAAACTGATAGGATGGTAAATCTGATGCATGCACACACTCACGTAGTTTCATGTCATACTGCATCTCTGAGTGGCTTTATTTATGCATCGTTACGTGGTTGCTAGTCTTGTTTAAGCATTTTATATAGTGAATGAATGTGATTGATTCTTATTAATTAGATGAAATGTGAATTTTGTTGCTACAGTATGTTCATTTGAATTGTATAAGTCAGCCATGTATTTATATGTTCTTTTGACTTAGATTTAATAGAATTGTATAAGTTGAATTTAATTTGATTTATTTATATTATTTAAAGAACACACACACAATATAAATTAATAAATATCTATAAATAAGCATGTATTTATTGATACATATTTATAATTTAAAATATATATATATATAAATAATATATAATTATATAAACATATAAGCATTACATTATTCCTTTTATTTATTTATTTTGGTAATTAATTTCTTTTGGAAAAAGAAATAAGTTAAATTATTTTAATTTGTTAATTTATTTAATTATTGAAAGTGTGTGTCTATTTTAAAGATTTAAAGAATCAATTATTAAATTTATCATATTTGTGAATTAGAAAATTACATTTTCTAATATTAGTTTTAAGTAGGATGTGCATGAATATGAATAAAGTTATTTTAATATTATTTTTATTTTATTAAGAATATAATATTATATTTTGCTTTTTAGGTTTTGAAAAAAAGGAAGAATTATTAAAAGAAGAGAATTAGCTTTTTTCATTCTTTCTTTTTTGGTTATCAATTTTATTAGGCAAAGGGAAGGAAAAGAAAATAGGTTATTGAAGCTCACGGATTTGAAAGTGTTTTTTTTGTGAAGAATTGAAGGATTGTTGTGCTTTTTGAATTGATTGGTTCATCTCCATTTTTTTACCAAATTGCTACAAGGATTGAAGTAGGATTCTTGTCATGAAAGGGTTTAGCAAAGACTTACTTTGGTTAATAATTGAATATAGGATTGTGTGAAGAAATTATGATTTATATGTAATGCCCCCACCAAGGAACCCCAAAGGACAACACTAAACAAGGTCAAATTAATGGAATAATTTTATTTTTTAAAATTAAATAACAATAGAATGCATAGCAAAATATAAAAATCTAAACCTGGGTCCTCTAAGGTTCCTTGACTGCGTTACTTACAAATCAAGATTATAAGAAACAAAGGTTACATAAAGAGATACAAAGGGAGATACATCCCAATTTACAAATACATGATAAGAGATCTTTTCAAACAGGAACAAGACATCTCTCATGCATTTACAAACAATTATAGTAAGAACCATAAGGTTGTCCTTAGCATAGTGGAAAAACATGTTCTTTGCTCTAGTAATCTACTCAGTTAACAGACCTGTATCTATGCATTTAAAAGTGAACAGTAGTTCCACAAAGATTATCAATAAACATAAAAGAGAACTATATACTAGCCTAAGGCCCTTGTTGGAATTAGTCCAAACAACTGAGAGGGGGGATGAATCATTTGTCTCACAAATTTAACCTTTTCTTCTTTCAACCTTCTTTATCAACTTGCAATCAGATTAGTGATGTAAACATTAAAGCATGAATCAACAACACATGAGTAGAAACAAATTGAGCACACATAACACCAAGATTTTTACGTGGAAACCCGGTTAAGGGAAAACCATGGTGGGGGTTAACCCACAAGATTTGTACTCTGTTAAAAGAACTTAAATGAAATGAAAAAGGCACTTGCCTTAGGGCTCACTGCCCAGAGCTCACTACCTATAGGAGGCTCACTGCCTACAGGAATTTATGTTTAATATAGAAATAATGAACCGATGAGTAGCATCTTCTTCATGCCTAGTTCAATCCCATTGAAAGCTTACTAAACTTCTGTTCTGCCCCCAAATGCTTCTTTATTATCTCTTCATCCTTTACTGCCCTTGTTCTTTTGCTCTTCCTCTTCTCCACTCTACTTCTGAACCTTCCTTAGGATGTGATCATTTTTGCACAAGGATGATTTTCCACAATTCAATTATATGCCTTTATATGCTTCATCAACCTTGGAATACACATCAAGGTCCGCATTACAAACATCTGACTTAATGCAAATCACTATGTTGTCAACCAAACATAACTGGGACTCAATTCTTCTTTAATCAACACGCCATGCTTCATAAAATTGCTCTTAGATTATCCACAACACTTTTGAATCATCCGGTCAGCCAAGACTAGGAAGAACAGTGACATCAAGAAACCTTCAACAACGAGCTCAAACTTCAATGCGGACCTTCAACGTCGTAGTTACACGATCCAGAGATCTCCACAAGCACCTTGAGTTCAACAAAAACATCCACACTCCTCCAAATCTTCAGAATCAATTGCATCTTCATCCATAACCTCAAGAACAATGTCTGCCATGACTGTCACACTAGAAAGATTGCTTGCGAACCCCCAAACCATGAACCACTGGAGTTGATGATACACACTAACTTCCCAATGATGCCTCTAGATCTGTAGATCATAATATTTCAATGCGGAGCAATCTAGACCAATTTAATATCACTCTATCTCTTCTGATCACATCAAAACCCAGTTCTACTCAGATGGCCATAGCTTCTTCAAATCTTCATGTGGACCTCTCAAATCTTAACTGGAGCTACTTCAGACAATCCTCTACATAGCCATATGGTCTGCATCCATTGATCTTCATTAATTTTCTTAATATCCTCAACATTCTAGTCTTCTAAGTAGGTAATAAAATAGGATACAGTTGACACCAATGGCAACAAGAATATATTGACATCAATGACAACACCGATTAGGCACATATTTGCAACAATCTCCCCTTTTGTCATTGATGGCAACATATGATCTGAAAAACTGATTCAACCATCAAGACAAGACCTTCTCCCCCTTTCTCTTATCACTTCTGCAACCACTAATTTCACTGATTGCCCTTTCATCAGTAACTAGTTTTTCACATGACTTCTCTCCCCCTTTGACATCAATGGCAAAGGGCACATATTTGTAGTCATTTCTCCTTTTTATTTCAGACAAATATCAAAACTTGCATGCTGACTACTCCCCCTAAGTAGTACCTCCTTAACATCAATCCAAATCACAAGATATGACTGTGAATTCCACTGGACGGATGCACTATAGTGCATCTTAATTCTAATCAGGAGGGGTAATAACCCCTAGCTTCTCTTTGAGATACTCAAAAGTATCCTTGGGAAGAGGCTTAGTGAAAATATCTGCAATCTGATCCTTTGAAGAAACAAACTCTAATCTGACTTCATTCTCATTAACCTTCTCTCTCAAAAAGTGAAACTTGATTGAAATGTGCTTTGTCTTTGAATGCAACACCGGATTCTTTGAGGTGTTTATTGCACTTGAATTATCACAGAAGATTGTGATAGGCTTCTCAAACATAATTATGATATCCTTCAGCATTTATTTCATCCACCGAACTTGAGTACAATTGTTTGTTTCTGCTATATACTCTGCCTCTACTATAGATAGAGATATTGCCTCTTATTTTTTTCTCATCGAAGAAACCAATCTTCTTCCCAAGAAGAATGCACCACCACTAGTGTTTTTTCTGTCATCCACATCTCCTGCCCAATCAGTATTTGTATATGCATGAAGAGTGAAGTCATTATCCTTTAGATACCATAAGCCATAATCAAGTGTCCCTTTGAGATATCTAAAAATTCTCTTGATTGCTACGACATGGGATTCTCTAAGATCAGCTTGAAATCTAGCAACAAGTCCAACTGCATTCATGATATCAGGTTTGGTCTGAGCCAGATAAAGCAGTCCTCCAATCATTGATCTATACCTTTTCTGATCTGCCTTAGGTGAATTATCATCTTTACTTAACTTGCATCCAGTTATCATAGGAGTACTTACTGGTTTTGACTCCTCCATTCCAAACTTTTTCAACAATTCCCTTACATACTTAGATTGAGATATGAAGATACCCTTATCTAATTGAGTGATTTGCAGACCTAGGAAGAAATTCATAGTTATGATTGGATCTATCTCACTAGTGTTAGATATAGGGCACACAACTAAGAGGGGGGTGAATCAGTTGTACAAAAACTTGCTCTACTTCAAACACTTGATTCTTCTTTGTTAGTTAATAGCATATCAATTAACCGGAGTAGATAAACATCAACACATTAGACACCAAGATTTTGACGTGGAAAACCCAGTCAAGGGAAAAACCACGGGGTGATTAACCCAAGGATTATTCTCTGTTAGAAGAATAAGAAAAATAGATGGCACATGCCAATTAGGGCTCACTGCCCAAGCACACTGCTCACAAGGAGGCACACTACCTATAAGAGACACACTGTCTATAAGATCATAAGTATTACAAACTTGAACTGCAAGTTGACATCTTTACCATGTCTGGATCAGTTCCATTTAAGCCCAAGACACTCCTGCTCTACCTTTTGCTCTTTCGCTATACCACTCTCATCTGATCCATGACACACTTCGAAATGAATTCACAAACCTTTATTTATACAAGGCATCAACTTAGGAACAATCATCTAAGTTGGCAATCATCCACAAGATCATTCGCAAGATGTATAACTCATCCGGTCGGCCAGCCTGAACAAGAACATCTTCATCCGGAAGTATATCTCCAATTCATGGCTCTAACACTAATGCAGACCGACAACACAACCTCAACATGATCCAAGAACCTTCACAGGCTTGCCTGAATGACCAGATACATCCGCACTTTCTCCACTTACTAGAATTCTCTTCTTCTTCATTTGAAACTTCAAGAACACAGTCTATCGCCACTATCATACTAAAAAAGGTGCTTCCGGACCTCTAAATTATGTACCAATCAAGATGACACACCACAAGGACATCCCAAACACTCATTCCAATCTACAGAATAGGACAATGCACTACCAAATCTCACCAGACCTTTTTGTAACACTCTGTCACTTTGAAGCATCTCCCGGAACCGATTCTACTTGATTGATCACAACTTCTCTATATCTTAATGTGGACCTTTGAAATCTTAACTAGAACATCTCAAGACTCATATCTACAAACCCTTTAATCCGCATCCTCTGATCCTCAACCTATCGAGTACATTTGCCTTCTTCTCATCATTATTCTTCACTGTTCCTGATTGAGATTGATTTCCTCAATAACCTCAGCACACAGCTCATCCAATCCTTCTTATCAATGAAATATGAGTATGTTGACATCAATGCCAACACTGGTTAACCTCATACTTGCAACAATCTCCCCCTTTGTCATTGATGGCAACATATAATGAGAAAAACCATCAAGACAAGAACTTCTCCTTTCTGTCACAGCTCCCCCTATCAGCAACAATTCTTCACATACTACTCCCCCTTTGATCATCAACCACTTGTTTTTCACATGTCTTCTCTCCCCCTTTGACATTAATGGCAAAGGGCTCATACTTGCAGTTCTAACACATCATAATCATACCAGCTACTCCCCCTTAGTAGCAGCTCCCCATCATCAATCCGGTTAATAAGATATGACTATGATATCCACTGGACTAATGCACATCAGTGCATCCTAGTTCATCACTGGAGGGGCCATGACCCCTAACTTCTCCCTGTGATACTCAAAAGAGTCCTTGGGAAGAGGTTTAGTAAAAATATTTGCAATCTGATCCTTGGAGGGTACATACTCCAATCTAACTTCATCCTTGTTCACTTGTTCTCTCAGAAAGTGAAACTTGATAGATATGTGCTTGGTCTTAGAATGCAATACCGGATTCTTAGAAATGTTTATTGCACTTGAATTATCATAGAAAATTGTGATAGGCTCCTCATATTCTACTTTAATGTCACTTAGCATCTACTTCATCCATAAGATTTGAGTACAACTACCTATTGCTGCAATGTATTCTACTTTAGTTGTAGACAAGGATATTGCCTCTTGTTTCTTGCTTAGCCAAGAAACCAACCTTTTTCCCAAAAAGAATGCTCCACTTGTACTCTTCCGGTCATCCACATCTCCTACCCAATCTGCATCTGTATATGCATGAAGAGAGAAATCATGATCTCTAGGGTACCATAGACCATACTCAACTGTCCCTTTTAAGTACCTAAAAATTCTTTTGATTGCCATGACATGAGATTCTCTGGGATCAGCCTGGAATCTTGCCACAAGACCAACAGCCTGCATTATATCTGGTCTAGTCTAAGTGAGATACAATAGTCCTCCAATCATTGATCTATACTTGGTCTGATCTATCTTAGGAGAGTCATCATCTTTGCTCAACTTACATCTGGTTGCCATAGGAGTGTTCATTGGCTTTAAATCTTCCATTCCAAATTTCCTCAACAATTCTTTCACATATTTGGTCTGAGAGATAAAGATGCCTTTCTTTGTCTGAGTAATTTGCAGACCCAAGAAGAAATTCATTTCACCAAGCATTGACATTGCAAACTCACTTTTCATTTGATTTGCAAAGGTTTTACACATACTGTCTCTTCCTCCAAAGATGATATCATCAACAAATACTTCAACAATCAAGATGTTTTCATTATCTATTTAGAAATATAGATTACTATCAGCAATACCTTTGTTGAAACTAATCTGCACAAGATGCTTATCCAACCTTTCATACCAAGCCCTTGGGGCTTGCTTCAATCCATACAGTGCTTTCTTCAACTTGCAGACCATATCACTATGATCAGACAATTGAAAACCATCCGGCTGCTCAATGTATACTTCTTCTTCCAAATCACCATTTAGGAAGGCAGACTTGACATCCATCTGATATACCTTGAAGTCTTTGAAGGCAGCAAAAGCAAGAAATAATCTGACTGCTTCAATTCTTTCCGCCAGAGCAAAGGTTTCTTCAAAATCAATTCCTTCTATTTGAGAGTAGCCTTTGCAGACCAATCTGGCTTTGTTTCTGATTACTTCACCAACTTCATTTAGTTTGTTCCGGAAGACCCATTTGGTTCCAATCACATTTTTGTTTCTAGCATCAACTCTTCCTCCATTGCTTTGGTCTAATTTTCATCATTGCAGGCTTCATTTATTATCTTAGGTTCAATCTTTGAAATCAGACAATATTCATCTGAAATTTGAGCAATTTTCCTCCTTGTTTGTACCCCTTTGCTTTTGTCACCTATGATCTGATCTTCAGAGTGGTTTAGAGTTACATACCTTGGAACTTTGGGAGTTTCTTGCACTATTGTTTCTTGATCAAGTGCATTCAAACAAACCTCTTCTTCCTGATTTACCGGATCAGTCTGAGTCTGACTTTCAGAGGAGGATTGAGCTCCTTGTACCAGAGAACCATTCTGATCATCTTCATCATATTCATAAAACCTTGAGGGCTTCTCAATTCCTTCATCAACCTTCACATTTGTACTTTCTATCATCTTTCTCAGTCTCTTATTGTAACACCGGTATGCTTTGCTTTGAGTGGAATAACCCAAGAAGATTCCTTCATCACTTCTAGCATCAAACTTTCCTAGATCTTCATCTCTTTTAATGTAACATTTGCTACCAAATACTCTGAAATATCTCACAGTAGGAGTTATACCAAACCAGAGTTCATAAGGAGTCTTATCGGTATTGCTTTTGATTTGAACTCGATTGAGAGTATAGACTACAGTGCTGACAGCTTCTCTCCAAAACATCTAGGGAACATTTGCTTCCATCATCATTGTCCTGGATGCTTCCTGGATGGTCCGGTTCTTTCTCTCAACTACTCCATTCTGCTGAGGAGTCCTAGGAGCAGACAACTGTCTCTTTATACCATGCTTCTCACAAAAGTCTATGAATTCACCGAAGGTGAATTCACCACCTCTATCAGACCTCAAACATTTCAGTTTCAATCCGGTTTGATTCTCTACCATAGCCTTGAAGATTTTGAACTTCTCAAAGGCTTTTGATTTCTCTTTTAGAAAGGTAACCCACATCATCCGGGAATGGTCATCAATCAGTAACATGAAATATCTATCACCTTGCATACTCTTGATTCTTGTCGGACCACATAGATCAATATGAACTAATTCCAATAATCTGGTAGAGGACTGATCCTTGCTTTTGAAAGAGACTACTCTGTTTACCTAGCTGACATTCTTTGCACAAACTATTTGTAGGTTTCACCAATTTTGGAAGATCTCTTACAGCCTGAGTATTGCTTATCTTGATGATGTTATCAAAATTCACATGACACATCCTTCTATGCCATAACCAACTCTGATCAACTTGAACAAACAAACAACTTTTATTAGAACCAACTAGATGGAAGATATTACCTTTTGTTTGAGTACCGGATGCAATCTCAATTCCGGAGCTTTCAAAGATCCTGCATCTTCCATTCTTGAACTGGAGATCATAGCCTTTGTCCACCAACTGACCAACACTGAGAAGATTGTGCTTCAATCCTTCAACATAAAGTACATTACCGGTTTTGCTCTTTCCATCAAAAGAAATAGTTCCCCTACCTCTGATTCTACCAGCAGAATTATCACCAAACTTTACCATTCCTCCTTCATACCTTTCCAAGTCTAGGAACTTGTCTTTGTCACCTGTCATATGATGAGAGCATCCACTGTCAATAATCCAATAATCCTTTTCTTCAACTTGGGCAGCCAAATCTCTTTCTACAACCTTATGATTGACAGAAATTGGATCTCCTTCCTTGATGGCAATAAACACCCATTCATTTCTGGATTTGTCTCCTATCTCTGATTCATCATCTGTTACTCCTTCATTATCATCTTCTTCATGAACATAATAGTAGTTCTTTTGGAACCTTTGTCTATTAGAATTTGACCTTGCAGATCTTTCCGGACATCTTGAAGCAAAATGACCAATCTTATTGCAGTTAAAGCGCTTAAAGGGTATTTTTCCTTCATAGTTACCGGATCCTCTTGGCAGTCTCTTTGCAATGAGGGCTTCAAGATGAGATGTTTCTACTTCTTCCTCTTCCATGTCTTTCCTTGCTTGATCATACCATGACAGCTTCCTTGAAGAGTTTTCTCCCGGATCAAATCTTTGTTTGCCTTTCACACAGGCACTGGCTTTGAATGCAAATTCAGTCTTGGGGGGATCATCTCCAAACTCGGTCATTTCAAATGCAGCCAGTTTGCCAGCCAATTGCTCTCTTGTGACAGTTGTATGGGCTTTGAATTCATCAATGGTAACAACCTTGATTTTGTAGGCAACAAGAAGGGATCTGAGAATTTTGCAAATAATCTCATTTTCATCCAGAATTCCACCAGCATTCCTAATTCCACATACTAGCTCATTTACTCTTGGCATAAAGGTAGTGATAATTTCATCATCTCTCATCTTTAATCTTTCAAATTTCCCTTTGAGACTTTGCAACCTTGCACTCTTAACAAACTCATCTCCTTCATCAAAAGTTCTAGTTTAACCCAGATCTCATAGGCAGTTGGTAGGTCAATAACATTTGAGAGTTCTGAGTCAGTCAATGCGCTTAGAAGAGCTTCTTTGGTCTGCAGATTGTTTTCAGCATCTGTGATTTCATTTAGAGTTGTCGGACCACCCTGTGGAGGTACATATGCTTTTGTGACCATGGACAAGTATGCTTTTCCCATACACTCCAAGTGACATTTCATGCGACCTTTCCAGAGAGAGAAGTTGGTTCCATCAAACTTTGGACTATCCTTCTTGTATGATGACATCCTGGATCTCCTCAAGCGATTAAGCTCCTTTTAGAGGAACTTGGCTCTGATACCAATTGTTAGATCTAGGGCACACAACTGAGAGGGGGGGTGAATTAGTTGTACAAAAACTTGCTCTACTTCAAACACTTGATTCTTCTTTGTTAGTTAATAGCATATCAATTAACCATTCATGAAAGAATGAAGCATAAACACCAGAGCAGATAAACATCAACACATTAGACACCAAGATTTTGACGTGGAAAACCCGTCAAGGGAAAAACCACGGGGTGATTAACCCAAGGATTATTCTTTATTAGAATAATAAGAAAATAGATGGCACATGCCAATTAGGGCTCACTGCCCAAGCACACTGCTCACAAGGAGGCACACTACCTACAAGAGACACACTATCTACAAGATCATAAGTATTACAAACTTGAACTGCAGGTTGACATCTTTACCATGTCTGGATCAGTTCCATTTAAGCCTGAGACACTCCTGCTCTGCCTTTCGCTCTTTCGCTATACCACTCTCATCCGCTCCACAACACACTTCGAAATGAATTCACAAACCTTTATTTATACAAGGCATCGACTTAGGAACAATCATCTAAGTCAGAAATCATTCGCAAGATGAATAACTCATTTGGTCGGCCAGCCTGAACAAGAACATCTTCATCCAGAAGTATATCTCCAATTCCGGGCTCTAACACTAATGTGGACCAACAACACAACCTCAACATGATCCAAGAACCTTCACAGGCTTGCTTGAATGACTAGATACATCCGCACTTCCTCCACTTATTAGAATTCTTTTCTTCTTCATCTAGAACTTCAAGAACATAATCTATCGCCACTGTCATACTGAAAAAGATGCTTCCAGACCTCCAAATTATGTACCAATTGAGATGACACACCACAAGGACATCCCAAACACTCATTCCAATCCGCAGAATAGGACAATGCACTACCGGATCTTACCAAACCTTTTTTTAACACTCTGTCACTCCGGAGCATCTCCTGGAACTAGTTCTACTTGATTGATCACAACTTCTTCATATCTTCATGTGGACCTTTAAAATCTTAACTGGAACATCTCAAGACTCATATCTACAAACCCTTTAATCCGCATCCTCTGATCCTCAACCGATTGAGTACTTTTGCCTTCTTCTCATCACTGTTCTTCACTGTTCCTAATTGAGACTGATTTCGTCAATAACCTAAGCACACAGCTCATCCAATCCTTCTTATCAATGAAATATGAGTATGTTGACATCAATGACAACACTGGTTAACCTCATACTTGCTACAATCTCCCCCTTTGTCATTGATGGCAACATATGATGTGAAAAACCATCAAGACAAGAACTTCTCCTTTCTGTCACAGCTCCCCCTATCAGCAACAATTCATATTGTGTATAGCAGGAATCCTAAGGGTGTTCTAGATTTGGTATAGCTACCGATGAAAGATAGAGTCAGTGATGATGGGGAAGCATTTGCAGAACACCTTCAACAGTTGCAGCAAGATGTGAGACAGAAGTTGCAAGATAGTAATGAGAGGTACAAGAATACAGTGGATGCTAGTAGGTGACATTAGACATTCAATGAAGGTGACTTAGTGATGGTATATTTGAGAAAAGAGAGGTTTCCTACTAGAACATACCACAAGTTGAAATACAAGAAAATTGATTCTTGCAAAATTACAAAGAAGATCAATGATAATGCATATGAGGTTAGTTTACCAGATGATCTAGATATTTCTCCTATGTTTAATATTTTTTATTTATATGCATTCCATTGTGAGGATGATGTTGAAGATAGTCAACCAGAAGTGGCATGGCACCACCACATTCCCCATAAGAAGAAGGAAAAGATTGCACAGGTTCTTGATAAGAAAACTATCTACACTTGACAAGGGCATTACAACATGTATTTAATACAGTGGGAAGGATTGCCACCAACAGATAGCATGTGGATTACAGAGTGGGAAGTGCAGAGGTTGGATCCATTCAAGTGGCGGCATTTTTGAAGACACTCACTTGCAAGAGCTACGTTCTTTTCAACCAAAGGAGAATGATGTAGGGACTTCTGGAGGTCATAACTTTTGACTCAAATGTCGGTTGGGCTGAAATTTTATAGGTGGATGCGTTATGAGGTGGCATGTGGATTCCCAACTGCCCCTAGTGGGTTGGTCTCCGTTTTGGCACTTTTTCAGGGCTTGAAACTTTCATCTTGGCCCTCAAAATGGCAATTTAGTGTTTTTTCCTAGTTTTTTAAAAGTTGTTTTTGTTAATAACTTGAAACTCATGTTTTGAATTTAGGATGTTAGTTGGCAATTCATCCTACCTTAGTTTTAGGAAGTTTTTGGGAAAAAATTGGACTCTCAAAGATATGCATGTGAAATTACCTAAAATGGCAAAATCTGACAATTGTTGAAATCTGCCAAAAAAGGTAATTTTTTGGTATTTTTTGTTTTTCTTGGATATAAGAGAGTTTTCTCTCATTATAGCATCAGAGTTGGTGACTAGAAGACTTTTATTTTTCCAATTATTTTGAATCTTTGTCTCTCACACATGATTAATGGCACAATTCTATTGAGTGTATGTTGTTGGCTACATCATGTATATATCTCTATATTCTATATTATATTCATGCATTCTAGAATATAGTTCCAGATTGCAGATCCCCTTGGTGGATCTACAACAGTAAGAATTCTTGTGTCCTCATCCAAGTCCAAATACTTCCTTCTGAGGATCTTAACCCATTTCTGATCTCCTTTGTCATACAAGTTCCTAACCAGTTTGGCTCCCATGGCTAGGTTCATGATTGCAAGCTATCTTATTCCTGTACCACCTGCCTCCTTCAAGGTGCAGACTTTATTCCAAGCTACTAGTGGGAGATTCTGTTGGTCCCTAGTCCCACTCCAAAAAAACTTGCTAAGTATCTGAGAAATGGCTTCTTCCACTGATCTGGGGATTTTCAAGCATGCTATCGAATAGACTAGGATGACTGACAAAAATGATTTCACCATTAGGAGTCTTCCTGCAAAGGAAAGCCATTTTCCAATCCAAGTTCCCATTTTGTTTTTGTAGCTATTAACCAGGTTGTCCCAATAGCTCCTTTTGTTGGCTCCTGCAAAGAGGGGGATTCCCAGGAAAGTTTGCTACCTGTAAATTTAGTATCCTTGCCAAGTCCCTTTGGAGACTGGGTTGTGTGTTCAGGAAGAAAACTTCCAATTTCCTCCAATTGACACTATATCTGAAAGCTAGACAATAGTCATCCAAAAAGGTTTTAATGGTTCTTGCTTCTCTTCTACAAGCCTTGCCAAAGAGAATGGTATCATCTGCAAATTGCTGGTGAGTTACATTCTCCAACCCATTTGCTACTAAATCTCCTCTCCATTTGCCCTCTCTTCTGAGTGCACTGATCCCTCTCCCTAAGGCCTCTGCCATGGTGATGAAGAGGAAGGGGAGAGAGGGTCTACCTGCCTTAGTCCTCTAGAGGAGGCAAAGAATCCATGAGCTGCACCATTAACTAGGACTGAGAATTTTGGTGTGGAAATGCAACTTTTTACCCACTCCCTCCAATTGTTGTTGAATCCAAATCTCTCCAGAACTTCCATTAGGAAGTGCCTATCCACTAGGTCATAGGCTTTTAGAATGTCTAGTTTGAGAATCATACTAGCTGCTCAAGTTTTTCTGATCGAATGGATTGCTTCATGGGCAATAATAATCCCTTCCACAATGGATTTCCCTAGAGCAAATCCAGTTTGTTCTTCTGAGATGGCTGAGTCCAGAACCTCTCTAAGTATGTTAGCTATAATCTTGGTTACTATCTTGTATACTGTGTTGCATAGTGCAATTGGTCTGAAATCTCCCATTTCCTAAGGGTTCTTTTTCTTAGGGATCAGATCCAGGAATGTGTGGTTGAAGGACTTAAGCATGGTCATATTTTTCCTAGATTCCTCCACTGCTTTAGAAAGATCTTCCCCTACTATCTCCCAAAATTTCTAAAAGAAGTAGGCCGTGAAGCCGTCTAGGCCCAGGGCCTTATCTAGGTTAAGAAGAAAGGTGGCAGTTCTCACTTACTCTTTCTCTATTTGCTTGAAAAGAGCATGATTCTATTCTTATGAGATCAAAGAAGGAATTGAGCCTAGAATTTTGTCCCTTACTGCTCTTTAATTTGGGGCTTCCTTGTTCAAAATTGCTTCAAAGAAAGCCACTACCTCCTGATTTACCTCCTCTGTAGATTATGTCATACTCCCATCCATTTTTTTGATTTCTACTATTCTATTTATGCTCCTATTGGCCATAGTTCTTCTATGAAAGAACTTGGTGTTCCTATCTCCTTTTAGCCAAATCTCCCTAGAATTTTGTCACAATAACTTTCCTCTCTTTTCAAGAGTTTAGTCCATTCCTCCTTTAGGGCTTTTTCTGATTCAAACTCCTCCCCCATACCATTTCTGATTATGTGTTCATTAAGGGTGGCCAGTTCCTATTCCACTCTTTCCTTCTCCTGGAAAATGTTTTTGAAATGCCTGTTGTTCCATTCTTACAATTTGGATTTTACAAAGCCCAACTTTTTACTTAGTATGAAGAGGTTAGATTGATTAACTATCTTGATTTCATCCCCCCAACCTGCAATCAGATCTGGCAACGAGTCATCCCTCAACCACATGCTCTCAAATTTGAAAGGATTTCCCTTGGGTGGTTCTCCTGGAAGAATTGTTAGTTGAACTGGAAAGTGATCTGAGCTTGTAAATGGCAAAATAATTGCTTCTATTATACTTGACTGGTCTTCCCAATCCCCAGCCAGTAGGAATCTATCTAATCTCTTCGCTATACATTTGTGAACCCCTTCCATCTGTTTGTCCAAGTAAAGGTTTCATTCCTTGTTTGCACATCTTTGAGTTGGTTATTTTCTATGAACTCCTAAAAATCTTGCTACACATTCATTATTCTAATCAGCCCACCTCTCTTTTCCTCATTGTTTGTGGTTGCATTAAAATCCCCTGCTATAATGCCTTTTTTCCCCAAAGAGACCTGCTATTTTATCGAAAATCTGCTGCCACAATAATCTCTTTTCTAGAGTAGCGATCAGACCATACACATTAAAAATGAAAAATTTCTCATTCTTTTGCAGCAACCTGCATCTCAAGATTATCCACCTCCTGCTTACCTACACAACTTCCCCTTCTATTGTTAGTGGATTCCAAATGATTCCCAAACCTCCAAAGGCACCCTCAGCTTCACAAAAGTGGCCTTTCCACTATTTCCAACACCTTAATCTCCCATCACTTTCCTCCTTCCCTAATTTTGTTTCCTGAAAGAGGATTATGCCTGCTTTTGTTTGGTCAATTTGGCATTTGACCAGACGCCATTTGTTAGGGACATTAATGCCCCTAAAATTCCATGTTATTACCCTCATTGTTCTTGGGGAAGGAATACATCCTTCCCTGATATGAGTTTCATTTATTCTGCTGCATTGGCTGCAATTTCCAATTTTGCTCGATTTGTCTTTTGTCTACTCTTGACATTCTTCTTAATGTTGGGATTCCGACGCTTTGATTATGATTGCTCCAGCATCCTTTCTTCCAACAATATTTCTTCCTCTCCTCCCAGTCCACCTTCTTCTTCATAGTCCAGATCCTCTTTGCTCTCTTCCATTCCATAGGGGTTTCAACCTGCTCCACGCACCTAGACTCTGAGAACACCTCCTCATTGTGCTAACTATTTTGTCTCCTAACTTTTCTTGAGGGGTTTCCTGCCTTGCCTCCTTGTCTAGAACCTTCTCCTTTCCTAAATCTTCCTGAAGTCCTGTCCCCAGTTTCTCAATATCCAAGGGGTTGTAAACTACTATTTCCCAAGACTTTGCCCTGCCACAAATTTCTAAATAAGTGGGACTTGTATTTTTCTTTTCACAACTTGGCTCCCCTTTAGTCACAAGGATGTCTTTGATTAGTCCACTTTCTAATAGATCTTCATTCTTCTATGGAATTTCCTGACTAGGGTTTTGAGACTCCTGCCTGTCCAAATTTTCTCCTGGTTGCAGAGATCTCTAATTGTACAAGTTAGCTTTATCTAGCATCACCACAATTTTGTACTCTAGATTCTCATGTTCCCTCGATTTACAGGTTGGGCATAGTTTCAATTGATCTTCTCTTAGTAATGATTGAATCCAAGATCTGCCCTCCGCAAAAATATCTATCTCCTGAGGCAGGGATTGGTGTGATTTCAAACCTATACAGATTCTCGTATAGGCACCCTATCATCTATCTATCGCCATTTTGTCAATAGATATAAGAGGTCCTAGGCTTCTCCCAAATTCTTTGAAAAAGTCCTCAACCTAATATTCTGTCGGGAGATTGTACAAACAAATCTATACCAGACCCTCCTAAAATTAATGTTTCTAGGAATCAAAATTAGGGTACCATTCGACGAAGTGTATTCTAGCACCATTTAGGAAATTTGGCCCGCTATTGAGGGCTTTCCATTTTCCTGCATTAGAAGGGAATTCAAGCAAGAAGAAAGCATTTGGAATTACCGTGATCTGAACTAAGTTTCCCCACATATCCCAACACCAATTTTGAATTCTTTCTATCTCAGTCCATCCCCCACCCCATTTAGCCATAATCCCACACTCCTTGAGTCTTCCTATGGATTTCTCAATTTGCTTTTTATCCAAAATAAAATGTGACCTAAGTGAATTAGGGTTTGGATTCTTACCTTTTGGCTCTTTGTGCAAAGGTTCTTTGTCAGTCTCCACTTTTTCCTTTCCTTTCCATGAGGAGATCATCTGATCATTATGAGTCATTGCCCCTTTATTGTCTTCCTTGATACGCCAATTTTCCATAGCATCTGCTTTGGAAAATTTATTTTCCCTGAACTAACCATGACGCCCTTGCGAGGAATTGCTCCAAGGAGAAGTCCTCCAATTGCCCTTCCTTTGCCACAAATCCCTTTGTCCTTGAGTCTTGTGATTCAGATACATTTGTACAATCTGTCTCCTAGGTTGCATCCATGGCAAGTCTCTCTGAAGTCCCCACGCCTTATGCCTAAAGCACGCATCTTGCCCATGATTACCTCAATTTCTTGCCTCATTTGATCTGAAGCTCGGATGGCACTTGTCCACCCATTGCCCTCCTAAGAAGACCAACTGAGGAATGTGCTTCCTTTCCCATGTTCGTCTTCCTGCTATTTCTTCTTCCCTTGGTCGCCTGTCTTCTTCAATATCGCCCCATGCCTTCCCACCCAAATCACCTGCTTTTTTTTCGGTCTTCTTCTCCCATTTTTATTTCCTTCTCCCCTAGGAGATTCTATCAAATCATTTTTATGATTAGATTTTATAAGAAAATTACAATATAAGATTTTATAAGAAAATTTTTAAAATATAATTTTTTTCTAATGTTTTTTTTTTCCTTCTTTGGTTTACGTTTAATATTTTTTCTTGATTATAATAATGAATATAATATTTAATATTATAGTCATGCAAAACATCTTTTTCACAATTTTGCATTTGAAGTTGTATAAAATAACTTGTTATGTTTTTGCATAATTATATATCATGATTTGAATTTACATTTTATATTTTAATTTAAATTTTTCATATAAATTAATCTATGAATTTAGAATGTTTTATAAAATTGAAGTCTAAGATTATTTGAATTGTTTTTACGCTTTATATTTTCTCTTTCTGGCTTAATTTGTTTTGAATACTAAATTAAATATTTTATTTTCTTATATTGTTTCAAATGTAATCTAATCACATCTAAAAATAATATTCTTAAATTAAATATGGACTCAATCTCATATCATATAAATGAATATATGAATTTATAATATTATCATATAAATGAATATATGAATTTATAATATTTTAAGACTTTAAAAAAAAAATTAAAAATGAGGATTTTCGAAGTCACATCTATTAATATATCATTCTTAAATTATAAATTAAACATGGACCCAATCTCATATCATATCTCTTGTTCTTTTTGCATTTTTTTTGTAGGGAAATAATTGCTTAGTTGATAAGAAGGTAGTTAGCTTTCTTATCTTATTTTTTATTGCTTTAAAACAATTGGATTTTTTAAAACATTCAATTAATAAATTTTAAAACAAGTTTGAAGTGGTCCTTTCTTCTCTTCTTTTTTACTATTTTAAAACAATTAGATTTTATTTCATTTTTAAAATATTTAATTAATAAATTTTAAAGCAAGTATGAAGTGGTCCTTTCTTCTCTTCTTTTTACTATTTTAAAACAATTGGATTTTCTTTGATTTTTAAAACATTCAATTAATTTCTTTTTTACTATTTTAAAACAATTGAATTTTCTTTCATTTTTAAAACATTAAATTAATAAATTTTAAAGCCTATGAAGTGGTCCTTTCTTTTCTTCTTTTTTACTATTTTAAAAACAATTGGATTTTCTTTCATTTTTAAAACATTCAATTAATAAATTTTAAAGCAAGTCATAAAGCAAGCATGAAGTTGTCATTCTTCTTACATCTTTTTTATTGTTTTAAAACAATTGGATTTTCTTTCATTTTTAAAACATTCTATTAATAAAAAATAAAGCAAGTATAAAGCCCTGACTACTTCATGGTAGTGAAGTTGAGAGTTATTTCAACTTTTTGGAGTTGTTTTCTACTAGAGTGAAAAGTATAATCACTAGAAATCTGTGGCTTACCATATGATATGATGGATGTGAATGTATTAGAGATTATAAAAGATCACTTTCCTGAAGCGATTATTGAACAATCCTCTCTCATTCCTGGGAATTATAGGATTCGTCTTCCAGAACCTGTGAATAAGATGGTGAGATATGAAGAGTTGCGAAAAGCATTAAAAGAATCAAGAGCTAAACCGATGTGTCCAACATGCCTTCAACCCAATACCAAATTCAGATACTTCGACAACAACTCTTCAAATGTTTTACAAGCAAGGTACAAATGTCTTGTTTGCAGTGGTCACTTTACTTTAGGTGGTAAACAATATGTTAAAGATGAGAGAACTGGGGAGCAATCCACAATGTCAAAACGACTAATGGAGCCCCAGTTAGAAGTTGTTGAGACAAAACGTAAGAGATTGCTAGATTATGGGCATGGGTATGGGTATCCTACTGGATTAAATTATCAAGATTCCAATTATTTATCTCATCCATATTCATATAGTAGAACTAGGAATGATTACAATTATTATTATCCACAGTTGTTGCAGACAAGAGAGTTAAATTATCAAGAGCAACAACAACAACAACATATTGAAGAATTGAAGCAGAGTCGATTTCCACTGCAACAACAATTAAATTTTTTTGAATGTAACACTAATCCCAATGTAATTCCTGCTCACCAGCAATGGGAAGAACAATATCCTCCTCCTTTTGTACATCAGTCTACAAGTGTCAGAACATCATCAATTGATTACAAATATGTTCCAAATATGTTCCTCCTTCAGAGAATGTTAATGTTAACCCTTTTTCTTATAGGCAGAATCCATTGAGACCACAATTAGCTTTACCTATGTCTTCTTCAATTTTAGCCATGTCTTCTTCAGCTTTATCAACGTCTGCTCAACCTTGGTTTGATCGAGGTGGTGTGAAGTTTGATCGAGGTGGTGTTTCACATGATACAGGTGTTTTTGATAGACAAAGAGTGGAGTATTATCAGGATGTCACAAATCAAATTAATAGAACAAGAATAGTGGGTTACCCAAAATCAACAAGTCATGTTGATAGACAAAGGCCAGTGGATTATTTAGATTTTACAAGTCAAGTTGATAGACAAAGAATAGTGGATTATCCAAAGTTTACAAGTCAAGTTGATAGACAAGCGGTACAACATCCAGAGATTATAAGTCTGGTTGACAATCAAAGACAATTGAATTATTAGGGCTCCGCTACATCTATTATTCAAGATGATGAGCTCAAGGCTCTCTTAGATAGTCCAGATAGACTTGAATTGTCTACTGATATCTTTACACTACTTTCAAAGAAAGGAAATAATCAGTAGTTATCTTATGGAGAAATAAGTCTTGCTCTTAACTTTATAATTTAGATATAGAGTGAGAAGCTATTTAGTTAGATTTATCATGTACAAGTTTTATGTTTGGTTTTGTGATTTCGTAGTGAAATCAAAAATAATTTTAAATTTAAGACATGGAATTTTTCATTCCAAACTATTTGATTATTAAGTTGTTAAGCCATACTGTTGTAGTATTTTTTAATTTGATTATGAAACTTTGTTAATCCATACTATTATTTAGACTATTTTAAAGTTTTAAGTTTGTATGTGCCAAGTTTTGTGACTTTTGATTAGAATTAGAATTATTTGTAAGATTTAGACACATGAATTTCTCATCAAAACCATTTAATTATTGTACCATCTCATTTAAAGATTATCTTATTTTATTTTGGTGTTTACTTGAGATAAAATTGTGTGTAGTTTAATTATTTTATATTATAATAAGAATTAGTTGTTACTTTTATGATTTCATTTTCAAGTTATTTGAGTTGAGTTAGATTGTTATAAAGAAAAATGTTTTTGATAAAAGAAACATTATTTGTATTGAGGAAACATACTCTCCCTACTATGATGTGTTGGCAATGTAGTATTTGTTATAAAAAATTAAATAAGTGTAGATGAATCATGTTTAATAGTTATTGAATCTTTTTATTTTATAAATGTAGATGGATCATATTTAATAATTTTTGAATTTTTTTTTATTTTATAATGTAGATGGATCCTATTTAATAGTTATTGAATTTTTTTATTTTATAAATGTGGATGGATCTAGTCTTAGGATTTAATAGTTTGTGGTATAGTTTTTCAATTTTAAAATATTTTATAATATAATTTGTTATATTTTAAATATATATTGTTAGAGGATCATAACAATTTAGAATTTTTTTATAGTTTTAATAAATTGATTTTTATTTGTTTTTAAATACTGTAAGAGAATATAGTGAAAAAATATAGTTTTAAAGATAGAATTTTGTTTATAGAAAAATATATGAATTTTAAGATTTAAAATATATATATATATATATATATATATATATATATATATATATATATATATATATATATATATATATATATATATATATATATATATGTTTTTTAATTTTTTTTTATGTTTAATAAAATTTTCTTGATTATAATAATAAATATAATATTTATTGTGTGTGCATGTTTTAAGATTTAAAAATAAAAATAAAATACAAGATTTTTAGAAAAGAAATTAAAATATAAGTTTTTTTTAATGATTTTTTCTTTTTGATTTATGTTTAAAAACTTTTTTCTAATTATAATAATAAATATAATATTTGTTTTGTGTGTATAGTATTTTTTTCATTAAAATAACTTGCTGTGTTTTTCCATTATTATTATATATCATGATTTTAACTTTTATTTATATTTTTTATATAGATGAATATAATAATTGGAAAAAGTTGTTTTAATTAGTTTTTTAATGTCATGCAATACAATAATTTAGATTTTATGCTTTAATTTAAATTTTCTCATATAAATAAATATATGAATTTAAAATGCTTTATTAAACTAAAATCTAAGATTATTTAAATTATTATTTGTTAGTTATCTCATATTTTTTCTTTCTTGTTTTATTTTTCTCCTTTTGGTTAGTGCATATATAAAAAACTTTGTAAGTGCCTGAAAGTATAATTTTTGGATGTTATATTTTGTTTAATCATACAAAAATATTTTGTGCGTTGGCAATTATATGATTACAAGTTTCTCATGAATTTCTCTTTGGGAGTAGATTTTCAACAGCTAATCTTTGTTATGTAGTTTATGGTGGTTTGGGATTTATGTAGAAAGTATGGTTTCTTTGATCTTAGCAAATGCCTTTTCCTCTTTGTAACTGCCATTTTTTAGCATATATTTTTAGTTTCTGCTAAGGAAACTATAGGAGGCGTGTTCTTAACTACTTATTAATAATTCTTTTTGCAACCAATGACCACTAAAATAGTTTTTCTATTTAAAAAAAATTAGCTATTACTATTGTATAGATGCAAATATTTTAACAAAACATATTTGAAAAATTATTTGACAGAAAACTTTTAGATGGTAAGGGCACATCCATGACAATAATGACCTTAATTTTGGCTTATGGAAAGGGAGTTCAACTAATTCAACTGAAACTAATTTTATTCTTTTCCTATAAACTCCCTATATAGAGCTGAGAACAATTTTCTGGTAGGTTTTGCTGGATATGGAGGTCTGTACAATAATTTTATATTTGTACGCTTTCTGGGTTGTTTGTTAGAAATTCCATTTGACATTTGTATTTTCCATTGTCTTGAATGACCCCAAACAGCTGGTTTTATAAGTTTCATGACATTTCTAAACATAGGCATAACGGTGGGCTTTAAAACAACTGGTTTTTTAATTTTATTTTTCTGCTGCATATCTTGGTTTAATGTTGTTAACAGGTTAAATATTTGTGATCCAAAACATGCAGGAGAAATATTCGAAGCAGATATTTTTTACATTTTAGCCTCACGCAGTAGGTACCCGTAAGTATATACACATTATGTATATATTTATTCATTCATCTCGCTTTATATTTAAATATAAGTCTGTTTATTTGTGAAATACGGATCTAAATATACGGATAAATGAAGTAAATAGGATTGAAATTTACCTCGGCGCAATATTTAGTGTCAGATTGCAGTTTACAAAAAAATGCAGAGGCGTAGGAGATGGAATATGTTAGAACAGCTCAGATGGCTTAACAAGTTTTCTAAGTTATTTTTAAAATTGTTTATTTATTATTTTCTTTTTAGTTTTGGCTGAGTATCTGTGATTTTTATTTTTGCTGGGCTTCTTGTTTTTTTGTCTGAGTGTCCTTCATTTTTAGTATTTTCTGTTATTTTTATATGTGATTTTTTTGAAAGAGGCATGTAAAATACTTCCATCGTTTAGTGCAGTTAAAAGTTGGAGATATAAGATTTGGCTTTCGTTTTCAATATTCCAGAGGTTAATAAGCAGTTTTTATTTTCTATAATGTTGTAATAATAATAATAAATAACAAACATTTCTAATGATTTTAATATATAAAATCACAGATATATTTGAAAGAGTCTATTATTATTGTTGTTTTTGTTTGAGAAGGATGTCTACCCTGTAAGTGCTTGCTTTATCAGCTCAGCCTATCAAATTGATAAGGCTTCGAATGCCCCTGTTTGTTACAAGCCATACTACTATAGATGCAAGGGGTGCAAAAGTAGAGATTGCATAAGGATCTTGCATACGACTGTGGAATGTGAGTAATGTTATTATTCATGGACTAACCATCCATGACTGTTGGGAAAGTTCTGCTGGTAATTGTATGATAACCGAATCAAGAGTTGAAAGAATATATCCACAGGATGGGGATGGTATATCCATAGTCACTTCTAGAGATGTATGGATTGATCATAACACATTGTCAAAATGTGTAGATGGTCTTATAGATGTGACTTTGGGTTCAACTGCTATTACCATATCTAACAACCATCTTTTCAATCACAATGAAGTAAGTAAACCAATAGACAAATATCATTGCTTATAATGCTTCTTTTCTATGCTAGTCATATGTTGAGATAATTTGTTGGAATTGATGTGGGTGCATTAAATCAGGCAATGCTGATGGGTAACAGCGATTCAGATGAAACTGACAGAAACATGAGGGTGACATTGGTATTCAACCACTTTGGACCAAACCTCATGCAGCGAATGCCAAGGTGGTCTATTTCATTAGTGGAATCAGAATAGAAATGAACTTATTTAGTTAGTTAAGTGAGCAGATGCTATGAACTTGTTTCCTATTCTATTTGCCTCCTTTATAGAAATGAATTTATTTAGTTAGAAATGAATAGCTCTGGTATTATAGCTGCCGTTTGAAGTCATGTAATGCACGCTTGCTATGAACTTGTTTCCTATTCTATTTGCTTCCTTTTTCCTTCTGAAGTCATGTATTGCTTGCTTGCTATGAACTTTTTTCCTATTCTATTTTCCCTTTTTTCTCCTTGTTTGGTTCTTCAATTTGGCAAGGTAGGGAAACAATCTAACTCTTCATGGTTTATTGAATTCTTGAATTGCAGAGTTAGATTGGGGTTTGCTCATGTGGTAAATAACAATTATGAACCATGGGGCATATATGCAATTGGAGGGAGTGAACATCCCACCATCTTGAGTGAACGGAATAGATTCATGGCTTCAAATGATTATATCAAGAAGCAGGTGACAGAGCACAAAGGATGTAATGAAGGTCCAACATGTGACACATGGATGTGGAGATCCTCTAGTGACTATTTTCTGAATGGAGCTTATTTTAAACAATCTGGGTTGGGTCACAGATTTACTTTTCCAATGTACGATAAAATAGAAATGTTTAGAGTTCATAATGCTAGATTAGTACCAGTATTGACTAGAGATGCAGGGGCCCTCATTTGTTCTCAGAACATACAATGTATGTAAATACATTCTTGTTTTTCCTGAATTATTCATTGTCAAAGTATGCCCAACCAAAAATTAAGGGTTTGAGGCCAATGAATATAATCCAATTGGCTTCTTTCTTTGATTTATAAAAATATATTAATGCAAACATGTTGTCGTCAATGCACAGAATATTGTTTTTATTTTATGTTTATAAGATAATGTACATTAAGGCTCATGACTAATCTTCATTATACTTCAAAATACTTCAAAATTTTAATGTACTGTATGTAAATTATACTAATATATTATAGGGAAAAAAAATTAACAGATTAATTTTATTTTAAAAATTTTTTGAATAATAGTAAAATTTTTAATATATAATGTTTATTTAGTAAATTTTAAAAAAATAAAAGATAATATTTACAATTTTAATTTTAAAAATTTATATTTTGTATAAATTAATTAACTTATATAATGTATATAAATTGTATACAAAATATATTTAAAATTTTTCCATATTTATATTGTCAAAGTACTTTGTTAAAAATAATTCCAATACCTTAAAACTTATTTACACATTACTTTATTCTTTTGCATGCAATCAAGTTTAGATATAAGATTTACTTTTTGTGGCTTTTCATTAAAACTTACATAAATATCTATTTATAAGGAAAATTTGCTTTAGGACTGAACATTAAAACACGACTATTCATGAACATTTTGGCAGAAACTTCACTGCTATGCAGCTCTTGTTTTAATATGAATACAAGTTTCTCATCATATGATTGAATTTGGTTTTAGGCTTGGAAGATGTCCAAGGTCGCAGTAAAAACCTAATTTTTTTGTGGGAAGGCTTGAATGCCATTCATTGAAACACTGTAGCAGCTCAATGTTTCTCTCAGCTTCCTCCATTCTTGATTCTTCTCACGTCTTTGAACTAATTTTGAAGAAAAGAGTCACTACAGGTGGGATATACAAGGAAAGTACCTTGATGGCAAAGTTGAAGCAATTAAATTTGAATTTGCATTACTGAAACATGGTAATTTTGTTTTTCATATAAAGCTCTTTTTATGGATGAAATTTCAACAGCGCTCTCTCTTTTTAATATTTATTCCTGTGTCAACAACGATCAAATACTATAGCTCAATCCTTTTTAGATAAGTTTTCTATTATCTCATCTATTAACTATGTTTCTATGTTGAGCTGCTTGAATTTGACAGGTGACCTCAAGAAAGGACCGAGAGCAATATTTGACTGCTTGTTTCATGTTGGCAACTGTCTCACAGAAGAGTTGTCACCTTCATATAACAGAACAATGAACCATCCTGCTGCTCTTACATCTACCAACTATGGTGCTCTTAAATTTTTGTATGGATACAACAAAGTACAATACATGAAAGGTCACAAGACACCAGAAAACAAGGTGATTTAATGCTTCCAGACAAGTTTGAATGAGAAACTCTCAACTTCCATAAGGGTCTTGCAGAAATAGCTTTATTTTGTTGTGTAAGAGATCATAAAGTTGGACATGTCCAAAATAATTTTTGCTCATAAATTTTATTGTACGTGAGTCACACTTTATGTATGTGATCATCCAAGGTTGAATGATCTTGAAGGTCTTTTACAAAACTTGTTGACTATAAAGTATTCCTTTGTCATGCATTTTTGTTAGTCCCAAGAAGATTGGAAATGCAGATTAGGCAATGCTACAGTTTATTAGTTAAGCTACTCACATGGAGTACCCTTCTTTGTCATTTCAATCAATTGATAAAACTTCTGTACATACGGATATTCTAATCCTTTTTATTGTTTTTCTTTCTTTCTTTCTAGCACCACTTTGCTCTTTGATAAGAAAATTCGCTGCTTGAAAATATGTTGTAAATTTTCTTGCCAAAAACAACAAATAGATTTTTATTAGTATTTTCCTTATCTTTTAACTCTATTTAATCATTTATGAACATAGGAGGAAGCAATCCTTGTAATTTATACATGTAACTTATAAGAAATTTCTATAGGAAGTCTCCCAATTTTTAAGGATGTTTTAAGGACAAGGTGGAACCTTTTGACATCTTGAGATGTGTTCATACATTTCTTGAAGATGGGACACATTTCTGGGATAGGATACAAGTACCAAGGGTCAGGGTACGAGTTTCTGGGTAACTATGCTATTTAACTTTGGTATGTACAGCTCGTGGGATTTATGAACCCCGTGCAATGGTGAGCGTAAACATGAATAAGGGATTTGTCCTGTCTCTAGAAATCTACAGCAAAGAGAGGTGAACATGCTCCTTCTGAATCTAATATGTATGGGGTTTGGATTCTCATAAGTGATACTAAACCAAGTGAACACACTCCTTCTGAATCTAATATGTTTACTGAGAGAATTTCCTTATGCCCAATATCCAGGGGTGCTCATAACATCATTACAATTTGTCATTCCAACATTGTTAACTCAGAGGACTTGGGCAGTGGGTTTTGGGTTGTGAAGAGTAAAATAATGGGCACCACTTTGGCTGAGCTGCAGATCAACCAAGTGAATCTCAACTGGACCTTCCTAGTGAGGAGTTCTAGAAGATTGTTGCCACAGTCTCCACTGCTTCTCCTAGTCTGTTGAGATTGCCCTAGTGAGAAATAAGCTAGCAGAGATCACTGTGCTGCATGTCAAATCTCTTTCTTTGGCACTTATTCTGTAGGGACAGAATTATTGAAAATTCTTTTCCTAGAAAAGTGTATTTCTCATATGGTTAACTGTATTCAAAAGGAGAAGTGCATTGTCTATTTATTCAATAATTTTTAGCAACATCATAACTGTGTTGAAGTCATAGAAAAACTTCTTTCACTTGAGCCTACTAAAAGGAAATTGGAAGAAATTCTGCAACAACAAAGTGGTCAACAACTTACTTCTATAAATCAGGCAATGCACTATCTCAATGGGTGTGGGTTTTCCAGGATTGATGATTTTATATATATCAAGACTTTGTTCTAATTCTAGATTTATTTTTGAGCATGTTGGCAGGATGTGTAAAGTTGTATTCTAGAGAATTGTTTACTTGCTAGAACCTGTATCTTAGAAGATCAGATCTTAGGTCTTCGTACATGTTTTTTTTTCTCTAATATAATTTTAAGTTTTATCAAAAAAATTGCAGGAATTTTTCAATGTTATAAATGAAAGACATGGTTGCATCAAGCAGGTCAAATCTTCTCAGGGCTATAAAAGATACAATGTTGTGAATGAATGTGTAAACCATGGACATTACCACGGCACAAGGGATGCCAATAAAGGAATATGGAATTGAGACCCATTCTCACCTTTTTACTGTCCCTGATTTACAAGTTTCTAAACATTCCCTCTTGCATGAGCTAGTTGACAGATGTAGTTGATCACGAATGTCATCTGTCTTGAAGAGTTCAATATATAATTTGGATTAAATCACTTGTATAGATTGATGAAACTTTGTATTTACTGTTGTGAATAATAAGAGATGAATACCCTACTTTTCTTGTGGATGTAACCAAATTGATAAGCTGTGTTGTATATATTTTATCTTATGTTCTATTTATTGTTAATCTTATGTTTTAGGTTCTTCATTTTTCTTCAATTACTTAACAAAGGGATCTTTTCTAGAAGCATTGATTTTTTTTCTGTTACATACTATGTTATTGACTTTGCACCAGAAGTTGAGAGATAACTCTTTTAATTTTGTATTTTTGCTTCATAGGGAATGTTGGATGCACAGAAACCTTGTTGATCCACTTACAAGAGGTTTAATAGTTCTTTGTAAATATAAATGTTATATATCTTAAGGATTACTCTATAAATCACTTGCTACATTCATAATACTATATTGAAGTGATCCCTTTTATGACAAACATTCCATCTATACTTAAGAGATGTAGACATAATCGTTAGATCTCCAAATTACTTAGGTTTATCCTCTTATAAGTTTGTTGTTTCCTTAATCCTAACAGAGCACTAAGTAACCATATTCATGATGATTTCAAGAACTGTATAGAACAAAAAAAGGTCTGAAATTGTGGCAAAAAATTTGGAAGCTCACAATCTAATTTTTGCAGCTTAATTCTACCCATGCATCTACCTACTTTTTATCAATTTCTATGAGCATGTGACCTTTGTGCTTATTTGTTAGAAGTGGAGTTTAAATGAAGCTGCACATAAAAAAAAAAAGATTCAATGCTATCTCATGTGTAGCTAATGCTTATGATGCTTTGTATTTTACCTTGTACTTTGTGATAATAACACTCTTTTCTCTCATCTAGCATGTAATGAAATTTGTATCCCTCACAATGGGTGGTACTTGGATTTCCTAACTCCATATTAATTTTATTTTCTTAATTTTCTTTTAGTTTTTCAATTCCTCAATCTTTGTTGTTAGTGCAAACATAGCTCAGTTTATTAGGTAGAGTTGTGGAATCATTCTTGACCCCTAGTCGATTCTTCATAGAAACTATCATCAAATAAATTTCATCAAAACATGTTAGAGACTTGAGCTCTTAAGTGTCCTTGCTTTTCTCAAATCATTGATTCTTCCTAAACCCAACAACTATCATCTTAATGCAAGCTCATTTCACTCTCCATCTTCTGTAAGCATTTTCATGCTCTTTAAGAAAACAATTTTGTATACGCCTAAAAATGACACGATTCAGTCTAGATAAATATTCTTAATATTTATTCCATTCTAATTCTTCTATCAATAAATAAATAAACAAATTTATTTATTTGATTCATATTCCTCTAAATTAATTAAATATCAAAATATTTAATTGTCTCTTCTAAAATCAAAATTAAATAAATTCTTTATTTAATTAAATTCTTCCAAACAATTAAATAATTCTTAATTATTTAATTAAGTCAAAATCATTCTTCCAAATTTAAATAAATCAAATCAAATTTATTTAAATCCTCTCAATCTCCAAAAATAAAATATAAATCAAATATTTTATTTATTCTTCCAAATCATGCACAACAATTTAAATAAATTTATTTATTTAATTTGTTTTCTTATCTTCTAATTCTTCAAATATCTTCCAAAATCTTGTAAAAATAAGTCTTCTTCTTCATGCACACAAAATTAAATAATTTATTTTTTAATTTCTCTCAAATCATGCAAAAGCAAATCACAAGTTAAGTTAACTGACTCAATCAACCTTGTTTTTATCAATATCTCTTAAATTAGAAAAAGCCTTTCTAATTTATGAAGTCATATCTTATCTTTAGAAAAGAAAGTAGTTAACTCAAATAAAACAGCTTTTGTGTGACACTTGTCTTCTTCTTATTCGCGCACGTTCTCTGAACCATTTTATACCGTTGATCTTCTCATTCTTTCTATACCATTAATCTTCTCTCTCTCGAGTCTATAAATTGAACTCTATTCCTCCATTTCATTCATCCAAGCTTTTAGTATTATTACTCTGCAGGAATTACAGTGCACCTTTGGCACCCACGTCATTCCATTTGCTTGCGATCAACTTGTTACCATATCACTACCATTGTTATTGTGAAGCTCATCTTCATTACAAAGCACTATCATGGCCATTCTCCATTGACAATCTTGGAATAGCAAGGAAGTGCACTCTCTAACGGCCTTATTCATACATGCAAGATCGATTGAGATAGGCAACCAACGGAAGCTATGAAGTATTGAGGTTTGCAAAGGTTTTTCATTTTTGTTTGTTTGATCTTGATTATTTCCCTTTTCATTGAGTTTTGGGTATTATTGATATTGATATACTGATTATTCATTTAGATCTAATTTTCCCTTAACAAATTTCACTCTTTTTTTCCTAACATTTTATTTACAACCAGTGAATTAGCTTGTAGAAACCTCTCAGCTAAAGGATCTTTGTTATGCAAATGAGGAAGGTAGATGAGTGGTGCAGGTTTGTCGTTACATCAAAACCTGTAGGTGTAAGTGAACTTTCCAAACCAGCATCTTCACTTATACTCGGAGTGGTTCACCTATACTCAAAGTGACGGTTAGTCCATGAGATCAATTCCCATAGGTGTGGCGATTAATACAAATAGTGATTTTTATTAATAACAAAACCCTTAACAAGTCCCTATCAAAAGTAAATACATCAAATTTATGATATCCTTATTCAACTACAATGGGCCAAATACTTCCCAAAGATTATGTCTTAGGATGCCATCAAGCTTGCAAGTAGCCTGGTGATGTATGATAAATATCCAAAACTAACCATGTTAATATGTTTTGGTTTTAGAACTAACTGATAAGATTGTATAACACACACAAGTTATCTTGAAATTTCTTTGACAACTATTTCCCTAGTTGGAGACAAAAAGTTTTTCTTCAGACAAAATTTAGTTAATTATTTGGATTTAAAATTGACTCTTGTAAGGTCCATGTGGATACCATAAAAGTCAGGGCCCTCAAAGAATTGCCCACACTAGCAACTTTGATTGTTGTCAAGAAGCAGACAATATGAAAATTGTTTAAAATTTCATCCATCACAATTCTACTAAATCCAATTGCTTTGGTCAGGTTGAAGAGAACATTAATACATATTTTTTCTCCAATTTTCATGAAGATCCAATGGTAGGGGAGAAAGTTATGACTCTTTTCCCAAAACTACAAACCCTAGGCAGCGTTCAGACCTGCCCTCACCAAAATTACAATATCTCTCATAAAACTTAATGAAATTATACCAAACCAAAAGAATTATAAACTAGAAACACATATATTTCCATCCATCTATTATATGCATCAATGTGAGGCCGTACCAAGTCGTACCATGCATATTTTCAGACTGCATTTTTAGAAAATTAAACTCTGCAGACCTACCCTCAATAAAAATGCCATAACTTATTCAAATCTTAATAAAATTTGATGCAACAAAAAGAAATGGAAATTAGACTAAATACTCTTTCCAACCATATATGGTTTGCCCCTGTATATATCTGTACAAAACTGTACCAAATGCTGCAACAAGACTGTTATAGGAGAATTCTAGAAATTGCAATCACTAAAACGGTCATAACTTCCTCAATATTGCACCAAATTCAATGAGACAAAAAGGAAATGGAGGGTGATTGAATATAATTTCATTTTAAATCAAAAATAAATATCCTCCTACCCTTACTGGGCCGTACCATGCAAGAAAACAGCAAATTTCTAAAGTATAATACAGAAAACATTGCTTTTTACCATTCCATTCTCAATCTTCAATCACCTCCGAGTTTTCAAAGGTATACAAGGCCTTTTTAAAGGTATTACAAATGACCTTTTAGTTTCCAACTACTTGGAATGAACCAAGAGCCAAATGACTCTTCACCTTCCCTCATTCTTCATCTTTTTTCCAACTTTACATTGACAACCTTTACATGGTTTGCAATATTTTGCATATTTGAACTTCCTAGTGACCTCTAATACATAACAATGATGAATAATTATAATATTGGATCATTTTAATCAAATCCCTATGGAAAAATTAATTTGTGAAGGTGCTCCTGCACCATACAACCAACCAACAAAGATTTCCAAGTCCCTTGGAAATGTATCTGCAACAAAAGTCTTTTTCTGCATCTCTGTCTGTCTCTTCATCTTTAGCTTCAGGTTTCAATCTTCACATCAATAGAAAGGTGACCAACCAACCAACAAAATATGAACTACCATCATCTTAGAGTATCTTCAGGCTCCCTCTACTCCTATCAGTGGAGTACTCTTCAGGCTGCAACATCAAGTGCTTCTTCAGTCAGGTATCCATCTCTCTACTGCCTTACCACACCAACTCACCAAACCATTCATCTCACCCAACAGCAGATCCTGGTGATGCACCTACCACTCTCTCCTCAGTGGTTTCTCTCTGCATCCTTCTCCAGCCAAATCTCTATTAGAGAATGGTCATGACAGACCTCATCTTGTCTGCCAACACACACAACCTCAGAAAACATCCTTCTTGTAGCTAGATGGAACAAGCACCTGTAACCAAACAACTGAGCAACACAAAATCTAAAAGGTGTAGATTGCCTCCCTTGGAGATCTATCTACACAATCAATATCTTCTCGCTCTTCACCTGCCTTCTCAGTGATAGGAGAAAAAAAAATACACACCACCCAAATCTTTCGTCAGCTCTGATATCAATATGATGCAGAGGTAGGAGGACCAAAACTATCCTCAATAACATTAACAAATCAAAGAACTAATCTAATTGCTTTGGTCAGGTTGAAGATAACATTAATACATATTTTTTCTCCAATTTTAATGAAGATCCAATGGCAGGGGAGAAAGTTATGACTCTTTTCCCAAAACTACAAACCCTAGGTAGCGTTCAGACCTGCCCTCACCAAAATTACAATATCTCTCATAAAACTTAATGAAATTATACCAAACCAAAATAATTGTAAACTAGAAACACATATATTTCCATCCATCTATTATATGCATCAATGTGAGGCCGTACCAAGTCGTACCATGCATATTTTCAGACTGCATTTTCAGAAAATTAAACTCTACAGACCTACCCTCAATAAAAATGCCATAACTTATTCAAATCTTAATGAAATTTGATGCAACAAAAAGAAATGAAAATTAGACTAAATACTCTTTCCAACCATATATGGCTTGCCCCTGTATATGTCCGTACAAAACTGTACCAAATGCTGCAACAAGACTGTTATAGGAGAATTCTAGAAATTGCAATCACTAAAACGGTCATAACTTCCTCAATATTGCACCAAATTCAATGAGACAAAAAGGAAAGGGAGGGTGATTGAATATACTTTCATTTGAAATTAAAAATAAATATCCTCCTACCCTTACTAGGCCGTACCATGCAAGAAAACAGCAAATTTCTGAAGTATAATACAGAAAACATTGCTTTTTACCATTCCATTCTCAATCTTTAATCACCTCCGAGTTTTCAAAGGTATACAAGGCCTTTTTAAAGGTATTACAAATGACCTTTCAGTTTCCAACTACTTGGAATGAACCAAGAGCCAAATGACTCTTCACCTTCCCTCATTCTTCATCTTTTTTCCAACTTTACATTGACAACCTTTACATGGTTTGCAATATTTTGCATATTTAAACTTCCTAGTGACCTCTAATACATAACAATGATGAATAATTACAATATTGGATCATTTTAATCAAACTCCTATGGAAACATTAATTTGTGAAGGTGCTCTTGCACCAATAGCTCACCCCTTCAATTAAATCTTAGAAAACAACAAAGCATTTTAATGGGATCCTAGAGCAGAATAATATTTTTAATGGCCATAATGATGTTATTTTCTCAACACAAGTGCTTTTGCTTAATTGACGTGTAATGACCTATTGAACTATGAACATGCCCCTCAATTTTTCTTATGGTACATCCTTCAGCAAGCAAATCACATTACTTATCACCTAAAATCTTCATCAAATGCGAAACTAAATTATATCCACAATGAAAATAAATCATTCTCTAATAGAAACACTCAAGAATTGGCGAATCTCTACATCTTTTAACTCTTGACCTGTAAACCAATATCACCATTACAATTAAGCATCTTATTTTCAGCGATTCCATCTAATAATTAAGTGCAAGAAGCAAGCCACCAACAATGAGAAAAAGTATCCAATCATTACTGAATACTTGTACTTACTAGCATATTAGATGTTAGGTATGTTAATCCTGATATTTGTATAATTAAACCAATGGTTAAAACCAACTAACATTCTTGGACTATTCCCTTTTACATGGGATGTTGTTAAAGCTTAACCAGTTCTGTCATAAACTGGCTCCACTTAAGGTGACTGTGATGTCCCAATGTTAAGGCATTGTTTAAATTAAAGATTTAAACATCATGATAAAAGACAATGAAGTTGCTTTCATAAAATATCAATTCGAATAATAGAAATAATTACGTTTAGACATATATTATTTAATAAATATTAAATAATATTATTATATGAATATTGTAATATAATTAAAATATAATATATTTATATTATTATATTTATAAATAACAAATATAAATATAAATATTAATAATTTGAATATTATTATAATACAATATATAAAAATAAATATAAACACAATTATAAGTGAATTTATCTAAAGATATAATATGCAATGATTACCTTTAAGGGTGACCAACACTTATACACAAAAGATAAAAACAAAATTGATAACAAATACAAAGTGAGATCAACGAATGTCATTGGAAACGATTAGTAGCGACAAACAGGTAGAACTTGTATTAGTAAGGCTATGATTCATACTTGGCAGGGAATTTCAAAAGCAGCATAGTATGATAATATACAAGACAACGATCACTAACAAAAAGAAAATAGATTGGTAAAATCAACAAAAGTGCAGTTCTAGGGACAACTATATGTTATGAAAAGACATTTTGATATGGAGAGTTGTCTCCTTTGTGAAGTAATGTGACCATTAAATGAATCACTTCCTTTGAAGATGTATAAAGATGTGGAAGATGGTGAGGAATAGAAGGCATAAGGAGTGTCAAGGAGAAAAATATATGTAGAGCTTGTTAGGAACCCGTGTTTAACCCTTCTCTTTACTTTGTTAGTATATTGTCGTTGGACGCATATGCTTTGTAAGTCATCCCGTGAGTATATTGTATTATCCCACATTTATGGGGAGTAATAGTTGTTTAGATTAGACTTAGTCTATAAGTACGTGTTGAGGCTAATGAACGCATCCACAAATTTATTGTATTGAGCTTGCTCAAAGGAGGTTGCCCCCTCGAAGTGGCCTGTGATCAATAAATTCCTTCTGTGTTTCTACTATTTCTGTTATTTCATGCATTTTTCATTATATTATTGCAGGAGGTTCCTCTCATCTGGTATCAGAGCACTTTCTTGGGCTCGCTGGGTGGAATTTCTAACAAATTTTTTTCTACAGTGGCCTCTAGGCATTGTGATTATTGCAGTAGATATTTTTTTTGCATCTGTATTGTTCATTTCAATTGTAGGTTTAGATCAGGGAATAATCCCTATCTGCTTAATTGTGGGAAGTGCCTAAACATAGCCTTAAAACTCATTGTGAGGAGTACCACAGGAACCCTGAAGTAGCTGGTCCATTGAGAGGACCTGCTAGTGAAAAGGGCAATGGCCCCTACCTGATTGACTAGTTCCCATCCGTGAGGTAAACCAAGAGCTTTCGTTTGTGGTAAAGCGGTTATCAGTTTTACCTAAGTCATGGAGTGAGGGGTACTGCCCTAATACGCAAGCCGTTAGATAGCATTGGTAGCTGAGTGAATCCCCTAAACCTTTAGGAAGTCAAACATACCTAGGGCCCATATCTATTGACAGCTGACAAATCGCAGATTGAATCCATCCAGAGCAGTTCACAAAGTTTCCGAAAAAAAAAAAATTGCCATATCTTCCTTGCTTTAGCTCTGTTTCCTCTCAAAAGTCATTGGAAACCCTGAAATTCCATTCTACATATTTCCTTCCTTAAGGACCCTATTCCAAATTCCACTTATCGAAGCCAGAAATCCCACATTTGTCTATTTTTAGGGTTTTCCATAACTTCTCTGATTCTCACCCAATAGCCTTCAAATTTTTCCACGATGTTCATTTCCTATTTCTACTCCTTTGTCCCTCTTGGACAAATTTTCCCATTCTTTTACCCTGCTTCTGAAATCCCCATTTTTTGCTTCCCTGTCCCTCAGAAAGTGTCCAAAACCTAGTCAAACCCCAATTACCCATTAGAGTTTTTCCCAAATCCAAATTTTTCTTTACTAAAAAAGTTTTTGTTTTTGTTTTTCTACCCATTCCCCCCCCCCCAAAAAAAAAAACCTCCTGGTTATGGTTGTCACCCGCGCAGGAGCAAAAAACATGGAGGATGAACTTGCAGCCCTCAAGACCAAACTCCAAGATCTAGATGAAAAATATCTCGGCCTCAATCTTCAGCATTCAGGCATGAAAAATAGACGGCAACCAAAGTCTTCTGCAGACACTGGGTTCTCTTCTTCCAGCAATTTTCATGGGCCGAAGCTTGATTTTCCTCGCTTCAATGGTGATGATCCAGCTAGATGGATATACCGAGTAGAACAATATTTTAGTCTACATAATACTCTTGATGTCAACAGAGTCCCACTTGCATCCTTTCATTTGGAACATGAAGCCCTTCAATGGTTCTGTTGGTACATTAAGGCTCATAAAGAGCCAAAATGGACATATTTTTGCAAACTCATTTTGCAACGATTTGGCCCTAGTGCTTTTGATGACTTCACATGAGCACTCACTAAACTTCGCCAAACTGGCACTATGAGAGAATATCAGACATAATTTGAGAAACTGACCAATCACACAGAGGGATTGTCTGATGAATTCTTCAGGAGTTGTTTTGTCAGTGGTCTGAAGGATGTAATCTGATCTGAGATTAAAATGTTATGTCCCAGCACAATGATGGAAGCCCTAGGGTTGGCTAAGTTGGCGGAGGACAAGATCACAGCTCAACAGTGCTCCAAATCCAATTTGGTTCCATTCAGAAACATGGTTTCCCAAAGACCTCCAATCACGCAAGCTCCTAGAATAACTCCTATCAAGCATTTGACTAAAGCAGAGATGCGGGCATGTAGAGAAAAGGGCTTTGTTATAATTGTGATGAGAAATTCACTCGGGAACATAGATGTGTTGAGCAAAAGCTCTATCTCTTGGATGTGGGTTCTCTGCCTTCAACTGAAGTTTATGAAGATGCTCAGGATATAGTAGATAATCAGGTCAAAACTCAGCAATAGCCTGTTGACCCTACTTCTCAGAAAGACCACCCAGAGATCTCTCTCCATGCTTTAGCAAAAGTCACCACCCCACAAACCATGCAGGTCAAGGGTTACTTCAAGAAGCTCCCTCTTACAATACTCATTGATTCTGGTAGTACTCATAACTTCATTGACCATCAGATCACCAAATAGGTTGATTGTTTTGTCCATCCTTGCTCCAACTTTGAAGTCATGATTGCCAATGGGGGCACATTACCTTGCAAAGGGAAGTGTCGCAATATGTGTATCTCTATTGGAGATTATAACTTGCACTCTGACATGTTTTCCTTGCCCTTAGGCAGATGTGATGTGGTTTTGGGCACTCAATGGTTACGCACACTTGGACCCATCTTATGAGATTTTGCTGAACTTTTGATGTAGTTTTTAGACAATGGACAAAAACACACATTGAAGGGCTTACACCAGGCTCTCTCATTAGTTCACATCACATGGAAAAGCTCCTTAAGAAGAATTCACATGGTGTCATTGCTCAGCTCCATTCCATCTAGATGCAACCATCAGTGGTCTCCACTACTCCTTCAGATCTATAACGCATTTTGGATAGATATGCATGTGTCTTTTCCAAACCAATGGAATTGACACCTTCATGACCAGAGGACCACTGTATTTAGCTCCTTCCTAGAAGATTTCCCCCCAACTTCAGGCCCTATCGCTACCCATTTCACCAAAAGATAGAGATTGAGATGAAAGTTCAAGACTTACTGAAGCAAGGTATTATTCGCCCTAGTACCAGTTCCTTTTCTTCACTAGTTCTTCTTGTCCAAAAAAAAGATGGGTCATGGCACCTCTGCATTAACTTCTGAGCACTTAATCACATCACAATCAAGGATAAGTTTTTGATTCATGTTGTTGATGAGCTTCATGATGCTCATTTTTTCTCCAAGTTGGATCTCCGTTCTGGGTATTACCAAATTTGGGTTAATGAGGATGATCTCCCTAAAACAGCTTTCCGCATGCATAATGGCCACTATGAGTTTTTGGTCATGCCTTTTGGCCTCACTAATGCTCCTTCAACATTCCAAGCATTGATGAATAAAATATTCTGGCCCTACTTGAGGAAATTCATTATGGTCTTCTTTGATGATATCCTCATCTATAGTAAAACATGGGTTGAGCATCTCCAACATCTGGATCTTGAACTGCAACTTCTCTTTGATCATCATCTCTATGCAAAATAGTCTAAATGTGTTTTTTTCCAGGAGGAAGTGGATTATCTCAGGCATATTGTTTCAGCCCAAGGGGTTCGAGTGGATCCTGCCAAAATAGATGCCATGAAAAATTAGCCGCATCCTCAGACTCTCAAGAGCCTCTGTGGTTTTTTGGGACTGATTGGCTACTCTCGCAAGTTTGTCAAGGATTACGGGAAGATTGTAGCTCCACTAACAGCTATGTTGAAAAAGGATGCTTTTACATGGACACATGTTGCTGAGTGTGCATTTGAAAAACTGAAACAAGCTATATGTACTACACTTGTTCTAGCTATGCCAGATTTTTCCAAGACCTTCACTATTGAGAGTGATGCTTGCAGCAATGGACTTGGTGTTGTTCTCCTTCAAGATGAACATCCCATTGCGTTCATCAGCAAAGCCCTTTCTAGTAAGAATTTGGTACTCTCTACATATGAGAAGGAAATGATGGCTATTTTACATGCAGTACAAAAGTGGCAGCCATACCAACTAGGGAATCATTTCTGCATCAAGACTAGTCACCAGAGTCTAAAATATTTCTTGGAACAACGGGTCTCCTCCCCAACACAACATAAATGGGTTAGCAAACTCATGGGTTATGACTATGAGATCACTTACAAGAAGGGCAAGGACAATATCGTGGTGGATGCTCTTTCTCTCATATTTGATGACCAAGCTTCTCTTTCAGCTATTTCTATGCCTATTCCAAATTGGTTGGAATCTGTCTAGTAGGGCTATGTCAATGACTCTGCATTATCTCAAATCATCTAGCAGTTGGCCAATAACTCTTCTTATGTACTGCATTAATCTTGGGATGGTGCTTCTCTGAGATACAAGGGTTGTTTGGTCCTTCCCTAGAGCACAGATCTTCAACAAGCTATCTTCTATGAACTCCATGCTTCTCCATCGGTAGGGCACTCTGGGTTCCTCAAAACTTATGAACAGGCACGGTGTAACTTCTTTTGGAAGGGAATGAAAAAGGCAATTCAATAGATGGTGGCTGAATGTGATACCTGTCAATGCAACAAGGGTGAAACGACACTCCTTCCTGGATTGCTCAAACCCTTGCCCATCCCTACATAGATTTGGATAGATATTTCTATGGATTTCATTAAGGTGCTCTCTAAATCTAGAGGGAAGACAGTGATCTTGGTTGTGGTTGATCGCATCTCCAAATATAGTCATTTTTGTACCCTCAACCATCCCTATACTGCCTCCTTAGTCGCACAAATTTTCATGGACCAGATCTTCTGTCTTCATGGCATCCCTTCTTCCATTGTCTCAGATCGTGATGCAACTTTCACCAGTCATTTTTGGACAGATCTATTTTGACACACTAGCACCAAACTAAAGATGAGTTCAGGTTATCACCCACAAACAGATGGTCAGATTGAAATTATCAACAAATGTTTGGAAACTTATCTTCGTTGCTTCACCTTAAAACAACAGCATCAGTGGGCAAAGTGGCTCCCTCTCGCTGAATGGTGGTACAATACCTCCTACCACATTGCATCTAAAATGACTCCATATGAAGTAGTCTATGGTCAGGCACCACTAGTGCTCCTTCCATACACCCCCAGCAGTTCACCAGTTCAGGCAGTCGACACGGTTCTCCAAACCTGAGATCAGATTCTTCGCATTTTGTAGGACAATCTTCACATGGAAAGAAATCGAATGAAACAACAAGCTAATCAGCATCGTTCTATGCGCACTTTTCAAGTAGGTGATATGGTTTTTCTTCGTCTACAACCTACAAGCAATCATCCCTGAAACTCAAAGAGCATCATAAGCTGGCTCCAAAGTTCTATGGGCCATATAAGGTTCTTCAGAAGATTGGGTCAGTTGCTTATAAATTGGAGCTTCCTCCTTCTTCCCGCATTCATCTGGTATTTCATGTCTCTTGTCTAAAGAAAGTTCTTGGCACCAACATCAGAGCACAAACTATTTTACCACAACTGGATAATGAAGGATCCATCATTTTGGAGCTGGAGGCAATCCTCGATAGGCGCACTCATTAGCTTCTCTCTTGATCCATCACAGAGGTATTAATTCAGTGGCACAAAATGCAACCAGAGGATGCTACATGGGAACCACTCCTTCAGATTCAGCAACAATTTCCACATCTTAAGCTTTGAGGACAAATCTTTTCTAAGAGGGAGGGGATGTTAGGAAGCTGTGTTTAACCCTTCTCTTTACTTTGTTAGTATATTGTTGTTGGATGCATATGCTTTGTAAGTCATCCCGTGAGTATATTATATTATCCCACATTCATGGGGAGTAATAGTTTTTTAGATTAGACTTAGTATATAAGTACGTGTTGAGGCCAATGAAGGCATCCACGAATTTATTGTATTGAGCTTGCTCAAAGGAGGTTGCCCCCTCGAAGTGGCCTACGATCAATAAATTATTTCTGTGTTTCTGCTATTTCTATTATTTCATACATTTTTCATTATATTGTTGCAGGAGGTTCCTCTCAGAGCTGCATTAAGGGAAAAGGATATCTGATTTTATAGAAAATTAAAATAATACTTCTGATTTAAAAGATATACATCTTTGATATATAATTCTGAGCATAAGGAAGTAATTCCATAATATATTTATGAATATGAAAATGATTTTTTGAGTTTGAAACATACATGTTTTTGAGAATAAGAATGAAAAAGAATGTATATATTTTAGCACATGTCAATCTGCAAGGAATATATAGAGAAAAGAAGTATTTTAGCATTTAGAAGATATAGAGCAGAACAAAGGAATAAAGGTAGTTAGTTATATATATAACAACAGTGATAGACATAACTATAGAGGTGACAGCAGAACCATAAGGTAACCTACCCCTTGGGAATAATTGTATCTATGCTTATTTAATGAATATAGAGGTGAAAAAATTATTTAAATGCACCTACAATTATACTAATTAAAGCACTGATAATTGATGCCAATATTATTGATGTTATGGATAATAATCTGATTCTGGCAATGATTGGTCAAGGAGGGATGAGGCAGGACTGCAAGGAGGGGGAATGATGAATGATACCTCACTAGGTGTGCAACTCATGATGATGGTTAAGGACCATCAGTTAAGAACCACATGAGACCACCTCATGATGATGGTTAAGGACCACATGAGGCCAAGGAGGATAAGGTCCTATCCTTGGGTCTAGGGTTGAGGGTCTAGGACACCCTATTGCAGCCTCCTGAACTATCCCCACTAGAATAAATTGTTGAATACATGAGAGGGAATCTTTAATCATAAGAGGAAGGGTTGGTGTGATAGAGGGGAACAGTGTAAAGCCCTCACTAGGTATGTCACCTCATGATGATGCTTAAGGACCATCGATTAAGGACCACATGAGGGGCCAATAGAGGATAAGGTCCTGCTATTGGGCCTAGGGTAGAGGAAACTTGGGACACCTCATCACGTTTCCCCCCTCTTTATGGTTGAACCCACATAGTCCTTGAGACTTGTTACATTGTTATATATGATCATTCTTATATTTAGAATTAAATATATATTTCATATCATATTCATCTAATGTGGTTTGAAGTCTCCATAACCAGGTTTATATATCTCGTACATGATTTAAACAAATAATTTATTATACATGTTTAGATCTAATGAATTGTATTTCAAATGTTACCTAACATGATTGGAGGACCTAAACTAGGATTTATTTTTCTTACAATATTTAATTGGTAAGTTGTAACCCTAACTTGTGATTTTAGGGCAAGATTTAGGGAAATCCAAATAGGGGACATTACAAGTGGTATCAGAGCCTTGATCTTGCCAGGGATCAAAGATAGTCAAAATTTTTTAAAAATAGAAAATTTTGAGAACAATAAATGACTAAGGTTCTTTGATAATTTATAGCAAGGAACTAGAAAACATAAACAAGCATTAAGAAACAAGATGAAGAAGAATGTTTATGATTGCTCGACGACAAGCAATCTTGGGTGGGGCGGACTGTGATATCCCGATGTTAAGGCATTGCTTAAATTAAATATTTAAACATCATGATAAAAGATGGTGAAGTTATTTTTATAAAATATCAATTCCAAATAATAGAAATAATTATGTATAGACATATATTATTAATATATATTATTTAATAAATAATATTATTATATGAATATTTTAATATAATTAAAATATAATATATTTATATTATTATATTTATAAATAACAAATATAAATATAAATATTAATAATTTAAATATTATTATAATACAATATTTAAAAATAAATATAAACACATTTATAAGTGACTTTATTTAAAGATATAATATGCAGCGATTACCTTTAAGGATGACCAGCGCTTATACACAAAAGATAAAATCAAAACTGATAACAAATACAAAGTGAGATCAACGGATGTCATAGGCAACGATTAGTAGTGACAAGTTCATGCAACGCTTGTATTAGTAAGGTTGCGATTCATACTTGGTAGGTAATATCAAGAGTAGCATAGTATGATAATATACAAGACAACGATCACTAACAAAAAGAAAATAGATTGGTAAAATCAACAAAAGTGCAATGATTCATTTAGGGACAACCATATGTTATGAAAAGACAGTTTGATATGGAGATTTGTCTCCTTTGTGAAGTAATGTGACCATTAAATTAATCACTTCCCTTGCAGATGTATAAAGGTGTGGAAGATGGTGAGGAATAGAAAGCATAAGGAGTATCAAGGAGAAAGATATATGTAGAGTCGCATTAAGGGAAAAGGATATCTAATTTTATAGAAAATTAAAATAATACTTCTAAGTTAAAAGATATATAATTTTGAGCATAAGGAAGTAATTCCATAATATATTTATGAATATGAAAATGATTTTCTGAGTTTGAAACATACATATTTCTGATATATATTTCTGAGAAAAAGAATGAGAAAGAATGTATATATTTTAGCATATATGTCAATCTGCAAGGAATATATCAAGCAAAGTAGTATTTTAGCATCTAAAAGATACAAAGAAGAACAAAGGAATAAAGGCAGTTATATATATATATATATATATATATATATATATATATATTGTAGACACCCAAAATTGTCCCAACTTTGTCCATGTCTAGCAACACCTAGTTAAAAACATTATCCTAGACATCTTGTAGTATTTTGTCCTAATTTCCCTAATCCATTAAGCTAATTAATTAAATAAATTTTATTTATTTAATTAAAATCCTATTCAATCCCATCCTCATCCTACTTAGCCAATTAATTAAATAAAATTTATTTATTTAATTAATTTCACATGCATAATCCCATTTATCTTATCCTCATCCCAATTAATTAAATAAATTTTATTTATTTAATTAATTTCCACATCACATCCTATTCCTCTACCCAATTAATTAAATAAATTTTATTTATTTAATTAATATCCAATTCATATCCCAACTAATTCAAATATTTTATTTGAATTAAGCCCTCATATTTCATCACATTCGAACACTTGTCCATTCAATCATGTGTTGTACAACTTTTATCTTTCACATGCACAACTAATGGGACCTAATTTTAGTATTTATCTACACAAGCACACATAAGCCTTATCTTCCCTTGCCACATGTCAATTGACTACAATTTCTTGATGTGCAAGGAAACCTAACTTAATCCTATCCATCCATTTCATCTAAAGCCCTAATTGATCCTAGCCATCCATTGGAACCAAGCTTTTCCTACAAAGCAAGCCTCTTTTGAGCCATTTGGGACATTAGAGAAGACATTAGGAGGAGACATTAGAGAAGACATTAGAGAAGAGAATGGAGGGATGATTCTTCTTCATGCAACCTCACTCTGCTGAATTTTCATCTCAAGCCATTATCCATCATATTCAATCCATCTAGCTTGCATCCTTATCAACGTTATGCTGTGGAATCGAGCAACCAACACAACAAAGTGATCAATCAATCAAGCTCATCTTGCATCTTCGAGGTATTGAATTATTTGGGTTTAGGTTATGCATTTCATTGTTTGAATCATTTCCATTTGCAAATCCAAATTTTTCGATATACATTTTGGCATGCCCGATGGGACTCACTTCGCTTGATCTTTTTTTTGCAGGTTTTTGTAGTAAAAATTTGCATTCATATAACCCCCATTATTGAGTTTTGCAAGTTTAATTAACTTTTTGTTGCAGATCTGCTACTTTTTGGACAAAACCCTAGGTTTTAAATATTTTATCATATCTTCCAAACGGCTATGAATTTTTCTACAAGATTTTAGCAGAAGTTTGTCCATGATATAAGGAAGCTACAGCTGAAAAATTTTGGGTTTATCACAATTTTTGAGGGATTTATCACGTTTTTATGTTTTTTCATAAAATCAAAATTTTGGGCGCAAATCAAAGAATTTTTTAGAAATGTTTACATTTCTAGAAATCTTGCAAAATTCTAATTGGGGTCTATGTTTTATAGATTTAATTTGGAGGTCATTTACAGTGTGAAAAAATTAGATTTTTGCCGACTATACTGTTTCCATAAATCTGCATTTTTGGGCGCAAAACAAGGAATTTTTCTGATTTCTTTACATTTTCGGAAAGCTCTCTGAAAATTAATAGGGGTCTCTTTTTTGATTTTTTAATTTTTGTGTATACGCCTAAAAATGACACAAATCATCCTAAATAAATATTCTAAATATTTATTCCATTCTTCTATTAATTAAATAAATATTCTAAATTTATTTAATCGATTCACTGTTCCATAATTAAATAAATTCAATTTATTTAATTAAAATTCTTCTATTTGTCCTTCACAATTAAATAATCATAAATTATTTAATTAATCCTATCTCCTCTATCCTAAAGTTCTAAATTCAAAATTCCACCTCACCTTTCCACCTCACCTTGTCCACCTCATCAGGTTGCACATGTAATTAAATATATTTAATATTTAATTATCTTATTTTCCCTCACCCACATGACCTATTTCTTCTCCAATCAGAGGTCAGTTAACCAATCAATCAAATCTGTTAACTAACCTGTCAGTTGAGTCAAATCCTCAATCAACCCAGTCAGTTCCACAATCCACTCTTCTAACTGATCAATCAATTCTGTTAACAGACCAGTCAATGGAGTTAACTCTCCAATCAGTTTTGTCACATCCCACCTTTCATGATGGAGCTGGGACACTTGTCACATTTCCACTAGTTGCACATTCCTCAACCATCCTCAACCGTTGATCTTCATATCTTCTCTCAACCGTTGATTCCTATTCCTCCGAGTCTATAAATGAAGCTTCATCCCTTCATTCTAATCATCCAGGCTTTTGACATCGTTACTCTGCAGAAATATCACCAGCGCGCCTTTGGCACCCATTTGTCATCCACAAGCTTGAGATCACCATTGTTGCATTGGAGCTCACCTTCCTTGCATGTCACACTATAGCTGTTCACCATCGACTTCCTCCAACAGCTTTAAAAGATTGCACTCTCTGAGGGCTCATCTCATCTGCGAAAGGACGATTCGTGATAGGCGAACAACAGAAGTTTCGAAACGGAAAAGGTTTGCTGTGTTTGTTCATTGCTGTGTTCATTTGAATCTTCTTTGTTTCTCTATTCTGTTGATGTTTGGGTCATCTGTTATTCATTTGATTGATGCACTATTTTACCCTCACATTTTTGGCGCCCACCGTGGGGCCGTTGCCCCTTTATTTTACCGTTTTTGATCTTTTTTGAAGGCAGGTTCTGTACAGGTCCCGCAGAGTCACGCACAGGTTCTTTCGGCGCATCTGTTCATTTTTACGGCGCTTTTGAAGACTGTTACGGCGCTTTTGTAAAACTGCGCATTTGTTGACTGTAACTGCGCTTTTATAAACTGTTGCTGCGCTTTTGTTGAAACTGCGCATTTGTTGATTTTAGCTACGCCTTCATACAATATTGCTGCGCATACGTTAAAACGGCGCATCTGTTGTCTGTTACGGCGCTTATGACGACTATTGCTGCGCATACGTTAAAACTGCGCATCTATTCATTTTAACGGCGCATCTGTTCATTTTTACGGCGCATTCGGTAATGTTGCGCTTCTGTTGATCACTTCTGCGCATCTGATCACTGAAGCTGCGCATTCGTAACTGGCTCAGGTTTTAGCACTTTTCTAGAGTATTTTGCTAACGCTAACCCTTTTGCAGGTGTTTGCTAGAGCGGTTTTGCAGGTTAGGCTCGGGTTCAGTTACATGTAGTTGCATCTAACTAAGCTCACATTTCATTTTCTGGGAAAGAGTAAAATGGTTGTTCATTACAAATCTTCATCTAGTCTTAATTAGGGAGGAAGTAACTGGTTTATTTCATGCTTGCATTGCAAACAAACTTCCAAGTTATTGCTATCTAAGACTTAAAATTGAACTCACAACTGCATTTTGAAGTTAAAATGAACCATTGCTATATCGTGAGACCTGAATTTCAAAGTTAACAATCTCGTGCAACGTGGACTTAAAATTGAACTCACAACTGCATTTTGAAGTTAAAATGAACCATTGCTATATCGTGAGACCTGAATTTCAAAGTTAACAATCTCGTGCAACGTGGACTTAAAATTGAACTCACAACTGCATTCTGGAGTTAAAATGAACCATTGCTATATCGTGAGACCTGAATTTCAATGTTAACAATCTCGCGCAACGTGGATTTAAAATTGAACTCACAACTGCTTTCTAGGACTTAAAATTGAACCACTGCAATATTGTTGAAATCACTTCAAAGTTTTGTTTGACTAGCTTAGCCCATTTAGTTTTTATCTTTTTAACTAGGGTGGATTAATCAGTGTATTCTGTGCTTGCGAATGACAATAGGCTTATGCTCTCCCCTCTTCTAGGTGATCAGAGTGCCAGACTTGTCATTCTACTTGTTTAACCTTTAGGAGGGGCCTGCCCTTGGATGCACGCTTGTCCAAGCGGGAACGACCCTGAGTGGTAACAGGCTAACGCCAAGCCCTACTGAGCCACTTAAAATAAATTGTGCTTGAGGTGAAAACCTCCTGCAACGAGTGCTGTTATGTTACACCGACGGCCAACCTCCCCCAAAACCCTCTCAGGCGCAACCCTGTGAGGCTGGGAGACTCCATAACGGAGAGTAGCGCCGCCGCACGTGTAACCACTTGAACGGTTGCCCGAATTACAAACCTCTTGTTTTAGTGGCCCAAATCCCTTATAATCCATTTCTCGCCTAGGATTTTGTACTTGCTTTTGTCCAAAATAGAGTCGAAAAACTACAAAAACAATGGAAAACTACAAAATACTCTTTGTGCTTGCTGTGTTTTCTTGCTAAATTAATTCATAATATCAGATTAGGAAGACCTATTCTAGCTAAAAAATACCAAAAACAGGGAAAAATCCCAAAAATTTGCCCAAAAAATACCAGAACTGCGCATATATCCATTTCTGCGGCGCATATACAACGACTTACTGCGCTTTTGTACCGACTTGCAGCGCTTTTGTACCTTTCTGTTGCGCATATACTCTGTTCTGCTGCGCTTTTACAGCGACTTGCTGCGCATATACACCGACCTGCTGCGCATATACTTTTCTGCTGCGCATTTGCGCACTGTTACTGCGCATACATACCTCACCAGAGCAGTGCATATACAACGACTTACTGCGCATTCACCTATTCTTGTTGCGCATCTGTTTCTGCGCATGTGTGACAGTAAGCATCTGCCCTATTTTAGAGAAATTTTTGTCAGCTGTTTGGAGTACCCATTTCAGCCTAGTTTCATTTTCTGAGGTCAGAATCAACCTTGCAGTCAGTTTTCACCCATTTCACCCATTTCTCTCTCTTTCGACGGTCGTCCCAATCACCCTCTGTCCTAGTCACTCTTGCCCCAACGTCATTCTGTCCCATACCAATTCGACATAGGTCCTTCTTTAGTAAATTCACGTAAGCCTAGTAGGTCACAGTACCTTTTGCTAGTAGTCTTGTTGAACGACTAAGCCCTACACAGTGAGACTGGTATCGACTACCCTTGCTAGTGGCTAGAGTCTTGTGTCAACCGTCTTACCTGAAGTCATTGAGCGAGAGAACCCTTTGTCCAAGTCTTGTCCTAGATATCCCATTCATTACAGTCTTAGTCGGCACCTTGCCAAGATTTCTAATCCTAGTCCATTTCATCCCACCCCACCTTGCATGGTTCTTACTCGATCCCAGTACAACAAGCTAACTGAAATGGCCGACTCTTTCGATCACATCGCCCCACCACGCGATGATGATGAAGAAATTTCTCGTGAAGAATTAGTGGCACACATGCAAGATAGCAAATTCCAACGCCTAGTGGAGAGAGTACTCCTTGAGGATCCGACCAAATATTTCCATCATCTTGCTAGTCTCGGACTCAAACTCCCCGCAGACTTTGACATTAGCTCCATCATGGAAAATGCAGACAATGAACGTGAGAGGGACACAAATGACACAGTCCCAAATGCACATGAGAGAGGCACAAATGACACGGTCCCCCAGGCCAATGAAAGAGGAAAACAACACATAGATCAAAATGCTCCTATAGCAGATGTGAGACAACAAATTGAGAGTCTAAAGCTAGAAATCTCCAACCTTAAGATCGGCACCAGTTCCAAGAACTACTCCTTGGAAGATATAGCACCATACCCCTTTGACAGAAATTTGGTCATGAAACCATTCCCCTTTCAGTTCGGAATCCCGAAATTCGACAAATACAAAGGGAAGGGGGACCCTAGAGATCATATCAGGGAATTCACTGCAGCATGTTTAGAAGTAGCTCACAACGAGACCTACTTAATGAGACTGTTCCCAAGATCTTTAGGAGGTCAAGCTATGGAGTGGTTCTCGCGTCTTCCACCAGGAATCAAAACTTTTGATGAACTTGTCAATAAATTCATAACGCACTTCTCTTACAACATAGAACACGAAGTATCTATGCTAGACCTATGCAACACCAAACAAAAAGGTGGTGAGTCTTTCGCCACCTTCTTACAACGATGGCGACAGCTAGCTAGCAAGTGTTCTTACGACATGCCTGAGAAACAACTATTGGAAATGTTTGTCCACAATTTGAATCCCGATCTTAGCTATCAGATTCAGATACAATCCCCTACCTCATTCACCAAAGTCATCGAAATGGGGCTATTCATTGAGAAAGCTATGATCGCTAAAGGAACTCTCAAGCTCTACAAGGACACACCTCCTTCCAATTACACAACTGACAAGTCAAAGTTTTGGACCAAGAACAAGAATGTGGTCAACGACGGAGTAGTGGATGCCAAGGCGGCAGCCCCTAAACAACAATCCATATTCACTCTTAAGGAAGAAGCAAATAACGGTGCACTCAACAAGCCACCCCCTCGGGAATCTAGACCTTGGTTCAATTCGAATCCAAGGAGAAAATTCACGCCGTTAGGAGAATCTCAAGAGTCTGCTCTCAGGAAGTTGTTGGCTAACAATGAAATTTCTCTACCGCCAACAAGTGACTATGAGCCTATAGTCAAACCTCCCTATTGGAAGGACACAGACTATTGCGAGTATCATCGAGGAAGGGGGCACACAACCAATAATTACATCCGTCTTAAGAACGTCATACAAGATATACTGGACCAGAATCAGGGAGGAACACAACAGCATACCTCCAATGAATCTCATGTGGCCTACCGAGATCCTCTCCTAAACCACAACCGGCCGTATAACAACAATCACAACGGCGGCCACAACAACAATGGTTACAACCACAACAATGGTCACAATGGCAACAACTCCAATGGCCATAACAATAATGACAACAATCGTAACAGGCCAAACCAGAACAGTGGGTCGAGTAATGCTAACTATGCAAGCGTTCCCTTTGAGTACACCATTAACTGCATTTCTGAGCATGTTCCGCAAGTCAACGTCATATCCCCCAACCAACAACCAGGACCTAACGGAACTGGTTGTAGTATAATTACCCGCAGTGGTAGAGTCACGATCAACACCACTCCTCCAAGGTCGTCGCCATCTCCGTCCAACCCCCGCCCATATAATGTCATCGACCAATTGCAAAAGACTCCGGCTCATATTTCTATATTGGAGCTCCTGCGTCTATCTCCTTCTCATAAGGAGATTCTTGAGAAAGCCTTAGTGGAGACTACTGTCCCCACTAACCTAGCCCAAGAAAAGTTTCAAACCATGGTGGGTAATTTGACATCCTCCCCTTCCATATCATTCACAGAACAAGATGACCTTTCCATGTCTCAACCCCACAACACTCCTCTACACATTGTCGCATTCGTACACAGGCACCGCATCAAGAGGGTTCTCATTGATGGGGGTGCCGGTTTGAATATTTGCACTTTGAAGCTAGTCCTTGCATTGGGGTTCTCTGAACAGGCAGTGGATCCACGGAGAAAGATTACCATAAAGGCCTATGATGAGGAGGAACGCACCACGAAGGGCACGGTTGTCCTACCCATTCAAGTGGGACCGGTAATTAAAGATGTGGTGTGCCAAGTCCTTGATCGGGAGCTTGCTTACAATAGTCTACTAGGGAGACCATGGATCCACGCCATGAAAGCTGTCCCCTCCACCTACCATCAATGCATAAAGTTCCCACACGATGGCAAGCAGGTCACCATACATGGCGACCCCGACCCCTACCAGCATTGCAACTCATTCCAAGCCAAACCGGAATGTGTCATTCCCAACAATCGAGCCCATATCTCCCCTACTCCGCCACAAGACCATACTGCCGAAGCTTCCTCTTCACGGACCAAACCAATGAAAATCACCATAAAAGAAAATGGCGTGGGGGAATACCAGATTGAGCACAGCCTCAACCTTGCAAAAATGCCCTTGTCTCCTCGCTCCTTTGGCCAGCCCAAGCATCAACCCAGGCATTGTTCAAAGCCATCTGCTCCTCCTACAACTCCCGCAAACCCCTTTGTAAAATGGGGGACCTTATCCGATGAATCAGAGGAGCGAGATCTCTTGCAATGGCTTTATGCCGAAGAAGAAAACACATCCCAAGATCCACCCAGACTCCCTACAGAGCTCTATGGGCGAGGTGAAACCATCTTGCATAGGATGGGATATGAAGGACAAGGCCCTATCGGCCTCAGAAAAGAGGGGATCATCGAACCTATACAACCCTCTTCCTCCTCTTCGGCTAGAAACACGACTGGCCTAGGCTACAAAGGTAAAGGTAAAGCCAAAGAAAACGCCTGCCTAGTGGAGACAATTCAAACACTCCAAGAGGATAGTGACGCAGATTCAGATGATTCCAATCAGTATGACAAGGAGATTGATACCATCCAAACCCTTAGCCCATATCATGAGAGACAAACGCAACAGGACAGACCACTGGAGTCTGATTTGCCCCTCCCTGAAGTTATGGCTTTCGAGGAAAGTATAGATTCCATTGCGATAAACAACCTGGAAGAAAGTACCACCTAGAACACTACCCCCACCTGTGCTCCTAGTATTTCCATCCACACTATCAACGAATCAGGTCTTTCATCCGACTCCCTTCCCCTCTTACACCCTGAGCTTATTGACTGGGACCTGAAAGGGACCCCTCAATTAGATGTGTTCCAGAACGATGATGCCTACATTGACTATATGGGACTTCGAGATCATTTACCAAAAGGAGATCATAAATCCGGTTTCACTATCGAACTCAATACTGTAGCATACTTCGGGGAGGGTGCCAAGCCTTCTAGTCGCAAAAATGTAAAGATCAAAAAGGGATCTGACGGTGAAAACCGCCATGCAGCAGTGTCAGATCATAAAACAGTAAAAAGAAAGGACATATCTGAAGGTGAAAACCCAACTGTGGCACCTGACGATGGATTGCTTGACACCCTCCCAAGTGACATGTATCAAGAAAGGTCACAGATCGTGGTAGAGCCAACAGAGCCAGTGAACATTGGATCCGAAGAGCAGCCTAAGATAATCCACTTTGCAAAATCTCTCACGCCACCTGAGAAAACCAGGTTTATACCATTCTTTAAAAAGAAGAGAGGCAGTTTTGCTTGGTCATATGCCGACATGCCAGGTTTGGACCCAAACCTGATTCTACACCACTTGCCATTGGATCCAGGGGTGAAACCCGTAAAGCAAAAACTGAGAAAAATGCATCCCCATATTGCCCTCCTGGTCAAGGAAGAACTCAAGAAATTGTTAGACGTGGGGTTCATCAGGGCCATTGATTACCCCGAATGGATATCAAACATCGTGCCAGTGTCTAAACCAGACGGCAGGGTTCGACTATGCAACGATTTTAGAGACTTAAACAAAGCATGCCGCAAGGATGACTTTCCCTTGCCTAACATCGATATCATAGTCGACCTCACGGCGGGACATACAATGTTGTCACTTATGGATGGATTCTCAGAGTACAACCAGATCAAAATAGCACCAGAGGATCAGCACAAAACCGCTTTCACTTGTCCATGGGGTACTTTTTGCTGGAATGTCATGCCGTTTGGGCTGAAAAATGCAGGTGCTACATACCAGCGGGCCATGACAACTATATTCCACGACATGATGCATGTGACCATGGAATATTATGTTGACGACATCTTGGCAAAATCACTCACCAGGGACTCACACCTGGACACATTAGAGAAAGTCTTCCAACGGCTGGACCAATTCCAAGTAAAATTGAACCCGAAGAAATGTGTGTTTGGGGTCACATCAGGCAAGCTGCTAGGCTTCATTGTGTCAGCAAACGGCATAGAGGTAGACCCGGCCAAGGTCAAGGCAATCATGGACATGCCTCCGCCCAAAACTCTAACACAGTTGAGATCCTTACAGGGCAAGCTACAGGCCATCCATAGGTTCATCTCACAGTTGGCCGACAAGTGCCATCCTTTCAGCCATCTCCTACATAAGAACGTTCCATTTAAATGGGATGAGCAGTGCGAAGAGGCATTCAACAAGCTCAGGGAGTACCTCATGAATCCTCCTATACTCATGCCTCCGATCCAAGGAAAACCTTTGATTCTCTACATATCCGCTACACCTACTACTCTTGGGGCTCTCCTAGTGTAGCAAGACTATGAGAACAAGGAAAGAGCTGTGTACTATATCAGTCGAACCTTAGTGGGCTACGAGTTGCAGTACTCACAGGTGGAACGTTCATGCCTTGCGGTGGTTTTTGCCTCACAAAAACTCCGACACTACATGTTGGCACATCCTGTCAAACTCATTGCCAAGATCGACCCACTAAAATATCTTCTCAGCAAAGCAGCTCTCACAGGACGACTAGCCAAATGGGTTATGCTTCTTAGCGAATATGATATAGAGTATGTGGATAGAAAAGCCATCAAAGGGCAAATCATCGCAGACCAACTAGCTGAGGCACCATTACAGGACACTTCACCAATGCAGTTTGAGTTCCCCGATGAATCTCTATTCACTCTGTCAACATCTCCTTGGAAACTCTACTTCGACGGATCTTACACCAACCATGGATCGGGGGCAGGTATCTTGTTCATCACTGCCCAAGGCGACACAATTCCAAAGTCCTACAGGTTGTTATTTCCATGCACTAACAATATAGCAGAGTATGAGGCTTTGGTAATTGGTCTCAAGATGGCCACTGAGTGGAAAATCCAAGCACTATGTGTCTACGGTGATTCTCAGCTTGTCATAAACCAGGTCAACGACGAGTATCAGACCAAAGATGAGAAGCTCATCCCATACAAGCGAATGGTCGACGACCTCAAAGAACATTTCGGGACCATCTCGTTTGAGCAAATACCCAGGATAGAGAACAAAGCAGCCGATGCAATGGCGACCATAGCCTCTCTTCTTGAGATACCTGAACAGGAGTCACGGTATGAGTTCTTAGTAGAAACAATTCGACAACCGGCTTATGATCTCCTTGAGACCCATTCCATTTGCCACCTAGTGGGATCTGATTCCCCTTGGTACGGTAAGACCTACACTTACCTCAAGGACAATATCCTTCCTTTGGACCTCTCTTCCAACCAAAAACGAACTTTCATCCGACAAGCCTCCCGTTACACCATTGTCGCCAATACCCTTTACCGACGTGGTCTGGATGGTACTTTACTCCGTTGTCTAGAACAAGAAGAATCTATAACTGCCTTGCGAGATGTGCATGAAGGGATCTGCGGAACACACTCCAGCGGTCCTTCCTTAGCTAAGAAACTCATGCGTTTGGGTTATTACTGGCCCAATATGGAAATGGATTCATATCAGTTCGTCAAAAAGTGCAAACAGTGCCAGATACATGGGAACCTAATTCATGCACCTGCTCAGGAGTTGAGACCTCTAACGACACCCTGGCCCTTTTGCCAGTGGGGACTTGACCTCGTGGGAAAGATTCATCCGCCCTCTTCCAACGGCCATAAATTCATCATAACCGCTACTGAATACTTTACAAAGTGGATTGAAGCCGTTCCCTTATCAACCGTCACAGGAAAGCAAATTTCCTCTTTCATTCTGAATTACATTATCTGTCGATATGGCATCCCTTCATCCATCATAACGGATAACGGGAGACCTTTCAAAAATCAAGATGTCCAGGAACTTTGTGAACGGTTCAAGATCCAACATCGCTTCTCCACCCCATATTACCCCCAAGGTAACGGCCAAGCTGAGGCATCAAACAAAACCATTCTGAAAATCCTAAAGAAGACTGTCAATGAAGCCGGTCACGATTGGCACGTCCAGCTCAATCCCGCTCTGTGGGCCTATCGAACCAGCATACGCACTCCCACAGGTGCTACACCCTACGCCCTCGTCTATGGTTCCGAAGCCATCCTTCCTATTGAGGTCGAACTCCCCTCCCTTCGGGTGTCGTTGAAAGGTCTCATATCAGACGAAGAGTACAGAGTCTCCAGACTGCAAGAGCTAGAACTGCTAGAGGAACGGCGCCAGAAAGCTTTTGACCATCTCAAAGCCTATCAACAGATGATGTCAAGAAGCTACAACCACAAGGTTAGACCAAGATGCTTCAAGATGGGGGACCTCGTCCTAAAAGAGAACCCTCGCAATCAGCAAGACAGAGAAAAGAAAGGTAAGTTCGAGCCTAACTGGCTTGGACCCTATGTAATTGTAGCAGCTTACGGATCGGGGGCATATCAGTTGGCCACATCAGAAGGTGAGTTGTTTGATGATCCCATCAACAGCATGCACCTTCGCAGGTTCTATACCTAAGAGAACCCCAATGCAAGGGGGCACAATAAAATCAAAAAAATCAGCAAAAGTTACAAAGAGAAAATACAAAAAAATTGAAAAAAATAGAAAGCATGCAAAAAAATCGTCCTTTGGTGAAAACCTGGCAAACAGGCGCCTTGGATAGGTATCCTGATGAAAACCTGGCAATCAGGCGTCATGTTACTTTCTAGCTTCTCGTGCAAATAAAAGCAAGTGATGAAAACCTGGTAAACAGGCGTTACTGGTGACAAACCGCATTCTCCATCTTTGGGAATCCAATCACCTTGAGCCCATTCTCCCTCTATTTTCCCCATTCGACCCATATCCATCCCACAGTAAACACTTGACAGTTACCTATCATGGCTTGATACTCACCTTGTGGCCTTGTCAACCAAGGTTTTGTCCCATACCATCTCCTCGAAGGGAGCCTAGCGTAGTGTCTCTCATCAGTGTCTGTGGTCCGAATCCATGAACTACGTTGCCTCTGCGTCGTCACGTAGGCAAGGCCATTATTCTAATGCGCCCCTGAGGCTTCCATCTCTCCCAAAGTCCCATTCGTCTCCTCTCTTGTCTTCATTCCTGTCGTCTTTCTTCTAGTCCATCCATGGTCCATTAGGGTTTACCCCGAACTACGTTGCCTCTGCGTCGTCACGTAGGCAAGGCCATTTAGCAATGAGCCCCCGAGGCACTAGGTCAGTCCCTTAGGGTCTGTCTTCTCAATAAGGATTGTGCCATCTTCTCACCAAGCAAGCAAATACAAGCAAACACCCGCACTTCGAGTAGAAATCTTGACTATGGGCATCTTAACCTATCCAATGCAAGGCAAATACCCAAGGTCTTCTAAATGATTTTATGCAAATTAAGGCAAGAAATGAACACATATCAACGCAAATATGCTTTTGTAGATTGGCACCTAGGGTTAAGTTACTGAGTCTTGATTTTTGCTATCATACCTTCCTATGCTACTCAAGGATGCCAAAAGCTAGAGATGCTCTGATGAAGGCATGATTACTTTCTTTGTTTGTTATTTGTGGATTAAACTTTAGTAATGCGACGCCTTGTCTAAGGACATGATCAGCAAAAGATCATCGAGGACATCAAAGGTCTTACATGAACGAGGGCAATCCTTGCTTGTTGAAACGCAAGAGGTACTCAGGTCATCTAGATTCAACTTTGACTAGATGCTTGTATTAACTTGCTAAATTACACGCCATGTAAGCAATACTCAGGTCATCTCGGTTCAATTATACCTCGATGCTTGTATTCACTTACAACATTTCAGAAAAGTACCAAAAACACAATGCCCAATGATGAAATAAAGCAATCTAAAAGCAAAGCATCCGTCCTATATCCATACACCCATCCATACAGTCCTCATCATTCAAACTATGCAGAGTAACGATATCAAGAAAAATTCCTAAGTCATTCTTTCGCAACCATTCCTCTATCCATCATGTCATTCTTATGTCGATAGAGTACATTTGGACATCACAAAAGCAAGGCATATAGGAGCATATCATATCATTCGCAGAAACTATTCATGCACATGATTAGGTTCGTAGAATGCACCATCCAATGCATTAGGTCACCAATACATTTGCATCACATCTTAATCTTAAAAGCTCAGAAAATCAAACAACATAAGTGCATCACATATATAGTTACATCACCCCATAGTACTCATGTTACAAATGCATACATTCAAAGCATTACATCATATAAATATCCAGTAGCATCTCACATATCTATACAGCATCATAACATAGAAATCATGTTCCATACACACATCTGCATTAGCTCATTTACACACCACATATACAGCATCATAACATAGAAATCATGTTTCGTATACATACATTTGCATCATCACAAAGACATCATATTAACTTTGCATTCATTTGTCACATTAAATCATATAGACATCATATAGCAGCATATCAAAGTATTTCTCATATAGCATCATATAAACCATCTAACTATGCAATAGAACCACATCATGCAATAGAAATAATCATCTCATAAACGCATGCAATAGATACACAAAGCTGCATCATCATCCATACTATCATATACAAAGATGTCCAAATGCACAATATCACCATCTCTCTCAAAATCAAAGTGTCATATACAATGTACGTCTAAATAGACAGTGATACATGTCCCAAAATGTACAAAATCTGGTCTCTGACTACCCATGCTGCTGTGGGCCACCACTGCCAGCTCCTGACTGCTGAGGTCCCATGACAGATGCCCCTGACTAGGATGGACCTGCTCTGTGAGCCACCCCAGACTGAGTCCTGAAACTCCCTGCCCTCTGGCTCGATGACACGGCACCATGGTACAAGCCTCGGTAGTACTGTGCCTGCTGCTGCGCTCTGGCTAAGTCTATCTGCGCCTGTGCCAACTGCGTCTGCAACTGGCCTACCTGTGCCTGTGCCTGCTGCACCTGCCCAACCAAAAATGTACTCGCTGCATCTGTGCCCATGGCAGCTACTGCTGTGTCCCTCTCTACTCGGATCAGGCGTACCCAGGCATCTGCCATGTCTCGCTCGCGAGTCAAACCAGTGATCACCGCTGCATCTGTATCTCGCATCCTCTCCACTCTCCTCAGCTGTGCCTGCAGCTCCCGCACCTGTCCTCTCAGGCTGGCTATGGTCCTCTCATGTGCCTCACCCTGCACCGGCCCCTGTGCTGCCTCTGCCTGTCCTAGCCCCTGCTGCTGGGGCACCTGCTGCTACGGCACCTGCTGCTGTGGTACCTGCTGGGGTGGTGGCATCTGTGCCTGCTGCTGCACCTGCTGTTGTCCCTCTCCCTGTCCTGGCACTACCTGCCCAGCCCGATCTATCCTCCTCCGCTGCCTCGGCCTCTCTGCAGCTCGGCCACCCCGTCCTCGCCCTCCTCTAGCGGCCCTCCGCCCCGGGCCAGCCTCTCCCTCCTCCTCTGAGTCCACCTCGTCAATACGAGGCACCAGCATGCCAGGTCCTGAATATCTCGGGAATGGATGTGCAGTAATCCAATCCTCATACTCCTGTGGACCCCCGCATCTGCAATCTCTCGCCTCATGTCCCATGCCACATAAGGCAACTGCTGGAACTCTGCCAGAGCCTCCTCATAAGAAGCCATCGGCCCCCATCGGACCCTCTCTGCATGTGTCCGTGCAAACATGGCCTGTCCCTGCGGCATGCCCTGTCTCCTGCCGAACTGTCTCAGTACTCGGCCCACCGTCTGCCTCTCCAAGATGTGCCGTGTCCGGCCTATCAACCACCTGGTCTGAAAGAAAAAGGGCAGCTCATCTCCCTCATCATCCCAAGGCTCGCAGTCCAGATATGGTCGCCAGACGACCACATCTATCCCATCCAACGTATGCCGCCAATACTCCAGCTTCCCCAGCCTGTGCTGGGAAATCACTCCTGCGTAGCCATAGCTGTATGGCTCTCCCCTCTGCCTAGCAAAGACACATATCGGCCTGGTCACCGCTATGTGCTCCCACAGCCAGAACTGTAACAGCAACACCCCAGCCGATAGACTCGTGCTGCGGTGGTACACCACCTGATGCATGTCGTGGTATAAGTGGGCTAGCACGCAAGGTCCCCACGCATATCGAGTGCCCTCAGTCAGCATCCGCTCCATGATCCTGCCCCATCCAATGGGGAACCCGTGCGATCTCCTATCCGGGCATACCACACCCGCAATCAGTCCGGCCACAATCCCAGGGAAGTAGTCGTAGCAGTCATAGATATCCTGCCAAGAGATGACCTGTCCCACCAGCTCGGGATCGTCAAATACTCGCTGACACTCGGCGAGTCCCGCGTCCCGCTGTGCGTCGTACTCCACCAACTCGCCTACCACGGGCAAGTGCAGTATCCTATAGACGTCCTCCAACGTCACCGTCATCTCTCCAGTGGGGAAGTGGAAGGTCTCGTCCTCGCTGTGGAATCTCTCCACGGCAGCTGTCAACAGTCCTCGGTTCGCCCGCACCTCGGGCATAAAGCAAACATAATCTAATCCCATGGCACCAAGCGCCACTCTGTCAGCCTCCGTCAGCATATGTCTCTACAATAGAGGCATAGGGAACGTCTCCCTCGACTGCAACGTCTCTCGTATCTCCTCCTGCAAGCACGCAAAGCAAGGCGTCAGTCTCAAGCCACATATACCATACTCAACATATCTATTGGACTATATCAACTAAACTTAGCATTTCAAATTGATCAAAACAGCACACTACATCTCTTGACTAGATTCTGGCAATCTCAGAGATAGCTCATCGATTCTTGCATCAAACAGGACGCTAATCGAATCAATTTGGCTAAGTAATTTGCCATCCCAAGCAAATGCGCCACTACAGGTGGTAAATGCGCCATTTCTGGTATATGCACCACAAAAATCAACATATGCGCCGCAAAAATGCATATGCGCCGCTACAGGGCACATATGCGCCGTTCTAACGCATGCACCGCAGAAATCCACGTATGCGCCGCTAAATTATAGATGCGCCGCAAGAATCCACATATGCGCAACTTTAACAAATGCGCTGCTACATTTCACGTATGCGCGGCATAAATACAAAAGCGCCGCCCAATTACGAAAGCGCAACTAGACTGCACAAATGCGCAGCTTTCACGCATGCACCGCCGAAACAGGCATATGCGCCGCGAAATCACAAAAGCGCAGCTTCGCGAGGCATATGCGTCGTTCTGCGTTTCGGCGCATTCATTTCACCTATTTTCTACAGGCATTTATGACACCTAAACTTGACCCTAGGAGAAATTTTTCGAAGCACATACCGGGGGTCCTGCCTCTGCTGGCCGCCCGAATCGTCGGACTCGCTCGAATCGGTGCTCCTCGCGTGGAATGTCTGCTGCTCTGGCCGCCATGCTGCTCTAAGTTTGCTCTAAGCTCTCTTTCTCCAATCCAGATCAACCAAGTGTGCAAATGACTATTCTTGTGGACCCAGCTCCTATTTATAGCCTCCAAACCCTAATTCTGGCTAGGTGATGACTGTGACTACTTCCCGTGTCCGTTTTTCCTCCCGTTTTATTCCCGCATCCCTGACCGCATCCTTATTCCTCCAACTTATCCTTACCCCTTCCTCGTCGTGAGATCGTCCGTCTCCAAAACTTTCACCATTTTTCCCGTCCAATCTCCCGAGGGGGCATCCTATCGTCATTTAACCTGTACCAGGGGCAAACTGGGGCATGTATCATCATTCAGACTATCAATTTCTTTGAGGCAACGCTGTAAACTGCATTGCATCAAAGAGGGGCAAAATGTATATGCCTAAAAATGACACAAATCATCCTAAATAAATATTCTAAATATTTATTCCATTCTTCTATTAATTAAATAAATATTCTAAATTTATTTAATCGATTCACTGTTCCATAATTAAATAAATTCAATTTATTTAATTAAAATTCTTCTATTTGTCCTTCACAATTAAATAATCATAAATTATTTAATTAATCCTATTTCCTCTATCCTAAAGTTCTAAATTCAAAATTCCACCTCACCTTTCCACCTCACCTTGTCCACCTCATCAGGTTGCACATGTAATTAAATATATTTAATATTTAATTATCTTATTTTCCCTCACCCACATGGCCTATTTCTTCTCCAATCAGAGGTCAGTTAACCAATCAATCAAATCTGTTAACTAACCTGTCAGTTGAGTCAAATCCTCAATCAACCCAGTCAGTTCCACAATCCACTCTTCTAACTGATCAATCAATTCTGTTAACAGACCAGTCAATGGAGTTAACTCTCCAATCAGTTTTGTCACATCCCACCTTTCATGATGGAGCTGGGACACTTGTCACATTTCCACTGGTTGCACATTCCTCAACCATCCTCAACTGTTGATCTTCATATCTTCTCTCAACCGTTGATTCCTATTCCTCCGAGTCTATAAATGAAGCTTCATCCCTTCATTCTAATCATCCAGGCTTTTGACATCGTTACTCTGCAGAAATATCACCAGCGCGCCTTTGGCACCCATTTGTCATCCACAAGCTTGAGATCACCATTGTTGCATTGGAGCTCACCTTCCTTGCATGTCACACTATAGCCGTTCACCATCGACTTCCTCCAACAGCTTTAAAAGATTGCACTCTCTGAGGGCTCATCTCATCTGCGAAAGGACGATTCGTGATAGGCGAACAACAGAAGTTTCAAAACGGAAAAGGTTTGCTGTGTTTGTTCATTGCTGTGTTCATTTGAATCTTCTTTGTTTCTCTATTCTGTTGATGTTTGGGTCATCTGTTATTCATTTGATTGATGCACTATTTTACCCTCACATTTTGAACCAAAAATGTATCGAAATAATCAAATCTAATTCGACTATGCATCTAAAATTACAATTTTCCTTGCCTGATGAGCCTATTTTTTATGCCTGCATTATAATATCATTTTTTTTATGTTGTAGGTGATCATAAGGAGCTTTAGCAGCAGCAATATCAATCATCTACAAAAACTTGGAAAACAAAAATAATCAGGTGCACTCATTCTAATCTTTCATCTTAATCATTGTTTGCAAACACATTTGGATTTTGGGCATAAAATGAACAATTGTTTGCAAATTCACATCAAAAAATTGGGCTAAAACAAACCATTGTCTTTCATCACATTTAGATTTGGGCTTTAAAACAAACAAGTGCTTGCATTGTCTTCCACACATTGAACTTCTAAGGTTAATGAACCCCATGCGAGTGTGACCAAGTAAATGTGTATGCTCTCTCCTCGCGTCCCAACACGAACTTGGAGATCAAAAATATTTACTTGTGTTGCTTTTGTTTAGCCTTAGAGAGGCCTGCCTTGGTATCCACCCCAAGGGAACGACCTCAAGCGGTACTTTCATCCGGTCCGCTATAAAAATCAGAGGATAAGGCGAAAGCCAAGTCTAACCAGTATTAGCGCTCACCATACAGTGCTAACTCGAAAGGAGGTGTACCTTTGTGTATATTAAAACTCCTAGTAGGGTTAGTTAAAGTCTTAAGTGGCTTGCTGGATGCTCGTGGGGTGCCGGTCCCCCAGATTTTCACTAGAACCTCCTTGTGATAGTGGCCTTGCCTTGACTAGGACTTGTTGATGTGTCTTCACGTGCTTGCTTAACCATCATCACATTCTTTCAAACTAACCACTTGCTTATGTGTCTTGCATGAGTGATTCATGTGTGTATATGTATAATCATTTGTTTGAATATTGCCACATCAAGCTCTAAACACCCAAACACATAAAGACAAGTCATCCTACACATTCTTCCAATAATATTCAAACCCAATCACTTTCATCCCAAACGTAGCCAAGTCATCCAAACAAGCCACATCATCATCAAAATCCCTAAACAACAACTTGCTAAAAGGACTTAAAACAAACACTTGGGTGACAACATGTCTACACCAGAAGACCCAGAAATCAAATTCCAAAGATTCCTCCAAAATATTTATCAAGGATCACAACCCCTAAATCAAGACACCATTGAAATATTACAATTCTTCATCCAAAGAGCTCAACCCCACATAAGCCAATCACCTCATCTGCAACATCTCATAACCCAAGTCCAACACCTTTTAGCCACTAGTCAAGCTCAACAAGTACAACAATCTTTAACCATTCACTCCCAACCTAATTCACCTTATAGCCACATGTCATATCCATCCACTTCCTATCAACTTAATCCACGTATCCACCAAGTCAATGCCACATCAACCTATGAACATCCACCTCAAGCTTATCCAATTCCTCATGCCATCATTCCAATGCACTACCAAGCCCATCCACAAGGCAATCAAGTGATATCACAAGAACAACATGCAAGTCCAAATAGCCCTTTGTACATAAATCAAGCAGGTCCAAGTACACATTTTCAACAAGACCATCAAGCACCATTGATAGATCTAAATCCACCTTTCCAACAAGAATCATATCCAAATCCCAATGGCCCCTTGTACATAAATCAAAGCCTAATTTATCCTATGCAAGGTCTAATAACCTTTGACAAGGGAGATACCAATCTAGAGTGGCCTTCACCATCCAATCACCCACCAACACATGAGCCAACAAGTCCTATCCCAACACCACCATGTGATCCCAATCATAATCCATTGATCCCTCCATCTTCCAAATCACCAAGCCCTCCATTACCTTCATCACCAAGTAATTCTAATCCTTCACCAAAGGATGCGGCTGAGAGAGTTTTACAAAGGATGCTTGAAGCAAAACTCATCAAACTTCCTGAAGTCAAACCATGTGAAGAAAGTCCATATGATGAACATGATTATTGTGCATACCATAGGACCAAAGGCCATAATACAAATCAATGCCCAATATTTTTCCCAATTGTTTACAAGGTGTATCAACATACAATAAGAAATCATGCCACATCATCCCAATCCCATGTGTCACACCCATCTAGTCCGCATCCTAATCCATCAAACTCCATTATCCTTCCATCCAATCAAAATCCTAGTCCTAAGCCTACAACATCATCCGCTATTATTGCTCATCCATTATATTTCCCATTCACTCATACCCTTGTGAAGGATGTGATCCATTGGCTACTAGCAAGGAATAGAACACCTCCATGTAAAACACCCATTCATGAACCTACCAAAGAACTTCCAAAGGTCATGTCCAATCCTATAATCCCATCATGTGGTCCACCTATCATTGAGCCTATCCAAGAGCCCTCAATTAAGATTCTTAGCCCTTCAAGCCCATCATGTGACTTACAAGCCATCAAGCCTATTCAAGAGTCTCCTATTATGAATCCAAGTCAAGAGTCGTCATGTTCTTATGTTGTTGACCAAGAGCCTATCCAGGAGCCTTCCACTTCCATTCAAGCAACCCAAGAGGTATGTCAAAGTTTTAATCCTAAGCATGTGGAAACATTAAGCCCTAGTCCAACTCAAGATCAAATCACTTTTATGCAACCCATCCGTAACATGTATCTTTTTCATGATCAAGATGATATCCATAATGATGAACCTACCCATGAGCCCCTTGATCCTATCCATCTCCCAACAACTATTGATGAGCAAGCTATCCAAATTCAACCCATCCATAACATTTACTTTCTTTATGATCAAGATGATACCTATGAAGAAGCTATCCATGAGCACCTTGATCCTATCCATAATCTTATATCCATCCATGAGCGAGATATCAAAATTGCTCCTAGTCATCTACCATCTAGCCCTATCCATAATGAGCAAACATCCACTTGTCACGATGAGACACTTGTCCCCCAAGTAAGCATAAAAGATCAAACAAATAACTTGGATCATAGTGAACACAATGCTATTCAAGATCCTAATGATCCTCCTTCCACATCCACTATCGACTCCACTTCAAATCCACTATCATGTCCTAGTGGTCTTACCACCTTTGTCCATGAGTGTTCTTCCTTAGGACAACAACGACCTTTATCCACTTCAGCTTCTTCATCCAATTATGAACTCAAGTCTAGTGTTCAAACCACATCTAGTCCCATAGTCAATCACATACTCCAAAACATGAACTACAAAGGTAAAGGCCTAGGCCTTTATAGACAAGGTATTTTGAAGCCAAACCATGTCAAAGTTCCTCCATGCTCATATGGCCTTGGATACACACCCCAAGGTAAACAAGGCCAAGATGTTTGTAATCCCTTCATGCATCCTAAACCTACCACTTTCCATCGCACCCCCCATCATATACCCAAACCATATGTAGCCATTCCTCCATCACCCTATAAATGTCAAAAGCATGTGACCGTACATCTTCCACCATCCACTTTGCCTCCACTTTTACCAACTCCAAATATCCCTCCATCCACCTTGCCACCATTGATTCCAACACCTAACATACCTATCATTCATAAATATCCTTACATCCCTAATCATGACCAACAAAAGCACACATCGTTTAAACATAAAGCTGCCAATCATTCCACCAACCCCGCTTCCACCAAACCCATGGGATTCCAAAATAAACATTTGGATGCCTTTATCTATAAAGCCAAAAATCCAACTAAAACTCCTAAGGACCCTCATGCCTTGGGGCATCGATGTGAAAAGTCTCTAAATCATCCATCTTCTAAACAAAGTACATTCAAAAACCTATCCAAGCCCATACCTTCAAAAGCAAAGCCCAAAAGCAAAATGGTTTGGGTTCCTAAGAAAATAACTAGCAAGTCAAATGAGGCATCCTCATCCACATCTCAAGAATCTCAATCACCTATCTCCATCCAAGAGCCTATTTCCATCCAAAACTTCTATTCCCTTAAAAAATCCCACAAGCAAAACAAAAGCACTAAAAATACTAAATCTATGTGGGTTCCTAAATCACTTCGTCAACCATCCCCTAAGCAAACAACCCCATTGCTTCCTACACCATCATCCAACCAAAAGCTTCAATGTTTATCATAGTGTGTGCAACCATTGGTCATGATACCCTTCCATTCCAAAACATTCCCACATGCCTCCATCTCCCCATCCTTCATCCATTATCCTACAAATCTTCCCCATCACCTTCCTATGGTCCATGCTTTTGCATAAGCCTTTTATCCATCTATCCTTGCATGAACCTTTCATGATCCATTTCATCATAATCTATTATCCACATAATCCATCTCCCATCCATGCAATCCCTTATCAACATCGATGAGCATAATGACATGGTCCATGCGAAGACATCATCAATCTCTAAAGGGACACTATCAACCTTCATAACACTAAACGCTTGAGTCCCTCCTATTCATTACCATGGTGAAAACCTGGCAAATAGGCGCCATGTGTAATTGTCAACCCATCTAAAAGCAAAAAAAAAAAATACAAAAAAAAAAAAATCAAAATAGTAAAGAGAAATCCCTTCGTCCAACGGTGAAAACTTGGTAAACAGGCACCTTGGATAAGTACCATGATGAAAACCTAGCAAACAAGCATCATGTGTAGGTTGATCTTCTATGTCACTTACACTTGGGGGCACATTGTCTCATCCAACCTATCCATTTCCAAACTATCCATCTCATTATATCATACCAACCTATCTTATCCTATCTTGCCATCCTACCATCCTTAGCCATTACATAAACATGCCTATCCTATTTATCCATCCTTCCGCCTTTTGATTTTGATGAAGACATAGGAGCAAAATGTTGTAACATGCTTGGATATATCTTGGCATACCTTCTTTCCAAACCAAGTCCTATCCATTGACCATTTATCCATCCCATCCAAACCAATTCAATCATGTCATCCCATTGTCATGAGCTTTGTCAAGTAAAAATCTTAAGCATTACCACCTAGAATGGGGCAAGTTCTTCCTATGCGACATAGCCTTTGGAGATCACATCCTAGCTCCCTTATGATCTACCCACTATGGTGTATCCTTATCATGAGGTTTCCATCTTATAGCTTATCCCCATCCATTTATCATGAAGCTTTCCACTATAGCCTACCTATCCATTTATCATGAGGCAAGCATTCATCCCTTACATGGCCTATCGTCTTATCTATCCATCTAACTCTCATGAGCCTTCCATCTCATTCACTATCATCCATCCTTTGCACCTAGACTTGGTTTTCTCCATTGTCATTGGTATCAAGCACAAAGGCTACCCAAATTGTAAATCCATTGACATCCCAAAAACATTCAAAAATGCAAAAAAATCAAATATTCTCAAAAATCAAAAAAAATAAAATATCCAATGAAAAATCCAAGCAATAAAACCAATCACATCATCCAAAACAATCCACTCTATCAACATTCAATCAAATCAAATCATCGTCATCATCAATCAATTCTTCCTATCAATAACATTCATTCATCCATTTCAATCAATCACTTCTTCCAATCATATCAATCATATCAATTTAAGCAATGATCTCAAAATCTAAGTCACACTAATCCATATCAAGCAAGCTCATCAATCAAGGAACATTATACAATCAAATCAATAGGTTTTGATCCTAATCTTGTCATGAGCTAAATCAATCATTATCAATCATCATCAATGGGATATAGCGTTCCCACATCCTTGTGTTGATCTAGGGATATAGCTTTCCCCGCAATGACAACACTATCATTATCAATCAAATAATCAATCATTGGTTTATGACTTGACAAGGGCAATACCTTGTTTATTTTACATCCTTTGAGCACACTAAGAACACTTGCTTATGCTTAGATTGAATCGACACTCTAATCATCACACCATCACTATCATCATTCAAAACAATCCAATCATCAAAACCAAAGCACATCAAGCTAGCCATCAAAACAAATCCAATCACTTCAGCAAATCACAAGCAGCTCAATCCACCACAAATCATCCATCCTTCATCAAATCAATCTAATCAGCATTTCATCATCTTCCAACCATTCCAAACAAAGATCCAAATGCAAGCCCATCCTTAATCCATACCAATCAAGTTAATCAATCAAGCCAAGTTATCCAAATGCAATCCATGGTCTTGATCCTAGCCTTGTTGTAAGCCAAATCAATCAGCCAATCAGCCAACCAACTTAGCAAACAACCCTGTGTTGATCTAGGGATATAGCTTTCCCTACTATGACAATACTCTCAACAACAAAACAATCAAACAATTAATCATTGGTTTACAGCTTGACAGGGGCAATACCTTGTTTGTTTTTGAATCATTTGTGCATGCTTGCTTGCTTGCTTGTGTGTGTTATTATTTTATCTTGCATTTGTATCACATCTGTAACTTTCCAGCTAATATTCATATCTTGTGTATGTTGGAATAGCTTTTTGCACTATCCTTTGCATCTAAGGTCATATCATACCTTTTGTGCATTAGGACTTCAATGCTCTAAGTTTTCTTCCTCATACGTCAGACAAGGTTGTATTATGCTGGGGCACGAGACACAACGTCACCCTGGATCCTTATACCTTGGTGCATAACGTCTAGTGCTATATCAAACATCATGGTTGCTCACCTTCATTGCAGCATAACGCATCCTTCATTTCTTCTATCTATCCCCTTATCTTTCTTTTGTAGCCAAGCCATTTCTTTTCGAGAGCATACCTGTGTTTGTCCAACCCACCTATCCTCTCGAGGGGGCATCACCAACCTATCTCTCCATCATTATCATCATATCTTTCCATCATCATCCTTTTTCTCTATCCATATCTTAACTTCTTTGAAATGATGTTACTCAACATAAATCTCATCATCTCGAACATCATCTCAAAGAGGGGCAAAATGTAGACACCCAAAATTGTCCCAACTTTGTCCATGTCTAGCAACACCTAGTTAAAAACATTATCCTAGACATCTTGTAGCATTTTGTCCTAATTTCCCTAATCCATTAAGCCAATTAATTAAATAAATTTTATTTATTTAATTAAAATCCTATTCAATCCCATCCTCATCCTACTTAGCCAATTAATTAAATAAAATTTATTTATTTAATTAATTTCACATGCATAATCCCATTTATCTTATCCTCATCCCAATTAATTAAATAAATTTTATTTATTTAATTAATTTCCACATCACATCCTATTCCTCTACCCAATTAATTAAATAAATTTTATTTATTTAATTAATATCCAATTCATATCCCAACTAATTCAAATATTTTATTTGAATTAAACCCTCATATTTCATCACATTCGAACACTTGTCCATTCAATCATGTGTTGTACAACTTTTATCTTTCACATGCACAACTAATGGGACCTAATTTTAGTATTTATCTACACAAGCACACCTAAGCCTTATCTTCCCTTGCCACATGTCAATTGACTACAATTTTTTGATGTGCAAGGAAACCTAACTTAATCCTATCCATCCATTTCATCTAAAGCCCTAATTGATCCTAGCCATCAATTGGAACCAAGCTTTTCCTATAAAGCAAGCCTCTTTTGAGCCATTTGGGACATTAGAGAAGACATTAGAGAAGACATTAGGAGGAGACATTAGAGAAGAGAATGGAGGGATGATTCTTCTTCATGCAACCTCACTCTGCTGAATTTTCATCTCAAGCCATTATCCATCATCTTCAATCCATCTAGCTTGCATCCTTATCAACGTTATGTTGTGGAATCGAGCAACCAACACAACAAAGTGATCAATCAATCAAGCTCATCTTGCATCTTCGAGGTATTGAATTATTTGGGTTTAGGTTATGCAATTCATTGTTTGAATCATTTCCATTTATAAATCCTAAAATTTTTGATATACATATATATATATATATATATATATATATATATATATATATATATATATATATATATATATATATATATATATATATATATATATACATACATAACTATAGAGGTGACAGCAGAACAATAAGGTAACCTACCCCTTGGGAATAATTGTATCTATGCTTATTTAATGAATATAGAAGTGAACAAATATATTTAAATGCACCTACAATTATACCAATTAAAGTACTAATAACTAATGCTAATATTATTGATGTTATGGATAATAATTTGATTCTGGCAATGATTGGTCAAGGAGGGATGAGGCAGGACTACAAGGAGGGGGAACAGTGAATGATACCTCTAATGAGTGCCAGGTAGCACCCATGATAATACACCTTTTTACCCCACTTTTTCTTCCTTCTTACTGCATTGTCCTGATGACTACACCAAAGTAGATTAACAAGATTGTTCTAATTATTATTAATAAGAGATGAATTACTTAAAATCATGATTTCTGATTGAAGGACTAATGTGCATTGAATTAATGGAAATATACATAAATCCTCTCTTTTTGAATCAATAGATGCAGGTGTTCAGGAAAAGACAATTTTGGACATCTCCAGAGGTGGTCCTAATAATCTCCAGAGCCAACATAAGAATACCACGCTAGTCTCTAATATTTTCTAATATGATTGAAGAGATTTTGAGATAAGGGCATGAATCATCTCTGGAGCTGGACTGAATTCATGAGCATATATCCAAAGCTGAACAAATGGTCATAAGCATATCTCTAGAGCTACAGACAGAAGCATACATCTCCGGAGCCTCCTTAATACAAATTTCGAGCACCATTGCCAGTCAACACTTCCAGTGGTAATCGGGGTGCTCCAGATATTACTCAATCAGCACCTAAGTAATTGGGTGAAGACCTGAGTTAACTACTGGAAGTTTTATCTCTTTTTGATTTTGCATGAGTTCTTGACAAACTGATTTCAATACCTATATTTCAGGGCCTCGCTGCCCAATTGTATTTGAAACTAAGAGTCAGATTTAGTGAGACTGTTGTTCCACTAAATCTATTTTAATTGCATGAATTTTTACTCTATAGTTAAACAATTAGTAGAATAAGAGATTGGTACTATCTCATAGATGAACTAGTAGTTAGGGTAAGTGAAATCTCATCACTGGATTAGATATAAACTTACAAAAGTAATAGCAGAATAGATAGCAAAAAAAATATTTTTATTGTAATCTCATTTTGATATATATATTTCTGAATACAAAAGATGATGGATTTGTACTGAAAGAGAATTGTGATATCATCTTCTTGTGCTGATTCATTGCTTTAGTCTTCAGCCCTAAGGGTGTGGAGCAAGGGCCCACTCCCACCACCAAGGCAGAAGGCTAGTATTGTTTGTTTTGTTATTCTGTTTCAGATTCTATTTAAGGAGATAGTTATTGTTTTCTCATAGATAAATGTATGTTTCAATTGTATGGAAAAGTATAGATCTACATTAGCAATTCATTATTTCAGCTTTGTTTCCAATGTTACTAGAATTCATTTTCATAGTAGATAGATCAGTAGCATTAGTTTCTTCAATTAGTAGAGATCATTAGAGTTAGTTAAATAAAGTGGAAACTATAGGATTCCTAATTACAGACAGCCAAGGACACATCCCTAGATTTGACATATGAAAATATGATTAAATGTCGAGGACCAATGACCCTTGTCAACCTCACTAGGCGGGCAACTCATGATGATGGTTAAGGACCACATGAGACCACCTCATGATGATGGTTAAGGACCATCGGTTAAGGACCACATGAGGCCAAGGAGGATAAGGTCCTATCCTTGGGTCTAGGGTTGAGGGTCTAGGACACCCTATTGCAGCCTCCTAAACTATCCCCACTAGATTCAATTATTGAATACATGAAAGGGAATCTTTAATCATAAGAGGAATGGCTGGTGTGATAGAGGGGAATTGTGTAAATCCCTCACTAGGTATGCCACGTCATGATGATGGTTAAGGACCATCGGTTAAGGACCACATGAGGCCAATGAAGGATAAGGTCTTGCTATTGGGCCTAGGGTAGAGGAAGCTTGGGATGCCTCATCATGTTTCCACCCTCTTTATGGTTGAACCCACATAGTCCTTGAGACTTGTTACATTGTTATATATGATATTTCTTATATTTAGAATTAAATATATTTCATATCATACTCATCTAACGTGGTTGTAGGTCTCCATAACTAGGTTTATATATCTCTTATATGATTTGAACACATAATTTATTATACATGTTTGGATCTAATGAATTGCATTTCAAATGTTACCTAACATGATTGTAGGACCTAAACTAGGATTTATTCTTCTTACAACATTTAATTGGTAAGTTGTAACCCTAACTTGTGACTTTAGGGCAAGATTTAGGGCAATCCAAATAGGGGATATTACAGTGACTCATTCCTCTGCCTATGTGGTACATTTTGAGGCCGAGAAGGCCCCTTAAAACCTTATATTGTTAGTGCATTCCTTTCTCCTTCACTATATTTAGGGATGAGCATTTCAATAGCTATTGGGAGAAATCATTAAGACTTTTCTCAATCAGGCCTCACCTTCTAATTGTTTCTGAGCACCTACCATCTATTTATTCTCACATGAATGCAACAAATGTCAAATTGTTATTATATCAAATACAATCAAATGTGCATCCAAATACATTAAAAATTAATATATTGGCTTCGAGAGTGGTATGTGTAGATAGAAAATTTGTACAAAGGCAATACAAATATAATGAGAACAAACCCAATTACCGTCACCTTCAAACCAAGTCCTCCACATGTGGTAGAATAGACTAGATGCACCCAAATCTACTAGCTATGTTCTCTTTGATAGATGATGGATAGGATGAGATGTTGATTGCTCAAATATGTAGCATAACATTAGTATGAGGATGATAGATGAGAAGATCTTAGAGTGATTTGGGCAACATGATATTGTATGAAGATGTCCTCTTAAGAGCTCCCAAATGGCTTGGTGAGGCTTGATTTATAGGAGATAAGGGATAGGAATGGATGGCTAGGATTAAATGACACAAGGAGTTGTAGTCATGTGACAAGTATCAAATGAGGGTTGAATGAGAGGGAAAAAGTCAAATGGCTTCCACATAATAAGGATTTCTAGAAGATTCTAGCCATGTGAGGATAGAGACAAATGTCGAATTAGTTAAATAAATAAAGATTTATTTAACTAATTTGGAGGAAAAGTGGGAATTAATTAAATAAATATAATTTATTTAATTAATTGGCTAATGGGATTAAAATGAGATTAATTGGGATTAGTTAAATAAAATATGATTTATTTAACTAACTAGGTGATGAAAGGGGATATGTAAGGGTCCTAGGACAAAATGTCTCATAAGGTGTCTCAAATGATGTCAAAAGACGTGTCAATTTTAGGTGTCTACATTTTGCCCCTCTTTGAAATGGTGTTGCGACTAAGAGAAGTAGCATCATTTCAAAGAAGATAAGGTATGGATAAAAGAAAAGGGGATGCCCCAGCCACTTGAAAGAGTGACAAGGAGGAATGGATGAATGAATATGATGATAATATAAGAATAGGATTATGATGTAAGGATATGATGATGCCCCCTTGAGAGGATAGGTGGGTTGGAAGAACATGAGTATACTCTAGTATTTATAGGTTGTTTGGCATAATATTTCAATTTCTCCACATCCATTTCAAGTAAATGATCTAAATTTTTATAACTTGAAATTTTTGTCTTCACCTCTTTAGCTAGATTCATATGCTCATCCATACCAATAGAAGGAAGCAATCCTGACCCCTCTCCAACATGTATTGTTTGAACTTGGGCCTCCTCTCTATCTTCAACTATGTGCTCTTCAGCTTCATTTTCCCCAATATCTAAATTTGTCTTGACTCCTTCTTGAGAACTTTCTGCTTGTTGACCCTTTCTACACACAAAATACTTAAGTCAAGAGAGATCTAAAGAAAGAGCTTTAAAAAACTTAAGTCAAGAGAGAGATAGAAGACCTATCTAGATAAGTCCTATAACTTGAGATAAAGAAGGAGCTTTAAAAAGACTTAAGTCAAGAGAGAGATAGAAGACCTATCTAGATAAGTCCTCTAAAGAGATAAAGAAGGAGCTTTAAAAAGACTTAAGTCAAGAGAGAGAGAGAGCTTTAAAAACCTACTTGTACTTGTTGAGAGAGAGAGAGAGGACCTTAGAGAAAAAGGATAGAGAGAGAGAGAGAGAGAAAGAAAAAGCTTTAAAAAGACTTACTCAAGTCAAGAGAGAGAGAGAGAGACTTGACTTATCTAGATTTAAGGAGATCTCTAGAGAGATACAAAGAAAAAGCTTTAAAAAGATCTACTCAAGAGAGAGAGGAACTTATGACTAAATAATACAAGTATAATTTACTTAGTGTGCAAACCTACGAAGGACCCTAATACACATTCAATTGAAACAAATATAAATTCACTTAGTATTTATGTTCAAAACTAAAAAATAATATCCTACTACATGATAAAAACTCATCAATTAAATAGGAAAGAAAATATGCATACATACCTTGTTTCTTTCTATGGTATCTTGCCAAATTTATTTTGCACATCTCTTGTTCTCTTTCTTTTGAATACTTTCGTTGAGTCTTATTTTTTCTTTTTTTTTTTGTCTCCCATTTTCATCTTCAAGTTTTCTTCTCTCAAATCCTCTACTAAAAGTTATCTTCTCCAAAATCTCTCTTGTTGAATAATAATGCAAATTAATCTTGCAATGTTATATGAAAAAACTAAAATAAAAAGTTCATATGTATATGCATATAACATTATTAAAAATAATAATAACAATTTGGTCGGCCAAGGGTTCGAACGAACGTCAGCGGTTAAATTTTTTTAACCGACTGGGTTCGATCGAACCCCCCTGGATTGATTTTTAAACATTTTTTTAATAGGGTTTGAACAATAGGGGGTTTGAGCGAACCCCCATTCATTCGAATGGGTCATGGGGGGTTCGTTCGAACCCCCATTCATTCAAACCCCCTTATTTTTCCCTTGCCCCTCTCTAGTTGCAATTTTATGCAGATTTTTGGGTTTCAAAGCTCAGGTTGAGGATCAAAATGGAACCAACTTGAAAAACCCAGCTGGAGGATTATAGTCCTCAAAATGAGCTTTCTATCGAATATAATTTGAATATATTGTGGTTTTATTATAATTTTTTTAGTTTAATTAAACATAGGTTTTTTACCAAAAATCAATCTCTTTGTTCTGCACATGTGAAAAAATAGTATATTAACAAAAAAAAATTATGAAAAATATCTATTCTCTTGGTATTCATGTCCTTGATCCAACAAAAAAAATTGAATTCTAATACATACAAAAAATGTTATGCTTTACACAGTAAACCTATGTCTAAATTGTAATTGGTTTGACTTAAAAAGTTAATTAAAAGAAAAATATTCAATAAAACATTATGAAACCAAATGCATCCTCTAGATATCGTAGTTAAAAATCTAAATTTGAAAAAATTAGAATTTTATCCTTCATAGAAAAAAAGTTATATTTTACACAGTACACATCACTCTTTAAAAATGGCGTTTACTGTTAGAAACTTGTTATTGAAGGAGATGGGAAAAGAAATGCAATTTGATTCCAAAAAAAATAAAAAAATATATATTTGGAATCTACAGACAAAATGTGACAAATCAATAGTTTACATCATCCTCAAATTCCTTACGGTTTAGCAACTATAGGTGTCCGAAAGTGAATATTTTTTTCAAAATGTTCATTTCAATGTCAACTTTGGCCAAAAAGTGTAACCCACTATTGTGGGATCACCCATGGCCTAGGAAAAGATATTGTTGAAAATGTAAAAAAAGGTTTAGATTCTGTTGGGAAAGAATCTCGATCAATGGATAAGGCCATTACAATAAGAGTGATGTTGACAACTATTTTAAATAAAAATATATCAAGAAAAAGAAAAATCTCTTCACTTTTGACTAAAATTGGTATTAGTAGAAAGACACTAACACTAGCAATTGGACCCATAGGTTCAATGGGCAGGCTGAAAACTTTCTAAAGAAATTATAGAATTTGTTAGATATTTTTTATTATTTATTAATTTATAAGTTATTTAATCCATTAAATTATTTTATCAATTGTTATTGAAATTTCATCACATTAATTATTGTCTTCTTTCACTTATATTAGTAAAAAAACTTACATTACATATTGAGATGAACAAACATAGTTGGGTAAAATTATTATCATGTCAATTATGAATTTATCTAATGTTTAATAAATGATGTAATAATTAAATTATGAGTTAGCGATTGACAAAAGTGAATGAGAGGTTAGAAAATGTTTAGTTTTATAAGAATGTTGAAAATGTAATAATTTTTAAATAAAATAATACTTTAAATTGAATATATAAGTAATTTAATAGTTTATTTTTAATTATAATTTTTTTGATGAAAATGCAATTTATCTATTTAAATAAAATAACACTTCACAAAAAAATAACGGGTGGTTAAAAGGCACACCCCAAGAGTCACATGGGCTAAGCCCAGAAATATCTAGAACAAAGTATCAAAGGGTACAAGACCCATATAAAAACAAAGAAAAAATAGAATTAAGCAACCAATGCCATTCCTGTAGATGGTGGATCCCTATCATCTGGTTTCCCCCAAATGTCCGCGGGGTCCGGGTTGACATCAGGCATAGCCCAGCCATCTTCATTTTCTTGTTCTTCTTTCTAAACATTTGGCTCCTTGTGCTAAGGTGAGATAGCCAAATTTAACCGAGGGAAAACCTTAGTATTATCCCACCCTGTAGATGGTGGATGTGAAGAACCAAGAGCATTCCAGCCTGCATTGTCCATTGCAGGCCAACCAGCATTACCTGCATTATCCATAATGGGCCACTCCGTGTTATCCCCAGCTGCACTAGCAACACGGCCAGAGGTCCATCCACACGGACGTGGAGAGGCTGAGCGCCTATGCCGATGAGCACCGCGACGCAGAGCAGGCTGGGAGCAAGGCCAAGAATCTCTGGCCGAACCACTTCTGTGTCTATTAGGAGAGCAAGCTCTGACAGAGGATGGTGAGGGAGGAACATGAGCCACAATGCAAGGAGCATTCCCCCAATGATCCAACAACTCTTGTAAGTGAGCCACTTCCAAGGCAACTTTGTTAGCTTGCACTTGAATCTGTAGGAGAACATTAGAATAGATAATAGTTTTAATGTACAGAGAAACATTAGTTCCAATTTTACTTTCTAAAAATATACAAGAATTACAATCTTTCCATAATGCAAATAAAATCTCCCCCCTAAAAATATGCCAGATTTGAGTAATTTTTTCAGGAAACCTGGGTGAATCACCCAGCAGGATGATTTGCCAAGTTAATGGCTCAGGTTTGAAAGGCCGAAAAAAATCATGAATCCATATCCAGAATTGCTGAGCTTTGGTGCAATACCAGAAGAGATGTTGAATCGTTTCAGCCTGTCCACAAAAAGGGCAACGAGGATCCTGGACCCCAAGGTGAAATAGCCTAGTACCAACATGCAAGCCTTAAAAGAGAATGCACCAGGAAAAATGAGCAAGTTTTGGCTCAAGAATGGCAGACCAAACAGTTTTAAACCTGGAATGCCAAAGACTTAAAGAGCTATGAGTAAATTAATTATAAATTTAACTATATTATTATTGTAACTTATATAATATATTAATATATAATAAATTATAACATTATTATAATTTTACAGTTATATATATATTTATATCAATATAAAATATTAATATACATAATAATATAATATACAATAATATATTAATAATATAATTATTGAAATATATAATATTAATATTAATATATTTATGGACAATAAAATAAAAAATATATTTCAATATTTTTTTTGATCCGTAAGCTGTAGATTTAGGGCCTACTCCCATAAAACATAAATGCTCAAAAAATAAGAATGCTTCAGACCTGAAGTTGGGGAGCCGAAAAGACAAAGAAAGAAGCTTTACAAAGACTCCTACTAAACACAATCCACAAAGCACGAGATCTTACCTAAATATGTATCTCAAAAATTTCAAAAACCTCAATTGACAAGAATAAAATGTAGGATCTATTTTTTAATGTATTGGCTTGCAATGGACGACTAGGATTCAATTTAGTTTTTAAGATCGCATTTGATTAAGATTTATAGATTGCAATTTGATATAGTTGAGTCCTCAATTTGAAAAATGCACCTCCCCTACTATTGATGGTCGACTTAGTTTTTAAAATGCACTTCATATCCAAAAATGACTTGAGCTATTACTTTATTTATGATTGTATGATATGTGTGTTGAAAGAAAGTGGAATGGGTGGTTTAGGGAAGAGATATATAATAATAAGTTATTAGCCCTCTCCAATTTCCTTCACACAATCCTCATAAAGCTCATGGTAGACGTCCTTCAAAGGACACCCACATCATAAAAAAAAATCCACCACCTCAACTCATATAGTATCATGCCCACAATAAATAGTGCAAAGGAAGAGATAATAACATCCATGTTATTGTCGTAAATCAATCAAAATCCTTTTGAGAGGCAATATTGATTCCATCCATATTCTTCATGTAAATTAATCAAACCCCACGAGTTAATCTATGTGACCTAAATTAGAAGAAATAGATTAAAACATATTTTAAGAAAACATAGGGTGGCTCCTTCCTTTCGCATAGGGTGGATGATGTAGCCAACAACATACACTCAATAGAATTGTGCCATTAATCATGTGTAAGAGCCAAAGATTTGAAATAACTAGAAAAATAAAAGTCTTCTATTCACCAACTCTTCTGCTACAATGAGAGAAAACTCTCTTATATCCAAGAAAAACAAAAAAAATAAAAAATTACCTTTTTTGGCAGATTTCGACAATTGTCAAATTTTGCCATTTTAGGTGATTTCACATGCATATCTTTGAGAGTCCAATTTTTTTCCCAAAAACTTCCTAAAACTAAGGTAGGATGAATTGCTGACTAACATCCTAAATTTGAAACATGAGTTTCGAGTTATTAACAAAAACAACTTTTTAAAAACTAGGAAAAAACACTAAATTTCCATTTTGAGGGCCAAGATGAAAGTTTCAAGCCCTAGAAAAGTACCAAAATGGGGACCAACCCACTAAGGTCGGTTGGGAATCCACATGCCACCTCATAACGCATCCACCTATAAAATTTTAACCCAAACGGACATCCGAGTCAAAAGTTATGACCTCCAGAAGTCCCTGCATCATTTATCCTATTTTGTGTTGTCCAATGTTAATAAGACCATTTTAGGCCAATATAAGTCATTTGGAGTCATTGATGAAGGTTTGGTGTCATTTAGTTGAAAAATGAAAACATTGCCAAAAGTTGTTAAGTGTTGTCATAACAACTTTTTTTTTTCAAATGACAATTTTTTTTAAAGTTTGTTAAAAGTTGTTAAATGATAGTTGTGGGTTGGTTGGGGGCATACCTTGATTGTACAAGCATAAATATGAGCCTCCAAGTCGAATGGAGGGTTGGTGTGTAGGTTGAACAAGAATCTTTGAATGAAGACTTGAATTTTCTGCAGTTTCCAAATATTTTATGGTGTTCCCGTGCATGTTACAGACCTATATGACCCTATACTAGTCTAAAACCAATTGGGAAAGAAAGTAAATTGAATATGCTTTCCATTTCTTTTTGTTGCATCAAATTTCATGGAGATTTGAATAAGTTATGGCATTTTTATTGAGGGTAGGTCTGTAAAGTTTAATTTTCTGAAAATATAGTCTAAAAACATGCATGGTACACCCTGGTATGACCTCATATCAAGGAATTTAATAGATGGATGAAAAGATATTTATTTCTAGTTTATAATTCTTTTGGTTTCATGTGATTTCATTAGGTTTTGAGTGAGTTATAACATTTTTACTAACAGTAGGTCTAAACCTTGCCTAGGGTTCCTAGTTTGGAACCGCCTTGTTTTTTCCTATTCCATACAAAACAACCCTAGCCTATTTTGATATATGTTTAATAAGTGCCAAAAGGGTATTCCAAACAGGTATTAGATTCTAAATATCAGGTCTCTATTGAAAGTTATGATCAAAAGATCCAAGTTGTTGCACCCATGTTTTAGGCTTTAAGAGTGAGTTGTCTAAGAATGAACAAGAATGCATATTTGCACAATTTGTAATAAAACCCTATTTGGAATGTGTCAATTTAGTCTTGTTTGAGTCCTTTCTCTACATTGTCAAAGTATTATAATTGAACTATATCAATTTAATTTGCAAATGACATATTATCCCAAAGCATATAGAAAAGAACCTAATATAGAAAATGTAATATTAATGTCATTAGTAATCTCCTGAAAGAAGAGGACAACAAAACAACAATATGGCCACAAGCTCTCCTCCAAACCATAGTATTGATGCTCAATCCACCTCCGAGCTCTAAGGGTTACAAAGCTCTTCCAAACATACATGGCTTACATTTCCAAACATGACACAAATATTCACATAACTCAAGCTTAACTTTAACACACAAAAATGGTTATTCATGTTCAACTCAACAAGATGGAACTCCTACCCACACAAACCCCAACACACATAATATCCAACATTAACTCTTCACATAGATTTCAATCACAACTACCCATTTAAACAAGGATCAACAAAGATATACATAGACCAACGAAAACTCCAATCATTCATTTTCATATCAACAAAACTCAAATCTAAAAGAGTAGATCTTACCAAGAGAATTGGCAACCCAAATATGGTAGAAACCCTCACTTTCTCCAAGCCCTTTCCTTCATTCTTCCTCACCCATCCTTTCCTTTTCTTTCTGTCAAGAAATCTCCTTCCAAATGAGGAGAAAAAACAAGAACAACCAAGAGCAAGTGAGAGAAGCTAAGGCAAAAAGAGAAAAGCCCCCTCTCCTTTCAAAGAGAAGGAATATATAGAATGAAAAGGGCATCCAACTCCCCATAACTTCCCAACCACCCAACCAACTCCAATTTTTGCCACTTTTCATAAGTGGATAATTAGAGTGGGTTTTTGACTTTATTTAAGGGGTTTTATAGAATAAAAGGACCCTTAACCCATAGACCTACCACTTAGGAAACTATTTATACAATTAAAACCACATAAAGACTTCATAAAACATACAATAAGTAATCACATTTAAAAAGGTGACTCAAGGGTCTAATAAAACAACCTCCCACACATGCACAACCCTTGCCAAACAAGGTTAAAACACATTCACAAGAATAACATAAGGGAAGTAGCTAAGTGACCCCTTCATCAACATTGGCCATTTTCTTTTACCTGTATACTCAACCAAAAGTGTCAGTACTTCTCATAATTAATAGTAATTAAAACAAATGGTATATGAAAAATAACCTTCTAAGAATGATAATCAAATAGAGGATTAAATCTATACAAGTATAATTTAACTCTCTCTACTTGCATAATATCTTTTAGAGTCAACCAATGATTGATCATACTATTTAATATCAAAATATTACCACTTATCAATAATCTAATTAACATGTAACAAATACTACTACAAGCAAATATTTAATATCAATCATTACCTTTATATTCACATTTAATCACACTCATAATATAAAATCACCTAAAATGATGCAATCTATTTGATATACATAATAATATTACTAACAACGAAACATTTCAATCATTGCATACTTACGTAGATAAGGAATGTAACTCATCTAGCTATCACACAAAATCACAACAACCACTAGTTAGTTAGTTAACAATCAAAGTATAAGCAACTTGATGTATATGAAAAATAATCACTAATGTATATTGTTCAACATAAAAGATCATAAAATATAGGACATAAACCATCAATGACTAGCAGGATCAATAAGGCCACAAGGGACGGGGTCTTACACTCTCCCCCTAGTATTAGGCTTCCTCTTGGAAGTCTATTTTAACTATCTTTAAATATCCATATTATTTTACCTCACCTCCAAGTTCCAAAGCCAACTACCTACACATCCACGGTGAGAATGGAAGGGAACTACATTATATATTTCTTGTGCAAAAAGAAAGATTTAGACAAATTATAGTTTCATTGATTTTAAAGATTAGAAAAGATTTTTTGTTGCAAATTATTAAAAGTTAGTAGGAATATTTGATAGGTTATTTGATGGGAATATGAATTTTAGAATATTGAAATATTAATTTCTTCTATAAAAGAAAAAAAAACATAATAGAAGACTTAGGAAGAGACTGAAAAGAAAAATAGTAACCTATCTTAGTTTAAACATATATTTTAAACTGTGATCTGGGTATTTCTAATTTTTGGATATATGGTTTTAAATTAGGGGATAAACTTTACCTCCAATTTTTATGATTTCATCTTTTATAGTTTGTTTTTAGTTATTAAAACAAGTGGACTATTTTTTTTAAACTGATAAATCTGTCATGAGCAAAATCAGTCTGTTACGACATCAATAACTTTATTTTATGAACTGGGTTTCTCTAAAATTTTTATGGAAGGTGCACAACTAAGTATTGTGAATCATATAAAAAAATCAGCCTTACCCAGTTTTGTATTTCTAAGATATGTATTAATTAGTGACTGTCTATCTCTGCTACTATTTTTAACATGACATTTATATGTGATTATATTATATTTATAAAATTTTATTAAAAATAGTTATTATGAAAATATTTATTGGGTTATATATATCTTTGTATTATCTTTCCAATGTATTTTAAAAATTAGAAAAATGTTGTGTTTTGAGAAAGTTATGTATGTTTTAGTGAAAACTATATTTTATGCAATATAAATCCAAGTTGTTGGCATGAAAGTCATGTTTGGTTTATGTGTGATCTCCCAACATGGTTTTGTGACTTTGTAAGCATGTTTAAACTGCTATGTGGATGCTATTTATGAGGCTATGAGCATGATTTGGAAAATTATAGTGTTTGATACCACATTTAAAATCACATGTGGTGTTGATGTTCATGCTTAATTTTGTTGTCCTATCATTCTGTCTCCTATAACAACATCTTTGGTGCAGTCACGGTAGGAGCGTTCACAGAATGAACTATCCAGACCGTGCAGCAAGAGTAAACACAATGGAAACAACTCAAAGATATGAAAAAAACATAGATTCAGTCATTCAGTATATCATAGAACTCAAATACAGATCGGTCGGCAACATGCGGCCTTATAATTAGGGCTTAAAGGCCTGATTACAAAATATCAAAATATGCACAAGATACAGCTTTGAAGTCCCTTCGCTCCAATTATAGACTAAGGATTCTGATTTAATCACTATCAAAAATCTGTTTTCCTAGGGATCTATTACATCTTTATATATCTTCTCTGGTACAAAAGATTCCTCTGCGTCAACCAAGGAAGATCACAAACTCCCATGAAGGGCTATAATGTGTGTACATGGATAGGTCAAACCTAATCATGTATAACACCTCTGTAAATGAATGGAATGATGTGCAGATCTCGGGGAAAGTCAGCCACAAACCAAAGATCATTGAATGATGTGTCATTAAGATTCACAAGTCAAGGAATGCTCCACAAGTCTTCTCCTTTAGCTGATTATTTGAGACTACCAGGATGCTTTGTTCTGAGAAAATAGTCGATCTTCTGATAGTGATAACTTTCTAGAACTTGATTCAAATGCTTTGAATTGTGAATATGATGTAGATGAATGAATCAAGATGATAAGTCTTACTCCGCAAGATCTAAAATGCAACTGCGGTAGAATGCAGACTAAAATATAGAAACTGCTATTGATTGAACTGCCTGAACTGAACTGGAAAATGAAAGGAAACAAATTGAACTGTAAACAAACTGAAATGCAAATGTTTTTGGTTGATGCAAGTTTGCTCTTGAACCAGGGATGCTCCTGCATCAAACATCCAAGGTTATTGAAAAAGTGAATCCCTCACTTTGTTGGGGCTAGGGGAGAACCAAGACGGTCCACCTCAGCCTGGGAAACCCATAATGAATCTTCTTATGGTCTGCCTTTCCACTTAACAAGGTATGCTTTGTATTGTCTTCCTCTGGTGCTACGTCCAACTCTGCTGTCTAAAATGTCTTCAATCTAGTCCGGTGCTTGTTGGGGTAACTACTTCTTCAAGTCCTCTTCAAGGCCATCACTAAGTTATGCTTCACGATACTGATAGAAGTCTACAATATTAAAAATAGGTGATATACCCAATGTCTCTAGTAGCTCCACTTCATATGCATTTCCTGAATCAAATTTTCTAAGTATCCTACAAGGTCCAAACTTCTTCATCTTCAACTTGTTATATGTCCCAACCAAAAAATATTTCTTTTCTTACGTAGACCATCACTTCATCCCCAACAACAAATTCTTTATGTCTTCTCTTCTCATCTGCTTGCTCCTTATATTTGTTGTTCATATCCTCCCAATGCTTCTTCACCTGATTATGCATTGCTTCCATATAAACTACAAATTCTTCTACTTCTGCACTTCTCTTTTATGTCCTACTGATATCTCTTAACTCTGCAACTCCTCTAAGGTTTATTCCGGTAACAATCTCAAAAGGTGTTCTTCTGGTACTCCTATTTACTGAATTATTGTATGCAAAATCTGCTTGTGAAAGAATCAAATCCCAAGTTCCTATATTTTCTCCAACCAAACATATCAACAAGTTTCCCAAACTCCTATTCACTACCTCTATCTGTCCATCAGTCTGTGGGTGAAATGTTGAACTAAACTTCAAATCTGTCTTCATCTTTGTCCAAAGTGTCTTCCAAAAATATCCAAGAAATCTAGCATATCTGTCTGAAATTATACTCTTAGGTAATCCATGCAATCTCACAATCTCCTTGAAAAATAGGACTGCTACATGCACTACATCAGTTGTCTTCTTACAAGGTATGAAATGCGCCATCTTTGAAAATCTGTCCACCACTACAAATATTGAATCATGTCCTCTCTATGTCTTAGGCAATCCCATTACAAAATCCATGCTTATGTCTTCCCAAGGTCTCTCTGGTACTGTCAAAGGTTTATACAATCCAGTATTCTGACTACTCCCTTTGGCAACTTGACAAACTCTACAACTCTGCACAAATTTCCTAACATCCTTATGTATATGAGGCCAAAAGTAGTTTTCACTCACCAAAGCCACTATCTTGTCAATGCCAAAATGTCCTGCCAATCCTCCACTATGTTTCTCCTTGATCAAATTGTCTCTCATTGAACTTCTAGGTATGCATAACTAATTTACTCTAAACAACATATCTTCATGAATGAAATAATCCAACCACTTACTCCTATATGTCACAACAGGTTCCTTACATGCTTTCCAAGGTTCTGCAAAGTTAGTGTCTGCCTCATACATATGTTTCAATTCATCAAATCCCAACACTTCAACTCTTATCTATGTCAATAAGTTCCTTCTCCTACTCAAAGCATCAGCAACTTTGTTTGATTTTCCACTCCTATGCTTCAACACGAATGTATAACTCTGCATGAACTCTACCCATCTCATATGTCTCTAATTCAACTTACCTTGACTATTCAAATATTACAAATCTTGATGATCTGTATACAACACAAACTCCTTAGGCAACAAGTAATGTCTCCACTTTTTCAGGGCTTGAATTATGACATAGAAGTCTTGGTCATAAACTAAATATCTTCTCTTTGCATCATTCAACTTCTCACTGAAATATGCTTGTCATGTCTCAAATCTTGATACTATATGTGGTTACTTTATGTCGAATTAATCTATGGACAATTATATGTGTTTGATAAATAATTTATTGTTTTGAAAGATGAATGATTATTTATGAATGTTAAATTCATGTTAGTAATGCTTCAGCTATTTGGTTATTAATCTATTAACAGGAAATTGGAGTTTACTATGAGTTGTAGGTTGTCGAAGACAAGAGGGTGGTTGAGGTAAAGGAGACTAGCATCCTAGCAGGCTTAAGATGGAGGGATATCATTCACACACTTCACGTAGTGACATGTAGTAGCCTATGTTTGCATAATGAATGATTTAATAGTTTAGTTTAAATTGCATTTCTATTTAAATTAGATGGTTTTATTTCATAGTTAGTTAATGGTGATTTAATTAGATTATTTAATTCATTGTTATGTAAATATTGTGAGTGCTTAGAAAATAGAATAATTGAATTAGTTATTTAATTTTTTTTAATAATTATATTCTATTTAATTATTAGTTTTATAGATACATTGTGATAAATATGTAGAATATTTTAATAATATTTTTAGATAAATTGAAAACTAGAAATAGAATAAGACATGATTTTGGAACTAAAACAAAACTTAATTTAGGAAAGAGAAGCTCAAGAAAGCGAAAACACTTGGGAAGAGGAAACCATAAAGGAAGAGTTACAATTCATTCTTGCACATAGAAACTCATATTTAACATCTTGCATTTTCAAAAGAAATTTAGCTCTTCATCTCTGAAACTGCATACAAAACAAGAGAATTTGTGGAAGAATTTTGGGGGCATAGAGGGGAAATGGATCAGATTGGGAAGCCTCTAGAAAACTGTGGAAATCAAGCATACGATTGGAATAGTGAGCAAATTCTAGGTTCTTATTTAATCTTAGATCATTTGTGGTTGTGTGTGTGTGGATCTTTTCTTATGTGCAAAAAAGCCATGGTCTTCTATCTAAAATTGATATATAAAAATATATGCAGTTGGTTGTGGCATTGTAAAAGAAATGTTTTGTTTTGAAATATATATATATATATATATATATATATATATATTATGATTGATACATATATGTATATTGGATCGACTGTATCTTATATTGGAACGACTGTATTTTATAATGGAACGACAACATATTACAATGGAATGACTGCGTTGATTTATCAAAGGAAGCCTTGAATATAGAAATAAGTTTTAAGTTGTAGATGGCACTAAGGCCACTGTGGATGGTGTATGGTACGACGTCACCAAATGGTGTCATGGTCCCTTTGGGGAAGTCGACCCCTTTCATCACTATTTTAGTCTAATTTCAATGTATTTCCTTCTTGCAATATATATACCTTAAACCAGAGACCATCAAATATATTTAGTATGAGTTTAAATTTCACTGTTCTTGTTGGGCTTGGCGCTGACAGTCTTTCAATTTTGGTTTATTTGACAATATAAATATGTGTGTGTGTATTTACATATGAATTTCATCTCTCTCTGCATATATATATTGACTGTAATTTTTATTATATGGGAAGAGAATGGATTATGATTGTGTTCGATTATATCATTTGATATGTTAGTTTTTATAATTATATATATGTTCGTATTTTAACTATGTTTGTTGAAAAATGTATATGCTGGGACAGCACTACAATGTTGAGTGGAGTTTAATTTGTCAAATTGAATTATATGAATAAATAAATATATATATATATATATATAATTAGATTTATTGTACTGCAGCAAAAGAATTATTCATTCTATTTTATATTTACACCATCAAAAATGACTTGTATGAACTTTTAAATTATTGAGTTTTCTTGATAAATGTTATTTTGTGGTTTCACTTGACAAAACTAGCAATATATCAAAACCATTGATTTATGAAAGAAATGCATTGTATTAAACTGATAGAATCATCACATCTAGAATAATATGTCAGGAAAAATGGTAAACTTGTCAATAGGCAAACTAGTGAGATCAACAAAATAATGGAAACAATGTTTGAATACGAAATGGATACTTATGACTTTGGAAAACTAAACTTAGAAAACTATGTCTTGTGTGTTTTGGTAAAGTACGAACTTTCGGGATAGGATGCCGAATGTGGGCTCCCAAAGACGATAGTTTTACTTTTTCTAAAACTATCATTTTATTTATTTGCTTGGCCAAGCTACTGTACCATTGAAACAGATGGATTGTTTAAAAGCCTAGAACTATGTTATATTTGTCTCTGCCACATCCTGCTTGCAAGAGTTTATGTCATTCTAGGATTATAATGCATATAGGCAACAGACACGCATCAAGTGATTCCCTTTTGCTTACACCATTCCAGGTTGCTAGGCTCCTTGTGTAGGGTTGGTGCTTTCTTTGAGTTAGGAAGAAACCCATGGGGTAAGTGCAATAAGATGGGGGGCCAAAAAGGGGTCTTAAGTGGCCACTTTTTTTCTAAAATTTGGAAATGTTGGCCTTAGATGAGAAATTGAGCATTGTTACACTCAAAATTTGGAGATGTAACCAAAACAATGTTCGTAGTGCTCCAAGTCTACTTTCTAAACTACTAATTTTTTTTAAATGGTATAGATTAAGGGTTCAAAAGAGGGAGCCACAGAAATTGGTGTTGTTTCTGTCAAAAAAACATAACATAGCATGTTTTGTGGCTCCCTCAAAAGGTTAACTTTTTTTTTGGTATTTTTAAAATCGCTTCAGTGAGAAATTAGCTAACAACATGTAGTTTATGCCCAATTTTTTTGATAATTTTTTGATGAATATTTTATTTTTTACTAATTTTCAAAGTAGACACATCCTAAAAAATAGATTTTTTGTCGTGCTACCCCTATAAATTTTGAAAACTAATTGAAAATCATTTTTTCTTTTTTTTAATATGTGTAGAATGGAGTCTAGTTTCTAAATATGTAATTTTTTTGAAATTCCAATGAATGGTTAATTTACAATGAAAAAAAGACCAAATAGTGGTTTTTGCCCAAAACCAGACACACAAACAAAAGAAATTAAAGATGAAAGGCTTAACATTGTCAAAATGTGAAAAAAATTACATCGTTAAATAGTTAAGAGAAAGCCTAACATTACCCAAGTGTTTGATTTATTTGACCTTGAAACACATGCAAATCTGAGGGTTAGCACAAACAAAATTATGTGAAATCTTGAAGAATCTGCAAAAACACGTCTGTGGATGTTGAAAAGGCACTCCAAGCCTTTGGGTTGGAAATCCCAAGCCCAAGACTTGGGATTCCCAAAGCACAACATAACGCGAGCGCGTTCTATTGTGCATTTTTTGCTTTTTTGCATGTTTGTCGATGTTTTCCCAATTCGACATAACACAAGCGCGTTATAACACGCTCGTGTTATGTCTTCCTTTAAATGAGATATGTTCAAATTTCATACGTATGTTTCATGGATGTTTATATCTATTCTTGTAGGTATGTATGCATGTACATGTATGCATGCTTGTATGTATGTACATGTATGCATGCTTGTATGTATGCATCTTTGTATGTATGTATGTTTGTCTGTATGCATGTATGTATGTAAGTGTTTTGGGTTTAGTGTATATAAGGACCTGAGCTTGTATAGTTTTGAGGGTTGAAGGTTGAGGGTTGAGGGATTAGGGCTTAAGTAATAGGTAGAGGGTTGAGGGTTGAGGGTTACAGTTGAGGGTTAATATTCAGGTTGTTGAGTGTATAAGATTAAGTGTGTAAGGCGCGGGGATTAGGGTTTAGGGTTTACGATATGGATTGAGGGTATATAAGGCATAGGGTGACTTGGGTTGAGAGCATGTATGGTTTAGGTTTAATTTAAGTATAGGGTTGAGGCACAATATTCAAGGTTTAGGATATCAGGGTGAGGTTATATGGTCTAGGGATGAGGGTTTGAGGGTGTAGGCTTTAGGTTTAAGGTATAGGGCTGATGATTGAGGTATTAGGGCTTAAGTATATTGTTGAGGGTATAGGGTTGAGGGTTTAGGGATAGGTTTCAGGGTTTAAGGTTTAAGGGTTAAGGGTTTAAGGATAGGGTTTAAGGTTTAGGAGTAAGGGATTAGGGTTTAAGGTATAGTGTCTTGGGTTGTGGGTTTAGGAACAGGGATAGCATTTAGGGTTTAGGGACGAGGGATTAGGGTTGAGGGTTGAGGGTTGAGGGATTAAGGTTTAAGGTATAACTTGCTGAGGGTTGAGTGTTTAAGGATAGGGTTTAGGGTTTAGGGTTGAGGGATTAGGGTTTAAGGAATAGTGTTGAGGGTTGAGGGTTTAGGGATAGGGTTTAGGGTTGAGGGATTATGGTTTACGGTTGATGGATTAGGGTTTAAGGAATATTGTTGAGGGTTGAGGGTTTAGGAATAGGGTTTAGGGTTGAGGGATTAGGGTTTAGGGTTGACAGATTAGGGTTTAATGTTGAGAGTTGAGGGTTGAGGGTTAAGGGTTTAGGGTTTAGGGATAGGGTTGATGGTCAAGGGATTAGGGTTAAAGTAGAGTGTTGAGGGTAGAGGGATTAGGGATAGGGTTTAGGGTTGAAGTTTTAATGATTGAGGGTTGAGGCTTTAGGGCTGAGGGTTAAGGGATTAGGGTTTAAAATATAGTTTTGAACGTCGAGGGTTTATGGATAGGTTTTAGGGTTTAAGTTTTAAGGGTTAAGGGTTGAGGGATAGGGTTTAGGGTTTAGGGATAAGGAATTAGGGTTTAAGGTATAGTGTTGAGGGTTTAGGGTTTAGGAATAGGGATAGTGTTTAGGGTTTAGGGATGAGGGATTAGGGTTGAGGGTTGAGGGAGTAGGTTTTAGGGTTGATGGATTAGGGTTTAAGGTATAGTGTTGAGGGTTGAGGGTTTAGGGATAGGGTTTATGGTTGACGGATTAGGGTTTAGGGTTGACGGATTAGCATTTAATGTCAAGGTTAGGGTTAGAGTATCGAGGGTAGAGGGATTAGGGATAGGGTTTAGGGTTGAAGATTTAAGGATTGAGGATTGAGGCTTTAGGAATGAGGGTTTAAGGCTTAAGATATAGTGTCGAGTGTTGAGGGTGTAGGGATAGGGTTTAAGTTTTAAGGGTTGAGGGATAGGGATTAGGGTTTAAGGTATAGTGTTGAGGGTTGATGGTTTAGGGATAGGGTTTAGGTTTGAAGGATTAGGGTTTAGGGTTGATGAATTAGGGTTTAATGTTGAGAGTTGAGGGTTGAGGGTTGAGGGTTTAGGGATAGGGTTGATGGTCAAAGGATTAGGGTTAAAGAAGAGTGTCAAGGGTAGAGGGATTAGGGATAGGGTTTAGGGTTTAAGGTTTAAGGATTTAGGGTTGAGGCTTTAGGGATGAGGGTTAAGGGATTAGGGTTTAAGATATAGTGTCAAGTGTCAAGCATGTAGGGATAGGTTTTAGGGTTCAAGTTTTAAGGGTTAAGGGTTGAGGGATAGTATCGAGCCCATTGAGGGTTTAGGAATAGGGATAGTGTTTAGGGTTTAGGGTTGAGGGATTAGGGTTTAAGGTATAATGTTGAGGGTTTAGGGATAGGGTTTAGGTTTGAGGGATTAGAGTTAAGGGTTGAGGGATTAGGGTTTGACGTTGAGTGTTGAGGGTTGAGGTTTTAGGGTTGAGGGTTTAGGGATAGAGTTGAGGGTCGAGGGATCAAAGTTAAGGGTTGAGGGATTAGGGTTTGACATTGAGGGTTGAGTACATTGAGGTTTGAGGGTTGAGGGTTGAGGGATAGGGTTGAGGGTCGAGGGATTAGGGTTAAAGTAGAGTGTCAAGGGTATAAGGATTAGGGATAGGGTTGGAGGGTTTAGGGATAAGGGATTAGGGTTTAAGGTATAGTATCGAGCCTGTTGAGGGTTTAAAAATAGGGATAGTGTTTAGGGTTTAGGGATGAGGGATTAGAGTTGAGGGATGAGGGATTAGGGTTGAGGGTTGAGGGATTAGGGTTTAGGGATAAGGTTTAGGGTTGAGGGTTGAGGGATTAGGGTTTAAGATTGAGGGATTAGGGTTTAAGGTTGAGGGTTTAGGGATTAGGGTTTAGTGTTGAGGGTTTAGGGATAGGGTTTAGGGTTGAGGGATTAGAGTGAAGGGTTGAGGGATTAGGATTTGATGTTGAGGGTTGAGGGTTGAGGCTTTAGGGTTTAGGGTTTAGGGATAGGGTTGAGGGTCGAGGGATTAGAGTTAAGGGTTGAGGGATTAGGGTTTGACGTTGAGGGTTGAGTACATTGAGGTTCGAGGGTTGAGGGTTTTGGGATAGGGTTAAGGGTCGATGGATTAGGGTTAAGGTAAAGTGTCGAGGGTATAAGGATTATGGATAGGGTTGGAGGGTTTAGGGATAAGGGATTAGGGTTTAAGGTATAGTATTGAGCCCGTTGAGGGTTTAGAAATAGGGATAGTGTTTAAGGTTTAGGGATAGGGTTTAGGGTTGAGGGATTAGAGTTAAGGGTTGAGGGATCAGGATTTGACGTTGATGGTTAAGGGTTGAGGGTTTAGCGATAGGGTTGAGGGTCGAGGGATTAGAGTTAAGGGTTGTGGGATTAGGGTTTAACGTTGAGGGTTGAGTACATTGAGGTAAAAGGGTTGAGTGTTTCGGGATAGGGTTGAGGGTCGAGGGATTAGGGTTAAAGTAGAGTGTCGAGGGTATAAGGATTAGGGATAGGGTTGGAGGGTTTAGGGATAAGGGATTAGGGTTTAAGGTATAGTATAGAGCCCATTGAGGGTTTAGGAATAGGGATAGTGTTTAGGGTTTAGGGATGACGGATTAGAGTTGAGGGATGAGGGATTAAGGTTGAGGGTTGAGGGTTGATGGATTAGGGTTTAGGGATAAGGTTTAGGTTTGAGGGTTGAGGGATTAGGGTTTAAGGTATAGTGTTGAGCATTTAGGGATAGGGTTTAGGGTTGAGGGATTAGAGTGAAGGGTTGAGGGATTAGGATTTGACATTGAGCGTTGAGGGTTGAAGGTTTAGGATTTAGGGATAGGGTTTAGGATTGAGGGATTAGAGTGAAGGGTTGAGGGATTAGGATTTGATGTTAAGGGTTGAGGGTTGAGGGTTTAGGGTTTAGGGTTTAGGGTTTAGGGATAGGGTTGAGGGTCGAGGGATTAGAGTTAAGGGTTGAGGGATTAGTGTTTGACATTGAGGGTTGAGGGTTGAGGTTTGAAGTTTGAGGGTTGAGGGTTTAGGGATAGGGTTCAGGGTCGAGGGATTAGGGTTAAAGTAAAGTGTTGAGGGTATAAGGATTAGGGATAGGGTTGAAGGGTTTAGGGATAAGGGATTAGGGTTTAAGGTATAGTATCGAGCCCGTTGAGGGTTTAGGAATAGGGATAGTGTTTAGGGTTTAGGGATAGGGTTTAGGGTTGAGTGATTAGAGTTAAGGGTTGAGGGATTAGAGTTTGATGTTGAGTGTTGAGGGTTGAGGTTTTAGGGTTGAGGGTTTAGGGATAGGGTTGAGGGTCGAGGGATCAGAGTTAAGGGTTGAGGGATTAGGGTTTAACATTGAGGGTTGAGTACATTGAGGTTCAAGGGTTGAGGGTTGAGGGATAGCGTTGAGGATCGAGGGATTAGGGTTAAAGAGTGTCGAGGGTATAAGGATTAGGGATAGGGTTGGAGGGTTTAGAGATAAGGGATTAGGGTTTAAGGTATAGTATCAAGCCCGTTGAGGGTTTAGGAATAGGGATAGCGTTTAGGGTTTAGGGATGAAGGATTAGAGTTGAGGGTTAAAGGATTAGGGTTGAGGGTTGAAGAATTAAACCAACACAGGAAGAGATAGAAGCTAAGAATGCAAAGAAAGCAATGGCTATAAGGGAACTTCGTGAGAAGAGGAAATTGGACATGATAAATGAAGACATGCCAATTGAAGAGGAACCACAACCATCACAAAGAGATATGGTATTGGTGGCACAAAGAGAATGAATGCAAAAACTTCGTGCTACAAGAGATTTGAATACCATAGTTGGAGACACGTCCTCTACCGCAAGTCAACATGTAGGGACACCATCTACCACATCTCAAGTTGAGAGTACATCATCACTCACATGTGATGAAGGAGGTATGCCATCATTCCCACCTCAACCTCAAGGTATGTCATCTATTCCATCTTCAATCAAAGGTATGCCATCTAGCCCATCTCATTTAAATATTGATGAAATTCCTAATGTTGAGATGAATTTACCTGACTTAACACCACCTAGAATTTTGCATAGAAAGCCAAAGTATTTGATTGATATTGATGAGAATATTTTGCAGCCAATGGAAGGTAAGATTCCAAAATGCGCTTGTAGAAGATATGCTCATAAGATTTGGAGATTGTTCTTTGAAAAGTTAAATGAGACTGCAAGATGTCAACTATTCGTTGAAATGATGCGAAGTATAAAGTATAGGTCCATCATTAAGATTCTTGGGTTGAGAACATCAAAGGTTTCAAGTGAAAAATCTATTGTCAAGAATCTAATGAGTGCGTATGAGAGTGTGGGTAACACCTCACACACTAAAGATAGTAATGCAACACGGCGTGTGATTACATTGACTATAGTAAGTAGTCAAACGAGGAAATCTCATCTCATTAGAAAGACAAGTCAAGAATTGAGAATTATTAGGAAAACTTTATCAAGAGCTGTTGGAAGACGCCAAAGAATTGAGGACACTAATGCCAATGAATTATGGGCGTTCTCGGGGAGACTACCACGAAAAGATAAACTAATTGTTGAAGCATTGAGATCACTAATTGAAGACTTTTGGAATAATTACACAAGGGTATCTCTGAATCAAAGGGATGTGGTAAGAAGGAGAATCGGTAGTCAAAACTGTGAGCCACATCCAAAGCATTTTTTGGATGAGACTTAAAGACAGTTTTATGGTAAATTTCTAGAGAAGTATCCTCAAATTAAAATTTGTCAAAGATATTTTGAAATACTAAAACCTTTCTATGTCAAGATAAATCACACATGCACTACTTGTTGTAGATTACATATTGAATTTTCTAACCATTTTGATGTTTATAGGTCTATATGTTTAGATATGTATACTAACAATGTTTTGTAGGGTTGTGTCATACATGCCCCACCAACATCTTCAAGAGACTTCATATCAAGAATTTTATGTGAAAGAGAGGAAGGTCAAATATTCTACAAGAAATTATGCTTGGATGGCACATGTCATCATTGTGGTGGCTTGCAACATTTGCCAATATGTGAACATATGGAAAGAAAACATACAGTTGGAAACGAACTAGTAGAGTTTGGCAAGTATAAAATAGTGGCATACAATACAAAAGATGGTAAAGAAGCAAAGAGGTGTGAATTGGTTATTGAAAAGATTCTAGTGTATCAGTTTATGCCTATATTTCGTGACAGCATAGTGTATGAGTATGCAAGACATGCCCATAGAGCTCGATGGTTGGACTTGCAATTCAAGTTATGCAAGGACACATTTCTAGTTGGTAGCATTGTTTCAATCATCAAATTTACAGAGAACTACAGTCTACAGCCATAGCGTGAGGTGCAATCACAATATTACAACTCCACACATGTTTCTATATTTGTGCACATCACATTCATTCATGATAGTACATCAGATGACAGAAAGATCATAAGGGAGTATAATTTCTATATTAGTGATGATCGCACACATTCTATGGAGTTTGTGCAAGGTTACTTTTAGGTGTTCTACAATGATTTGGCTAGAATGGGCATATCGTTCAGTCAGCATATCATATGGTCAGATAACTGTGCGTCACAATTCAAGAACTCACAGAATTTCTATTGGCTAAGTAGGAGGCATAATTTTATAGGTATTCAGCATATGTGGAACATTTGTGAGGCTGGGCGTGGAAAGGGGGAGCATGATGGTGCAGAAGCATGTATCAAAGGAGCCATAGCACGAGAAGAGTTAAAGTATAAAGACAATGCAAAGTTGATAGGTGTAAAATTGATTGTCGAGTGGTGTAATGCTTCCATGGGTCCAGGTAATAAAGGTAAGTCTTTAGTTCATAGATTTTTTTGGTTGATAGATGATACTAACATTGCACCATATGAGGACTATTCTACACTGACAGGATCAAGTGAGATGCACTCTTTTAGAAGCTCAATTGCAGGTTCATGGAGTATCCATACGTGAAAGATGTCATGCTTTTGTTCTTCCTATACAATTCAAGCCTGGGATAAGTGCGAGTCAAAGGAGTGGGTTGACGAATGGCAGTTAAGTTATCTTAGCCCACTTGACACGTATCGACCCCCGACAGCACTGGAACTAACACAGATGGAATCATCAGTTGACTTTGACCACATATCAGATCTAGTTCAACCAGGTAATATATCTATTTGCATAGTTTTTTGAAATTCCTAATGTCATCTTACTTTGTAGTGTTTTTGTAATGTTGACTAATTTCATCTAATTTGCTACACATATCAATGTAGGGCACGTATATGCAGTTATTGCAAATGAAGATAATGAAGAGGGAATAGATTATTACTTATGTCATTGTGTTGAGGCCAAAAAGAAATTGGAGGCCCCAATTACAAATGGAGAAAACATCGAATACCCTACAGGCTCAGTGGTTATTACTGGAACATGGCTTAGAAGGTACCCACATAAGAGTGTTAATGTTTGGTTGTTTCAGGACTTTGACATGCATCGAAAGATTCTTCATTACTTGAACCTTGTTGTGGCATCCAATGTTCATTTGATACAGTATCGGGGTAGACCTTCGAACAAAAGCTTGTGGAAGGTGCGTGAGTCTGACCATGAAGCAATACTTGACACAATAAAGAGTAGAGCAGACCCGGATGGTTCATTAGATTAATTTGTAAGTATTCACATTGATTTTGTAAATTCATGTTACATTGAGTTGTAAGTATGCACATTAATTTGTAAGGTTTGTCTTTTCTTATTTCCTGCTACATTTTTACACATATACACATTTTTACATCATCATGTTATGCTTCATGGGGTTAGACCTAAGTGATGGATGAAGTTGATCCTGAGAATAATGTATAAAATCTAGGTAATGTATAAAATATAGGTGTCTCTAGGTGTCTTGGTTTCTAACTAGATAATAGGTGTCTCTAATTGTGTCTTAGGTATATACGATATGTCAACTAGGTAGATAGAGACTAGAAAATAGGTGTCTTAGGTGTCCTGTGTCTACTAGACTACATGTGTCTTGGGTCTTAGGTGAGGCCACATGAGCTTCCACCTTCACGTGGTTGGCCTTGTCAGTATAGAATATTTAAATTTCTTGAAGCTAAGGGAAGCTCTTTTTTTTAATAGGAAAACTTTATCGACTTTAGTTGCACTAATGGTGCGGGGGCACCTAGGTTGTCATGCCTCCAAGAGGGGTCAAAAAATAAAATTTTATTTTGATTGAGTGAATTGTATGTAATAAGGTCTTCTAAGACCATTCACTTTGAGTCATTTGGGGTCAGTTTGAGTCTTTGAGTCCTGTTGCAAAAAAGTGTCAATGTTGTCAAGTTACACAAAGCAACTTTTGTATTTTTGGTGTCCTACTCCTGATGCGACCAAAATGATAGTTCCAATGTGTCTGGATGGGTACGTTTAGGCTAGGCATGGTTCTATTTTTCACCTAAACATGTCGAAACAGTCCGAGCTACATTGTACCGACGATATCCCTGAAGAGTCCAAAGTGCAAAAAGGTAGCAATCTTTGATGAGATGTTACTCAAAAAACATATCACTTAGAAACATTCCATCTAAGGCAACGTGATCATGTAGAGTGTCTCTACAATAACCTCTCTTAGTTTTTTATATCTCTAAGTCATTTGCCCGTGGTGAAAGGTTTTCTGCTGCCCCAAAAATCGTCAGAAGGAGGCAGTGTAAAGTTGCAAAGGGGTGTAACTTTCGTCCTGCTCCTGATGCAACCAAATTGACTATTCCAACATGTCTGGATGGGTACATTTACTCTAGGCATGGTTCTTTTTTTCACCCAAACATGTCGAAACAATCCAAACTACATTGTACCGACAGTATCCCTGAAGAGTCCAAAGTGCAAAAAGGCAGCAATCTTTGACGAGATGTTACTCAAAAAATGTCACTTAGAAACATTATGTCTAAGGCAACACAATCATGTAGAGTGCCTCTACAATAACCTCTCTCATTTTTTAATATCTCTAAGGTATTTGCTCGTGGTGAAAGGTTTTCTGCTGCCCAAAAATCATCAGAAGGAGGCAGTGTAAAGTTGCAAAGGGGTGTAACTTTCATCCTGCTCCTGATGCAACCAAACTGACTATTCCAACACATCTAGATGGGTACATTTACACTATGCATAATCTTATTTTTCACCCAAACATGTCAAAATAGTCTGAGCTACATTGTACCGATGATATCCCTGAAGAGTCCAAAGTGCAAAAAGGTAGCAATCTTTGATGAGATGTTACTCAAAAACTGTGTCACTTAGAAACATTTCATCTGAAGCAATGTGATCATGTAGGGTTCCTCTACAATAACCTCTCTCATTTTTTTATATCTCTGAGGTGTTTGCCCATGGTGAAAGGTTTTCTACTGCCCTAAAAATCGTTAGAAGGAGGTAGTGTAAAGTTGCAAAGGGGTGTAACTTTCATCCTGATCCTGATGCGACCAAACTGACTATTGCAATGTGCCCAGATGGATACATTTATGCTAGGCATGGTCCTATTTTTCACCCAAACATGCCGAAACAGTCTGAGCTACATTGTACCGACGATATCCTTGAAGAGTCCAAAGTGTAAAAAGGCAACAATCTTTGACGAGATGTTACTCAAAAATTATGTCACTTAGAAACATTCTGTCTAAGGTAACACGATCATGTAGAGTCCCTCTACAATAACCTCTCTCAGTTTTTTATATCTCTGAGGCGTTTGCCCATGGTGAAAGGTTTTCTGTTGCCCCAAAAATTGTCAAGAGGTAATGTAAAGTTGCAAAGGGGTGTAACTTTCATTCTACTCTTGATGCAACCAAACTAACTATTCCAACACGTTTGAATGGGTACATTTATACTAGGCATGGTCCTATTTTTCACTCAAACATGTCGAAACAGTTTGAGCTACATTGTACTGACGATATCCCTGAAGAGTCCAAAGTGCAAAAAGGTAGCAATTTTTAATGAGATGTTACTCAAAACCTATGTCACTTAGAAACATTTTGTCTGAGGCAATACGATCATGTAGAGTCCCTCTACAATAACCTCTCTCAGTTTTTTATATCTTTGAGGTGTTTGCCCGTGGTGAAAGGTTTTCCGCTGCCCCAAAAATTGTTAGAAGGAGGCAGTGTAAAGTTGCAAACGGGTGTAACTTTTGTTCTTCTCCTCGTGTGGCCAAACTGATAGTTCCAACACATCTGGATGGGTACACTTAGGCTAGGCATGTTCCTTTTTTGTACCCAAACATGCCGAAATAGTCTGAGCTACATTGTACCGGCGATATCCCTGAAGAGTCCAAAGTGCAAAAAGGCAACAATCTTTGACGAGTTGTTATTCAAAAACCGTGTCACTTAGATACATTTTGTCTAAGGCAAAGCGATCATGTAGGGTCCCTCTACAATAACCTCTCTTAATTTTTTATATCTCTAAGGCATTTTCCCGTGGTGAAAGGTTTTTTGTTGCCCCAAAAATTGTTAGAAGGAAGCAGTGTAAAGTTGCAAAGGGGTGTAACTTTTGTTCTTCTCCTCGTGTGGCCAAACTGACAGTTCCAACGCATCTAGATGGGTATGTTTAGGCTAGGCATGGTCATGTTTTGTACCCAAACATGCGGAAACAATCTGAGCTACATTGTACCGGTGATATCCCTGAAGAGTCTAAAGTGCAAAAAGGCAGCAATCTTTGACGAGTTGTTACTCGAAAACCCTGTCAGTTAGATACATTTTGTCTGAGGCAACAAGATCATGTAGGGTCCTTCTACAATAACCTCTCTCAATTTTTTATATCTCTGAGGCGTTTGCCCATGGTGAAAGTTTTTCTACTGCCCCAAAAATCGTCAAAAGAAGGCAGTGTAAAGTTGCAAAGGGGTGTAACTTTTGTTCTTCTCTTCGTGTGGCCAAACTGACAATTCCAACGCATCTAGATGGGTACGTTTAGGCTAGGCATGGTCCTATTTCACACCCAAACATGCCGAAACAGTCTGAGCTACAAACACTAACTAGTCTTCAATCTTCAAACACTACAAATACCATGATATCTTGCATAAAGCTATCTTTTAGCCTTTTATAAAGACATGCCCATCAAATTCAACTACATAGAGATGATTGTTTGTATTCTAAATTCCTCTTAAATACTGACCTTCCAATCCTTTTTCTCGCCCTCATATCAATTAAATATGACCTTCGATTATGATATGGCGCTCGAGCTTATGAGAGTTTACTAGAGATGCCGGTTGAGTTAGGTTGAAGGGCCGGTGAACTAATGACTTAAAGACCCTTTAGTAGGTTGATTTAAGTGATAGTAACTTCTGATTATAAGTCAATATTAAATTAAAACAAAAGTGCACTTTACACACGACAAGCAATTGAGGGTTTTAAAGTCTTGAGAAAAGTAGATTCTTTTTAGGGTTTAATGCTCAATATGCAAACCCTAACTATCAATAAGATTAGGATTATGAAAGCTTGTGTCTTCTCTAACTTCTTATTGCAAGAATAAAACCACATCCACCATAAATATGAACCTTGCATCATATCAACCTTTCAAGATAGACCTTATCATGAAAACCATATTCACAACAAAACCTTGCATGAACAAAACCACATCCACCATGAACATGAACCTTGCAACATATGAACCATGTTTGTCTTGTACAACATCAACATGAATTGAGAGACCTTATCATGAAAACCATATTCACAACATCATGCACCTCATGACCATCACCTACCTTGAATCACTGTATCACGTTATCAACATCATGGCATCAACCTTGACATCAATGACAAACAACCTTGACCCTTTGACTTCAATGACAACCTTGATCCTTGATTGTTGATGACTTATGGAAGCCTATAGCCCCAATGTTATGTTGCATACTAAAATTAGGTAAGACCCAATGTAATCTCATAACCTCACCTTTTATGCAAGAGGAATTACATTTAATAACCACAATGGTCATCAGGTGCTCATAAGCATATGATTTTGACTATCTTATTCAAAACAACAAACATACTCTTTGCATCCCAATATGGTATAATAACAAGAAATTAAGAAATATTTTCAATTGAGCAACTCATAAAGAATATGGATCAACATACTCATTTGAATATTTTAAATTGAGCAACTCATAAAGAATATGAATATTTTTTTTTCAACATGATGATTCATTTTTATTTTAAATACAACTTTTATCTTTTAGTTCCAAAATGAAGTTTAGGTGATACTTGAATAACAACAGCTAGCTTATTGGATCAATAGACTGTCGCAAGTATGGGTTTAACCGGTGTTGTCATTGATGTCAACATACTCATGTTACATTAATGAGAAGGATTGGATGAGCTGTGTGCTACAGATTTTGAGAAAGTTAGTCTCAATCAGGAACAGTGAAGAACAGTGATGATAACAAGGTAAAAGTCCAAGATAGGTTGAGGATCAGAGGATGCGATTTAAATGGTTTGTAGATATAAGTCTTGAGATGCTCCAATCAAGTTTTCAGGGGTCCGCATGAAGATCTGAAGAAGTTATGGTCGCTCAAGTAGAACTGTTCCGACAGGTGTTCAGTGGTGACAGAGTGAGACAGATAGGTCCGGTAAGGTCCGGTAATGCATTATCCCATTCTGCGGATTTGAGGAAGTGTTGAGGATGTCCTTGTGAAGTGTCAAGTAGATTGGTTTGTGGCTTGAAGGTTTGGAAGAACCTATTCCTTTGTGATAGTGATGACAGACTGTTTTCTTGAGGTTCCAGATGAAGGAGAGAAGGATTTCAGTAAGTAGAGGAAGTGCGGATGTTCCTGGTGATTTAGGAAAGCTTGTAGAGGTCCTTGGATTATGTTCAATTTGTGTTGATGGTCCGCATTAGAGTTAGAGCCTGGAATTGAAGAAATACTTCCGGATGAAGGTGTTCTTTCTGTGATTGGCCAACCGGATGAATTATACACCTTGCGAATGTTCTTGTGGTTGTTTTCTGACTTAGATGTTTGTTCCTAAGTTGATGTCATGTATAAATAAAGGATTGTGAAGTCATTTCAAAGTTGTATTCGTGTAGAGGAGAATGTGGTAGCGAGGAGAAGAGCGAAAAGCAGAGCAGAAGGTTTGGGATTAAATGGAACTTACTCAAGCATGGTGGAGATGCTAATTACCAGTTTAAGTATGTAATACTTATTCTTTGATAGACAGTGAGTCTCTTGTAGGCAGTGAGCCTCTTGTGAGCAGTGTGCTCAGGCAGTGAGCCCTAATTGGCATGTGCCATTTGTTCTTTCTATTCTTCTAACAGAGAATATTATCTTGGGTTAATCACCCCGTGGTTTTTCCCTTAACCGAGCTTTCCATGTCAAAATCTTGGTGTTGCATATGTTGATGTGTTTCTGCTATTGATTTGTTACATTGTGCTTTCATGATTGATCTTCTATTATGCTGATAATTAACAATGTGGAGTTAAGTACATAAAAGGGAGAAAGTTTTATACAACTGATTCACCCCCCCTCTAAGTTGTGTGCCCTAAATCTAACAATTGGTATCAGAGCTAGGTTCCTCTAAAAGGAGCTTAACCGCTTGAGGAGATCCAGGATGTCGTCGTACAAGAAGGATAGTCTGAAGTTTGATGGAACCAACTTTACTCTTTGGAAAGGTCACATGAAATGTCACTTACAGTGTATGGGATTTGCATACTAGTCCATGGTTACAAAAGCTTATGTACCTCCACAGGGTGGTCCGACAACCCTAAATGAAATCACAGATGCTGAAAACAATCTACAGACCAAAGAGGCTCTTCTAAGCGCATTATCTGACTCAGAGCTGTCAAATGTTATTGATCTACCAACTGCCTTTGAGATTTGAGGGAAACTGGAACTTTTGCATGAAGGAGATCAGTTTGTTAAATGTGCAAGGTTACAAAGTATAAAAGGGAAATTTGAAAAACTTAAGATGAGAGATGATGAAAATATTACCTCTTTTATGCCAAGAGTGAATGAGCTAGTTTGTGGGATTAGAAATGCAGGTGGAATCCTGAGTGAAGAAGAAATCGTTGGCAAAGTTCTCAGATCCCTTCCTGCCTCATATAAAATCAAGGCTTTTGCAATCAAAGAATTCAGAGCTCACACAACAGTCACAAGAGATCAATTGGTTGGTAAGTTGGCTGCTTTTGAAATGGCCGAATTTGGAGATGATCCTCCAAAGACTAAATCTGCATTCAAAGCCAGTGCCTCTGTAAAAGGGAAATAAAGGTTTGATCTGGGAGAAAACTCTTCAAGGAACCTATCATGGTATGAAACAGCAAGAAAAGACTTGGAAGAAGAAGCTGAAACTGCTCATCTTGAAGCTCTTATTGCAAAAAGACTGCTAAGAGGATTCGGTAAGTATGAAGGGAAATTACCTTTTAAGTGTTTTAACTACAATAAAATTGGTCATTTTGCCTCAAGATGTTTAGAAATATTTTCAAGACCAAATCCTAACAGACCAAGGTTTCAAAAGAATTGTTACTACGTTCATGAAGAAGATGATAATGAAGGAGTAACAGATGATGAATCAGAGATAGGAAACAAATTCGGTAATGAATGGGTATTTATTGCCATCAAAGAAGAGGAACAAATATCCTCTGTATCTATCAATCATGAAGTTGAAGAAAAAGCTCTGGCTACTCAAGTTGAAACAAAGGATGATTGGGTCATTGATAGTGGATGCTCTCACCATATGACAGGTGACAAGAATAAGTTCTTAAATTTGGAAAAGTATGAAGGAGGAACTATAAAGTTTTGGGATAATTTTGCTGGCAGAATCAGAGGTAGAGGAACTATTTCTCTTGATGGAAAGAACAAAACTGGTAATGTACTGTATGTTGAAGGATTAAAGCACAATCTTCTCAGTGTTGGACAGCTGGTGGACAAAGGCTAAGATCTCAGATTTAGGAATAGAAAATGCAAGATCTTTGAAAGTTTCGGAACAGAGATTGCATCCGGTACCCAAACAAAAGGTAACATCTTTCACTTGGCTGGTACTGGTAAAACTTATTTATTTGTTCAAGTTGATCAGAGTTGGTTATGGCATAGAAGAATGTGTCATGTGAACTTTGATAATATCATCAAGATAAGCAATACTCAGGCTGTAAGAGACCTTCCAAAATTGGTAAAACCTACAAATAGTTTGTGCAAAGAATGTCAGTTGGGAAAACAAAGCAGAATCTCATTCAAAAGCAAGGAACAATCTTCTACTAGATTATTAGACATGGTTCATACTAACTTATGTGGTCCGGCAAGAATCAAGAGTGTGCAAGGTGATAGATACTTCATGTTGCTAATTGATGACTATTCTCAGATGATGTGGGTAACCTTTCTGAAAGAGAAATCAGAAGCTCTTGAGAAATTCAAAATATTCAAGGCTATGGTGGAAAATGAGACCGGATTAAAATTGAAATGTCTGAGGTCTGATAGAGGTGGAGAATTCACATTCGGTGATTTCATAAACTTTTGTGAGAAACATGGAATAAAGAGACAGTTGTCTGCCCCTAGAACTCCACAGCAGAATGGAGTTGTTGAGAGAAAGAACCGGACCATCCAGGAAGCATCTAGGACCATGATGATGGAAGCAAATGTTCCTCAGATCTATTGGAGAGAAGCTGATAGCACTGCAGTCTACACTCTCAATCGAGTTCAAATTAGAAACTATACCGGTAAGACTCCTTATGAACTCTGGTTTGGCATTACTCCCACTGTGAGATACTTCAGAGTTTTTTGGTAGCAGATGTTTCATTAAAAGAGATGAAGATCTAGGAAAGTTTGATGCTAGAAGTGATGAAGGAATATTCTTGGGTTATTCTACTCAAAGCAAAGCATACTGATGTTACAACAAGAGACTGAGAAAGATTGTAGAAAGTGTAAATGTGAAGGTTGATGAAGAAATTGAAAGACCCTCAAGAATTCTTGAGCATGATGAAGATGATCAAAATGGTGTTCAGATTCAAGGTATCCAAGCCTCTTCTAAGAAACAAAGTCAAGTTGATTCGGTAAGACAGGAAGAAGAGATAAGTCTCAATGAGATTGATCAAGAGTTAGAAGTGCAAGAAACTCCCAAAATTCCAAGGTATGTAACTCTAAACCACTCTGAAGATTAGATCATAGGTGACAAAAGCAAAGGGGTGCAAACAAGGAGGAGAATTGCTCAAAATTTAGATGAGTATTGTCTAATTTCAAATATTGAACCTAAGATAGTAAATGAAGCCTGCAATGATGAAAACTGGACTAAGGCAATGGAGGAAGAACTGATGCAAATTGAGAAGAATCACACTTGGGATCTTGTTCCCAAACTAAAAAATAAAAATGTGATTGGAACCAAATGGGTCTTCCGGAACAAATTGAATGAAGCCGGTGAAGTAATCATAAATAAGGCTAGATTAGTTTGCAAAGGTTACTCTCAAATAGAAGGAATTGATTTTGAAGAAACTTTTGCTCCGGTGGCAAGAATTGAAGCAGTTAGATTATTTCTTGCATTTGCTGCCTTCAAGGATTTCAAGGTGTATCAAATGGATGTCAAATCTGCCTTCCTAAATGGTAATTTGGAAGAAGAAGTGTATATTGAGCAACCGGATGGATTTCAATTGTCTGATCATAGTGACATGGTCTGTAAATTGAAAAAGGCACTGTATGGACTGAAGCAAGCCCCGAGAGCCTGGTATGAAAGATTGGATAAGCATCTCTTGAAGATTGGTTTCAACAAAGGTACTGCTGACAATAATTTGTATTTCAAAATTGATCATGAAAACATCTTAATTGTTGAAGTATTTGTTGATGATATCATTTTTGGAGGAAGAGATAGTATGTGTAAAACTTTTGCAAGTCAAATGAAAAGTGAGTTTGAGATGTCAATGCTTGGAGAAATGAATTTCTTTTTGGGTCTACAAATTACTCAAACAAAGAAAGGAATCTTTATTTCTCAGTCAAAATATGTGAAAGAATTGTTGAGGAAATTTGGGATGGAAGACTCAAAGCAAATGAACACTCCAATGGCAACCGGATGCAAGTTGAGCAAAGATGATGACTCTCCCAAGGTTGATCAAACAAAATATAGGTCAATGATTGGAGGACTATTGTATCTCACTCAAACTAGACCAGATATTATGCAGGTTGTTGGTCTTGTTGCTAGATTCCAAGCTGATCCTAGAGAATCTCATGTTATGGCAATCAAGAGGATTTTTAGATATCTAAAGGGGACAGTTGTGTATGGTCTATGGTATCCTAGAGATCATGATTTCTCTCTTCATGCATATACAGATGCAGATTGGGCAGGAGATGTGGATGACCGGAAGAGTACCAGTGGTGGAGCATTCTTTTTGGGAAAAAGATTTGTTTCTTAGCTAAACAAGAAACAAGAGGCAATATCTCTGTCTACAACTGAAGCAGAATACATTGTAGTAGCAGGTAGTTACACTCAAATCTTATGGATGAAGTAGATGCTAAGAGACATTAAAGTAGAATATGAGGAGCCCATCACAATTTTCTATGATAATTCAAGTGCAATAAATATTTCTAAGAATCCGGTGTTGCATTCTAAGACCAAGCACATATCTATCAAGTTTCACTTTCTGAGAGAGCAAGTGAACAAGGATGAAGTTAGATTGGAGTATGTGCCCCAAGGATTAGATTGCAAATATCTTTACTAAACCTCTTCCCAAGGACTCTTTTGAGTATCTCAGAGCGAAGTTAGGGGTTATTGCCCCTCCGGTGATGAACTAGGATGCACTGATGTGCATCAGTCCGGTGGATATCACAGTCATATCTTGTGATCTAGATTGATGATGGTGAGCTACTACTTAGGGGGAGCAGCAGGTGTGATTCTAAAGTTGCAAGTATGAGCCCTTTGCCATTGATGTCAAAGGGGGAGAGAAGACATGTGAAAAACAAGTGGTTGGTGTTCAAAGGGGGAGCAGTACAAGAAGAGAAGACATGTGAATAGTTGTTGTTGGTAGGGGGAGTTGTGTCAGTAAGGAGAAGCTCTTGTCCTGATAGTTTTTCACATCATATGTTGCCATCAATGACAAAGGGGGAGATTGTTGCAAGTATGGGTTTAACCAGTGTTGTCACTGATGTCAACATACTCATGTTACATTAATGAGAAGGATTGGATGAGTTGTGTGCTGCAGATTTTGAGAAAATCAGTCTCAATCAGGAACAATGAAGAATAGTGATGATAACAAGGTAAAAGTCCAAGATAGGTTGAGGATCAGAGGATGCGGTTTAAAGGGTTTGTAGATATAACTCTTGAGATGCTCTAGTCAAGTTTTTAGGGGTCCGCATGAAGATCTGAAGAAGTTATGGTCGCTCAAGTAGAACCGTTCTGACAGGTGTTTAGTGGTGACAGAGTGAGACAGATAGGTCCGGTAAGGTCCGGTAATGCATTATCCCATTCTGCGGACTTGAGGAAATGTTGAGGACATCCTTGTGAAGTGTCAAGTAGATTGGTTTGTGGCTTGAAGGTCTGGAAGAACCTATTCCTTTGTGACAATGATGACAGACTGTGTTCTTGAGGTTCCAGATGAAGGAGAGAAGGATTTCAGTAAGTAGAGGAAGTGCGGTTGTTCCTGGTGATTTAGGAAAGCTTGTAGAGGTCCTTGGATTATGTTCAGTTCGTGTTGATGGTCTGCATTAGAGTTGGGGCCCAGAATTGAAGAAATACTTCTAGATGAAGGTGTTCTTTTTGTGACTGGCCGACCGGATGAATTATACACCTTGCGAATGTTCTTGTGGTCATTTACCGACTTAGATGTTTGTTCCTAAGTTGATGTCGTGTATAAATAAAGGATTGTGAAGTCATTTCAAAGTTGTATTCATGTAGAGGAGAATATGGTAGCAAGGAGAAGAGCAAAAAGCAAAGCAGAAGGTTTAGGCTTAAATGGAACTGACTCAAGCATGGTGGAGATGCTAATTACCAGTTCAAGTATGTAATACTTATTCTTTGATAGACAGTGAGTCTCTTGTAGGCAGTGAGCCTCTTGTGAGCTGTGTGCTCAGGCAGTGAGCCCTAATTGGCATGTACCATTTGTTCTTTCTATTCTTCTAACAGAGAATATTATCTTGGGTTAATCGCCCCATAGTTTTTCCCTTAATCGGGTTTTCCACGTCAAAATCTTGGTGTTGCATATGTTGATGTGTTTCCGCTATTAATTTGTTACATTGTGCTTTCATGATTGATCTTCTATTATGCTGATAATTAACAATGTGGAGTTAAGTACATAAAAGGGAGAAACTGATTCACCCCCCCCTCTCAGTTGTGTGCCCTAAATCTAACACAGACATCCTATGTAATACAATTGGACTTTAAATATTTGAAGTAGCCATCTACAAATATCCATTCAAATGTGGATTTATAATGCAAGTATGGATGCCATCAATAAAAAAGATTTGTATTAACCAAATATCCATATAGGCATACATCAATATCTATCGATATAAGTATAACATATATACAAAATAGCCATAATGGCTTACAAGAATGCCATATAGGCATACAATGTCAAAAGGTATGCAATACAAAATATATGTCCACAAATGCTATATAGGCATACAACAAAGGAACACAATAAAAACTCATTCCCCTCTGGCTGGTGAAGAGAATAGATCATAGGCAGCCTTTGATCTTTTAGGGGATGGAGACGCGTACGTGGGTGGTCTACTACGAACTCAAGGGCTGCTCCTATTTAGTTCTTCCTACATCTTTAGTTGTTACAATAAAAAGTATAGACATTAATATATAGAAATTACATGTTATAAAAAATGAAACATTTAACAAAATAATCACTTACTGCTACCATATAATCTGTCTCCTCACTTGCCTTAGTAGTAGGAATAGGTGGTGGTGATGTCATGTCCTATAGAACCATCCAGATAGAAATTAAACTTCAAATCAATAATTTTTTGATTTTTCAAAAAAAACAACTATAACAATGAATGTAAATTGAAATTTACTAATCTGCCTCATACCCCTGTCAATGGCATGGAGCTATGAATTGCAGAGGTCACACCATGCTCCATTGCCCTATGAACATCGGGAGGTGTCTTCGTAGCCTACATCATCTAGAAATAAAACAACATTATTCAATTACGAAAACTATAATAGTGATACAAATCATGGCTCCTAACATACACACACGTTCACCTAAACATGGAAGTACACACAATAAAGCACACAAGTCACATACAAAAATCTAGTAAGTACAATTCATTTATTAAACTATTTATTTTATTACCTCCGTGAAGCTTTGAAGTCCACCACCGCTGGCAGATGTTGTCATGAAATCTCCAATATTAACCTATTCAACATCCAAAATCAAATATTAGAATACCATTCATATAACGATGCTATTCACATGTAATATTTATAATTGTTTACTAGTTACATACCCCGACAGTAGATGATGTAGTGTAATATGCAGATGGAGAACCACTAAAAATTGCATCAACGTTATGACCCTGAAATTTCATTAAAATCATCAAACTGAATTAGTTAATCTTGCATTTCAAAAATAAATTTTAATAAATTAAATTCAATGAACTTGCTAATATTTACCTGAGTATCAAGGCTAAAAGTCTCACTCAGGAGGGTATTTGTCATCACCATCTTCTCAGCTGCAGATGTAGCCTGTGCACTTGTGTCCTAACTATCCATGGGGTCATAACCATAGGCTGACCTGCAAGTCTGACAAGCATGGGGTGGGACCCTACTCCTCGCACTATCTCCCAACCCACGTTGTGTTGCAGGACTGGCATGCTCTATGATGCTCTAGGTCAAGGCACTAATGGACTGAAGTGTATCGACCTCAACACTCTCCTTCACAATGGAAGGGATAGAAACATGCTCATGGGATGGTCTACCAATTACTCATCTCACTGGCCATTTTGGGTCAACACGTGCCCCTGGTCTATCTTGTGCTGACCCTCCACCTCTACCCTGGAAGTTCCGCATATCAAAATAGTTTGGCACTTTATTGAGGACAAACTCGCAGTAGAGTTTCCTCAAAAAGTATTGCGAAACCTCATTATTATTGCATGGAGGATGGTCAAAAACCATCCACCACCTCTGCCCAAAATTGTCCCTTATCGCTTGGTTGTTGCACCAGTGGATAGGGAACCTCTTGCATGTAATGGGTGGAGGTTGATTTGTTTGTGGGTTTGTGAAAATGGAACACAAGTCTAATTTTGTAATTTGTAACTTTTTCACATCTTCATATGGTAGCTTGTCTGCATAATACTCTCTAAACTCTCTCCTCTTATCCGACCAACTAGATATTTGCTTACTAATTGATTCTACATTTGATAACATAGATTTAAGAGATTGAGCAAGCATGGACCTATGCAAGGTTGAAGTGGAAGGATCTTTCAACCTTGCAATTATGTCTTCAATTTCTTTTTTATTGTTTTGAATTTGCCCCATTAGATTTTCTTGTGCTCCAGGGGCATGTCGAGGAATGGATGGAGGAGTTTGTTGTTCGGGTTGTTCTTCGGTAGGTATTTCCTCTTCAGGATTTTGTGGATTTTAAGGAGGAGGAGGAGGTGCATTAACATTTCCTGACAATTAATGAAATTTACATCAAAAATCAACTCAAACCTACCTATTTAGAAACAAATTCAAACAAAAAAATAAATAAAACTCACTCCTTTGGCCTGCTTGACATCGTGACGGCATTTTGGTGATGAATTGGTAAGATTTTGGTGTTGAATCGAGTCTTCAAAAATGCGAGCATGCTTCTTAGGGTTTGCAGGCCGCGGGTGTAGAGGAAAACAAAGAAATGAAATGAGCAGAAATGCTATTTTTTTATATATATAATTAGTCATAACGCACTCGTGTTATGGTTTGGTTTTGCCGAGCCTTAGGCTCATCATTACCAAACCATAACGCGAGTGTGTTATAACGTGCTCGCGTTATGTATTAATTTTGTAATTTGTAACTTTTCACATCTTCATATGGTAGCTTGTCTACATAATACTCTCTAAACTCTCTCCTCTTATCCGACCAACTAGATATTTGCTTGCTAATTGAATCTACATTTGATAACATAGATTTAAGAGATTGAGCAAGCGTGGACCTATGCAAGGTTGAAGTGGAAGGATCTTTCAACCTTGCAATTATGTCTTCAATTTCTTTTTTATTGTTTTGAATTTGCCCCATTAGATTTTCTTGTGCTCCAGGGGCATGTTGAGGAATGGATGGAGGAGTTTGTTGTTCGGGTTGTTCTTCGGCAGGTATTTCCTCTTCAAGATTTTGTGGATTTTAAAGAGGAGGAGGAGGTACATTAACATTTCCTAACAATTAATGAAATTTACATCAAAAATCAACTCAAACCTACCTATTTAGAAACAAATTCAAACAAAAAAACAAATAAAACTCACTCCTTTGGCCTGCTCGACGTCGTGACGGCATTTTGGTGATGAATTGTTAAGATTTTGGTGTTGAATCGAGTCTTCAAAAATGCTAGCATGCTTCTTAGGGTTTGCAGGCTGTGGGTGTAGAGGAAAACAAAGAAATGAAATGAGCAGAAATGCTATTTTTTTATATATATAATTAGTCATAACGCACTCACGTTATGGTTTGGTTTTGCCGAGCCTTAGGCTCATCATTACCAAACCATAACGTGAGTGTGTTATAACGCGCTTGCGTTATGTATTATTTTTTTAAAAAAAAAATTTGGCCACTTTTTGGCCCCCCAACTTTTTGCACTTACTGGGGAAGTCCAGTACTTCGTGGTTGGGTGAAAAAAGTGCCTCAACCACTCTCTTGGTCTTGGTTTGTGGATGATCGGAGGATCAAGGCAGTTGAGTACATATATTATTATTGACATGGATATTTACTTTATATATTTCTTTGTATGGCTTTCATTGCCAAGTTATAATTGTAACATGATTCATGGATATCTTGATGTTGTAACTTCCTTTTGTAACATTGAAACAAATGTATTGTAACACCAAGTTGGGTGTATGTAACTGGTTTGTAATTCATTCTAGTATATGGATATTGATGCTATTCATGGATTCTTGCCAGTCTATGTTTAATTATGGATAATTGGAAACTGTTAATGATTGATTATCTTACTTATGGAATATTCTTTCGTTTCAAGTTCTATGTTTAGTTAGTAATTTTTCCACACCTTACAATGCTATAGGTCTACCTTCTTGACTTAATACTACTCCAATTGCATTCCCACTAGCATCACAATCAACTTAAAATACCTTATTGAAATCCGATAATGCTAAAACAAGTTGCTTGTCACTTTCTGCTTCAATAGTTCAAAACTTTTATCTTCTTCAGATGTCCACTTAAAGTCTTTTCTGTCACCTCTCATTATCTTTGTCATAGGGTTACAAATTGAACTAAAATTTCTGATGATATTCCAGTAGAAACTAGCCAATCCATAAAATGATCTAACTTCTCCAATGCTCTCCAGTGTAAGCCATTCAACAATTGCTCTTACTTTCTCAGGGTCCATCTTCAATCCTTCCGCAGAAATCACAAATCCCAAATATACTAGTTCTTCCTTCATGAAACTACATTTCTTGTTTATCAATAATTTCTCTTCTCTCAGCCTCTACAATACTTGTCTCAGGTGCCACAAATGTTCTTGTTTTGTCTTACTGAAAATCATAATGTCATCCAAGTACACAATAACAAACTTACCCAAGAATTTATTAAAGACTTCATTCATCAATCTCATAAAAGTACTAGATGCATTTGTCAATCCAAAAGGCATCACTAACCACTCATACAATCCTTCATTTGTCTTAAAAGTAGTCTTCCATTCGTCTCCTTCTCTGATTCTGATATGATGGTATCCAGTCTTCAAGTCTATCTTTGTGAAATATCTTGCCCCACTCAAACAATCCATAATATCATCCATCCTAGGTAGAGGGAATCTTAACTTAACTATGATCTTGTTTATTGCTCTAGATTCAGTACACATTCTCCATTCTCCATCTTTCTTAGGTGCTAGTACTACAGGTATTGCACAAGGACTCAAACTTTCTTTGATCAAACCTTTTCTCAATAGTTCTTGTATCTATCTATCTAGTTCTTCATTTTTTGTTGGTGTCATTCTATGTGCTGCTTTATTAGGCAAACTAGCTCCTGATATAAGATCCATGTGATGACTGATACTCTTGATAGGTGGCAATCCTTCAGTTACATTATTTGATATGATGTCTTCATACTCTGTCAGCAACTCTACTATCTCCTCTAATTGTGATTCTTCAGTCTCCTTCTTCAATGCTTCAGGCTTCTTAGGAATCAAGGCATAACACATATTCTCATGTCTCAAACCATCCAAAAATTTCCTTCCATCTACCAAACAGATTCTAGCATTCCCACATACTTCACCCCTTGGATCATCCTCTAAAGGAATCAAGGTAATTCTCTTCCCATTTGATGTTATAGTATATGTATTCTTTCTCCCATCATGTATAACTTTTCTATCATACTGCCAAGGTCTACCCAACAAAATATGACATACATCCATAAGCATAATATCATACAAGACTTCATCATGATAAGATCCAATATGAAATTTCACCAAACATTGTTCACTCAGGTTAGTACCTTATGATCATCCTAAATCCATGCTATTTGATAAGGCTTAGGGTGTTTCAATCTTTCCAACTTCAACTTAGTCACCATCTCCTCTAAAACTAGGTTATCTGAACTACCACTATCAATAACAACTTTACAACATTTACCTCCTGATTTGCATCTGGTTTTGAACAAACTCTTCCTCTGCGGTGGTTCCTCATTTATCTCTACTTTAAATAGTGCTCTCCTCATCACAAGTGATTCTCCTTTCTCTGATTTACCAACTAAACTAGAGGATCCAACATGTTCTTCTTCCACATAGACTGCTCTTCCACTGTTCTCTGTTCTCTTGCTTATACTCCCTTGATTACATTCAAATGCTCTATGTCCTTCACCTCCACACTTGAAATAAGTGCCTCCAAATGTTCTCTTATCAAATCATCTTCCTTCTCTTTTGTATCCTTCATTTCGGTATGCACTAGGGTTTCCTCTCCGGTAAAAGTTTCTATCATCTCTCCGGTATGCATTATCATCTCTGTCCTCCTTCTTGAATGTGCTGTCAAACTTGTTCTACTCCACAAATGATCTCTCACATCCAAAAAATGTTCTACCTCTCTAAAATTTACCTCCTCTTCCTCTATGTCTTTGAACATGCTTCTTATTTAGCTTCTCTTCAACTTTTAGGGCAAACTTATATGCTTCTTCCAATGATGTCATTCTTACCAAACTTAGTTTTTCTTGAATGTTCAATCTCAGTCCATTGATGTATCTAACCACTTTCTCTTTGCTTGCTTCACTATGTACTGTCCTTATGATCATCTTATGAAATTCTTCTGTATACTCCTTCACAGATTTCTCCTTTTGTCTCAGGTTTTGGAATCTTTTCAGCAGTTCTAACTCATAGTCAACAGGTATAAACTGATTCTTCAATTTTGTCACCATTCTATCCCATTTTGTAATCTTTTATTTTCCTCTTTTGTTTCTATCCAACTAAACTTCTTTCCACCATATAGCAGCATGTCCTTTCAACTTTGTCTTTGCAAATTTCACCCTCTCCGAATCTTCAACCTCTTCATACTCAAAGTATTCTTCCATGTCATTTATCCAGTCAATCAATTCTTTGAGATTCAAATTGCCAGTGTAATTTGGTACATCAACTCTAGGTCTTTTCCTGATCTTTGAAATAGCTCACAACATCTTAACTTGATCTGATTCTTCTTCTTCATCACCTCCTAGGGTTTTGCCAATTTGTTCAACAGATTAAAATTCTTCTTCATCATCACTTTCAACATTAGGTCTCGATGTCAATCCTCTTCGCTTGTCTTCCTCAACAGCATCCAATCAAATTCACATTATTTTCATCATTTCCATCATCTCATCCATTCTACCAGCCATTGTTTCAACAGCAACAACTCTCCTCAGTAGTATTCTTCCTAAGATCAAGTGTAAACTGCCTCAAGTTCATCGATCAGGCTACAAGGTCACAACTGCCTCACAATCAGTGATCGGTTGTGACACAAGTAACCTGCCTCAATTTGGTGATCTATCCACAGTAAAATCTTACGAAATTCCCTTGCCAACTTCGCTCAGTTTGCTCCCAAAGATTTGAACTTTCACTCTAATACACTTGGTGCAGTCACGGTAGGAGGGTTCACATAATGAACTATCCAAACTGTGCAGCAAGAGTAAACACAATAGAAACAACTCAAAGATATGAAACAAATGTAGATTCAGTCATTCAGTATATCATAGAATTTAAATACAGATCGACCGGCAACATGCGAGCTTATAATTAGGGCTGAAAGGCCTGATTACAGAATATCTTGAAATATGCACAAGATATAGCTTTGAACTCCCTTTGCTCCAATTATAGACTAAGGATTCTGAATCAATCATAAATATCAAAAATTTTCTTTCCTAGGGATCTATTACATCCTTATACATCATCTCCAATACAAAAAGATTCCTCCGTGTTGGCCAAGGAAGATCACAAACTCCCATGAAGGGTTGTAATGTGTGCACACAAATAGGTCGAACCTAATCATGTAGAACACCTCCATAAATGAATGGAATAATGTGCGGATCTCGAGGAAAGTTGACCACAAACCAAAGATCATTGAATGATGTGTTATTAAGCTTCACAAGTTGAGGAATGCTCCGTAAGTATTCTCCTTTAGCTGATTATCTGAGACTGCCAGGATGCTTTGTTCTAAGGAAACAATCAATCTTCTAATAGAGATAACTTTCTGGTACTTGATTCAAATGCTCTGAATTGTGAATATGATGTAGATGAATGAATCAAGATGCTAAGTCCTGCTCTGTAAGATCTAAAATGCAACTGTGGTAGAATGCGAACCAAAATACATAAACTGTTATTGACTGAACTACCTGAACTGAACAAGAAATGAAAGGAAACAAATTGAAATGCAAATGTTTTTGGTTGATGCAAGATTTGTCTTGAACCAAGGATGCTCCTGCATCAATCTTGATCACCTATAGGTTTAATTTAACTATATTATATGTTTATGCCTTCACTTAAATGGTGTTCTTGTTTGACAAACATGAATATGAAATTGTTAGAAAAGATGATTCTCCTTTATTCCTTGTTACAAATTTAATCATAACAATATTATAAATATGATTTTGCTTGTGGTTAGGTAAATCTAGATTTATTTATTATATTTTATTTTTGAGAAATTAAGAATGAATTATGGGATAAAGATTATAACTAGTTTTATAGAGATCTATGTACATCTTGAATGATTAAATGCGGCTCTTTGATAGAAATATTGCTAGAAATGTGTTCTCATTGATTGAGCAAAGAAATGAAGTGGTAATTGTATCTAGGCAAAAGTATGTGTTATAAGATCTAGACACAAGATTCTTTTGAGGTAATTAAGAATGGAATGAGTTATCTTCAGTTTATGTCTTATTTATGTATCTTGAATAAACATATGCGAAAGCTTTTTCATTAGAATTATTTTCTTGAAAGTGAATTCATTTTGATTGTGCAAAAGAAAAGAATTAGTTTTCTTTGAAATAAAGTAGTATATCTTGGTGTGTTTTGGGTTGCTTTATGGGCTAGGATGTCAGTGGGCAAACAGAGATGGATTTTCCTCTTTTTGAGAATTGAACCTTAAACTATTTTATATGTTTGGCCAAGCTGAGAATTCATTGAAATAGATGAAAATTTGTCTAGCAAAACTTTATTTATATATATATATATATATATATATCACATCATGTTGTGAGACAATTTGCATATCATTATTTAGATTTGCACATTAGACATCAGGTTGCATCGGGTGTTCCCTCCTTCCAGTTGTTTCTAGGTTGCTAGACATTTCATGTAGGGTTGGGTTTCCTTCATACAGGGAAGTGTAATTGCTTCATGGTTAGGTAGAAAAGCGTTTGAGCTATGTTCCCGTCTCTCAGCTTCAAGAGGACCATGTGGGTTCATGGCGGCTAGAGAGTTTGATTGATTTATAATTTCTTATATTGTACATGATTATTGTATCTTGTATTTAACATTTGGATGATTTATGGCATGAGAGCCAATGGACTTTGTATATTATTTGTAGTGCTAACACCTAGATTAAGGATGTGATTTGTAATATTTAATGATATTATTGATTAATGATTATGAGAAATATCTTTTTACCTGAGTGGATGTAAATAAGTGGTTTATTTACTTATGTAACTTTTGTTATGGAATGCATACTTTACAATATGTTACCAAGAGAATCATTGCTGAGAGGGCATTATTTAACACTTACATGTACATGACAAGGATTATGAGTCATCATGGGGTCCTCATGGAGGTTGTGTGTGATTTTGGTGCTTACATATTTGCCCCCTCGGGGATGGTAGTCTACATGAAGGGTAGGTATCATTCCCGAAATAGGCCTTACCTGTTGTCGATTTCTCACAATAGTACCTACAATAACTAGCATTAGTTTGACATTTAAATATATCAAAACAAGTAATGAAAATCAAAATGATCGAACATACCATAGATCAGTGAGTTCACCTAGTTGTTTGCTTTTATTAGGGAGGCCTGTAGGGATGAAAGCACGCAAAATGAGAGCAGGAAATATGAATAATAGAAATAGAACACATTGTTGGAAATATGCAACCATATAGACTAATTAAATGTGCAACATAACTAGAAATCCACATGCAAAAGAAATAAACAATCATTCCATCAATGGTAACACAATATATACCCTAGGAAAACCCTCATAGAGGGAAAAAACTAGCCTCCAAAAACAAGCATCTCTCATATATTATTCAACAATAAAACAACAAATACATATACAAAGATCACCTCTGAAACATCAAGCTCTCTCTACATGCATTCCATGTGAACAAGCATGTAACCATACATCCCATGCCATGCTTCAAACCCTCGCACAACCAACCTACAAGAGACGCTACAAACCCAACCAACAAGCTCAACAACCAACTCTACCTCAACAACTACCCATGTGTTTGCTAAATTATAGACATAAGTTCACACAAATACAATGTGTGGTATTGTAATACCATTTCCCCCAAAACCATGTGTCTACAAAATCATTGACCCCACATTTGATTATCGGTACTAAGTTTTCCCAAATAATCAAATAATTACAAATAAAGTAATTAACCCAATGTTTCATACAACAATTACAAGTGGCATCCAAATAAATATCTAATGTGGCTAAACACATCACATGATGCACCACAATTAAATATTTATTTTACATAATAAACTAATACCAATGTGTTGCAAGGTGTACAACACACCTACTCCAACATTCTCCCACTCGTTGTATACATCGCATAAGGGATCAACATGTAAACTCAAAACATCAAGAGAAAACCATCCATGTGCTCCAAGATACCTACAACAATAATCAATCATCATAGTTGAAATAGAAACCACAACTAGTTGCTAATGCATCAACTAAGCATACCTCCAAACCAAGGTATACAAAAGATAACAAGTAGACCTTATGCCATCAACATATCCAACTCAAATCACAATGATAATAAGTCCCTGTATATACTCAATCTTGCATAAAGAGGTCCTCCAAGGTAACAACACAAAGAATGTGATAAAAAACCTCAAGACCCTCCATACCGCAGCATAATGAGAACATCCAACAAAGGAATCATATACATCATAGAACTCCCATTGCATGAGTAAATGTAAAATCTAAAAATAGATCAAGGCATCCAAAGATCCACTAATAGCATACACATAGAAGATGTGGCTAAATCCTCTATCACATAGTGTCAAAGAACACACACATAGATATGCAAAATCTGCAAACTAAATAGCTGCAACATAACTCTCCCATCAAGTCCATATCTCTCCCAAATCCTCCACATCATAAGACAAAGAAGTCAAAGAGACTCAAAAGCTCCATACACATCTCAACTCCAATGTCATGTGAACACAAATATCTAGGAAGAAGAATAAGACCAATCAAGAGAGAACCTGCAAATCGTAACCATGTCCTTCTATTCACACTAATGTGCTATAGCTGTGTAAAGTATGATCTTCTTTACAACCCAAAAACAAGAAGCCTCCTCAACATCCAAAAAATCAAGATGCAAGCCTCTCAAACCAAAGGTAGATCAAACTCATAACCATCCCAAAGTAGGAATGAGCCCAAAGCCACTAACCATCTCCATTACACACAATGATCTCGTAACAACTCAGGATCAAACATAAGGAGATAACTAATCATATCCATCCATCTACTCCTCAAACAAGTCCTCACAACCATAATCCATAGATTAAGCCTCAAACATGAGAAGATACGATACAAATAAAGAATGCATCTGAAAATTAGGTGGGCATACCTATCAAATCATTCACCGCCAAGTGGACCAAGAGTGGGGATGAGATTTCTCCTCTAGGATGTACGATGCCTTGAAGGCTCTCTCCAAGAACAATCTCCTTAACATGTCCATGTTGGACTCACTCCCAACCAAGATGTAGGCTCCTCAGTATTGCTGCTAAAATCATCATCAAGGAGTAACCATATCAACACATGTCTCAAATCCCAAGAGAACTCAAACCTCACCTAAGTCTCCAAGTATCTATGAGTACCTCCATGATCAATCCATGCTAAACTGCAAATGCAAGACCACATCATCATGAAATTGTTGGAAAGATGATTGTCGTTGCACCAAAAGATTAACTTGTTAATTCCCGATACAACCGCCAGAGTTAATGAATCCATGTGAGGCGGTTAAGCCTTGTCACGAACCTAAGCATTGCACTGCACAACATAAGGAGACCAAGTGTGTACACCCCACAACAATCCCCCCAGTGCAAGCACGGGTTCAAACCCGTGACCTAGGCTATGATACCAATTGTTGGAAAGACGATTGTCGTTGCACCAAAAGATCAACCTGTTAATGCCTAATACAACTACCAAAGCTAATGAATCCATGGGAGGTGGTTAAGCCTTGTCACAAACCCAAGCGCTATGTTGCACAACACAAGGAGACCAAGGGTGCACACCTTGCAACAGAAGCTCCCAAGCACATGACCAATGTACCCAATATGGAGAGAACCATCAAGATCATAGTCAAAGCTCCCACTGTAGGTCTGCGTAACCTAGGAACACAACATGACATCATGATCTAATCATCTCCTCAAAAGAAGATCACATGCACTAATGCACACATCCTACTTTAAGAGAACCTACATCATGCCAACACTCTAACACTTGATCAAGAGTAAACCAAGACACAATACGAACCATCCTATAAGCAAGGATCACCTATCAAAACTGACAAACTATAACCAACACCTCAACCAAAAACTCCAAGAGTCCTCCATGGCACCAAGATGTCAACGTCTCCAAAACACATGAAGATAACCATATCCTGCCAAAGCTCCCACTGAAGTGTGATACCAAGCTATACATGGCAACATCATAAAACATCCAACCATCACTGTCAAAAGATCCCACTGAAACATGTAACCAAGTTATCCATGACATCGTGATAACCATCTCCTATATGAAGATCATCCATGGCCTCAACACAATCAAATAATCCCACTATAACGACACAGTTCCCAAAAGGTTGAGTAAATGACAATCTCCAAACTAGGAAGATGAACAAAACTTGTAAACCAAACATCAATCCAACACCACCAAAATTGCACCTGTAAAATAATCATGTCATGCCAAAGTCCCAACCAAACAAGGAACATCCATGACACCGTGATCACAACCTAATATACTTGCCCCAAACTCCCATTAAGTCTCACACAACTGTACCATATAGTCAACAAACATAGGTCCCATATCATGACTGTATTAGGTAATACCATCTCTCTCTATATCTCATAATGACAAGTAAACCAATTGAACATGTAACTAAACCAAGCCACAAATCAGAATTTGCATCAACATTGAAACATCTATGGGATAGACAACCCACATCCAAGTCATAAATGCAACTTGTAAGCATGGACAACCTAAAAAACTACACAACTTGTGGATCTCACAATGCATCATGCAAACTCAACAATACATGTATAACGTTGTCAAAAAAGAATAATCAGAGATAAACCTATAATTTTGCAATGAATCGAATACCAAATCATTCTAGATTCGATTTGTCATTGACTCACAAACGCACCAAAAGTCAAATAGATCAAAATGAGCTCAAACTGATACAAACTAAAAAAAACCTCCTCATATCAACTCCAAACATACTCCATTGCATAGTACTCAAAAATTCCTTTCCAACGCTTATAAGAAGTCCAAAATCTGACTCCATATGCACTTGTTATGCTCGGTCAAAGCCTAAAATGCTCATCTAGCTTCCAACAGGCACAAACTAGTCAAAATGGCAAAATCTGGAAAAAATGTCACCATTGTGTAGTATGCAGAAAGAGATTTTTGTCGACTATAAAAAGTTAAAAATCTGACATCATGAGCAAAAGTTATGCCCCCTGGAAAAAATATGCCCAGTTATGCTTATCAACAGGCCCTAGTGGCCCTTTAGTGGCTACTGGGTGGCACAGTGGTGGCGCGCTGGCGGTGCCTTGGTGGCTAGTGAGCGGTGGATTCCAAATGGATTGTAAAACTATTTAATTTCTGCATTTGTTTGAAAGTTTAATGTTGTAATTTTAATAATTTTTAATCATTTTTAAAACCAGTTGGGCGAGCGCTTATGGCTAAGCCCTGTCAGTTGGACCTGCCAGGCTGGTGGCCATGGTTGGGTGCTTAAGGCTCTGTCAGTCTAGCCTGTTGATTAGTGTCCAAGGCCTATATGTCAGTCATGGTAGGGTTGACAAGCTCCTTCCACGCCTGCCGACGTAGGCCTAGCAGTGGGTGGAGGTACGACCCCTCCAAATCATTAATTTTTTATTTTATTTTATTTTTTAATTTTTTTGATATGTGCAGACTTTATCATGGATTTTTTATGTTAGTAAAAATATTTTCAGATGTCATACCTAATGTCCTAATGATGCAAACCTGACGCGCGACTTGTACCACTGATTCCGTACGGAATCTTTAAAGACTCTTTCCAAGATTCCCTAGGGCACAAAATAGGGAAAAAATTTCTATCTCTGAATATAGGCGAATTATATGTTTTTCTTCGCCTGCGGCACCTCCTAAATCCAATGGCAAGGTTTGTTTTTCCTAGGAGGCTTCCTGCAAAAGTTGACCTCCAAAACCCACCATACAAAGAGCCCAAATCAAAAACCTATTTTTCAAATCACCATCAAACCCTAGATCTGCAACAACTCAAGTTTGCAAATAGCCTTGTAACCTTGAAATTGCCTTCATTCCTTCTTGCAAATCCATGGATTCCACTATACACAAAAATTTCACTCATAGCTAGGGTTATCAAACATGGATTTCCTCCCAAATCATGGCAACCAAGCTTTGATACCAAATGTTGGAAATATGTAGCCATATAGACTAACTCTTCATAACCCAATAAGAGATTAAATGTGCAACATAACCATAAATCCACATGAAAAAGAAATGGACAATCATATCATCAATGGTGACACAAGATATACCTTGGGAAAACCCTCATAGAGGGAAAAACCTAGCCTCCAAAAGCATGCATCTCTCATGTATTATTCAGCAATAAAACAACAAATACATATGTAGAGATCACCTTTGAAACATCAATCTCTCTCTACATGCACTCCATGTGAACAAGCATGTAACCATACATCACATGCCATGCTTCAAACCCTCACATAGACAACCTGCAAGAGAAGCTACAAACCTAGCCAACAAGCTCAACAACCAAGTCTACCTCAATGACTACCCATGTGTTTGCTTTTATAGACATAAGCTCACACAAATACAATATGTGGTATTGTAATACCATTTTCCCCAAAACCATGTGTCTACAAAACCATTGACCCCACATTTGATTATTGGTACTAAGTTTTCCCAAATAATTAAATAATTAAAAATAAAGTAATTAACCCTATGCTACATACAATGATTACAAGTGGCATCCAAATAAATATCTAATGTGGCTAAACACATCACATGATGCACCACAATTAAATATTTATTTTACATAATAAAATAATACCAATGTTATAAAAGGTGTACAACACACCTACTCCAACACACATGCTAAGCTAGAGAGGAGGAAAAAATCTGCTTTTATTGCTGATTTTGAAGAACATATTTGATTTTTAGGGATTTTTTATGTTTTTACAATTTTTTTAAGTTTTTACGATTTTCTAATTTTTTTTTCCTGAAGATTTTACAAAGGCTTGATTTGACACTCCTTGAGGCCTTTAGAAGACCTATGTTGAAGATATTTACACCCTTGCCCCCTTGCATGGGGAGACTTGCGCACTTGATTACATAGTTTTGCTCTTTTGACTTGTTGGAAGAGTGACTTATGCTCAAACATTATTTTATACTTATTGTTACAAGACCTAATTGGATGAGACCTACACATAGCTTTAGTTGAAATCTTATACTTCACTTTCCCTTTTGTGCATATGGTTGGTTAGAGCTTTTATTTTGCTTATGAGAATGCATATTAAGGTGATCACATATTGATGATGCAATTTGTTTTTGTCTTTTTCTTATATGAATGACATGCGATGTGTTGGGATGTGATTCACAAATATGAAATACAAAGTACTATATTCTAAGTGCTATGAATGCCATGATGTTATGACATGTTTGATTGCTTTTGATTTTCTATGATGGCATGAATGTAGGTGGAACAAACAATGTGGCTGCTCTTAAGTAGGATTTTTTTACCTGGGTGATTGCAAGTTAACTTGGTATAAAGAGACTTATTGATCTTTGGGATGGGATTAGGGACTCAAGTGGGAGCGGGGAGGAGATGGAATGCTTTTGAATTTTGAGCTTTGTTGGATCCTGAACACTGATCCTTATCTAGACAAAACAGTTTGACAAGCTTTCAACTTGGACAAGTAGCAAATTTTATTGGTGTTTGCTAGACTTAGATCATAGATGGCAAACAAGATAGACCCGAGGTAAAGGAAATAGGAAAAAATAAGGGTCCCAAGATAGAAAACAGTCCTAAAGATTATTAGACTATTGGCTTTGCCAAGCTAGTGCATGTGTGTGCTTTGTACCTTTCTCTCTTATTTCCTCTTATAGAATGTCACCCTTGAAGCTTCGAGCTTAGATTTATCTCCACCCAAGGATATGGACATTCAACAATCTTCTCTCTATCACTCTTTTTTTTGTATTTTCTGGAATGCCTCACTTGGTTGTCTCTTTGTTTTTTTTTGAATTTTTGACTTTTATGGAAATGAATGCTTTTGAGCTTTGTATATACAATAACCTTGATCTCTATATTCTCACTTTTCTCATTACTCTTATTTTTTTGATCACTCATCTTTTTATTCACTCGTATTTTGGATTGCTTCCTTCAGAGTTTTGATCCACCTGACATTTTTGGCTTGGAAAGATAAGGGGTTGAGCACCACCAAAAGTCTTCATAGTCTAATTGGACTTCCTTTCTACTAGGAAAGCATGGGGAAGGTCTACTTGCAAGCTTCCTTTGAACATTGTGGGTTTGAATACTGACTTCGCTTAGACTTAACAACATGAATTGTTAAGACTGGGATCAATGTAGATCTAAGAGCTAGGCTTTGATTAAAATCATTGGATAATGTGAATAGGGGAATAATGACAAGAAGTAAACATGAATTGCTATGGGATCTTAAAGGCTCAAAAGGTCAATCTGTACCTAAGCAACCTTAAACTCCTTACTAGGACAAAAATCGAACAAGAGCATGACACTCACGAAATGCATGATGGAACAAAATGAAGAATGCAAAATTTTGATCTTTCATGATTTTATGCTTTTTATGGATTTTTGAATTATTTGATTTTTTTTGGATTTTATAGGCCTTTACAATGTTTTCAGATGTTGAACTCTTCTCCTTCCATAATGCACAAGAGGTAGTGTTGTTTCTGACATCCTCCTTAACTACGTATGGACCTATCCAATTTGGTCTAAACTTTGCTTGAAAGTCTTTGCAAGGACACTCGAAGACTTGGTGTGAAAATGTCTTTGTATTCCGTGAAATGTTTTGTGTACTCACATATTTTATTGTTTGATGATTTTCCCCCTAGCTTTATCATTTTTTGTTCTTGTTGAGTTTCATTTCTTGTTTCAAACTTTTGAGGGGCAAATGAGGTTGGTGTTGACTCTCCTAGTTTTTGTGTGGGTTTTGGTTCTCCTTCTTTAGTCGTGATTTCAATCATATGAATGTTTATGTTTGGCTCCATTAGAATGGCCACTAAATTGAATGGAGCATAAGACTTTGAGTGGGGATAGAAGGGGAATTCTCCTATTGCTCCCTTTCCTATACATTTTGAGGTCTTGGCTACATTTGCAATTTATTTTGATGTCTCTCCTTTTTCAAAAGTGTTGATTTTTGAGTCACTAGAGGTTTCCATGGTCTTTCCCCTCTTTTTGACTTGTTCAACTCTATAAAGGCTGAAAGGATCAAAATCTCCTTTGATGAAACAGGTTTGTCCCATGTGTGAGAAGTGTATTTCTTGAAATAGTGTGGATGGAACAACTCTCATCCTATGGATCAAAGCTCTTCCTAGGATCATGTTGTAAGTGGTTTCTTCATTGATGACATAAAATTTAGTTGGGAGGGTTTTGGGACCCAATTTGGTTTGAATATTAACCTTACCCATGGTTTAAGTTTTTGGGTTACCATGAATTCTAAGGATGGAAGTTTCTTTTATGATTCAAGTCTCATCATAACCCATTCTTTGAAGAAGAGAGAAAGAGACTATGTTGATTGCAGACCCATCATCGATCATTACATGTTTAATGGAATAGTCATGAACTTGGACTATCAGATAGAGGGAGTGATCACCTTGTTTAGCTATGTCATTGTCTGAAGGTAAATTTAAGAACACTTTTCACTTGGAGTGTTTTGAACTAGATGGCTTAGATCTAAGGCATCGAGAAGAGCATTCTTGTGTGTAGGAGAACTTTGAGAAGTTCTAACATGTGAGAAAAATTTGAATTGTTGGAGGTGTCATGTGGATGTTCTAGTCCTTGGGTGACATAAATTTCTCAATCTTTATCTAATTACACAAGACCTAAGGAGGTTTGATCAAAGGCATTTTGATGGATTTTGGGACTAAGTTCCTCATCTTATGAGAATGTGTCCATGAATGTTTATCGTTGATGTTTTAGGAGGTTTGATATGAAGTGACAGTACCCCTGATATGACTTGATCTCATGCCCCCTTCTCTTGTGAAATAAGTAATATTTATCATGATTGTGATCTTGAGGTTAATGATGATTTTTTTTGGATTGAGAATTGAGCACTAATATTATTCAAAAAAAGTAGATACCAGTTTTTACAAAAAGGCAGTAAATGCCTTAGGACTACAACTTACATCAATCCAAAACCTGTTTCTTCCTAATATACCATAGTTTTAAACATTAAAAACTATAAAATATATTAGAAAGAGTTCTATTCATCATAAGGAACCTCTATATGAAAAAGAAAACTTTTTCTATCTTTTGAAGTTTGTTTCAGACTTTAGTATTTAGACTCCAACTCAATGATCCTAATTATCAGCAACATTAGCAGCCTGGTTTGCATCCATTTCTCTATCTTCTATATTTCTTCCATCCTCTGCTTATGGTCTGTACTGATCAACCACCTGAGATTCTTCTACACCTTCAATGTATGGGTAAAACTAGCCTTGACTATCATCTAACTCAATCCCCTGCCTGGATCTGTCCATTTCCACTCTTTTGAACTCTAGCCTGGGGTCATCAAACTAGTTACCTTCATTCTCCCAGACATGTTGCCTATTATCACTGTTCTTGAAGGAGTCTAACCCAGGGAGAGCTCCAATTTTTGGTGAGATTTTTAATTGTTCTGAATTTAAACTGTAGTTCTACCCAAAATTTTCTAGCTGTTTGTAGAGTTCACTCTCTGCCTTTTCCAACTTCCTTAGTTCACTGTATACTTTTTGAAAATTGGAATAGGAGTTGAAGAAATTTTCCACAATTTTCCTTGGTCTCTTTGCATAGAAGTCAGTCTCTTTAATATCTTCCTTATAAACCATTGTACCTATTTCTACTAGCTCCTTAAACCTGCCAAGAGAAAGTTCCATTGAAACCATGACTTGTTCAAAGAAATTAAAAAGTGTGAGATCCCAGAGAATCCTAGTGAGTCCTCTTTCCTTGCCAAGAAATATCTCTTCATTCCTTTTTTTCCATAGAAACCATAATATTTCAACAGACATTATAAACCAAAAATAATTACTGCCTGATTTAAGACCAATAACTTGACCACACAAAATTTATTTCTTTATTTCATTAAGAGAGGAAGACCATTTATCAATATTACCCATAAAAAAAGACCAGACATATTTGGCATAAAGACATTGAAAGAAAATATGATTCACAGTTTCAAGATCCCCACACAATGGATAGACAACATATTCTAGACCCAAACTTAACTTGTTCAAAATAAGCAACCACTTGAACGAGGCTTTTTTTGGTTCCAAAACTCTAGACCACATCAATTTAAAGACTATTTAAATCAACATCTAAAAAGGAGTCAGTCCAGGAGACTTTGATGTGATGGAATATATCCTTTGTGTTTGTCAACATCTTATAAATCATATTTGGTTTGGATTGATCAAAGGGGGTCCCATCCTTCCAAATTAACAATGTCAACTTATCATCACTTTCTACTATGGTTTTACACCTTAGTTTGGAGAGTAGTGCTTTATCAATAGTAGAGAAAGTTATAAAAAAAATCTTGTTTAAGTTATATTGGCTCTGAATTTGATCACAAGTTTTTGGCTGGCCTTGTCTAAAAAGGTCTACAAGAATTCTTAGACCCTTGTTATTACATTTTCTTACTGAACAACCTTGCAAAAGAGCTAAAGGTTTACCCTTGTGGAAAATATTCCACCAAATTTCTCCTTTATCCAAAATTTCTCCTTTATCCCAGTTGATAGCTTCTCTATCCATTATCAAAGGCTTAACCAATTCCCATGCCTTCCAAATACTGGCAAAAATAGCAGACCCTCCTAGTTTAGACAGAGTATCCCCAAACAGTGCATCATAAAAGCCTAATTTCCCCCATTTTTTCTTCTTTATCGGAATAGAATTACCAATATTATGTCTAATTAGGATTTTCCAGGGTTGATTCCCTGTTAGGGCATTGGTGATCCATTTGGAGGCAAGGGCCATTCCTTGGATTCTCAGGTTTTTCAATCCAAGGCCACCCATCTCTTTGCTAACACAACACCAATCCCATTTAACAAGATGCCTCTTAGGAGTACCTTTACCGTCAGACCATAAGAAGTCCCTTATCAATTTGTGGATGATATCAAATTGGTAGTTAGCAAACAACCACATAGACGAATAAAAAACTAAGTATGCAGAGAGAATTTTTTGGCAGACCTGTTGTCTCCCAGCCAAGGATAGGTGCATCCTATTCTAGTTTTTAAGCTTCCTCTCAATTTTTGTAAAAATCCATTGCCACATAGATTTAATTGTTGGATTCACAGCAAAAGGAATTCCAAGAAATCTAACATGCATTGAAGGACCTCCCCATTGCCATTTGTCTCTTTTAAACCAATTGGGGCTAACTTCATCCCAAGACAAAAAGATAGATTTAAGAAATGAGATTTTAGCCCCTGAAGCCAGGCAATAGGTGTCCAATCTTTTTTCCAGATTCTCCATTTCTTCTTTTTCTATTCTAGGAAAGAGGGCAGTATCATCTGCAAATTGCACATTAAGAAGCTTGTCCCCATTAGGCAGGGATATCCCCTTGAGAGGTTAATGATGATTGTTGTGTGACTACTGGTTGATTTTCAGGGGATAGTTGTTGAAATTTTGGTTCCCCAAATTTGTATGATTGTGGTAGTCACAGTTATTGTTGTTTCTAGATGTTGAAGTGTTTGTTGACACATCTATGTCTTGGTTGTTTGTCAAAGATTCGTTATTTCTATCATTGTTTATCAGCCTTCCATTGACATCATACTCCCTTCTTCCGCTATCAATAGCAGCTTGGTCAATTCTAAGGGCACTTTTGAGTGCTTCTTCATATGATTTGTAAGGGATTTTTTGAACCCTTTCTTGTATGTCATTGTTGAGAGCATGTAAGAAGATATCACAAAGTTCCTTATGATCCATGTTTGGTGTGCTCGTTGAAGAATAGAGATCTTTCCTCCATTGTGTGATAAAATGTGTGACTGACTCATTTTCTTCTTGTTTGATTATTAAAAATTATTGCATTCTTGTCTTTGTAAAAATATTTGCTACCACCCCATCCCAAGGAAGGAGTTCTCACACTACCATGATGTAAGCCTTGACATTAGAGTTGGGATCATTCTCTCTTTTAAATTTTGGAAGCTCGGGGAGAGGATGGGGTAGCATTATCTAACGAATGTTCTAGTCAAGAGGCTCCTTTAAATACTCAAGGTATGTTCTTAAGAGGGGGTTATATGTAGAGGATTTTATTCCTCCAAAACATTAGGCCTTCAGGTGGAGCTTGTTGAGCTTGTTGAAAGGGGATACTAGATTGTTGATATCTTGAAAAAGTTGGATGATTAGATGGCATCATGTTTATGTTTTGAAGTTTGGGTGGGATCATTTGTGGTTGATTTTGTGTCATAGGAATCCCACCTATTTGATTGAGACTTGTCATGTTGGATGATGAAGGCAAGGGAGGCACGAATGCTTCGTTAGCTATGTCATGAGAATGGAAGTTTAAATGAGGGGTATTTTGTGTTGCCCCTTGGTTTGATTGGAACTTGTCAATGAAATGATTTCCCTATGCCCTAGGTTTCTCTTGAATTTTTCTTTGACAAACTTGTCCAATATTTATAGCTTCAAGGGTCTTGATTCATTGGACCAAATTTTCTATAAGGTATGTGAGTGAGGCTTCCTCCATTCTTTGAGTTTTACAACCTTGAGATGGATTACTTTGCATCGGGGTTTGAGTGACCCCACTTTTTCCTTTTGATGATTCTTGACATGTCACGAGTATTTTATCTTGATGTGCCGCATGGGGGGTTTTTTGTGTCCAACAAGCTTCGTGTAGGCTTTTCTTTTGATGGCTCACCTCATTGTCCATTTGGGTGGCCATTTTTGTATGGATTGTTATGGGTTTGTCTTGTTCATGGATCTCAAACTGAACACTCACTTGGCATGTTTTGATTTGGGCAATGTCATGGGGATATTGTTGGATCCCCTTTGAGTCTTTCAAGATTGATTGATTTGAGATTAAAGCTATTGGATATGAACATGTGCTAATTTCATTGGAGGGGTGATTCCCCTAAACTTTGTGTGATTTTGTCCTAGTTTTAGGGTGTAGGAAACACCACAAAATGAATGAAATTGAGATGGACATGAAAGATGAACATGGAATGAAAAAGCACATGGAAACCCAAAAGATCCCATCAGAAGTTTTTGATCTTTTTAGATCAGGTTCACCAAAATATGTGGTGAATCCAACAGATGTGACAATGATGCTAGAAATAGGATCCAAGCAATGCAAACACAAAAAACATAACCAAACATTTTTGCTCTTCATTCTGGGTTCACCAAAATATGTACACATGACTCAGTAGCTCGGAGCGTTTGACTTGGTTTTGGCGAGCACATGGACCCCTCTACTTGCTACAGGGTGAACCTCCATGTCACTCTCGCTCTTGTGGAAGTAGCTAGTCGAGAGGAAGTGAGACATGGGGGCGGTCCTGCTTGCTTGAGATCTGGACTTCACGGAGAGTGGTTGGTCGGTCCTGGGGCCTTTCTTGCATATTGATTTTGATATGGTGCTATGTGATCATTGTAATTGAAATAAATATGTGACCCAAAGGGTCACTAGTTACTATTCTCCTATTTAGATTATGAAGATTCCAATGTTGAGTTGGTTTATGATTTCTCTCATTTATGCTTCTGTCAAGTTGGAGTTGTTCTTCAAATCATTGGATGATGACTCGTGTTTGGAGTTATCTCAACCTATATTGTTGTTCTTGGATCGTTAATTGATCATGTTGTGGCCTTGAGTGAATCTCCTCATTCTCTTTGAGGAATCCACTCGTCTCTAAGTCCAAGGCACATTTGTGACCCCAACCCAAGAGAGAGTTGGTTGGAGTTGACCTCGATTTGACTTAGGGTTTATGACCTAAGGTTTAACTTGCTTAGCTTTGCGTTGGTTGAGTAGTGTTGACCTCATGATGAAATCAAGGGATTGACTAATGTTGACTTCGTGATGAAATTGAGGGTTTGCAATCTCCTTGTGATGCTAATGTTTTTGTTATTTTTTAGTTTTTATGAATGTATGCAACCTAGATGAATGCAAGACAATATTTTTGTGCTTTTTTTGGAATTTTATGAAAAGGAAAGTGTTTTTTTAATCTAGAAATTGAAATATGTATGCAATCTAAAATGGGTTTACCTAATGCAATTTGATCTATGTTTTTTACTTTTCTTGATATTTTGGATCTAATTACTCTAAGAACTGAAATTGCCTTAAAACAAACTAAACTAATGATGCAATGTACTTGAAGTAAACTAATCTATCAGTAGAATTCTATCTATCCTATCAAGGAAATTGCAACATCCAATTACTATTCCCAAGAGCGATTTTAAGATTAGCTAATTACTATCAAACTGAAAAAAAAAACATTAAAGAACCTGGAATGTGAGATGCATGAGCCTCCACTACCCTCAAGAATCCTTGTATTGGCAATCTCTTCATCCTCTTGTGGAAATGAGGATCTCCTCTTGGCAACAATAGGGAAGGGATGCAAAAGAGCTTTAGAAAGCTACAAACGTGAGCTAATGAGCACTATGGCTTGCAAATGGGTTGTGTATCGACGCGATAAGAAGCTTTTAACAAAGCTTGGGTGGAAAAACAATGAAACGAAAGGCTTGTAAGTCATGTAGAAGCATATGGATGCTATGTGAAGAGTAAACCTTGCAAAGATTGGATGCACAAATGAAATTGCCTCCCAAAAGGAGGAGCTTTGAAGATATGCAATAACAAAAGCTAATGCAAGGAAAGCTTGGAAGTTTTGAAATACTAAAGAAAGAAGACGCTCAAGGGCCTACGAAGAAGCTTGAAAAAACTTGTGAAGAAGAGGAGAGTATTCTCCAACTTGGAAAATAATGAAGAGGGGAGGGGTATTTATAGGTTTGAAGGACTCATGAAAGGTGGGAGAGATTTAAGAGTTAACTCCCTTAATTGAAGAGTTAATAGGCTTGATTGAGGAGTGAACTAGATTGTGTTGGAATAAGGTGCCATTAACCTTGTAAATTCCAAAATTGTATTTTATTCCATTTATTATTTGTTATTTGTAATTACCCATAAGGGAATGAGGTAGTCTCATTGATAGTTATAATTTCAGAGTTACTGGCGGCAGTTACAGAGTGACTTTTACTATTGGTAAATGTAAAAAACTCATGGTAAATGAGGATAGGCGTGCTCCCTTAAGGAATATACTATTTTTGGCATGTATGACAACTGTCATAATGTTTGGTGAGTGAATCTATGACAACTACAAGTTGTCATAAGATTATGTGATTCTATGACACATATGATGGATATGTTAGTTGTATATTTGCTATATTTAGCCCAAGGTTCCTATCTTGGAAAGATACTCTTTTTTGGAATCTATGATGGTTATGATGCATCATAAGATGTTGTAAGAGGCCAGATTTAGTCTTGGGCCCCCAACCTTTGCATGGCTATTTTTGGACAAGTGTAAGATGCTTGTAAGATGGTAATTAATGTTTACAGGTTGGAGAATCTTAGGAGAGAGAAGGTGAATGCCTAATATGAGTTAGAAAATGTTTCTATAAGTATTTTCCATGTATTAGTTGTTGTAATACAGATTTTAGGTTCTCAGGTGTTGCCAGAATGCTATCAGATTGAAGACTGGTGGAGAGAGATGAAGTGTTGTTGTATTGTAAATCATTTTCAGATTAATACAAACATTGGGCCTCTTTCCTGTGTGGAGTTTTTTACCTGAAAGGGTTTTCTCCACGTTAAACATTATGTTATGTGTTCATATTTCTGATTTTACATTTCTGTGAAGCATAGTTTTGTTTTTGTGTTACAATCTCCATTAATAACACACAGTTAAAGATTGCTGAAATTTATTTTGAATCAAATTTCTTGAATTAGATTTCCATTGAAGTAGTGTTGCTTTCATTTCTAACATTTGGTATCAAAGCCTAAACCATCTTTGACTCTTGGGTGGTAGTGTGGAAGCTATAGCTACAGTGGGACATTTGGTTGTGTTTGTTTTGCAGATCTTGTGTTGTTATTATGGCTGCATCCACCGTTACATCAACCTCTTGATTGGACATTGAGAAGTTCAATGGAATGGGGTATGAGTTGTGGAAGCTAAGAATGGAAGATTTGTTAGAAGAAAGAAACCAATGGTTGGCTGTCCAAAAAGAGAAGAAACCTAACGATGTCTCTCAAGATGAGTGGGATAGACTGGATAAGAAGGCATGAGGAACCATCCGGTTGTGTCTTTCAGACTCTGTCCTGTTGAATGTCGCAAAGGAAGAGATTGCATACAAGTTGTGAAAATGGTTGGGTGAGATCTATCAAGCCAAGAGTATGGTAAATAAAATTTATTTAAAAAGAAAATTATTTTCCATGAAAATACAAGAAGGTGAATCAGTTGCAGAGCATTTAAATTCTTTTAGTTTGTTAGTGAGTCAGCTTGATTTAGTAGATGTTGAGGTTAGTGAGGAAGATAAATGTATCTTACTTCTTTGTTCTTTACCTGAGTCTTAGGAGAATGTTATCCTTGCTATCACTGCTAAACTTGCGGATCTGAAGTTGGATTCTCTTGTTTTAGTGCTACTGTCACAGGAATTAAGGAAGAATAGTTCAGATAGTTCAGGGGATGCTCTCAGTGTCAGGGGAAGGTCTAAGGAAAGAGGACCAAAAGGAGATCAAAAAGGGGGCTAAGGACAAGTCCAAGGGCTGGTCTAAGACTCCTGGTAAAAAGAACAGAGTTAAGTGTTGGAACTGCGGTAAAAGGGGACATGTGAAGGAGTGTAGAAACCCCAAGAAACAGTGGGAGAGTGCTTCAGATAAGTCCTCGAATGCAGGTGAAGAAGTTTTACTTTCTGCATGTAATGTTGTTTCTAAAGAAAACTGGTTGGTTGACTCAAGATGCTCATTTCATATGACTCCGCATAAGGAATGGTTCTTCTCATATGAAGAATATGATGGAGGTAATATCTACCTTGGTGACAACTCTACATATCTGATTGTCAGGAAAGGAAAGGTATTGTTGTGTTTTAGTGATGGGAGGATTAAAACCCTCCCTGGTGTTTTGCATGTTTTTGGATTAGCTAGAAATATGATTTCAGTTTTGAAGTTGAATGATTTGGGAATGCGTGTGACATTTGACAAGCATGGTTGCAGATTAGTGAGAGGGAACTTGGTGGTAGCGAAGGGGAAGAGATTCGGAAGCCTGTTCAAACTTGAAGCCACTACAGTTTTTAATGCCTCTTATGTATCTGAGGCTAATACTAAAAATACATGTATGTTGTGGCACCGTAGATTGGTCCACACAAGAAATAATGTATTAAAAACTATTAAGAAAAAATTTGTTGGATGGTTTCTCCTATTCTGATGAGCACTTTGATTTATGTGAGCATTGTGTGTTTGGTAAATAAAACAGAAAATCATTTCCTTCAGGAAGCAAAAGAGCAAAAGAGAAGTTAGAGATTATTCATACGGATGTGTTTGGACCTGTGGATAATGAATCTATCAGAAAATCTTGTTATTTTGTAACCTTCATTGATGATGTATCCAGATTTACATGGATTTATTTTATGAAGCATAAATCTGAAGTTTTCGCTAAGTTTAAGGAATTCAAAATCTTAGTAGAGAACCAATTAGGTTTAAAGATAAAAATATTAAGATCTAACAATGGAGGGGAATATTGCTCTAAGGAATTTGATGAGTTTTGCAAGCATGTAGGTATATCAGACAAAAGACAACTCCATATACACCACATCAAAATGGTGTTGTAGAAAGGATGAATCGAACAATTATGGAAAGGGCCAGAAGTATGCTTAGTGATGCACAATTGGATAAATGATTTTGGGTAGAGGCTATGTGTACTGCTTTCTACTTGATAAACAGACCTCCTTGTAAGGCTCTTGATTCGACACCTTATGAAGTGTGGACAGGTAAGAAACCTTCTATTTCACATTTAAGGGTTTTTGGTTGTGAGGCTTTTGTTCATGTGCCTAAGGAAAAGCAATCTAAGTTGGATCCAAAGGCTAAAAAGTGTACATTCATTAGATATGGTGATAATGTGAAAGGTTATAAGCTTTGGAATCCACTAACCCGCAGGATTATCTTTTCTAGAGATGCTATTTTTAGGGAACTTAGAGCTATTTCTGAACCTGAGCAGCCAAAAGAAAAAGATGAAAAGGTAAAGAAGGTGCACTTTGATTTAGAGCAGCAAGATGCACCTCAAGAAGAATAGAATGATGGATTGGGGGGTGAAGAAGAAGAAGAAGAAGATTCGAGTAGTTCTGATGAAGATGAATCTGTTGTGACAGAAGAAGTCGATACAGATGATCATGCAGAAGAACGAGTAGAGTCTCTTACTCCACCCTTGAGGAGATCCACAAGACAACAGAATCCAGTTGACAGGTATAGTCCACCAAATTTTCATTATGTATATGCTTTATTGAGTACTAATGATGAACCTAGATCCTACAGGGAAGCTATTTCTGCAGATGATAGTGAGTCTTGGTAGCTAGCCATGCAGGAGGAGATGATGGCTTTAGACTCTTGTAACACCTGGGATCTTGTTCATTTGCCCAAAGGAAGAAAGGCCATAAGATGTAAGTGGGTCTTCAAGAAGAAGTTTGGAGCAGACGGGTCATTGGAGAAGTACAAGGCTAGATTGGTAGCCAAGGGTTACTCCCAGAGAGAGGGAGTTGATTTTGGTGAGATATTCTCTCCTGTTGCTAAATTGACTTCTATTAGATTTCTCTTATCCATTGCTGCAGCTTATGATTGGGAGATTGAGCAAATGGATGTTAAGACTGTGTTCTTACATGGAGATGTTGAAGAAGAAATTTATATGCAACAACCTATAGGTTTTAAGGTAAAAGGAAAAGAACATTGGGTTTGTAGGTTAAAGAGGTCTCTTTATGGTCTGAAACAATCCCCCAAAATATGGTATCAAAAGTTTGATTCATTTATTTTGAAATTGGATTTTGTTAGAAGTGAAGAGGATCATTGTGTTTACATTCATTGTGTTGATGATTCTATATTGGTTATTGCTTTGTATGTTGATGACATGTTTTTCAGCAATACTAAGGGTATGGTCAGTGAGCTTAAAGCCCAACTTTCAGGTGCATTTGAGATGAAGGATCTTGGTACTGCAAGGTATATTCTGGGAATGGAGATTAGGAGGGACAGAGTTAACAAAAATCTTTGGTCGTCACAAAGCAAGTATGTGAATACTATTGTGCAGAGGTTTAGTTTGTAGGACTGTAACTTAGTTAGAGTTCCTTTACCCATTGGTACTAAGCTTTCATTAGATATGTGTCCAAAGACTGAGGATGATCTTGAGGATATGTCTAATGTGCCATATGCTAGTGCTATAGGGAGTTTTATGTATGCAATGGTTTGCACTAGACTAGATATTGCCCAAGCAGTGGGAGTTTTGAGCACATTTATGTCTAACCCTAGTAGACAGCATTGGAACTATGCGAAGATGGTGTTTAAATATCTTGTAGGTACTCCTGACCATTGTTTGGTTTATTCTAGTACTGATAGTGTTGATAAATCTTTGGACATATAAGGTTTTGTTGATGCAGATTGGGCAGGTGACTTGGATAGTCGAAGGTCCACTAGTGGCTATGTGTTTACTCTGTTTGGAGGTGCAGTGAGTTGGATGAATAAGAGGTAGCCCACAGTTGCTTTGTCCACCATAGAAGCAGAGTATATGGCTGCCACTCATGTCTCTAAGGAGGTAGCTTGGTTGAGGAGACTGTGTACAGGTATTGGTTTTGATTGCAAAATCATTCAGATTGGTTGTGATAGCCAGAGTGCTATCTGTTTGGCCAAGAATCCCATGTATCATGCTTGAACTAAGCATGTTGATATTCAGTATCACCTTGTTCGAGAGTTGGTTGCAAATGGACAGATTGAGCTAAAAAAGATAGACACTCAGGAGAATGCTGCAGATTCATTGACCAAACCTGTGAGCACAGAAAAGTTTGTATGGTGCAAAGAGGCCATGGGCCTTATTTCTAGTGCCTGATTTTTTTTTTTTCATTTATTTTCCTATGGGTTGATTTACAATGTATAATGTCAAGTGGGAGAATGTTGGAATAAGGTGCCATTAACCTTGTAAATTCTAATAATGTATTTTATTCCATTTATTATTTGTTATTTGTAATTACCCATAAGGGAATGAGGTAGTCTCATTGACAGTCGTAATTTCAGAGTTACCGACGGCAGTTACGGAGTGACTTTTACTATTGGAAAATGTAAAAAACTCATGGTAAATGAGGATAGGCATGCTCCCTTAAGGAATATACTATTTTTGGCATGTATGACAACTATCATAATGGTTGGTGAGTGAATCTATGACAGCTGTAAGTTGTCATAAGATTCTGTGATTCTATGACGCATATGACGGATATGTTAGTTGTATATTTGCTATATTTAGCCCAAGGTTCCTATCTTGGAAAGATACTCTTTTTTAGAGTCTATAACAGTTATGATGTGTCATAAGATGTTGTAAGAGGCCAGATTTAGTCTTGGGCCCCCAACCTTTGCATGACTATTTTTGGACAAGTATAAGATGCTTGTAAGATGGTAATTAATGTTTACAGGTTGGAGAATCTTAGGAGAGAGAAAGTGAATGCCTAAGATGAGTTAGAAAATGTTTCTATAAGTATTTTCCATGTATTAGTTGCTGCAATACAGATTTTAGGTACTCGGGTACTGCCAGAATGCTATCAGATTAAAGATTGGTGGAGAGAGATGAAGAGTTGTTGTATTGTAAATCATTTTCAGATTTATACAAACATTGGGCATCTTTCCTGTGTGAAGTTTTTTACCTGAAAGGGTTTTCTCCACGTTAAACATTGTGTTATATGTTCATATTTCTGATTTTGTATTTCTGTGAAGCATAGTTTTGTTTCTTTGTTACAATCTCCATTAATAACACACAGTTAAAGATTGCTGAAATTTATCTTGAATCAGATTTCCATTGAAGTAGTGTTGCTTTCATTTCTAACAGATTGATTAGGGAGTGAACAAGACAATATAGCTTATCACTGAAGCAAACATGGAGTTAGCAAGAGTGCATGAGTTGACAAGTAGAGATCAAAAGGAGTTAATTATGCTACTTGGAAGCTCGGAATAATTAACTCTATGTTTAGGCCAAAACTCATGCAAACAAGAAGAAAAATGGGTCAAATAAGAGGTTTTTCGCGTCCAAAACTTGATTTTTTTCATGGCTGGGAATGACGGTAGGGTCGCCCATGGTTCACCCCTTTTTCCAGTCTTGATCACCCAAGGGTGACCCATAGAGGGAGGTCCTGAGTTGGAATACAAGGCTGAAAATGGTTTGTTAGGTGAAGAGGAGGTGAACTGTTTATAAAAACCAATCAAAAGGTGGTCAAAAACCAAATCTCCTCTCGAAAAAGTCAAATCTCCTAGGGAAGATTCTGAAATAATAGGGGAAGATTTGTCCTAGTTGACTAAAATTGAAAATTGAAAGTTGGATATGGCTTGGAAGGTCCTCTAGAGGGCTCCTAGGGGTGGGGTTGGATGGAAACACTAACAAAAGGTCAAATCACAACAAATGGATGAATACAAGACTTAGAGACAAAGTCACAAGAATAAAAAATAAGAATTGACAAGTGTCAAAAAGCATTGAAAGTGGGGAAAAGGTTAGTACAACAAAGGGAAAACAAAGAGAGGAGTGAAAACTCATATGTTACAAAGAGAATTGCTGCTAAGAGGGCATTATTTCATGCTTACATATGTGTGGCAAGGATTACGACTCATCACGAGGTCCTCTTGGAGGTTGTGCCTAATTTTGGTGCTTATAGAACCTTTGAACTCTTTACAAATATTTTTTAGTGAATTGGTGATTTGGCGAACCTTTAAACTTTCAAACTTCTCTTTTTAAAATGTCTTTTTTTAATGAAATGTAAGGTTGGCAAATCTTATATTTTGCAGAAAGGCAAGCTCCTCCATTGATTCGATAAATATTCACACCTTTAAACTCCTTTTCGAAGTTTTCTCTAGTTTTTGAACTTGAATTTTTATCGAAAGTGCAAAGTTTTCTGGTAAATCAAAGATTTATAGAACTTTTGAACTCTTGAGCACTTCTTTCATTATTTGTGACCAAATTTAGAAGCTTCAAGGCAAAGATGAATGCTTCATAAGCCAAATCTTCATTTGAAGATCAAACAACCAAAGTGGATAGGGCGATCAAGGCGATCAAAATGATCAAATGGACCAAAGTAAAGAGAGCAAAGAAGACAAGGATGTGCCTGTTTAATTTCATTATTTCCTTTTTTGCAACAAACTTTATAAAGTGGACTTCATTATTATTATTTCATATATTTTGTAAAGTTTATTTTATTGGTTCTTTTCAAGAAGTTGTTACATGTAAGCAGTTTCATTTTTGAACTCTATATATAGTCTTGCAAGATGTAGAAGACAAATTTTTTCGCAAACTTTATTTTTTGCAATTGATCACTTAGATTATTCTATAAATCTTTGAAGAGGGTTTCTGATATTTCTGCAAAGACTTTGAAGTGAATTTTGATAATGAAAATAAGGATGTTTTGGACTTTGAGCTACATGTTTTGATAGTGTGCGTTCTTCTTATGTTGATTGTGCATTTATTCATATTGGAATAATCTTTATTTAATTATGGAGATATCATTGATTGATTTTCATTTTATGTTGGCTCATCATTTAGATATTCTTTTTCTTATGTCAAGGAATTCAGATGGTGATTTGATGTTTTTAGTTTATAGTTTTTGTTGATGATAGTTATTTTGTTCATGAGGCTTTGTACTCATTTCAAGATTATACATATATTTTTAGAAAAATCTCCTTTCCTACTTTCAGGTTAAAAGCATACCCCACTTTTATTTCAGTTTTATCATACGAGGGAGTTGCCCCTCCAAATGCAGAGGAAGGTTGTTGATCAATGCACAACCTATCCAACTGTTAGTAAATATGCCACTATCACTAGGTGAGTCATATTTGAAAACATAGTGACAAATTTGTTTACTAACAGTTGTTAAGCTAGAGTTTGACAAAGATTATGATAGAATGTGATGGAGCTTTATTCTAAAAGTGCTTCAATGACTGGGTTTTGGACCTAAGATGTGTAAACATGTTGAGATACTATTTAATGAGGCCAATGCACATATTGTTATTAATAACTACTTGACTGATTCCTTTGCCCTACAATGCTCAATCAAGTAGGGTTGTCCATTATCTCCTTTTTTATATCTTCTTATAGCTGATGCTTTTGGTTACTTATTGCAAAAAGCAAATAAAATGAGATTGATAAAGGGCAATTCCATCCCCATTAATGTTGTTGTGATCAACTCACATTTTGTTGATGATAGTATGCTTTCTTTTCATAATTCTAAAAAGGAGATTAATAATGTTTTGGACATCCTAAACTTATATTGTTCCATTTTTGGTTTTCAATTAGCACATCATAAAATTGAATTTTTCATGGTTCAATCTGATCTGATTCCATAGTGGATTCCTAAAGAATGGAAACATATAAAACATGAGCAAATTACACGTTATCTTGGTATTCCATTTGGGCTAGGTGTTTCTCTTTCCCAAAAGTGGAGTTGGTTTATTAACAAACTAAAAAACAAGCTTTTTGCTTGGGGAAACAAATTTCTGACATTAGTTGGCAAGTTTCAAGTATATTCCTTGCTTCCCATGTTTATTACTCCTCATGTCAGATGCCTTCCAATAAAGGATATGAGGATTTTAACAAAATCATTCATCAAATTTTGTGGTCTAACTGGGAAGGTAAAGGTGGTTATTAATAAACTTCTTGGTCACATCAATTGTTTACAACCAAAATCTAAAGGTGGTTTGGGTATTTTGGATCCCAAGACACAAGGTATGTGCTTGTCTCCTAAATGGATAATCAGAGTTATTTCAGGGGAAGAACCATGGAAAATATTGGTGCATCATCGTATCAACCTTATTGCGGTAAAAGGGAAATGTCACTCAGTCAAATGGTTAGGTAAATGTTTTCTGCCCCCCTTCTTTCAATTTAAGGCTTCATTCCAATTACAATCCATTTGGAAGGCTTGACAACTAGTTTGTCAGTTCTTAAACTAGAAAGGCTTCTCTTTGCAACATGGTTTCAGTTTTGGTACATCTTCTATTTGGTGGAACAAACTTGTCCAATACCACGGACAACCTCTTGCAGTTAGTTTCCCTAGGCAAGCTCATTATTTATTTAAAAAGGGAATTGATTAGTTTGGTGATATTTGGGACTTTGCTATCCTAGATTGGTCTACCTAGTAGTGTAATGAGCCAACTCAAATTAATATGCAATATATGATCTAAAAATACAACTTCCACAAATCCACCAAAAAACTACACTGAAATTGATGAAACTAGCTTGCTAGTCTTGCAATAAATTAACACCCAATATGCTGAAACTTCACCAAAATGATTTTAATTGATTTTCAAATGGAAATGACATGTTATCAGGTTTGTGACACTTATATGCAACAGCAGCAAAATTACAACTTCAATAGCCAAAATCTAGGCAAAACCCACAAAAACTACCGACACCGACAATCACCCAAAAGTACCAAAAACACCATAAACTGATATTATTTGATATCTAGTAAGAAAATACATGAAAGATAGTCTGATATAATTAAAATATCTACAAAAAACACCTACAACACACAACAGCAAACTACACAACCAAATTTTCACTACAAGTTGAAATACACACTATGTATTCAAACCCACAAGCCAAAAAACTACACAACACAACCCAGAACTACCAGAGCTGATTTCTGGAACTATAAAATGAAAATCTACAGATACAACACTTAAAACAAATTAACATAACAATAGCAGCACATTCGAACACTCCTGGAGCCACTGTTGTGACACATGAACACACACAAACAATGGAAACTGTCGAAAACTACTAAATCCTTGAAGCTCTATGCAACCTCTAGATGAAGCTACTCCTTCTGATCAAAGGGTTTGTGTCCTTTGTCCACCTAAAACTCATGGGTTTTCATCCACAAGCCTCTTTACTCCAATGGGTTTTCGTCCACTGAAGCCACAATCTGCAAATCTACAAGTTTGAGAGAAAATATCAAATCAACAATAGCTCCAAATGACCAAATTTTCATCTTTTGTATGAATAATTCGTGGGAGGGATGGGAATCCTAGATTCCCATGTTTTCCTTGGATTCTTTTCTATTTTGGGGTATGACAGTTGTCATAAGTTGTTATACATTATCATAAATTCCCCCGCCACTTGTGATTTACCAATATTTTCAAAATCTGCATGCAAATGGACACCTCTCAAAACCCAATGCCCCTTTTGAGCCTCACAATATTTAATTTAATATTTAATTGTCCTCTTGGAATATATATTAATTGGACAATAGTAAATATTAAATATTTATTCTTCCTATGCTTGCCCAATTAACCCACAGAAGAATAAAATGGGTTAATATTGACCATTAATTAATTATTTTAGAAAGGGGACATGACAAGTCCTCCCTCCTAGAAATTTCTTGTCCTCAAGCAATGCAAGTCTGGATGGTTAAGAATTTCTGGTCCTTCCCATGTTGCATCTTCCATTGGCAAATTCTTCCATTTGATCAAATATTCTGAAATGCTCTTGTTCCTCAACCTTTTATCCCTTGTTTCCAAAATCTTTTCAAGAATCAGAATCAATTTTCCTTCATCATCCAAAGGTGGTAAATCAGATGAAGGTACAATCTGTTGTCCAAGAACCTTCTTCAAACAAGAAACATGAAATACATTATGTATCCTACTGTTTGGAGGAAGCTCCAACTCATAAGTGATGCAGAGTGGGGATAGAAATGATATCTAAGTATCATTCAACAACTTGGAAGGGTGTTTGTATCATCCCTCAATAGACTTCCCTCACAAACCACCTCTAATCCTTGTAGCCCTCCATAAGGCTCTGTTTGGGCATAACTTTTGTGAATAACCTTGAAACTAAAAAGTAAGGGTATTTCCAGATACCCATTTGGCTCTTTCATGACATATCTTGAAATGGGCTAGGGTTGTTTTGGAACAATAAGGTCAAATAATGATTGCCCACCTGGACAATAGGCCTAATTAGGCTTCTCGACTTATCCAAACTTGGTTCCTATACCTCCCAAAACACCAAATGAGGTTGGGATCTTTCAAAACTAGTTTGAAGACTCCTAAGGCACTCTAACTAATGAGGTTTGAAGGGTTATTTACAAGGTAGAAATGTTACAACTAGGACTACACCAATCCTATATCAGCCTTGTCAACTCTATAATGAAGGGGGTAAATCATAAAACACACAACAATAGAAATTGCACACAAAAAATAGAACTTTCTTTTATTGATTTGGACAACTTATTACATTACAGAAGCTCAAATACAATAAGAGGAATCAACCCTCCACAGGCTGCAACACATTACAACTTCCTCTCACAAGACTCTAGAATCATCTGCCTCCTATAACCCCAAATCAACTAGGCTTTCTATTTTCCTGCCTATTCTTGACTCCACACTTGCCCCCTTAACTCTACTACTACCCAGGGTTCCCAAAAATGGTTATTAATAGCCTTTTTGGTGGCCAACAACCTAATTTTGAAATTGGCTTCTCCCTCCAAAACTAGGTCAACTTCCGGGAGCCATAACTTTTGATCTGGGTGTCTGATTGACGAACCGTTTTATGCGTCGGAAAGCTCGCGGAGTGTTCTACACGCTAAGAATTGGCTCTTCTAGTTCTGGCCATTTTCAGGCCTATATGGGGCCATTTAGTGCCTCAAACCTGAGTTTGAATAATTTTCAGGCATTTTTCAGGAAATAGAAACTTTAATATCTTTCAGCTCACAAATGATCTTTACGTGATTCCTTCACCAAAGGTCTTGTTTTTTAGTTATGAAGCTTCTTGTAAATTTTCACTTCATTCCGTGCCCAAATGCAAACTTTCTAAAAATAGCAGGTTGCTATTTTTAGCAGTTTGGAAAAACTGAAAGTTCTACATCATTATTCAAGCGATTATAGAACCAGAACCACAAATTTGGAAAAGAAATAGAAATAATACCAACAATTTTGAAACACATCTTTTTTGGGTGATGCAAAATTGCCCTTACACCACTGGATGCTCCTGCATCAGACACCCAAGGTAGTTTGAGAAGTGACCATGTACGTCTCAGGTGTTTGTGTGAGGAAAACCCAAATGGTCAACCTTTGCCTTAGACAACCAAGAAGAATCTTTAATAGGCCTTCCTTTTCATTTCACCAGGTATTCTTCATATTGCCTATTCCGAGTACTTCTTCCCACACAACTATCCAAGATCTCTTCTATCTCCTCTGTTGAAGTAGATGCCAGAATACTCCACTGTGCTTCTGTTGGTCCATCCTCTGTGCCACCTTCATGATATTCTGGTAAATCCGCAATGTTGAAAATAGGGAAAATGTTGATCCCACTCGGAAGGTCTACCTCATATGCATTTCTTGAATCATGTTTCTTCAAAATTATGTATGGTCCAAATTTCTTCATTTTCAGCTTATTGTATGTTCCAAATGGGAACCTTTCTTTTCTCAAGTGAACCATGACTTCATCTCCTACCTGGAATTCCTTATATCTCCTCTTCTAATCTGCCTTAGCCTTGTACTGAATATTCATCTTATTAATGTGTTTTTTCATCTCTTCATGCAATTTCTTCATGTGTTCTGCAAAGTCTTCAGCCTTGGCACTTGTCTTTTCTCCTTTGTCCAGATTTCTTAACTCTAAAGCATTTCTTGGACTATTACCATATACAATCTGGAAAGGTGATTTACCAGTATTCCTATTGACAGAATTGTTCTAAGCAAATTCTGTCTATGGTAAAATCAAATCCCATCTCTTGGGCTTATCTCCTACTAAGCATCGTAGCAGGTTACCTAAACTTCTATTCACCACTTTTGTTTGTCCATCAGTTTGTGGATGGTGTGCAGAACTAAACTTCAAATCTATCTTCAACTTCTTCCACAATGTTCCTTAGAAATAACCAACAAACTTGGTATCTCGATCTGAAACTATGCTCTTTGGTAGACCATGTAGTCTCACCACTTACCTGAAAAATAACTCTGCAATATGAATAGCATCATTAGTCTTCTTACAAGGGATAAAATGTGCCATCTTCGAGAATTTGTCCACCACCACAAAAATGGAATCATGTCCTCTCTGTATCCTTGGTAAGCCAAGAACAAAATGCATACTAATATCATCCCATGGCTTCTCCGGTACAGGTAATGGTTGATATAGCCCTGTATTCTAACTTGTTCCTTTTGCCATCTGACACACTCTGCAACTCTGCACAAATTTCCTCACATCCTACTGCAACTATGGCCAATAATAATTTTTACCAAAAATAGCACTGGTCTTATCTCGACCAAAGTGTCTAGCTAATCCCCCACTATGCTTCTCTTTTATCAGGTTCTCTCTCATGGAACTCCTCGGAATGCACAACTGGCTTCCTCTAAACAACATGCCATCTTAGATTATGAAATCCAACCATTTTGTCATGTCCAAAGTAACAGGTTCTAGACAAGCTTTCCAAACCTCTGCAAAATCTAGATCTTTAGGATACAAACTTTTGAGCTCATCAAACCCCAACAACCTCTATCTTCATTTCTGTCAACAAATTTTGCCTTCTGCTCAAGGCATCTGCAATTATGTTGGACTTCCCACTCCTGTGCTTCAAAACAAAAGTATAGCTCTGCAAAAACTCAACCCATTTTAAGTGCCTTTGATTTAACTTTCCTTGACTATTAAGATACTGCAAAGCCTGATAATCAGTATATAAAACAAACTCCTTTGGCAACAAATAATGTCTCCATTTCTTCAAATCCTAAACTATTGCATAAAACTCCCGATCATAAACAGAATACTTTTTATTGGCATCATTAAGCTTCTCACTAAAATAGGCAATGGGCTTACCTTCTTGACTCAAAACTGTTGGCAAGAGACACTATATGGATTCATGGTTGTTGTCATTGATGGCAACAAAGGTCATCCCACATATCCGCAAGACATGATATGTCTCTACCGGAAGTCAGAATAAAGAATGTTGTGGTCCGGTGAAGAAGAACAGAGCATGTGGCAAGGTCCGACAGATTGGTCCGGACCTCTCAGAGGAAGTGTCTTGGTGCAGTGCGGATTTGGGGAAGTCAAGAGGACTACCTTGAGTGATATATTCCAAGGATTTAGCCTCCGGTGATGGACAAGGAAAAAGATATGAATGGTTGAGTACCGGATTCCTGAGAGACAGTGAAAACAGAGGAAGAACTGACTGGCAGAGTATCAGACTGCTTTCCGGATGGGTTACTATTGATGACAGAGGTTGTGAAGGCATGAATCATGTTTGGCCAACATGATTAATGATATCTACAAGTATATGCTTGATCCGCATTGCTTGGTGAGGAAGGATTCAGCCGACAGAATGAAAGTTTATAATAAACTAGACTGTTCCGGATGCCGACTAGAAAGGTGATGAAATTACTTGTGCGGATATATATAGAGGATGGATTTAGTTGTGAAGTGTTGTGTGGATGTGGAGAGATAGGCGAAGAAGTCCAGATAAAGAGCAGAGGTAGCAAAAAGGATCCGGTATGTGAAAGATAGCAGAATAAAGAACAGAGGAAAGATGAAGTGCAGCAGATCAGTGTACTGAGCCTAACCGGAACTGAACTCCAGCATATGTAGATGCTTCCAATCAGTTCAAGACTGTGATTATCATCACTTTGTAGACAGTGTGTCTTCTTGTAGGCAGTGGGCCTCTTGTGAGCAGTGTGCTCGGGCAGTGAGCCCTAATTGGCAAGTGCCATCTTTGTAATTTCCTATTCTTCTAACAGAGAATAATTTTGGGTTAATCACCCCGTGGTTTTCTCCCTTAACAGGGTTTCCACGTCAAAAATACTGTGTCATGTGTTTCTTGTTTTATGGTTAATGTTTTATGTTTGATTTTATGCTGCATCAATTAAAAGGAAAGTTCAATAAAGGAAATAATTAGGATAACTGATTCACCCCCCCCTCTCAGTTATCAACAATTGGTATCAGAGCTAAGTTCCTCCTAATAGAGCCTAACAGCTTGAGGAAGATCTGGGATTTCAAATGGATGCATATGGTTTAAGGGAGCAACTCAAGACTGCTCTTGAGGATCTTGAACAGTCAAATTCTGAAGTCAGTGAATTAAAGGAAAGACTCAAACAGGCTGATGAATTCATGAGAGAATTAAAAGACAAATTAAGTCTCTCTATGAAAAAGAGAAAGGAGCTGCTTCAACAGTTGGCAAGACAAAGTGAAGAAAGCAATACAAATGAAGAATTGACTGAGCAAACCAAGTTATGTGAAAAGTTATCAAAAGAAGTCATTATGTTAAAACATGAAATGGAATCAGGAACTATAAAGTTTACTCAAGAGATTGAAGAAAAAAGAAAGGCTGAAGACAATCTAAGACAATCTCTTAAAGAAAAATCAGAAGAATGCCACCAGATGGATAGGATTATTAGACATCTTGAATCTGATCTTGAAGATGCCAAAGATAATGAAGGAAAACTTGAGGATCAAATTGCCTCTCTCAAAAGAGACCTTCAAACAGCAAATGAATATAAAGAGAAATTCAAGATAAGTTCTGCTCAACTTGAAGTTCTTCTTGGAAGTCAAAAGAGGACAGATGACAAGTATGGTTTGGGATATGAGAAAGGAGAAAGCTCCGGATCCGGTCAGAAGAATCTTGGATCAGAAAATCCAAGAAGCAGGCCTAGAAGACCTCCGGTAAGACAGCCAAATGCTCAAAGATATCCATCCTTCAATGGATACTGCCACAGCTGCAACCACTTTGGTCACAAAGCTAATCAGTGCAGAATGAGAATGAATCAGATTAATTCATCCTTCTCCGGACAGTGCTTCAACTGCAAAAGGTATGGACACAAATCCCATGAATGCAGAAGTATACAAGTAAACAAATCATTCAAAGGTAGATGCTTCACATGCAATAGAGTAGGTCATATGGCTAATCAATGCAGATCAAGAGGATATCAGTCAAATATGCAAAGAAATGTTATTTGCCAAATCTGCAATAGGTCCGGTCATAATGCTAAAGTTTGCAGAAACAAGAATCAGGACAAAAGAGGTCCGGTGTATAATCAGAATCAAGACAAGGGTAAACAAAAGATGAATGCGGATGAGGTTAGGAATCAGATGAGCAAGATCTAGGTGAAGAAAAGTTCAGAGAATGTAGAGGTTGGATCCGCACCAGACTCTGGTGCTGATATTTCTTCCAGAAATTAAAAAGTGAGCTCAGGCTCAGGGGGAGACTCAAAGAAAATCTTGTTCCCCCAGCCAAACAAGTGGTGCCGGATGTGGCACAAGATGCGGATCAAAGGGTTTGTAGATATGAGTCTTGGGATACTTCAGTCAAGTTTTCAGAGGTCCGCATGGAGTTATGAAGAAGCTGTGATCGATCAAATAAGACCTGTTCAGGGAGATGCTCCGGTATGATAGAGGATTACAAAAAGGTCCGGAAAGATCCAGAAATGCACTATCTTGTTCTGCGGATTGGACAGAGTGTTTGGGATGCTCTTGTAATATGTTACCTCGATTTATTCATGATTGAAAGATCTGGATGATATTCTCAGATCAGAACCAATCCGGGATACTCCAAACTATCCAGACAAGGCAAACCGGAATGATGTAGGTGAAGCATTTATTGCAGACAGATATTAGGGTTCGCGGAGCAATTTAAGGGATTTCTCAAAGGTCATTTGCTCATTCTGCACTCGAGAAGAAGCGAAAAGTGGAGCTCTGCAACAAGGTTCATCAAGCACCAAGGATCTCCTGCCGAAGCTATTGCATAAAGAAATCAATCCAACCACTCCGTGCAAACCGAAGGCGCATAAGGTATTCTCCGTTTTTCATTACCTCACTGCAAATCTTTGAAGAATGGCTACTCCAAACATAGTTAAGATCTCTGATAGACCTTGCCCTTCATTCAAGAAACATCCCTACAAATCATTGGAGGTAGACCCACTAGGAGCCTTCTCTAGTGTTCCCCACGGAGTTTTACACACCGAAGACATTAGGGTTTACATACATGCAAACATTGAGGAATTTGGGGAATTCAAATTAAGAGACCTCTATCACAAGCAGCTGATTGACAATGCTTTTGAGCTTAAACCAGAGTATAAGGATATTCAGAAGAAACAATTTGAGCAATTTATTCATTTCCCCTGTTTTGAAGAGGATGAATGGGTCCGGTATGTACTGAGCAGGATGCATGACAACTTTCTATGGCTAGATAGACCCTGCAAGATCACAAAAGAGGCAATTAGAGCAGTAACTGGCCTATACTCTTTCGGAGGAGTACCTATCCTCAAATCTGTCAAGAACAACATTGTAACTGAGGCCACCGGATCAAAATTTGACAAAAGGGCAATGACCATTGAAGACATCTCCGATCCGGATATCAAATATGCATCAATGATAATAGGATACAAGATCTACCACTCCAGCAGGGAGAATTCTGTATCCGGAACTGCAGTATACACTGCCTATGAGATGCTAAGAAAGAATGCAGAGTATGATCTCTGCGAACTACTGCTAAGCCAATTAATAGAAAATATACAGAAAATCAAGAAGGATAAGAAGAATTCCTTTAAGTATGGTACTCTGATTGTATGTCTATTCTTCTACTTCATGAATGAGCTACCCGGAACAAGTGGATGGGTATGGCAGAATGACAAACCTGTTGCAGTCCAGATAAGAGACTATTTGCATGGACTTGGGGATGCAAAAGCGAGAAATGCAGCTCTATGGGGATACTTCAAAAACTTTCAGAGCATGATGCAAGCAAGAGAGAGAATTCCCCAGTCTCTCATTGAGAAATACAAGGACTCAGTGTGCTTTATGGTTGACACTGATCAGTGCCTAATGGAGGCAGTGGAGCCAAGGACTGTCTGGATCATGCCCATGGGGTATGAAGTTGATGAATAGATAGTGGAGCTGCATGTTCAACACATGCTAAGTCAGCCCAAAGATCCTAAGGCAGAAAGGTTTGGAACCTTTGAGGAGCTGAGTGTAAAAATACATGTAGAACTCAGGGAACCTGAGATTAAAAGAAAGGTAAGAAAAGAAGAAGAGCACATTGCTCAAGGCCTAGGTATCTCAAAGGAGGCACTTGATGCCAGCCGGGAAAAGAGGAGGAAGGCCGAGGAAGAAGAGAAAAGCAAAGAAAGTGCTCCGGTTGAAACTCCCACCCGGACCAGATCATCAAAGAGACCTGCACCTTCCACAACCAAAAGTTCAAAACCGGAAGTTCAGGCATCCGGTAAGAGATCAAAGGCAAAAGCCACAAGGGCTTATGGAAGCCAAAAGGATGAAGAGGAAACAGAATCAGATGAGGGAGTAAGAGAAGTAAAGAAACAGAAAAAGAAAGGATCCGGTAAGCCCTCCACAGGCCAAGACAAGGAGGAAATGGCAGAGGTAACTGTTGAAAAGCCCACTCTGTCACTAGAGAGCATAATCAAGTCGGTCACGGTGGATGGAAACCTTCAACCAATGACTGAATCATATGATGACTTCAGTGAGGCCGACCAAAAGACTCTGCAGGAGGCCACAGTAAAATATCTTAACATATATAATAAGGCTTTCATTGAAATAATATCTCTTATTCCTAAAAGCCTAGAAAAGGAAATGGAAGTGAGAAAGAATAATGCTCATGCTAAAGATCTTGAGATCTGGGAGCAGATAGCTATTCAGCTATATCCTCAAATTGATCCCAAGACCATGAACATTATCTTCAAAGACTGCAAAGATGAGTTCAGAAGCAAAGCCAGGATGAATCAACTCATGCTTGGCGAGACTGACAAAGTGGCCCAAGAAACAGAAGAGATCCTCCGGAAGGCCTTCAAAAGGTTCAATCTTCCGGTTGTAGAGGATTTAGGTACAGAAACAGCTGAGGACTTGGGACCCTCTGCTCCAGAAGAAGTGGCTCATGAACAAACTAGCATCTCTCCTCCGGTTTCCCCTATAGTCTCCGGATCCAAAGAAGAAGAGCAACTACAGGAGAAGGAAGCAGTGGTGAAAGACAAAGAGGTTGACAGTTCTAAGACTGCAGAAGAAAAGAAACATCTGTCTCCGGCAAGAGACACTGCACAAACTGTTCAACAATTTTTGAGTAAAGAAACTCTAGAGATTGATGAACCGGAGCTTCTAAAAGGTCCATTTGATTTTGACTCTCTCTCTCCGGTACAAACAATGAAGATAGCTTCATTTGCAAATGCCAAGGCAAATGAAAAGCTCCTGAAGTCTCATATGGAAGACTGTGAGTTGATAGAGGCTGCTTCCGGAATACTTGTAAAGATCATGCCATCAATCCAGATAGATCCGACAGCCTCCACTTCCGGTAATCTAAAAACCTTAGTCAGCAGTGTTGATACACATTTTGATTCTTTAGAAAAATCAGCTGAAGAAAAGGTCCTGAAGGAATTTTTGGATAAGAGATTTTCAGAAATATTAGAATTAATCTCTAAGGATAGGAAGATTGTAAGCATTGGAATAAGGAGCTTAGAGAATGCTCTTAAGGATGGCGGTGACATCTACAAATTTTGTATATCCTGGTCAAAGGCAACAGCAGCATTTGACAAGAAAATAAAAGAGGAACAGGATAAGCTACAAAGCTTATCTCAAAGTTTTGATCCTCTCTCTTCCTCTATAATAAATCAAGAATGTCAGACCATTGCAGTCTTGAATGAAATAAAAAATCTTGAGAAGGAAAGGAAGAACATCACCAACCGGATGGGAGAACTTAGAAGGATTATAATCCCTAAGTTGGAAACCATGCATGAGGCCATCAGTGATGCTCAGACCACCGCCCAAACAAAAGATCCGACAGATCTCAAGCGGGCAGAAGCCTTTGCATTTTTGCTAAGTGGTCACATTTCAATTTTGGATAGAATGAAGCAAAGTTGGGCTACAGAAATGATCCAATTGCAGACATCCTTTGCAGACATTCTTCAGTACATGTGAGTATGTAAATATGCGGCTATATATAGAAAATTTTTGAAAATTTTGGTGTGCAGACCCTACCCTTTGCCATTGATGTCAAAGGGGGAGTGAGGAGCAGTGAAAAATGAGGGATCCAACTAAGGGGGAGTTCCGGAAATTGTATATAAGGACAGAGCATCAGCAAAGGGGGAGCATAGTGAAAACACTTAGTCATTTTTCACTAAGTGTTGCCATCAATGCCAAAGGGGGAGATTGTTGGCAAGAGACACTATATGGATTCATGGTTGTTGTCATTGATGGCAACAAAGGTCATCCCACATATCCGCAAGACATGATATGTCTCTACCGGAAGTCAGAATAAAGAATGTTGTGGTCCGGTGAAGAAGAACAGAGCATGTGGCAAGGTCCGACAGATTGGTCCGGACCTCTCAGAGGAAGTGTCTTGGTGCAGTGCGGATTTGGGGAAGTCAAGAGGACTACCTTGAGTGATATATTCCAAGGATTTAGCCTCCGGTGATGGACAAGGAAAAAGATATGAATGGTTGAGTACCGGATTCCTGAGAGACAGTGAAAACAGAGGAAGAACTGACTGGCAGAGTATCAGACTGCTTTCCGGATGGGTTACTATTGATGACAGAGGTTGTGAAGGCATGAATCATGTTTGGCCAACATGATTAATGATATCTACAAGTATATGCTTGATATGCATTGCTTGGTGAGGAAGGATTCAGCCGACAGAATGAAAGTTTATAAGAAACTAGACTGTTCCGGATGCCGACTAGAAAGGTGATGAAATTACTTGTGCGGATATATATAGAGGATGGATTTAGTTGTGAAGTGTTGTGTGGATGTGGAGAGATAGGCGAAGAAGTCCAGATAAAGAGCAGAGGTAGCAAAAAGGATCCGGTATGTGAAAGATAGCAGAATAAAGAACAGAGGAAAGATGAAGTGCAGCAGATCAGTGTACTGAGCCTAACCGGAACTGAACTCCAGCATATGTAGATGCTTCCAATCAGTTCAAGACTGTGATTATCATCACTTTGTAGACAGTGTGTCTTCTTGTAGGCAGTGGGCCTCTTGTGAGCAGTGTGCTCGGGCAGTGAGCCCTAATTGGCAAGTGCCATCTTTGTAATTTCCTATTCTTCTAACAGAGAATAATTTTGGGTTAATCACCCCATGGTTTTCTCCCTTAACAGGGTTTCCACGTCAAAAATACTGTGTCATGTGTTTCTTGTTTTATGGTTAATGTTTTATGTTTGATTTTATGCTGCATCAATTAAAAGGAAAGTTCAATAAAGGAAATAATTAGGATAACTGATTCACCCCCCCCCTCTCAGTTATCAACAAAAACAACTCCTATAGCACTACCACTAGCATCACAATCTGCCTGAAATACCTTATTAAAATCTGGAAGTGCCAAAACAAGTTGCTCTGTAACTTTCTACTTTAATGTATCAAAGCTTTTGTTTGCTCCTTTAGTCCATCTAAACTCTTTTCTATCCCCTCTCATTGTCTCCGTTAGAGGTGCACAAATGCTACTAAAATTCCTAATAAATTTTCTATAAAAACTAGCCAAACCATGAAAAGATCTTACCTCAGAAGCACTCCTTGGCGTAGGCCATTCAATGATAGCCCTCACCTTCTCTAGGCCCATCTTAAGACCTTCCTCTGAGACAACAAATCTTAGGTAGACCAACTCCTTTGCAAAACTACATTTCTTCAGATTAATTAGCAACTTCTCTAAAACTCTTCTGATATGCATCAGATGCTCATCCCAAGTTTTACTGAAAATCAAAATATCATCCAAATAAACAATAACAAAACTTTCCAAAAATTATTTCAATACCTCGTTCATGAGCCGCATGAATGTGCTCGGTGCATTAGTTAGCCCAAATGGCATGACTAACCACTCATACAAACCCTCATTTTTCTTGAAGGCTGTCTTCCATTCGTCTCCTTCTCTGATTCAGATCTAGTGATAACCACTCTTTAGATCAATCTTCGTGAAGTACTTGGCTCCACTCAAACAATCCATTATGTCATCCATTCTGGGTAATGGAAATCTGTACTTGATCGTGATCTTGTTGATGGCTCGAGAGTCTGTACACATTCTCCACTCTCCATCTTTCTTTGGTGCTAGTACTGCAGGTACTGCACATGGACTTAGGCTCTCTCTTATCAGCCCCTTCCTTAACAGCTCTTGAACTTGTCTGTTCAACTCTTCACTCTCTGCAAGGTTCATTCTGTGGGCTGCCTTACTTGGCAAATTGGCTCCTAGTATCAAATCCATTTGATGACTTATCTTCCTCATCGGTGGTAAACCTTCTGGTACATTATTAGAGATAATATCCTGAAATTCTTCCAACATATCTGAGACTTCTACTGGTACATCTTCACATTTCTCTTAACTAATCTTAGGAATCAATGCAAAGCAATGATGCTCATGCTTCATACCTTCCAAAAATTTCCTACCATCTACCAAGAAAATTTTGGCAGTACTACATACCTTTTCTTCCACCTCCTTCAAGGGCTTCAACTTATGATGAACTCCATCCTTTGTTAGGGAATATGTGCTTGCACGGCCATCATGGACAGCGCTCCTATCATACTGCCACGGCCTCCCCAATAGCAAATGGCATGCATCCATCGATATGATATCACACAGCACCTCATCATGGTAGTCCCCAATCTTGAACTTCACTAAACACTACTCATTGACCAAAACTCTATGGTCCTTCTGCAACCATGCAATCCGATATGGATGTGGATGTTTTCTTCTTGTCAACTTCAACTTATCAACCATTTCCTTTGAAACAAGATTGTCAGTGCTTCCACTGTCGATAATAATATCGCAACACTTACCTTCACATTTGCACCTTGTGCGAAATAGACTCTTCCTCTGATTGGGTTCTTTCTCCTCATTCAACAAAATTCTTCTGACAACGAGGGTTTCTCCCCTTTTAGCATCTTTAGAATGCTCAGATTGTGCATCTTCATCTACATGTGCAACGCGTGCATTACTTTTAGGTCTTCTATTTGTCCTTCCTTGATGTTGCAGACACTTGTATGCAAAATGCCCTTCTTCTACACATTAGAAACAGGTTCCTCTGAAACCTCTTCCTGGTCCTTGCCTAGGTCTGCCTCTTCCTCTTCCTCTTTGCTCACCATTGTTCTAGTCACAAGGGTGGTAGGTATTATCCCATCTGATTTTGGCTGGTGCCAAGTTCTTCACTTTTCTTTTGATCTTCATTACAGCCTCCATAGGGTCTTCCACCAGTCCTTTTGCCTTGACCTCTTCCCCTTTGCTTGCTATCAAATATTTTATTCAGCTTCTCTTCCACCTTTAGGGAAAATTGGTACGCATCTTCTATGGTGGTCATTTTGACCAGGCTTAACTCCTCTTGAATATTGGGCTCAACCCATTAATATAATAGGCTACCTTCTCCTTGTTGGGCTCTGCATGGCATATCCTGATAGTAATTTTATAAAACTCTTCTATATACTCCTTAACAGACTTGTTACCTTGCTTCAGTCCTTGCAGCTTCTTTAGCAACTCCATCTCATAGTCCACATGAATGAACTGCTTCTTTAGTTTCTCCACCATCCGATCCCATCTGGTGATCTTTCCTTTTCCTCTTCTATTCCTCTCTAATTGGACCTCTTTCCACCAAATACTAGCATGGCCCTTCAACTTTGTTTTTGCAAACTTGACCCAATCTGGGTCCTCCACATCCTTATACTCGAAATACTCCTCCATGTCATTGATCCAATCAATAAGCTATTACAGATTCAAATCTCTAGAATATGTAGAAACTTCGATCCTGGGCCTCTTTCCAATCTTAGAAATGGCCCTCAGCAACCTAACTTCTACAGGATCTCTTGCAGTTTCTTGTTCTTCTTTAGATAGCTCTTCTTCAGCTTCATCTTCGCTTTTTTCTCTTGTTCTCGGCTCAAACCCTCTTCGTAGCTCCTCTTGCAATGTATCTATTTGCCTTTGTAGGGCTCTAAAACCCTCTTCTGTCAAAGCATTTCTCCCAATATGATTTCTTCATGGAGGCATCTTGATCTCTGCAACAAACCCACAACCTCAGGTCCTAGTGCAAACTGCCTCACAGTCGATGATCTATCTACAGACTCAGGAAACCTTGCTCTGATACCACTTGATGAAAGGGGTAAATCATAAAACACACAACAACATAAATTGCACACAAAAAATAGAACTTTCTTTTATTGATTTGGACAACTTATTACATTACAGAAGCTCAAATACAATAAGAGGAATTAGCCCTCCACAGGCTGTAACACATTACAGCTTCCTCTCACAAGACTCTAGAATCATCTGCCTTCTGTAACCCCAAATTAGCTAGGGTTTCTATTTTCCCACCTATTCTTGACTTCACACTTGACTCCTTAACTCTACTACTGCCCAGGGTTCCCAAAAATGGTTATTAATAGCCTTTTTGGTGGCCAACAACCTAATTTTGAAATTGGCTTCTCCCTCCAAAAATAGGTCAACTTCCGGGAGCCATAACTTTTGATCCGGGTGTCTTATTGATGAACCATTTTATGCGTTGGAAATCTCGCAGAATGCTCTACGCGCTAAGAAGTGGCTTTGCCAGTTCTGGCCATTTTTGGGCCCGTACGGGGCCGTTTAGTGCCTCAAACCTGAGTTTGAATAATTTTTAGGCATTTTTTGAAAAACAAAAACTTTAATATCTTTCAACTCGCAAATGATCTTTGCATGATTCCTTCGCCAAAGGTCTTATTTTTCAATTATGAAGCTTCCTATAAATTTTCACTTCATTTCATGCCCAAATGCAAATTTTCTAAAAATAGTAGGTTGCTATTTTTAGCAGTTTGGAAAAACTGAAAGTTCTGCATCATTATTCAAGCGGTTATGGAACCAAAACCACAAATTTTGAAAAGAAATGGAAAGAACATTAACAATTTTGAAACACCTTTTTTTGGGTGATGCAAGATTACCCTTACACCACTGGATGCTCCTGCATCACTCTATCATGACAGGACAGTCAAGGAAAAGGAATGCAAATTCACTTGAAGGTTCTTTCTTTGGTTTTGATTGTTGTTTTTGGACCCCTAACACCTTATTCAAACATCCCCCAAACATACAAAGGTAAATAATCACACCCAACTATCAAAATCTTCATGAAACAACATTGTCACAGTCTGATACATCAGAATATCAAACCTTCATCACACGTGCCAAACTCCTTCCCTGCACCTGCAAACATTTGAAAAACAAAATGCATGCTATTACCTACCATTCCATGTGATTTCATCAAAATTCCATCTATGGAAGGCATTTATTTCACATTTTCTTATGTATTGTTACCCTAGTTAAGGGTATGACAGTCTAAAACCAATTTTTGAAAAAAAAAAAACTCAAACTTCCTTGAAATCGAATGATTTCACATGCAATGTAGATTCATCACACTATCAATTGAAATTGGTTTGGGTTCTTGAAATGATCGTACCAATCCGTACAAAGTAGAAAATAGTGAAGAAAAATGTTGAAAACAGGAAAAAGCAGCTTTTTATTGATATTTGATTTCTCAACTTCTATCACACACCTTCCTTCGACCAAACAAGATGTTTTATGCCTATTTCCATATCCTCCAATGATGCATGACCAAGATTTCAGTTACATTCATGCTTTTCTTGATTTTTTATATTCTAAATTTGAACAATAACTTGACTTTTCACCTTCCACTAGACTTCACTCATAATAGAGACTTAAAATAGACTCTCCACACACAAAATTGGTCTTAGAAGACCTTAATAGATAAAGTCACTAAAATAAAACTAAACTCATAATACTAGACCCCATGAAGATATAAGGAAATGGGTGTCCATGCACCAATAAGCTACCTCACCAATTTTCCTGATGATCCTATAAGGCTCAAAGAACTTAGGCTTAAGCTTTTCACCCCACTCTTTTTCAAGGAACTCTCTTTATATGGTTGCAATCTAAGAAATACCAAGTCTTCCACCTTAAAATATCTTTTTGTTCTCTTCCTATCTCCATATATCTTTTGTTGGCTCTGTGCTTGCCTCAAATTATCTTTTAGGGACCTTATGATCTCTTGACTATGATTGATAAGATCACTAGCTGCAGGTACTCTACTATCTGAAAATATCAAATTAGAAAAAGAAAGTGCATCATAACCATAGAGAGCTCAGAATGGAGGCATACCAATTGACATATGATGTGATGTATTGTAACAATACTCTCCCAAGTGCAACCATTTGACCCAACTAGTTTGCTAATCTAAAACATAATTCCTCAAATAGCCCTCTATCCACTTGTTAACAATTTATGTTTGTCCATCTATTTGTGGATGGTAACTTGTGCTTTGTGTGAGCTCTATTCCTATCGAGTGAAAGAGTTTCTTCCAAAAAGAACTAAGGAACCTACTATCTCTATCGCTAACAATGTTCTTTGGTAAACCATGTAGCTTAAATATCTCTTTGAAAAACAACTCTGCTACTTGAGAAGCCTTAAATTCTAAAGTGATGGGAAAGAAATGAGCATACTTTGTTAATCTATCCACCGCCACATATATACAGTCCTTACCTTGTACCTTGGGAAGTCCTGTGATAAAGTCCATGGAAATGCTCTCCCATTTATGTTCAGGAATTGGAAGTGGTTGTAGGAGACCTGCAAGAAAAATTTGCTCACCTTTGTTCCTTTGGCAAGTCATGCACTCTTTGATATGCTTGTGGATATCCTCTTTCAACCCTTTCCAAGAAAATCTCTCATGAATCTGCCTGTATGTTTTGAAGTAACCTTGATGACTAGCCAAGGGAGTGTCATGGAAAACTCTTAAAATCTTTTCCTTGATTTTTGATTCACGAACAAGAAAAATTCGGTTCTTGTAATAAATCAGCCCATCATTCACTGTATACCTATCATCTTCTACTAAATCATCCAGCACATTACATGCAAAAGTATTTTTGACATATTCAACAATGATAGAATCTTTCCACTCTGTAGAAATAGAAGATAATGAACACAAAGTTGGCTTCCTAGAAAGTGCATCCGCTACCACATTTCTTTTACCCTTCATATATTCTATTTCAAAATCATATGCTTGTAGCTTGCTTACCCACCTTTGTTGGTGATCATTCAAATCTTTTTGATCAAGGAAATACTTCAAACTATTATGATTGGTTTTCACAACAAACTTCCCACACAAGATATTGTCTGAACTTCTCTAGTGCATGCATAATTGCCAACATTTCCTTGTCATAAATGTGATATGTTTTTTTCTAAATTGTTTAGCTTCCTACTCTCAAAATCAATTAGATGTCCCCTTTGAGTTAGGACAGCCCCAACACCTTCACCTGAAGCATCACATTCAATTACAAAGGGCAATGAAAAATTAGGAATAACAAGCACAGGGCATGAACTCATTACCTCCTTAAACTTGTCAAAAGTTTTCTAAGCTTCTTCAAACCATGCAAAGGCTCCTTTCTTAGTCAAATCTTTCAATGGAACAACAAGTTGAGAAAAACATTTCACAAACCTCCTATAATAGCAACATAGCCCAAAGAATCCTTTCAACTGTGTAAGATTTGTAGGTGGAGGCCAATCTAGTATTGCTTGAATCTTCTGTTGATCTACTTGAACACCCATAGAACTTAGACATATCCCAAGTAAAGAATTTTAGTTAATCCAAACTCACCTTTGTACAACTTAGAATAGAAATATTGCTGCTCCAAAATACCCAAAATTGTATCTAAATGTTCCAAGTGTTCCTTCCAAGTTTTACTGTAGATCAATATATCATCAAAGAAAACCAAGATAAACTTCCTGAGTTGCTTGCTAAATACCTTTTTCATGCATGATTGGAAAGTTGATGGTGCATTAGTGAGGCCAAAGGTTATGACCAAGAACTCAAAATACCCATAGTGACACCGAAAATCTATCTTTTCCACATCTTTGTCTCTCATCCAAATCTGGTGGCATCCCAATCTCAAATCAATCTTAGAAAAGTAAACAGTTCCATGCAACTCATCAATAAGTTCATCTATCCTTGGTATGGGATATTTATTCTTAATGGTTTTCTTATTCAAAGCTCTATAGTCGATGCACATCCTTAGAGTGCCATCCTTCTTCTTCACAAGAACTACAGATGATGTAAAAGGACTAGAACTTGGTCTAATGAATCCCATATCTAAGAGCTCTCTGATAGTATTATCTATCTCTTCCTTGTAACCCCTTGGATGTCTATATGGAGTAGTTATAATAGTTTTGGCATCGTTTTCCAACTCTATAACATGCTAAAATCCTCTATTTAGAGGTAATCCTGGGGGTGTATCACTGAAAACAATGCTATGCTTATCTAAAATTTCTTGAATTTCAAAATGAAATCTACCTTTTACATTTGGAGAGCTTAAAGTTCGGATTAAGAAAGTGGCTACCCAAGCAACTTGACCTCTTCTAAAAGTCCTCTCCATCTTCTTTGCTGTGACCACTCTTGGAGCTCCATTTGAAATCCCTCTGAGTGTAATCTCCTTGCCTTCTGACTGAAACTTGAACTCCATAGTTTGATAGTTTTGATAGTGTCCTCCAATAGAATGCAATCATTGAACACCCAAGACAACATCAGTTTCACCAATACCAACAACATAAAAATCATCACAGACCTTATAGTCTCCCATAGTGATGCTCAATTATTTGACCACTTTGGTGCACGGTATAGTGAATCCATCTGCAACAATCACATTGAAACCTTCGAATCTTCAGTCTTTAAGCCTCCCTTCAATACTAACCTTTCATCAATAAAATTGTGGGTTTCCCCACTATCAATCAAAATAGACATTCGTTGCCCTGCTAACACTCCATGAACCCTAAAAGGATGATATCTTGGTGCTCCTAAAAGTGCAACAAACGAACCTTGTTTTTTAGTCTCTTCTTCAACCTCAAGTTCAGAATCCTCTATGTCATGAAATTCCTCATTACCATCTAAGTTTGAATCCTTATCTGATACAACCTCTATGTAATGGACTTGTCCCTTTCCCAAACACCTATGTCTAGGGACCCAAGGTTCTCTATAAGAAAAACAAAGCTTCTTCCTCCTAAGATCATTCCTTATTTCTTCATTCATCTTCTTTGCAACATTAGGAATTGTATTCTTCTATACAAGTGTAGGTGCATGGAATGGTTTCTTCTGGAATCCTCCCTTATGATGCCATGTGTTTGGTTTGGAGGAGTGTGAGAAAACATTCTTTGGAATTTATGGATTAAGGGTTAGAGCCCTCTTGATCGTTTCTTGCAAAGTGAGTGGTGCAAAAGATTTGACAAACCCCCCTAAGAGGTTCAGTGAGTCCTGTAATAAATAGATGCACTCTTTTTTTTTCTGATATTTTAGGTACCATCATTGCAATCTTTTAGAAATCTTCTATGTACTCACTTATTGAGCTCTTTTGCTTGATTTCAGATAATTGACTGAAATATTCTTCTTCCTCTTTCAGTTAATACCTGTCAAGAATCCTCTGTTTAAATTCATCAAAAGTTTGTACCCAATCATGTCCCAATGTAGTGCAACCATGGTACCACCATTCATAGGCTTCTCCTTCCAAATGCAAGGTGGCAAACTAAACTGCATCTTTCTCTTTCATGTGGTTGAGCATAAAGTATGTTTCTATCTTTTGCAACCAAGCCCTAGCTAAAATCTTCTCACTTCTATCGAAGAAGGCTGTTGTTAATTTTTCCAACTTGTGTTTCAACTCTTTATTTTTTCTATTTCCCTTCTTTTGAGATTCACCTCTTCTCAGGAACTCTACATATTCTCCCCAAGACATATCATTCTTTATCTCATCTGCTAATGCATTGTATTCTCCACTCCATTTGTTAAGGGTCTCCGCATTGAATAAACTAGTAGCTATAGACTCAACTTGTTCAGGTTCCTCTTCAGGTAGGAATAAGGGTTTGTTTGCAGCCCCTGAATTTTGTGTCTCAATCTCCTTTCCTTTTCCGTTGTTATTGTTGTTTGCACGCAAAGTACTGCCACCATTGTTTCCATTGTTGTTGTTATTGTTATTGTTGTTGTTGTTTTGAATCCATTGCATCATCTGACCAAACATTTCAGCAACTTTGGTTTGTGCCTTGATCATTTGATTAAATTTTCTTGAAGCATCATCTTTTTCTACATTTCTTCTATCCGCCATTGTTTCCCCCAATTGCAATTTCTTTTGCTCTCTCCTCAAATATCTAATTTCTCTGTCACTCGGTATCATCAATCATCTAAAAAATCTACAGGCTAGCAAGATCATGCTTTGATACCACTTTAATGAGCCAACTCAAATTAATATGTAATATCAGATCTGAAAATACAGCTTCCACAAATCCACCAAAAAACTACACTGAAATTGATGAAACTAGCTAGCTAGTCTTGTAATAAATTAACACCCAATATGCTGAAACTTCACCAAAATGATTGTAATTGATTTTTAGATGGAAATGACATGTTATCAGGTATGTGACACTAATATACAATAGCCAAAATCTGGGCAAAACCCACAAAAACTGCCGACACTAACAATCACCCAAAAGTACAAAAAACACCATAAACTGATATTGTTTGATTTCTAGTAAGAAAATGTATGAAATATAGTATGATATAATTAAAATATCTACAGAAAACACCTACAACACACAACAACAATATACACAACCAAATCTTCACTACAAGCCAAAAAAACTACACAACACAACCCAAAACTACTAGAGCTGATCTCTAGCACTATGAAATGAAAATCTATAGTTACAACACTAAAAATAAATTAACATAACAACAACAGCACATTTGAACAAATCTGGAGCCACTGTTGTGACACATGAAGCCATGCACACACAAACAATGGAAACTACCAAAAACTACTGAATCCTTGAAGCTCTGTGCAACTTATGGATGAAGCTATTCCTTGTGATCAAAGGGTTTGTGTCCTCTGGCCACCTGAAACTTATGTTTTTTCATCCACAAGTCTCTTTACTCCAATGGGTTTTCATCCACTGAAGCCACAATATGCAAATCTGCAAGTTTGAGAGAAAATATCAAATCAACAATAGCTCCAAATGAGCAAATTTTCATATTTTGTATGAATATTTCGTGGGAGGGATGGGAATCCAAGATTCCCACGTTTTCCTTGGATTCTTTGCTATTTTGGGGTATGACAGTTGTCATAAGTTGTCATACATTATCATAAATTCCCCCGCCACTTGTGAATTACCAATATTTTCAAAATCTACATGCAAATGGACACCTCTCAAAACCCAATGCCGCTTTTGAGTCTCACAATATTTAATTTAATATTTAATTGTCCTCTTGGATTAGATATTAGTTGGACAAAATTAAATATTAAATATTTATTCTTCCTATGCTTGCCCAATTAATCCACGGAAGAATAAAATGGGTTAATATTGATCATTAATTAATTATTTTAGAAAGTGGACATGACAAGTAGACAACTAAAGACATGTTTAATCTAAATAACAAGTCAAAACACTTTTTAAATGTTTGTGAAATCTCTAGTGCTTGTGGACTTAATGATGAAATTATGTACTCCTATTCATTGTGACTTTTTCAAAGAATGGTTGTGGCTGGAAAAATATCACTTCTTTTGCTTTTCTTTGAAAAAGATTTATTTAAGTCTCCTTTCGAGACTGTCATTGAATCCAAGGCTTACTATAAAATGGAAATAGAAATTTTAAGAAAGAACTTGGAGAAAATTGAGTGTTCAAATATGGAGGTCAAAAGTTGATGCAAATGCCCAAATTTTGGCATGGAAAATCTTACATAACAAGCTACCTGTTGAGGAAAGGTTGAGATGTATGATTATTTAGCCAGTAAAATGTCATTTCTGTAAGCATAATGAAGAATTGTAACATATTTTCTAGGAGTGCTCGTGGAAAAAGAAAAAATGGAATGTTATTTTCTGGCACTTACTTGCTATTTTTGTTCATTATTTGAGTTGGAAGGAAGCTTTATTTGGTGTTGGCCTTCATAAAAATGTTATAGCTAATACTATGTGACATGTTATTTTACTGCATATTTGGAAAAGTAGATGCTTCTCACTATTTTCAAATCATAATGCTCATTAGGAATTAGAAACGCTAAAGTTTTACGTTATTGTCTTGTTTCAAATTGATTCTCTTAGTTTTCAACTATAGGGGGTCTCTAAGAAGCATTCTCAGGTTGGTAAATTCAATGCCTTCAACTCCATGAAGGTGATATCCTATGATCAAGACAACTTCAATCTCTTTTTAGTTTCAAAGTTTAATTTTGTTATCTAGGCTTCATCTTGGGACTCTGAGAATATGGACTGTCTTCTTGATGCAAAGAATATGTTAGCTAAATGTTTACAATTTTGTTGCTAAGTAGAGGTTGCTTATGTATGATCGGTGTGTTTGAGTCATGGTTTATTAGGACTGTTTAGAGTAGTTCAAATTTGCTCTATCTTCTTGGATCCATCTACAGGCCTTGGACAAAGGTCTTTCACTTGGATTGTGCAATCTCCTCATGCTTGTGGGTTATAGTGTGGGACAGGGTTTTATTGCCCAGTTTCTTCTTATGATTGCAAGAATATTTTTGTTGGTGAGCACTGTACAGTCTTGGATCCATCTTCAGGCCTTGGACATAGGTTTAGTTGATGTTTTCTCTTTGGTTGTTCGACTTCCACATGCTCAGGGGTTGTGATACGGGACAAGGTTTTATGTGCTATGTTTTGCCCAATTTCATCTTCTGATTGCAACAGATACAAATTTGCTATATCTTCACAATCCCTTACAAGATGAATCTGAGTTGTGAAGAGCTTACATGCCGTGGAATCACTAAGTTTTGGGACTTTGGCTTTGAAGGGGTATTTTCATTTACCTTTTGATCTTTGGGACAATCTAGGTTTGTTCCTATTTTCCCGATTTTGAGGACCAATTTTATTGCAATGGAGCTTTATGAGAGACTATTTCTTTCCCTTAGAGACTGGTGTATGAGTTTTAATGGTTGTGTATTATATGTTCTATTTTGAGGAACGAATGTAATTAGTTTAGATTGTTTATTATTTGTCTCTAGGACTTTCCCCAATAGCGATGTTTGTAGTCAGTCATAGTCAGTTGGAGTCGGCCATAGACGATTGTAGTCAGCTATAGTTGGTTGTAGTTGGCCATAGTTGATTGGAGTCGTAGTTGGCCTAGTTATATTTGACCAAGTAAATAATCATGAATTAAATAATATTTGTGCACAATTAGTTTAGGAGTGTTATCGGGAATTAACCTTGACAGTTGGATAGTTATGGAGTCGTTGCCAACAGTTGGTATCTCAACCAACCTTGGCCAAGTTATATTTTGAGTCGATACTTTGTAGTTGGGACATAGATATGATATTGTGATGTACTGTTGATATATTCAATGAATGGAAACAATGCTTTGTTCTGTGCAATTCTGGTATGAATCTTATGTTCCATCTTATGTTGTATAGTTGTTACTACATATTTCCGTTTACTTTATGTTTGTCTAAGAAATCCCATAGCAAGTAAACATTTGGCATTGTTGCCAATACAGAGTCTGGTGGGAAGGTAACGAGTAGTGGATGACAAGTAGTGGTTGAATCATCAGGGGAATTAAATAGTCAGTGAAGAAGGAAGGAGATAATGGCGATAGAAATATAATGGGGAAACTAATTCATACCGACGAGGAATTAGAAACGAGAAGACAAGTGGAAAGAATAGAAGAAGAAATTCAAGAAGAATGGGCAAAAAGCAAAAGAGAAGACAACGAATGAGAAAGGAATGCTCGGGAAGATAATTTGAGCCAAGACCTCGTATTCTTGTGATAATTAGCAGTTGGACAGTACGTAAGGAACGAAGCCATCCGCAAGGATATTCCAGAGGAAATCATTGGAAGTCAATAGTGAGGTGGACAATCTTCTCAATCGCATTCCTCGACTTTTGTCAAGAAACTTAATAATCCTGCAAGACCTCCGAGAAGAAAGAGATAGAGAAGTACACTGACAACAAATACTTAGGAGGTATGAGGAACACATGAAACAAGAGGAGGAAGAGTGCGATACTAACCACTGTCATATGCCCCACAACTGATAACCATATGAGTGCCGATTAATGCCCATACAACTTAAAGATAAAAATTGAGTACCAAGTGGGCAAGAAACACCTAAAGAGAGGTTAAGAAGATCATTAAGATTGAAGGAACAAGAAGAATGAAGAAAAAGACTAAAATAAATTGCGAAAGAAACAAACGAGCATCATGAAATAAACCAAGATACCGCAAAAGCACACCAAAGCCTCATCGAGGAAGTTGATAAAAATTTTAGAACACCTGTAACAAAGAAAGAAAAAGGGAAAGTTGATGAAAATGAATTAACTGAGGAACTTGAAAATAGTATACACCGTATCTGAGAACTGTCAATATCAGAAGACGAAGAGCCAAGGACTAGAGGAACCGAGCCCAAAACCCCCAGACAAAAAGAATACTGGAAGGAACCCAGAAAGACTCAAGATGCAAAGGACGCTGAAGGGGGACGTGGGAAACACCCATACATGGCTGAGAGTGCAAGGAAGGCACCGGAATGTCGAGGGAGAACCAGTCTAGTCAGGTCGAACACATAAGGAGGACAACGGGGAAGAAACATGGTGACTCCACTGGGAAGTCCGAGCATGGTTGGCAATGGATTGGAGGATCCAGTTTGACATTGTAAAACTTGTGAGACCATATGGATAGCAAATGGATAGGACGACATGTACTATTGGCTAAAATCATTTCTAGCCACCCTAAGAGGAATTGCGATAGATTGGTATACATAGTTGGATGCCACATCAAGAGCCAGTTGGGATGCACTGAAGAAAGCATTCCAGGAAGAGTTTAAATTACCACAGGATGACAATGAAATAATGGTCGAGATATACAAGACAAGGTAAACATGAAAATGTCTGAGCATACAATCAAAGACTAAAAGAACTTATGGTAAAACTAGAAAAGGAACTGGCTGACGGGTTAAAAAAGAGATGGTTCATTGAGGGTTTGATCCCCTCGATCAGGAAAAAAATGAAGATAGTACCGCCAACATCATACACTGATGCTTACAACCGGGCGATGAACATCGAAAGTGAAGACAAGATGTCAAGTCGAGGAAAGAAGAAAGAGGATGACGACAGCTTGGATGACAGTGGTGAGGGGGAATAAAAACTGTACAAACATTAAGAAAGGATATGATTAGAATAATGAGGGAGTTTAAAGCCGAGAAGGAAACAATGAAGGAAAGTAAGGAATTATGGTGCACAGAATGCAACAATGAGGGCCACATCAAAGCAAACTGCCCCAGGAAGATGTTCTATGAGATCTGTCAGGTAATGGGCCATTCTATCAAGGAGTGCCCATATAATTTGAAGACGAGGAGCACTCAAGTACTTTACACTCAGGAGGAGCAATCTACTCCAACGAACACACTGCATACACCAAACAATCAAGATGCATCACCTGGTGGATATCGCAATAACCAGAGAAGAGGCAACAACAATAACATATATAATAATGGTGGGGGAAGAGGTCATATCTAGTACGATTCAAAAGGATGACCAATGATCCAATGAAAATAATGCAACAAGTGGGGGCATTTTGTGAGGGATTGCCTGAGCAACAACCAAAATAAACCAAATGCACTGTGTAATGGTGTGGGCCTGGCGACCATGAAGATAATGACTGCCCAAAATAGAAAGGTACAGTGAATCTTATCCACATTAAAGAGGAGGACGACAAAGTCTTTGCCATCACTCGAGCATGAACAAAGAAGGCACACTATTCAGACCCTCAAACGGAGAAAGAAAGACTTCGCGACACAAGAAAGGAAGTGGAGATTGCCATGGAAACAGAATGCAGGGACTCAAACAAAAAGGCAACCACAACCCTACGGTCGGAGTTTGACAGAAACATTGCAAGTCAGGTACTACAAACTACTGTACTGATCAAGATGGCGGATCTTCTCCAAAGCATGCCACAGTTGAGGATGGCCATATCCAAAGTGGTGGAAGAAAACTCGAATGAAGGTAAGGAGAGGACGATGTCATAGTGAAACGACCGTCGACAGGTGAACAAGTGCTCGACCCAAGACTATTGGCAATCGACATGGGGAAGAAACCGGTTGTAGTCCACATGGAAATGCTCGGAAGGAACTTGACAACCACAATAGTCGACGAGGGATCTGGGGTGAATGTACTTCTAGAAAAAACTTAGAAAAGTCTCGGCAAGCCTACGTTGTGGTCACATAACTTCTAGTTACTGGGAGCTGACCAGCACGGAATCAAAGCGCTGAGAGTGCTAATGGCTCAGAAGGTAAGGATTAGTATTCAATTTCTATTAAATTTTGTAGTCATAACAGTATGAAATGTGTCCTATGATGCATTGCTCGGTCGATGGTGGCTAATAGCCACCAAGGCCAACTACAACTGGAAGAAGAACACTCTGTCAATAGAAAACAAGGGTAAGAAATTTATCATTGATTTGAGAACACAAACCGTCAGTGAAGAGTTGGCATTGGACTCCGACTCAGATGGAGGGGAGTCATTGTCAGAAGGAGAAAGATCGCTGATGGAGCCCGATGACGAAGGGGTACTAAAATTACAAGAATGCTCAGAAGATGAAACTAACTCCTTCAATGGACTCTTCCATTGGTAGATGGAAGATTATGAGATCTTTCAACCTGAATGTAATATGATTGCAATAAAAGAAATGGGCGAGTGTTCTTGGATGACTAGTGAACCACTAGGTAATTCTCGGCTGGAAATATTCAGCGATAATGGGACAGGTGAAATACTTGGTAAGGAGGAATTGGCGAGTGACAAGTGGGATGAAGGTAACAACCAGCAATAGGTAACCCACACTTTTCTTGCTGCCTATGGGGAATACAAGGAAGGGAATACCAAAATAGATAGCACGTCGATACATCAATTTGAAGGTGAAAAGATCATGTACGAGGAACCCTCAATGAGGAAAGTTAATCTCGGCGAGTAAAGTAACCTTCAGGTGATCTTCGTTGGAGATGACTGGGATCTAGTACTTAAAGCAACAACTTTCAAAAATTTCATGGAGTACAAGGATGTTTTTACCTGGACATACAAAGACCTGAAGGGGATACCACCAAAGTTATACATCCACAGAATTCTATTGGTACCAGGGGCACAACCCGTACAACCACTGTACTACCCTACCGTCGTACAAATACCTTGCCAAACGTCGTACGAGGGGTCATTGATTGCTAATTTTTTATGTACGAATCAGAGAACTATAGTCTTCATTCTATTGTACAAACAAGTTCTCCTCTTGCCTGTATGAAGTCATCTCAAAAAATAATTGTGTTGCCGTACGACATGAATCAACACCGTAGGAATCAACACCACTGTATGACTAGAACACTCCTGTACGGAGCCTCACGCCTATCGTACTGTATGAGTTCAAAAGTGGGTTTTTCTAGACGTATAAATTGCTTCATCTTCCAACGTACAGTCAACCATCTTCCGCCATACGAGCTGTAGAAATTCTTTCAACGACTGTACGAAGCTCCCTCAGACCGTACAGGTGTGTTTTGCTACTGTTGGTCGTACAAAATTAATTTCCTGCTCGCTGTACGAATTTGCTCCCCTCGCCGTATGACTAACAACCTCCACCCTTCATACACCGTTAGTCTGTACACCATCAATTGGTGCACCATCAATCAATGCACCACTAGTTGGTACACTACCAACCGGTACACTGCCAGCTAGTACACCATCACTACTAGTTGGTACATTGTTATTGCCAGATAGTACACCGTCACTGATGCCACTATCAGTTGGTATATTGTCACTACCAGATAGTACATCGTCACTGCCAACTAGTATACCGTCACTACTAGTTGGTACATTATCATCATCAAGTAGTACGCCAAGTAGTACACCACCATCGCTAGTTAGTACGCTAAGTATTACACCGCCCCTGCCAAGTAGTATATTGCCACCACCAGCTAGCACATCACCACCACCAGTTGGTATATCAACCCTAGTTGAGCCAGGGACATCATGGGGGACAATCATACAGTTGGTAACAGGGGTGTCCGGCACAACACTCCCAACATCATCAATGCCATCGGTAGGATGGCTAGGAGTAACACAGATTGATAGTTGGCTGAGCACAGTCAGCTTCACAGTGGAGGTGCTTGAGTTACCATCATTAATGTGGACTATCTTACTTGATGCTTCATATTTTTTTGTCATCTAGAAGATGACTTGTTTTGTGAGGGGGATGATGTAGTCGGTCGTAGTTGGTTGGAGTCGCCTGTAGTCAGTTGTAGTCAGTCATAGTCAGTTGTAGTCGACCATAGTCAGTTGTAGTCGGTCCTAGTCGGCCATAGTCAGTTGGAGTCATAGTCAGTCATAGTTATATTCAGCCAAGTAAATAATCATGAATTAAATAATATTTGTGCACAGTTAGTTTAGGAGTGTTATTCGTAATTAACCTTGACAGTTGGATAGTTATGGAGTCGTTGCCAACGGTTGGTATCTCAACCAACCTTGGCCAAGTTATATATTGAGTCGATACTTTGTAGTCGGGACATAGATATGATATTGTGATGTACTGTTGATATATTCAATGAATGGAAATAATGCTTTATTTTGTGCAATTTTGATATGAATCTTATGTTCTATTTTATGCTATATAGTTGTTACTACATATTTCTGTTTACTTCATGTTTGTCTGAGAAACCACATAACAAGTAAACAATGATAAGGCTTCAGTCAAGGAATTTGGGGTTTCTTGTTCAACCTGTCAATAATGACTCTATTTTAGACTTGGGATGAGTATATTGATAGAATAATTTATTGTTCGCTATTCACTATTCTGTGTTCGCAGTCTATTGACTACTATTCTTTGTATCTATACATTTTTCCAATATATAAAATTAGTAAAAGCACCAAAGGTGCTATCAAATGGCTGATAGACACAAATATTTATAGGCCTATAACTAAATAGTATACATTTATATTTTTATTTTGAATTGTGTGTGAAATTTAATTTTTGCATTCACTTTGTACGGTTTGTGTGTTTGCACTTTACCATGTTTTATAAATTTGGTACTCACTTTATGAGTGTGTTTGTATTTTGGAATGCTTGAACTTAAGTTTTTATGCATTCTTGTACTAAATTTGTATGAATGAATTATGTTTGAACATCGGTAGATGAAATTTTTGTTTATGTAAATTGTGTGTACATGTGGGAAATTTAATTTAGGCATTCACTTTGTGGTCTATGTGTGGAGGGAGGGAAAGTTAATTTAGGCATTCACTTTGTGGTTTGTGTGTGTTTAAAAATTAATTTTTGTATTCACTTTGTGTGGTATGTGTGTTTGAACCAACTTTGGCATTTGTCATGTGTGTACGTGAGCTTGAAAGAACTTTGACATTTAGTTTTTCTTTGTTTATGAATGAACTTAAGGTATCACATTTTGTGGAGTGAATGAACTTCAATTATCAACTTTTGTGGAGTGTATGAACAAACTTTGATGTTCAAATTTTTATATGTAGTATGATCTATACTTCTTTAAAGGACTTTCTCATATTAGATTTTATGAGCATTTATTAAAAAATCTTAATCTAACCCTTTACACAAACTAATATACATTATTATTTAAAAATAAAACAATCATCTGTTAAGCCTACATATAATTTAATTTAGAAATGGAAATATATAAAATTATAGTTTTATTTTTAAAAAGTAAGACATGATTTGAAAGATTAATATGAAATTTTAATATCAAGATTCAATAATCTAAAACCAAAAAAATTTTCATAAATTATTTATGTAAAGTACACTGAATACAAAAGTTAAAGATAATAACCTTTCACACAAACTAAAACCTAATTCAAAATAGAGACAAAAACATCAAGCCTTCATGAACTCAACAACAATCTTGGAACAGTGAGCAACTGCATGCTTTGCAAGCTCCCAAGGAAGACAAACCCTCACAGCTGTTTGAATCTCTCGTATGTTGATGATATTCTTTTTGTTGTAGCGAGCAAATTTCGCTGCAAGGCTGTCTGAATTTCTCGTATGTTGATGATATTCTTTTTGTTGTAGCGAGCAAATTTTGCTACCTCTTTGCAATTTTTCTCAAACATATTGTTGATAAATTTGTCCATAATTACCATAGCTTTGCTTGAAATATTAATATCTAAGTGCACTTGCTTGAGAGTTTTAAACAAGTAGATCTTAAAGATTCGCTTATTCTTTTTATTTATTTTGTCTACATATTTTTCAGTCATTACCTCTTTTTTCTCCACAATGGGCCTCTTCTCGATCCTTTTTGCCATTGATAAGCACTGCAAAAATCATATCGTAAAATTAGAAATTAAATCTAAGTCAAGCTAAAAATAAAATTATAAACTCTAACCCTCATTATAAAAAAGAAAACAATTAAATCAAATCTAAAAACTAAACAAATTATCAACACATCATATAAAATATTTGCAATTATGTTAAATCAATAATTCATTTTCTATGTATGCAAAGAAGATAAAACATAGTCAGCCATAAAAACTCCAATCACAATAAAAACTAATAATATTTATTTGACAAAACTTTCATTTTACTAAAGGTATCTACAATTTTTTTTTAACTTGTTAGGATTATGATAGCCTTATAAGTGCTCTACTTATATTAATTGTGGTTCTATTGGAATTTCAAAATCAATAATAATATAGTAAAATCCATTTTTTTTAAACCTAATTAATATATATCTAAACTTTATAAAAAGAATTATATTAATTAAAAAAATATATAATTAAAAAACTTAATTTAAAAACTATACATATTAAAACTAATATGAAAAGCATAAAAAAACATTATAAAAGAGATTAGAGTATTGGAAAAGAAACATATATTAAAAGAAATTTATATTAATAAAATAGAAATTTATAAACTTATATTTAAAAACTTTAAAAAACATAAAGATTTTTTTCTCGCAACATTCAAATGAGGATGAACTATTATGAAGGTGAATCCCTAATATAGGTGGATATCCTAGAGACCATGTTTTCAAAAGATTTTTATGCCACATTTCCAAAATTCCATCCATTTTTATTTGGTTGAAATATCTGAGACCTTTAAGGGAAAGTGTTCAAGCTTTCCATTAAATAAATAAACAATTTCATGTGGCTTGCTCTCGAAGAAAAGAAAAGTGGTGCTTATGTCATTAAAATGTTGTTAGTTATTAAATTTTTTTTTTATGTACCTATGGAATGTTCCCAAAAATCAATGGAGGTCAAAAACATACTAGGATTTCTTAGAACAATTGTAAAACTCCATCAAGATTGTGATTTATAGTATGTGGCAAAGTTGGAAAAAGTGGATTTAACGACAAAAATGAATTATTCCAAAGAGAATTTTATTAAAAAGTTTTATCTCTTTTTCAAGAATCAAATGAATATTTTATTTAGTGCCTTAGGAGTGAAGTTTTGTGGGCTTAAAAAGTAGTGGGACTACCAATTTTTTGGCAGTTACAAGATGTGTGTACATATAGAATGGCCTATCTGCTAAATAAAATTAAAATCCTTAAATAAAATTAGAATCCTTAAGGAATATGATATGTGCGTTAGAAAGAAGTGCTCAATGAGAGGTCATCTCATGGAACACAAGGATTGTAGGATTGCATGAAATGGATTGTTGAATAGGCTTTAGAAACTTTCAAGAAAATACAATCGGTAGGTGTAGAGTGGGGCAGAGAGCATTGGAAATGCTCTGGTAGACAAATGTGTAGAAAGTGAGAGCCTAGATACTGCATGCGAATTGTCTGACAGAAGACCTCTAGGAGATGTCATCTCATGGAATGCAATGATCGCAGGATATGGAGTGATAAATGAGCTTTAAAAACTTTCGAGCAATTACACACGGCAAGCACAAAGCTAGACTTTGCAACCTTTTCCAGCATCCTCCCGGCATGTGCCAAAGTGGGAGCCTTGGATTAGTTTCTATAATAGATATATAATATCAAATTCAAATTTTGTAACACTACGTACAAGCTTCAGAGTAGAAAGGACCTTGCCAATGCTCTTATTTGACTATGATTGTGGTTATCATAAAAATATTTCTAAACCCTAAATATTAATGTTCAGACGCAACAAATTTATGCAACTGGATAACAAGCTTCAATCAATTCCAATAAGTAAACTATTGCTCAAGTTTGTCTTGTAATACAAAACAAAATTTGACAATATAATGAATTTCCATTTCAATTTGGTTGTGCGATGTTATTTAAAAGACATTAATTACACTAACCCAAATCGTAGTTGCAACAACAGCATCCTTTAAAAATTTCAGGACCCAAAAGTTTATCAATACTTCACAATTCAACCTCTAATTTTCCACTTTCTAAATTCTCATTCATCCTATCTGATATTTCAGAGTCTTATTAATCATAATTTTCAAGAAGCTACTTTATTAATTTGTTTACTGATTGTAACCCTAACTAAAAGGGTTTTGAATCAAGTGGTAATGTAGAGAAACATAATATTGAAATTTCTCAAATTTTCACAGAAAGATAATAAAGAAGAGAGAAGATTTTAGTTCATACATGTGCCTCTATAGCCTTTCAAAAAAAACTTTACTACCAAGAGAATTAACGGTGAGTAAATGGTGATCCAAGGAATTCGAAAGTATTGAAAGTTGGAAAAAGTGGATTTAAAGGCAAAAATGAATTATTCCAAAGAGAATTTGATTAGAAAGTTTTATCTTTTTTTCCGGAATCAAATGCATATTTTATTTAGTGCCTTAGCGGTGAAGTTTTGTGGGCTTAAAAAGTTTTATATATACTGCAGATTTTATATAAGACGGGTGCAGTGAATCAATTTTCAAATCCATATATCATAAAACAGCAAAAAAATCTTTAGAAAAGGAAATATACATTTATTTATGCTTTTTGCATATAAATAGAGGAGGATAACTTTTCAAAATCATAGAAAGCATTCTAAAAATTAAAAAAAGCAGATGGAAGACCTAGAAGGCAGTGCTCCATTATAAAGAGGCATTTGTGGCTTAGTATTTGAAGAGCAATTGCAAATCACAAAATTTGCTCGACAGTCAAGGTCGACCTTCAAATTGAAGCCCTCATTGCTAGTATTATATTAGTGCAAGAAATACGATAAGGATTTGCTATCATGTGGAGTGTCAAATGGCCAACGGCATCTTATCTAGGTCTGTAACTGTGAACACCCAGAGCAAGGGCTTGAGAAAAGGAATTTAAATAAGTAAACCTTTTCCATTTTTTTCATCCACATTCATTAAATGCACAAAATCACCTTTTTCTTGCCACTGTCTGATGGCGGATCTCAGAGAATGGTTTGGGATGAGCTTCTTGTGATCAACTTTCACATTTGTCATGGGCGACGTTCATGTCCGCTGCCGAACCATCCCTCGATTGCCTTCTTTTCGTATGTAAAACCATCCGCTACCACGTAAGGATTCTGCATAACCTCCTGCAAATCACAACTATTCATTTAATCGAAACCCTAATATTTCCATTTCATAATCAAACCCGGATATCAAACGCTTGAATATATGAATTCGGTTGGAAGTTTGAAAAATATTCATTTGGGATTTTTTTTTTTTAAATTCATTTTGGATTATTTCTGTTATGAATTTCTCAAAGACTGCACAAAATGGGGCTTGCCTTGAAGATTGGACAAACGAAGAAAGTCGGTTCATGTGGCTCTTGAGCAATTTGCACCAATGTTGGGCCGCGTTTAACAAGCCTGCCAGGGTTCGATGCAGCGACTGCTAAGTTTCGAAGCTCGTCCAACAATTTCATGACGTCTGGTTCAAGGCCGGTCCTTTTATTTTTGTCTGATTCGGCGCAATGTAAGGCGAAATAAGCCAATTGAGTGGTCTGCATAGATGGCCATTCCCCGGCACTGGGATCCAAAACCTTCTCTAATTTACCGCTATGCATGGCGCGCGTCACTTCTTTCACCAGGCCAAATGCCGGTTTGCCGATGAGAAGCTGAAGAATGACCACTCCAATACTGTAAATGTCAGATTTTGTAGAGAATTCTCCGCTTCACAGATATTCGGGATCCATATAAGAAAACATTCCTCTTACCTCCGTTGTTTCCTGTGAATTATCTTCTGGAAGAATTCCAGCGATGCTGAAATCCCTTTAAAAAAATAAAGATTTCCTCCACGACGGATCGATTCCTCAGAAGGCGATTATTTTGTTTTCTGTTCCCACTACCTTTCAGCTCAAATCTTGCAATTTGATATGCATGCATTTTTTTGCTTTCAACCTTTTTCCTTTTCTTGGAAAAAAAATAATTCTGGCGGGGTACATTTAAACAACATAAATCAGACTAGAAATATATTTTGTTATTTTTTGGTGTATTATGATGATTGTTTTTTTGGTGAGGAAAAAGGAAGGACTACCAAAAAAACAAAAGACTACCAAATTTATATATGACCTATCGGCCAAAAAAAATAAAAAATAAAAAAATGATAGGCTTTTATATGTGAGCATTATAGTGCTCTAAATTGTCTAATGCCAAATTTTTTTCTAAAGTCTTGTTCCGGTGTATCCCTTGAACCGCCTATAGGTGCAAGTGCTAGTTATATGAATGAATTAATGAAGGCTTTTAATAACGTCCACGTGGCAAGATAGCGTATGGGACCACAGAAACCAAAACATGCTGCAAAGAGAGCCAAAACCCACAAGAAAACCACGAGCCGCAAAAGGCAGACCGCCCACACAACCCCTAACTGAACTCCTTTGCTTTTTAGATCTTAGATCTTCTGCTATGTATCTTGATCAAATAGATCGCAAATTTAGCTAACTTCTCTTCTTCAAATAGGTTGGTCAAGGAGTCAACATTCAAGGTATCCCTGTAATTGGCCCTAATATTCTTGTAAGTTGGGCACTCCATAATGTAATGCCATTCCGTCTCCACTAAATCTAGATTGCATAAATAATAGATTCTCTCCTCCCACTCTTCTTTAGGCCTCGACCACCTTTCGGTTTCACATCTAAGTTGGTGCGAACTAGTTCTTAGTTGTGCCATTAACATTTTCGCTTTCCATTTTATGTTCGCTTCAATGGAATTTTTTTTGTGTGTGGTCTTATGAGGGATTGAAATGTGTTATGTAATATTGTCTTTTCCTTCCAGCTTGCTTTGTCCACATGCTTACTTTGACATTTTCTTGCACATATTTTTTAATATCCCCTTTATTATTTGGGCATTCTTTTATGCTAATACCACACTTATTCATCCACCTGTCATTCTGTTTCATCCATGTACTCTTCCTTCTTTCTAATTTCTCCTCCGCTGCCATTTTGGGCCATCGGGATGTCTCCATGCTCTCAAGCCTCTTTAAATAACTTAACACCCAGGTCAACGCTGATGCCTCCACCTCCATAGGAAAGGCCCCAGCCTCAGCTAACGTAATCTTATAAGGGACCGATGCTTTAATTCTGAAGCTACTTGTGATTAAATGTTTTTGTAGCCTCTCTATTTGTCTGCACTTCATCTCCGAAGTGTTACTGCCCCAAACCTCGCAGCCATAAAGCACCACCGGCACCACCAGCAGCCCAAAAAGAGTTCTCTTAGTTTTCCAATCCCACAATTCAGCCCTTCTGCACCGATTTTGCAACGAGAATAGAGCTTTCCAACCCCCTTGTATCCTTTTAGCTCTACATGTCTCCCAACTGAGCTTATTGTGGAAATCTAGGCCAAGATATTTGTATTCATTGACAACCTGTAGGGGCCTGCCATCAAAGACAAAATCCATCGGAACCTTTTTTCTTTTCAAGGTAAAGATCATGATCTTAGTTTTACTAGTGTTCACTTGCATCCCAACCTCTTGGCAAAACGATTCTAGAGCTTTCAGGTGTTCCTTCAAGTCATGTGTTGTTTTTGCCATTAGAATAAGATCATCTGCATATAGAAAGCAACTTTATAACATAGTTGGCTAGGTAAATACCCCCTCCACCAAACCTGTCTATCCGCTCCTCTAATTTGTCAATGTATAGACCAAACAGGGTAGGAGATAACAGACAACCCTGTTTTACCCCAATGTCACTCCCGAAGCATTCTGATAATCCCTGTTTGGTTCTAATTTTGGCATGCACTTGCTCATACAACCTATGAACATCAACCCTATATTTTTTCAGAATTCCCAGCTCTTCCATTATGCTCCATAACTTGCTTCTAGGAACTGTGTCAAACGCCTTCTTGAAGTCGACAAAACAACAGAAGACCTCTCTCCTTGCTTATCCTAGACCTTTTTCAATCAAGTGTCTAAGGGTAATGCAGTGATCAATTGTAAAGTGTTTTGGACTAAAACCTGCTTGCCCTTTTGCTCTCTTTCCCTCTTTTTCTGCCCATATACTGATACGACGTTCAACCATACTTCCAAAGAGTTTGCCAAAAAGAGGATTGATCATTATAGTGTGGTAGTTCGAAGGATTATTGACGTCTCCACTTCTGAGCAGAGGAATGACGACACTGGTCGTCCAATTTGCAGGGAAACCATTCCAGATGACCCCATTAAATATTCTTTTAATATGCGGTGTAAGAACTTTTCAGGGCCCATTTTATGTACTCTGCTTGTAAACCATCTCTGTCACGCGCTTTACCCACCGCTAGCTTTTTAATTCCTTCTTTAATGTCTTTTGTAAAAAAGAGTTTGACCATTGAGTTGGTAACTGGGGGGACATCTTTACTTTGACCGCGCTCACATAGCGGTTTTGCATACTCTAGCCATTGGGAATCTATAATATCATTTTCAGCAATTGTATTTTTTTGTTGCAATTCTTTCCAGAAGCCTTTCAGGTTGCACTTCCCAAGAGAAATCAACTCATGGATTTGGCATTCTTTGTTAAAAATATAATCATGGAACCTACTTATGAAAACTCCAAAGCCCCTCCACGGCACAACAATCTTAATATTTGCAACACTTCAACCTTAGCAATCATAGCTTCCGGGCCCACCACACATTTCATATGCCATTCACCGTTTTTAAAGAGATCAACCGTTGAGAATAGAGTCAAGCTTTTTAGGGCTTTATTTGCTGCCTTTTCTTATTTATCCTCAGTTACCCACTTCAATTCAGTCAGCCACTAAAAATAGATCTGGTTAGGTATGGCCAAGAAACGCTGTCGTTTGTAGACCAACCATCTGGGGTATCCGGTGAAGTGAATTCATCTTCTAATTAGTAGAGAGGGAGCGAAAAGCGAAAAATTTATTGGTGCCAATGGCCATGGCAGGAATGTCAAGATGCCAATCAGCTTTGATTGAGGATGCCCTTTGCCGGGGGCTGAGAAATTCGTGGCATAGGGTTTGTGCATCAGGATTAGGGTTTGGATCTTTCAGAAAATATACATCCTCCTCTGCAGAGGAGAATGACGTGGTGGTGGTGGGAGGGGGTCCCGGAGGTTACGTGGCTGCCATCAAGGCGGCCCAGCTGGGCTTCAAGACTACTTGCATTGAGAAGCGTGGCGCTCTCGGAGGCACCTGCCTCAATGTTGGCTGCATACCCTCCAAGGTATTTTCCTCCTTTTTCCATTCTCTGCTTAGTTTGCAGATGTTTACTTTTAATAGTTTGTTTTTGTATATGCCACGGGTCAAATTCACCAGCTATATCTGCTTAGTTTGCATTTATCTGTTCTAGAACTGATAAGACATGGGGGTGCTTTGAGTTGAATTCCATGCTTGCCTAGAATATTGCCCAATTGTTTTAATTTTTCCTGGCCCAAGAAATTAAACCAATAATCAGCAATGAATAAGCTAGATTTATTTTATATGTTAATCAACCCTGATTCCTTGCATTGAATTTCTTCAAGGTGCATGGGGAACAACTGGTTGAAATTCAGCAGCTTGTAATTATTTTGGAAATCTGGTCACTTTTACACTAATTCATCATCTTTAGGATTTTTACTGATTCCAGTCATCTTGGGCAATTGGATCTAGAGATATGGGAAGAATTTCTACCTTGTAATGCATGACTAATTATTTTCTTCATTTGCAAATTAACAGTCAAGTCAAGCTTAACAACTTTTTGCTTTAAAGTTAGAATTGTGTCCATTTGAATTTGATCAATTCTACTGAGAGGTATTTGACATCTTGTTGCAGGCATTGCTTCAATCCTCACATATGTTTCACGAAGCTAAGCATTCATTTGCTGGCCATGGTGTGAAAGTGGGACAGTTGGAAATTGATGTCTCTGCAATGATGGCGCAGAAAATGAAGGCTGTAACTGGTCTGACAAAAGGAATTGAAGGACTTTTCAAGAAGAACAAAGTCACTTATGTTAAAGGTGCTGGAAAGATTTTATCTGGAAGTGAGGTGTCAGTGGATCTTGTAGATGGTGGAAACAGTAGAGTGAAAGGGAAGCATATAATTATAGCAACTGGTTCAGAAGTGAAACCCCTTCCCGGAATTAATATTGATGAAAATAAAATTGTTTCATCCACAGGAGCACTATCACTGAAGGAGGTCCCAAAAAAACTTGTGGTTATTGGTGCAGGATACATTGGCTTAGAAATGGGTTCAGTATGGGGAAGATTGGGCTCTGAAGTTACCGTTGTAGAATTTGCCTCTGAGATAGTTCCGTCCATGGATGGGGAAATTCGAAAATCTTTCCATAAGACATTAGAGAAACAGAAAATGAAATTTATGCTGAAAACTAAGGTGACTGGTGTTGATGCATCAGGACCAGGTGTAAAGCTAACACTAGAGCCAGCTTCAGGAGGTGAGCAGACAACTCTTGAGGCAGATGTAGTTCTAGTTTCTGCTGGTAGATCACCTTATACAAAAGGTCTTGGACTAGAAGAGCTTGGGATGAAGCTTGATAAAATGGGACGAGTGGAAGTTGATGACCATTTCAGGACAAATATTCCTGGAATTTATGCTATCGGTGATGTGATTCCTGGCCCCATGCTTGCACATAAGGCTGAAGAAGATGGTGTAGCTTGTGTGGAGCTAATTGCAGGAAAACCTGGACATGTGGACTATAACACCGTACCTGGAATTGTTTACACACATCCAGAGGTAGCATCAGTAGGGAAGACAGAAGAGCAGGTGAAGGCACTCAACATTACCTACAGAGTTGGGAAATTCCCCTTTATGGCAAATAGCAGGGCCAGAACTATTGACGATGCCGATGGAATGGTGAAAATAATTGCGGAGAAAGAAACCGACAAAGTCTTAGGTGTCCATATCATGGGCGCAAATGCTGGGGAGTTGATTCACGAAGCTGCGATTGCCCTGCAATATGGAGCATCTAGTGAAGACATTGCTAGAACATGTCATGGACACCCAACACTCAGTGAAGCTATCAAAGAAGCTGCCCTGGCAACATTTGACAAGCCTATTCACATTTAGATTTATAATCACATTTGTGCCAGTTATCATAGATGTATTTAATTTTGTATGCTGGGCTACTGGATGCCGATTATTCAGATGATGGTTTCCATTTGACAATGCTGTTGAAAACTGTTAATTTATCTCAGTTTTGAAACAGAGTTTGACAATTTTGAGAAAGTTGTGCAATTTATCTTTGAAAAAAGATTATGCTTAAAATGCAATAAAAGTTTTGAAAATGTTTGAGATCTGGTTAGGTGATACTGTTTTGTAGTATTTGATTTTTAAGTTTTGGGAACAGAAACCATGATAAGGTAAACATGCTAGAGGATTGAAAAACTGTATTTTGTAATTTAGTTCATATTTTCTTTCACATTCTTTTTATATGTTAATTTTGAGCAGGTTTAAAATTTTGACCAATCTACTAACCACAGGATCTTTACAAAAGCTCAATTGTTATTAGAAAAATATCTTCCAGACCTATTATTTGTGCATACCTTTGTTTTATACTATAAGTTTCATTGATGCAAAATAATTTGCAGGCACCATTGTCTTCTAGTGTATCCAGGTAATGGGCATCATCAATTTTAGCTGCCGTGGGTTCAAGTTTGTACACAGACGTGTGTTTGAAGGGGATGAAATCTCAGATAGTAATAATTGTTTTGTTTAGCTACTAGTAATAGTGGAGAGTGGTGAGAGAGAAATCATGCCTAGATGCTAAGGGTGTGTTGGGTCCCAAAGTTGTATTTCCACAATCCTAGAGGATTAACTCATTTTCAAGGCCAATAATTTGTCTTCAAGAGGATAGGATATGGGCTCATTAATAGAGAATGGATGACTAAAGGTTAATTCCTAAGAGTGGGTATTCTCTCCTTCGCTTAGGCAACTAGACCTAGGAGGGTGTTCCTAGAGGTATCCTCAATTGTAATTACCACCCTAGTTTTTTTTTCATATTTTCAACTGAAATGAAGATGCAATCATGCAAACTCCTTAACACTCTCTGATCACCCAGATCCTGATGTGAGCAAGGTGAGAGCATATAGTGCGTTGTATCTATACAAATTATCCAATGCAACAATTAGAGAGTTTGTGATTAAAATGTTCATTGCGACACACTAGGCAGCCACATCGTCTACAAGCTATGCTTATTCAACGGAGTGGTCGATGCAACACAAAGTGATCACACTAGGCGGCAGAGGTGACCACATTTGCACTTATTCAGTGGAGTGTGATATGCAAACATAATGAGCACACGAGGCGGCAGATCTGACCTTATCAACACTTGTTCAATGGATGTGTGCAATGCAGGCCACTGCCAGAATGACTAAAGCTTGATTAGACCAAAATGGTTGATTACATGCAAGCTTGTTTGATGCCAAACGGGCTTAATGACATGCAGCAGTAACTAATGGTATACCATCTAGTATTGCAATCATGAAATGCATTATATGAGACCATTGGTGGTACTACCATCCAGGGTTTACAAACAAGGAAGCATTGCAACTTATAAAATGAAGTTACAATGTTAGGGAAAGCTGCAATATCATTTCAAATACTGATTTCAGATTCTAATACACTGCTGTAGCATAAATAAATAAGTAGAAGCTTCAAATACACTCAAATTGACACAAGGAATCATACCCACACAAAGTCCTGAAGCTGCAATTGATGTAGAAGCCCAAAATCACATTGAAGACTCACAGAACACACTGAAAGCATGCTGATATACTCTGATAACACTGCTGTTACAGTCTGATATGCTGGTGCAGCACTGACAAACCCTAATCAGCAACCCCAAAACTCAGTCAAATCTAAATTGTACAATCCAAAACCAACTCCAACAATTTGCTCATGGCTGGGCGCTACCCTAATTGCAAGGCAACCAAGGAGAACTGAGGCGTTCTCCCTTCTAAACCTTCACACCATTCTCATAAGGTATGACTTGGTACCAAGTGGTACGACCTGCAAATAAACTCACTTCCTTTCACAAAATCTGCACTCAAAACACTTAAATCTGCAATAGAAAACCCTACGCCTAAGGTAGAAATAAATCTGGTTTAGCAAATAAGATTTTTCAATGATATCTCCAAGATCTTGGCGCCTAAACAAGTACGGCCTCCTCTGGAAAAATGCACAAAAAACTTAAGAAATATGTTATTCATCCAAACTGAAATCAACCTTCCACACCAAAAACTTACACCAAAATCAATCATTCAAAATCAGAAGACATCAAACCTATTGCAGCTTTAATGTGATTCTTGTAGTGAAATCACCAAGTCTAGCTAGGGGAGTTTTCATTCCCAAAATTAGAAATCTCAAGAGGGTTTCCATCCTCAAGAAATTTGAGAACTCGGGTTCTCTCCACATGTAGAAGCAAATTCATATCATGGCTAACCTCCCAAATGAGCTCCAACTCCCTTTTTATAACATTTTGGAGTGAGTAAAATATTACTTTTTTATTTCCCTCCAAAATTCCTTTTAAAAAATATAATTCTTTTTCATGAGCAAAGTCCTCATGTGCCTAGCTCCCTTGTTTGCATAGCTAAATTTTTTTTCGAATGAATAGTTACACATAAGTCGTCTTTTTCGAATAATACTTTGTAAAACAACTTAAGTAATAACCATTTAATTATTTAATTATCCACTCAAGTTGTGGAAAGCATTCGAATAAACCCAATATGAATTTCTAATCATACCATAATGCTCTTGAGGGCTAAGGATGATGACTAGAACCAACTTGGCATCGATCTAAAAATAGCTTGCTTCTCCAAGAAGTGTGGAGAGTTGGAGAGCTCCCATAAGGGCGGAATTGCATTTTGAAAGAAACATGGGACTCATCATGATCTCCTTAACTCACTGTCACTGTTAGAAATCTAACCTGATTAATCATGCGTTCTCCAAGAAATGTCGAGTGCTCTTAGAGAGATAGAATCACACTCGGAGAGTGTCATTGGGCTCAAGATGGCTACTTGAACTCACTTCCATGAATAAAACTATTGCTAGAACAATCCCGTGCTCTCCAAGAAAGCTGGAGTTCTCCCTTACATCACCAATTAGCCTATTGGAAAACTCATAAATAGGCTAATTGTTCACAAACGGGTTATGCCCAAAATGGGGACGTTACAACAATTAATGCACAATGATAGAACAATACATAAACATTCAACAACTACCTAACATGTGATGGGGCCCCAAAAACTTGTCATTGAGCTTGTTGCACGTTAGTTGCTTATAGACCTCTTCTTAAGTTGATAATAACATTCTTATACATGTATTTGAAGATAACAATAGTATATATATTCATATGGATAGATTTCCCTATAGCCAACCATACACATGTTGTAGAAGGATAACATACTCATAGGTTCCTCTGATGATTTATCAATTTTAATTTGCATGAAATGTGTGTTGATAACTGAGGAGGGGGGGGGGGGGGGGGGGGGTGAATCAGTTATCTTAATTAATTTAACTTTCTGAACAGTGAATCAGATAATTAAGCACAACCATGAAATAGAAATAGCATCAATACACATGACACAATATTTTGACGTGGAAACCCTGTTAAGGGAGAAAACCACGGGGTGATTAACCCAAGAAAGTATTCTCTGTTAAAAGAATATGATGATACCAAAATGGCACTTGCCAATTAAGGCTCACTGCCCGAGCACACTGCTCACAAGAGGCTCACTGCCTACAAGAGACTCACTGTCTATAAGAAAAGAAGATAACACAATGTTTGAACTGATGAGAAGCATCCACACATGCTGAGGTTCAGTTCCGGTTAAGCTCAATAAACTGATCTGCTGCACTTCATTTTTACTCTCTTGATGCAGCTGTACTGTCACATTCCGGACCTTTTCTACTATCTTCACTCTACTCTTTTGCCTTTTTCGCACCACACAATACACCACACATAATTTCACATCTAAATCAATCCTGTATATATATCCGCACAAGTGATTTCATCACTTTTCTAGTCGGCATTCGGAACAGTCAATAATTTCCTCAACCTTTGTTCTGTCGGCTGAATCCTTGCACACCAAGTAATGCGGATCAAGCATATACTTGTAGAAGTCATCAATCATGTCGGCCAAACATAATTTATGCCTTAAGAACCTTTTCAATCATCAGTAATACATCCGGAGTAATGTCTGATGTTCTGCCAGTCAGTTCTTCCTCTGTTCACACTGTCACTTGGGAACCCGATACTCAAGTATTCATATCTCTTTATCCTTTCCATATCGGAGGCTCAAACCCTGGAATCTATCAGTCAAGATACTCTTCTTGACTTCCCCAAATCCGCATTTCACTGAGATATTTCTATTGAGAGATCCGGACCTGTCTGTCAGACCTTACTGACTGCTCTGTTCTTGCTTACCGAACCTTAACACTTCTTCAATCTGACTTCCGGTGAGGACCTATCATGTCTTGCGGATGTGTGGGATAACCTTTGTTGCCATCAATGACAACAATCATGAGTCCATATAGTGTCTCTTGCCAACAATCTCCCATTTGGCATTGATGGCAACACTTAGTGAAAAATGACTAAGTGTCACACTATACTCCCCCTTGGCTGATGCTCTGTCTCTATGTATATTTTTCGAAGCTCCCTTTTAGCTGGATTCCTCATTTTTCACTTCTCCTCACTCCCCCTTTGACATCAATGGCAAAGGGGAGGTTCCGCATACCAAAACTTTCAAAAATTCAACTATACTTAGCCGCATAAGTATATACATATGGCATACTTACATATACTGAAGTATGTCTGCAAAAGTTGTCTTCAATTGAATAAATTCTATGGCCCAACTTTGTTTTATTCTGTCCAAAATTGATATATGACCACTCAACAGGAATGCAAATGCATCTGCCCTTTTTAGATCTGTCGGATCATTGGTCTGGGCTGTGATCTAGGCTTCTTTTATGGCCTCATGCATGGCCTCCAACTTAGGGACAATTATCCCTCTGAGCTCACTCAATCTACTGATTCTGTTTTTCTTCTCTTTTTCAAGCTTCTTAATTTCATTCAAAACTGCAACCGTTTGACATTCTTGATTTATTATGGATGTAGTAAGTGGATCAAAATTTTGAGAAAGTATTATCAGTTTATCCTCCTGTTCTTTCATTTTCTTCTCAATCTCCACTGTTGTTTTAGACCAGGATATACAAAATTTGTATACATCACTTCCATCCTTAAGGGCATTTTCCAAACTTTTTATCCCAATACCCATAACTCTTCTGTGATTTGATATTATCCCTTGCAGCTCTGAGAATCTCTTATCAAAAAATTCTTTCCTGACCTTCTCCTCAGCTAATTTCTCTAGAGAATCAAAATGTTTGCTAACACTATTGACTAGAGTTTTAAGATTACCGGAGGAAGAGGCTGTGGGATCTTTCTAAAAAGATGGCATGATTTTTTCCAACACTCCAGATGCTACCTCTATAAGCTCATAGTCTTCCATGTGAGATTTGAGTAGTTTCTCTTTGGCCTTTGCATTTGCAAATGAAGCTATCTTCATTGTTTGTACCGGAGATAGAGAGTCAAAATCTAATGGCCCTTTTAGTAATTCCAGTTCATCCATCTTATTAGTTTCTTTTGTCAAGAAGTCCTTGACAGATTCTGCAGTGTCTCTTGCCGGAGACAGATTCTTCTTTTCTTCTGCAGTGTCACTTATGTTCTTTTCAGCTTGACTTCCTTCTTTACTTTTCAACTCTTTTTCTTTCTCCTTTATTATTTCTTTTGCTTTAGATCCGGGGTCAACAGGGGAATTCGGAGGAGAAATGTTAGTCTATTCATGGAACACCTCTTCTGGAGCAGAGGATTCGAAGTCCTTAGCTGTTTCTGCACCGGTATTCATTTTCTTAGTAGACTCTTCTGCAACACTTGTGGTCGAGGGATCAGTACCTAAGTCCTCTATAATTGGAATGTTGAATCTTTTGAATGCATTCCGGAGGATCTCTTCTGTCAGTCTCTCCGAGCATAAGTTGATTCATCCTTGCTTTGCTCCTAAACTCATCCTTACAATCTTTGAAGATCATATTCATTTTCTTGGGATCGATTGAAGGATATAGTTGAATTGCTATTTGTTCCCGGATTTCTAGATCTTTGGCTTGGGCATTGTTCTTTCTTATTTCTAGTTCCTTCTCCAAGCTTTTGGGGATCAGAGATATAATTTCAATAAATGCTTTGTTGTAGATATTTAGGTACCTGACTGTGGCATCTTGCAATATCTTCTGATCTGCTTCACCATAATCATCATAGAACTCAACCATTGGCTGAAGATTTCTGTCCACTGTGACTGATTTGATTATGTCATCAATGAGAAGCGTGGGTTTTTCAACATATTCCTTTGTCTTTTCTTCTTCCTCTTGACCGATAGAGGGTTCACCGGATGTTTTCTTCTTTTTCTTCATTTTCCTGATTTCTTCATCAGATTCAGTCTCCTCTTCATCCCTTTGACTAGCATAAGCCCTTGTGGCTTTTGTCTTTGTTCTTTTCTCTCCTTTGCCGGATGATTGTGCCTCCAGTTTTGATGGCCTTGAGCTTTTGGCAGGGATAGGTGCAGATCTCTTTGATGATCTGGTCCGGGTGGAAGATTTTGCCGAAACACTTTCCTCACTTTTCTTTTCTGCCCTCTTCTTCTCTTCCTCAGCCCTTTCCATCTTTTCCCTGTTGGCATCAAGTGCCTCCTTTGAGATGCCAAAGCCTTTGGCAACATCTTCAACTTCTTTTCTCACCTTTCTTTTGATCTCTGGTTGTCTGAGTTCCACATAAATCTTTACACTTAGCTCCTCAAAGGTTCCAAACCTTTCTGCCTTGGGATCTTTTGGCTGACTTAGCATGTGTTCAACATGCAACTCAACAATTTTCTTATCAACTTCATACCCCATTGGCATGATCCATACTATTCTTGGTTCTACTGCCTCCATAAGGCACTGATCAGTTTCTACCATGAAGCAAACAATATCCTTATACTTTTCAACTAAAGCTTGAGGGATTCTTTCTCTTGCTTGCATCATACTCTGAAAGTTCTTGAAATAACCCCAGAGTGCTGTATTATGTGCCTTAACATCACCAAGTCCATACAGATAATCCCTGATTTGTATGGCAACCCGTCTATCATTTTGCCATATCCAGCCATTAGATCCAGGTAACTCATTCATAAAATAGAAAAACAAACAGAGTATCAAGCCACCATATTTGAAGGAGTTCTTGTCTTTCTTTATCTTTTGCAGATTTTCCAAAAGTTGGTTCAGAAGGAGTTCATAGAGATCATAATCAGCATTCTTTTTCAACATTTCATAGGCAGTGTAAATAGCAGTTCCAGGTACTGAATTTTCTCTACTAGAATGATATATTTTGTAGCCAATGATCATGGATGCAAACTTGACATCCGGATCAGTGATATCCTCAATTGTCATTGCCCTCTTATCAAACCTTGATCCGGTAGCCTCACTCACAGTTTGATTTCTAACAGATTTAAGAACAGGTATCCCACCGGATGAGTGCAATCCGGTAACTGCCTTAATGGCATCTTTTGTGATTTTGAACGGTCCATTTAACCATATGAAGTTATCTTGTATTCTGCTCAATACGTACCGGACCCATTCATCTTCTTCAAAACAGGGGAAATGAATGCACTGTGCAAAATGCTTCTCCCGGATGGCTTTATACTGAGGTTTGATTTCAAAGGAATCATCTATTAACTGCTTATGATAGATATCCATTAACTTTGAATCCCCAAATTCTTCAATGTTTGCATGAATGTAAACCCTAACATCTTCTATATGCAGAACCCCATGCGGAATGCTTGAAAAGGCGCCTAGGGGATCAACTTCTAGAGATTTATATGGGTGCTTCTTAAATTTAGGACGAGGTCTATCAGAGATCTTCACAACATTCGGAGTAGCCATTTCCAAAAAGGTTTTACAGCGAGAAATTCAGTAATGAAAAATACCTTTTTCGTATCAAGGGTTCGCTGAAGGAGCCGGATTTGATAATCTGAATGAAACAATTTTAATGGCTGATCCTTGGGAGTTGAGACAACTTGATGCAAAGCTCCTGTTTCTTTTCTTCTTGAGCGTAAATGTGCAGATGACGAACGAATGAACCTTTTTATTTCTAAGAAGCCCTAATTTTCATCCTACAATAAATGCGCAACCTAATTCATTCCGGTTTGCCTTGTTTTTCTTATTCGGAGACATAACCTTTCCGGATCACTGAGACAGATTTTGAAGTTATTCTTGGAGAGTAGTGATGATCTATCTTCCTTTCACTAGTCATTTGATCTATCCGCAGATCAAGACTCCATAGTTTGAATCATACCAGGCCAAACTTGTAAAGAATCTGTTTTTACCGGAAGACTGTTTTACCAGATCAATTCTGGAAGGATTAGATTCTTCAAATCTTCTTGCGAATCTCTCAAATCTTTACCATACTCCTTTTAGATGTTTCTTTAGGGTCCCTTTAATCCGCAGCTTCTCATGTGCCAATTTTAGGCACCAATTGACTGGCTGGGGGAATTGGCTTATCTTTTGTTACTCCCCCAGAGCCAGAGCTCCTCTATTTAGTTTCCGGATGGATTATCAGTACCAGATTCTGGTACGGATTCATCCCCTACATTCTCTGTACTTTTCTTCACCCAAATCTTGTTCATCTCTCTTTGAACTTCATCTGCATTTACTTTTCTTTTGCCTTTATCTTGATTTTGATTATAGTGTACCGGACCCCTTTTGTCTTGATTCCTACTTCTACAGAATTTGGCAATATGACTAGATCTATTGTAATTGTGGTAGACAACATTTCTTTGCATATTTGACTGGTGTCCTCTTGATCTACACTGATTAGCCATATGACCCATTCTATTGCATGCAAAGCCTACCATTGAATGAATTGTTCATTTGCATATTTCTACATTCATGAGATTTGTGACCATACCTTTTGCAGTTGAAGCACTGTCTGAAAAAGGATGAATTAGTCTGATTCATTCTCTTTCTGCATTGATTTGCTCTATGACCAAAGTTATTGCAATTATGGCAGTATCCATTGAGGAAGGATATCTTTGAGCATTTGGTTGCCTTACCGGAGGTCTTCTAGGCTTGTTCCTTGGATTCTCTGATCTAAAGTTCTTCTGACCGGATCCGGAGCTTTCACCTTTTTCATACCCCAGGCCACACTTGTCATCTACCCTCTTTTGGCTTTCAAGGAGAACTTCAAGTTGAGCAGAGCTTATCTTGAATTTTTCTTTGTATTCATTTGCTGTTTGAAGATCCCTTTGAGAGTGTCAATTTGATCCTCAAGTTTTTCTTCATTATCTTTAGCATCTTCAAGATCAGATTCAAGATGTCTAATTATTCTATCCATCTTGTGGTAGTCTTTTGATTTTTCTTTGAGAGATTGTCTTAGGTCATCTTCAGATTTTCTTCTCTCTTCAATTTCTTGAGTAAACTTCATAACTCCTGATTCTATTTCATGTCTTACCATGATGATTTCTTTTGATAACTTTTCACATAACTTGGTTTTCTCTTTCAAATCTTCACTCGTATCATTTGATTCACTTTGACTTGCCAATTGCTGAAGTAGTTCCTTTCTCTTTTTCATAGAGATACTCAATTTCTCTTTTAGCTTATTTATGAAATCATCAGCCTGTTTGAGTCTTTCCTTTAAGTCATTGACTTCGGAATGAGATTGCTCAAGATCATCTAGGGCAGACTTAAGTTGTTCCCTCATACCATACATATCCATTGGAATTCCCAGATCTTCCTCAAGCTGTTAGGCTTTGTTTGGAGGAACTTTGCTCTGATACCAATTGTTGATAACTGAGAGGGGGGGGGGGGGTGAATCAGTTATCTTAATTAATTTAACTTTCTGAACAGTGAATCAGATAATTAAGCACAACCATGAAATAGAAATAGCATCAATACACATGACACAATATTTTGATGTGGAAACCCTGTTAAGGGAGAAAACCACGGGGTGATTAACCCAAGAAAGTATTCTCTGTTAAAAGAATATGATGATACCAAAATGGCACTTGCCAATTAGGGCTCACTGCCCGAGCACACTGCTCACAAGAGGCTCACTGCCTACAAGAGACTCACTGTCTATAAGAAAAGAAGATAACACAATGTTTGAACTGATGAGAAGCATCCACACATGCTGAGGTTCAGTTCCGGTTAAGCTCAATAAACTGATCTGCTGCACTTCATTCTTACTCTCTCTTGAGGCAGCTGTACTGTCACATTCTGGACCTTTTCTACTATCTTCACTCTACTCTTTTGCCTTTTTCGCACCACACAATACACCACACATAATTTCACATCTAAATCAATCTTGTATATATATCCGCACGAGTGATTTCATCACCTTTCTAGTCAACATTCGGAACAGTCAATAATTTCCTCAACCTTTGTTCTGTCGGCTGAATCCTTGCACACCAAGTAATGCGGATCAAGCATATACTTGTAGAAGTCATCAATCATGTCGGCCAAACATAATTTATGCCTTAAGAACCTTTTCAATCATCAGTAACACATCTAGAGTAATGTCTGATGTTCTGCCAATCAGTTCTTCCTCTGTTCACACTGTCACTTGGGAACCCGATACTCAAGTATTCATAACTCTTTATCCTTTCCATACCGGAGGCTCAAACCCTGGAATCTATCAGTCAAGATACTCTTCTTGACTTCCCCAAATCTGCATTTCACTGAGATACTTCTACTGAGAGATCTGGACCTGTCTGTCGGACCTTACTGACTGCTCTGTTCTTGCTTACCGGACCTTAACACTTCTTCAATCTGACTTCCGGTGAGGACTTATCATGTCTTGCGGATGTGTGGGATAACCTTTGTTGCCATCAATGACAACAATCATGAGTCCATATAGTGTCTCTTGCCAACAATGTGCATTAGTTAAATCAATAGAATATATGAGCATAATGAATCGTAATCCTAAACTTAAACTAGTGAGGATAGAGGATATTAAGATGAGAATATGTTTGATCATTCACCATTCAAGACTGGTGCCTACTCTCATGGGCAACAGAGTCATAACATGTAAGGAGCAAGAGCATGCCTATAACTCACACCTGGAACTAGACTTGCATACATAAATCAATGATAGAGCTATATGCAATTGAGCATTTTTAATAATCCATCTCAAAGCTGCAATAATCCACATTAAATGAAATGAAGACCATTACAAAGGTTTGCAATGCTCTAAAATGTTGTCACACATTCATCTAACTCTCATCACATTCATACCAACAAATATGGTAAGAGAAAACCCACAACTAGGTTCAAAGATTTCCCCCAGTCATTATAGTTTGCCATAGAGACATTTAGTTATATACATAGATTCAATTGAAAACCTTCCTATGAGTTACAACATGTAATCATGTCACTTGCAGATCATACTTACAAATATTGAAACCCTAGAACCATTTGAGACACTTGTAGTCAAGGATGGAAAAGAATGACCCTCCCTCATTATGTCTTTGTTTCTTGTATTTATAACATTCTACTACAATGCACCTGTTTGCCTAGGCTGTCTTTTTAAGGGGTCACAAGGTTTTCCTACCAATTAAAGCATGACACACGCAAGTACAACAATCTACATCTCAATTGTCCTTGGATCTGGTGCTAGATGGCTTGGAATTGCAAAAACATCTTTCTTGCACTCAAAAGAGTAGCTTTCTACATCATCTTGGACACCTATAAGTAGGGTTTGCATTAATGACATTCAAAATGCCCATACCCATTTTTCTCATCTTCACACAGGTTTGCATGTGGATCAATGCCTTCATAGAATCGAATGGTGTTTTGGCGGGATTTGATCAGTTGTATAGCTCCATTGCAATCAATTTTGGCCATTAATATGGCATCCTAGAAAGTGTAGGGGAGTAGATGAAGTCTTTTGGTTGAGTTATGGAACTCCAAGGCAGAAGTGGAGTTAGGCTCGGACATGTTCGCTGGAGGTTAGGAAACCTGCAAGGAAATGTATGGTAGGATTTAGGGAGATGTAAGGAAGGGAAGCACGAGCAAAAGCGCACACAGGGTTTGCATGTCTGCAGGAAGGGAAAGGAAGCATGTGGAAAAGTTGAGATTAGAGGAGATGCCGAGATGCAAGGAAGTGGGGAATAGAAGTAGGTATGCAAGGAGTGCAAATTTGCTTGTGGAGTCCGAATTGCCACAAGGAATAAAGAAAGCGGGCATGTGAGAGTGTGGGAAGGAAGTAAGGAATAGTGCATAGATGTGTGTGGGGTCAACAAGTCTGCAGGGAGGTGCTATAAGGATTGAAAGCTTGCAGGAAAGCGGAAGGGGGGAGGAGGTAGGCAGTTTGTGGGAAGTGTGATGGTGCATGGAACTTTTGCAAGTCAGAAATATGAAGCAAACTTGTGGAGATGCGGGGGTGTGGGGAAAAGAGACAGAGGTGGAAGTGCATGAGGGGTTTGCATTTCTATGAAGGAATTAAAGATGTGGGAATGTAAGGAATTGGGGGAATTGCAAACTTCCACGTAGGGTTTGCAACTTTGCAAGGAAAGAAGGAAAGTGGGGAAGCGAAAAGTGAAAGGAAGGGAGGACTTTGCCGAAAAGTGCAAGCATCCCTAATAGTTTCGAAACCGCAAAGACACAAGAAAATAACAGAGAACTCCCCAAACTTGGAAAGTTCACCAAGTCAGCACAACACAAAGATTTTTATGGATGTAAAACACAGTTTTGAGCATGACTTGGACAAGATAGCCCATTTATGAAGTCTCTAATAGGTTATCAATGATGGGCATAGCAGGGCGAAAGCAACAAAGAGGACATGATACATAGAGAATTTTGCATTGTTAGTGTAGGTCCCAACAAGGTGAACGGAGGAGGGGGAGCTCATTTGTGTTAAAGGGTAAAAGGTTCTCCAGCGCCTGCAACTCTTCAATCCACCAAAGCTTTGTTGTTTCCTTTGTGGCTGGGGCTGGGCCAAGTTGGCATAAAATGCCTTGTCGATCGAAGCAAATCACTTCCTTGCTGAGCTACTCACCAAGGATCTCCAACAATACGACATACACTGTAATTTCTTGCAAGTAGAGTTTTTTTAATGCCAAATAAGTTCACATTATACTAGTTTAAAAGCTTCAGGGGTGTGTTTTTTCAGGTGTGTTATGCCAGAGGTGACATCAAGAGGCATGACCAGAGCCATAATGGGGCAGCTGGTGAAGCTCTACAGGGATACAGAATTGGGGATAAGGCTTCCCATCTATGATGGTCAAAAGAGTTTTTACATGGTTGGTTTGCTGCCCTTCAAGTCTAAAGAATTTATTGCTACTCTTTCAGACTAGGATGATGGAATGTGTGCTACTAGGTAAATTTTGATTCTTTCTTATAACTCCTAGATCAATGGTTATATGGCATATGCGTAAAATAGGTTTCCAAAATATGCAGTAGCTTTGAAGTGTCACATCCTTTTTGTTTAATAGTAAACATTTTGAATTCAACCGAGTAATTGTCAAGCTGCATTGGGGTTTTTTTCACTATAACATAGAAGCTTCTAGCTGTCTACTGTATTTAGTATCATGTGATCACCAAGTTTGATCTCATAAGCAACATAGCTGCTAATAAGCATCCTTCCAAATACATCCCCACTTTGTTGGTATTTTAACAGCTTGAAAAACAGTACTACTGTATCTATTAAGTCAATTCCCTGAAAAGATGCATTTCATCAGTAATGCTTTTTCTACAAAATCTACGATTTCAGACCCTGTGATCTGCATATTCCTAAAAAATGAAGTACATTCATCGGGGCACAACTTTTATGGTCTTCAAAGAAATATATCTAGATAATAACTTATGTTTGAGTTCAATCTTATGGGGTTGTTTCCTCAAGTTTGGTTACTTTAGAACTAAGAATGTACTAACCAACTGTTTTGCTTTTTGTGCAGTAACAAAGAAAGAGCGTTTAAGGAAAAGCAGTTTTGCAGGGTTTAGGGCAGTTTCCAGCTGGTAGACAAGCGGACACTCCTCAGGAAGCTCTGTAGATGCTCAATAGCGTATTGAGGGAATTGTCAACTCATAGGTAGGTGTATCTTTTGGTTTTCAAAGACATTCATTTGACATTTTTGCTTATTGTGCAACCATTCATTCATTTTAGCAATATATATTATACACAAATACAATTATGTTTGTTGTGTGCCATATGTATATACTATACAGTCAGTGTGGGTGTACATGCATGTGTTTCATATGGTTGCACGCCCATGTATATTTATTCATGAATATATGCAATAGCCTGAAGGTCCACGTGTGGATCCAGATTTTTAGGTGTTGTCCTGTTGGAAGGTGATTTTACAGTGTGCATAAGTAGCGAACTTGTTTGTTGTTTTAGATTTTAGGAATACAATAAATCATAGGAGCTTCCCCTACAAATTTAAAGAGAATATTTCTCACACATAGTTCCAATTTGAGTTTTTTTGAAAAGGACAAATTAAAATACTAACAAATGGATAAGGATCACAATTTCTCCTAGTACAACATTTTTGAAACCTAAAGAAATAATAGGCTGGTACTCCCCTGATTTGGGGAGAAGGCAACCGCTAGGGGAGGATTCGGAAAATCGGTGTGGGTTTTATCAAAGTATCAGGCCAAGTCAGATGGGCTTGTCCCTTAAAATAGGTACTGCTTCTGCACATCCAACTTGAATGAGTGTAAGCTACATACAATTAACATGCATTCACCATAGCTCTGATTTTAACAAATTAAATTAAAGATTTAATTTATACTACATCAGCCGACTTCCTAATGCAGGCTGACCACTTTAAGAAAAAAAACAGCAATCAAAAGTATTTGGGCGGACTGAAATTATATTATGGTCGACTTCCTTAAGGGAGTTATAATAAAATTAAGAAGTTTTGAAGGATGACCGATTCCTTCCTAAGCGATTATGTTTAAGAGAATGTTGTATAAAGGACGCCTCCCTTGGAGAAGGCACGAAGATAGTGAAGAATCGTGTCTTTCAAAAGAAGATCGTATTCCTTCAAAGGGAGTAAGAAGGTATAAATAGAAGTGGAGAAACATGGGATTCAGGGCAGATTTTCAGAGCAGAAATACATAGAAGGAATCAGAGAAAAATATATATTTACCAGTGTTACATCTGCAAGAATATATCAGCAGTAATATATTTATTCAGTAATTGATAATAGCAGAGACAATATTGATAATAGTAGATTTGGAATCCCCCAAGAGGTACATGTATATGAAGAAATAAATAAATAAGAAGAGCAAGCAGCATTAACAGTTACAACAGATGTTTGTATTATCACAGCAGCACTACCATATACAGTAACAACAAGAATATATATTGACATTACAACTGAACTTATCAGGAGGTACTTTATATTACACATTTAACCCAATGAGTCATCACATTTGGAATGAATGTGAAAAGCAACATTGGTCCCTTCATCAAGTAGGCCACCCCAAGTTGGATGGACGGTAAGTTCCTGTCACTTGTGGGCCAAGGGGGGAATTATCCGGGATGGACGTACCCACCCTTGGGCTTGATTGAGGAGAACAGAGAAATGCATATTAGGGGACAAGCAGCAACACTGGTCCCTTCATCAAGTAGGCCACCACAAGTTGGATGGACGGGAGTTCCTGCCACTTGTGGGCCAAGGGAGGAATTATCCAGGATGGACGTACCTGCCCTTGGGCTTGATTGAGGAGGACAGACTCACAACTGTTTACCGCAATATGGTGTGTTTCACAGAATATGAAGTAAACAGAATTAAGAAGTAGTATAGTGCATAACACAGAGCATGAAATTATAACAGCATTGCACAGAATAAAACATTGTTCCCATTTATTGAATATATCAGTATTACACTACAATGTTACAATGCTGCGGGGTCCCCCCCGACTACAAAGTATTAAGCCAATATATAACGTGGCCAAGGTTGGTTGAGATACCAACCGTTGGCAACGACTCTATAACTATCCAACCGTCGGGGTTAATTCCCGATAACACTCCTAACATACAACACTAATTAATTTATGATTATTTACTTGGCCGACTACGGCCGACTACAATTATGACCGACTACATCATCCCCACCACAAAATTAGTCGTCTTCCAGACGACAGAAAACCATCAAGTGACATTAAGTAAGCTTTGCCGACAACAATGCTGAAGTAGGAGCTGTGTAAAAGTAGAACCAACACATTTGGAATACCTGCCAGTAGACCAACCAACCAAGGGACCCAATCTGATAGCACACTGAATGCTGCGAATGTTGCACCCCATTGCTCACTGGATCAAGCTAGTACTGATTTGATGGGGGCTTGGGGGCAGTGCCCCCAACCGGGTCGAGGGGCAGCGCCCCCAACCGGGGGTTGGGGGCAGCGCCCCTAGCGGGGTCGAGGGGCAACGCCCCTCGCGGGGTTCGGGGGCAGCGCCCCTCACGCGCTCCCTGTCGCGATACAGGGCAGGGTCGAGGGGCAGCACCCCCGCCGCCAAGCCCAAAATAACACCTTCAAAACCATTCGGACCTTCATTGGGCACATCATTTTTCTGACAAAATCGGACACTCATCTGCAATCCAAAAACTCATATAGTCGTGTCTCCTGGCCTGGATTTGTTGTACGGCCTCAACAAAAACTTCTTTCTCATCTAGCATTTTCTTTTAACTCCCTATTTGTTGGCTTTCATTGTTGAAATGAACTTGCACGGCGGGGTGGTTGGCCGTACAACGTACGGCGTACGACTTGCTGTCTTCTCTCTCTGTTTTTTTAATTTTCTGTCAGGCCGTACGCCGTACGGCCTAGGTCATACATCATACACCTTGCTTTTTTTTTTTCCTCTATTTTTTACGTTTTTTCTAATTTTCCATCTGTGTCAACCTGAATCAGATTTTTCTATTTTTCTCCAACGGGGCCCACATTCGATTTGCAACTCTGACTTTATTGATTTTGTAATCGTCTGCAGGGGTCGGAACTATTGCCAGAATTGTTGTCAAATTGTTCGACTTTTTAACATCATTTTTTCTCTGTTACTTTTCATCGATCGCCAAAAACTTGCAAGTTGGCAGAAGTACTCTATAGTCCTTATTCTTTCTGTATGGTCTCTTTTTGGCTGATGTTTTCAATGTGTTCCCGTCGTTAGTTTCATCATCCCGATTCACCTTGCTTGTCAATGACTCTTCATTCCTGATCACCTTGTTTGGTTCAAATGTATGTGCAAGTGTATCATCTATCTTGGCTTCACCCTCTGTCTATTCTTTCTGTGCCTCTCCTGGTCGACTTGTCTCTGCCACTATTTCCTCTGTTACTTCCAGCTGATTATTACCTTCCTCCCCTTTGTCACTCATTATGGGTTCCCTCTTGCCAAGTGGTCGAGTGTTTGTCAATCCATCCAGTGCTTCATTCATCAACAATGTTTCACTGGGCCCAATATTGCCGAGTGTTTCACTAGTCACACGAGAGCATTCACCACTTTCTCTTATTGAAATCATGTTACACTCTAGCTTGAAGAACTCATAGTCTTCCATCTGCCAGTGGAAGAGCCCACTAAAGGAATTAGTTTCATCCTCAGAACATTCTTGCAGTTTTAATACTCCTTCCTCATCAGGTTCTATTGGTCCTCTGTTAACTGACTCCCCTCCGTTTGAATCGGAATCCGATGTAGTTCCTCACTTATAGCCTATGTTCTTAGGTCTATGACAATCTTCTTGCCTTTATTCTCTATCAACAATGTGTTCCTTTTCCAGTTATGGTTGGCCTTGGCGGCTATCAGCCACCCTCGGCCGAGTAATGCATCGTACGACGCATTTTGTGCTGTTATGACTACAAAGTTTAATCAAAAAAGTTGGGTGCCAATCCTTACTTTCTGAGCCATTAGCACTCCCAACGCTTTAATTCCGTGCTGGTCTGCTCCCAATAACTGGAAATTTTGTGGCCATAGTGTAGGTTTCCCCAAGCACTTCCACGTATCTTCTGTCAGCACATTCACTCCCGATCCACCGTCGATTATTGTGTTTGTTAGATGACATCCACCGATTTCCATGTGCACGACGGCTGGATTCTTGCCATTGTTTACTGCCAATAGTCTCGGGTCGATGACTTGTTCTCCCTCGAGCGGTGGCTCCACTATGATGTCTTTCTCCTTTGTTTGCCTGTTTCGTTCCCCTTCCATCACCTTTGAGATTGCCATTCTCAACTGCGGCATGCTTTGTAAAAGATCTGCTATCTTAACCGATACCGTGGTTTGTAGCACCTGATTCACGATGCTCTTGTCTGACTCTGGTCATGTGGTAGTTGTTTTTCTGTTCTTCCCTTCTGTTTCCATTACCATCTCTACTTCCTTTCTCGCCTCCCGAAGTCTCTCCTTCTCAGTTCGGGGATCTAGATACGTCGCTTTTTTCCATTGTGCTTGGGTGACCGCCAGGATCTCTTCATCATTCCCCTTGAAATTGATCATATTCACCCCTTTTTGCTTCAGGCAATCTTTTTCTTCGTGATCTCCAGGCCCACACCACTTGCATAATGCATTTATTGTGTTTTGATTATTGTTTGGGCATTCTCTAGCGAAGTGACCCCATTTATTGCACTTTCTACATTATATCATGGGCCTCCCCTTACTATCGTATTGTATTCTGTTCCTCGGGCTATTGTTACTTCTGTAACCTCCAGGGGATGCATTGCTATTGTACTGGGGCTTTGGTGGTGTGTTCGGTGGTGTTGACGGTTCTCCTTGAGTAAAGAGTACTTGCGTACCCCTTGCTTTTAGATTGTATGGGCCTTCCTTGATGGAATGTCCCATCACTTGGCAGATATCGCAGAACAACTTCTTCGGGCAGTTTGCCTTTGCGTGACCTTCCCCCTTGCAATCCGTACACCATAGTTCTCTGGCTTCCCTCATACTCTCCTTGTCGGCCTTCAATTCTTTCATCATTCTCATCATGTCCTTCCTAAGTGCTTGTATGGTCTTGGACTCATTGTCGCTGTTGTCGTCCGTACTCTCCTTGTCGATCGTCTTCATTTTCCCTCGAAAGGATGTTTTATTTTCACTCTCTATATCCATTGCTCGATTGTACGCTTCATTGTACGATGACGGATGCACGATTTTCATTTTCTTTCTCAGCGATGGGCGCAACCCTTCGATGAACCATCGCTTCTTTAGCTCGTCGGCTGGCTGAGTCTCCAGTTTTCCCAACAATTCTTTCAGTCTCCAGTTGTAGGTTCGCACGTTCTCGTGCTTCCCTTGCTTCGTACTATAGATCTCCGCTACAATTTCACTGTCATCCCTCAGGAGTTTGAATTCGTCTTGAAATGCCTTCTTAAGTAATCTCCATGATGCCCTGTGTGCTTGGTCCAACTCTGTGTACCAGTCGATGGCACTATCTCTCAGTGTCGCTGGAAATGCTTTCAGCCAGTAGTCCACATCATCTTGCCCATTGGCTATCCAAACTGTCTCGCACGTCTTACAGTGTCGTACTGGATCTTCTGACCCATTCCCCGTAAACTTTGGCAGCTTTTGCCTCTCTCCTGGTGGAGTCACCATCCTTCCCCGATGCCCTCCTTGTGCGTTGGACCTAACTGGACTGGTTCTCTCGCAACGTCCTGGTGCGTCACTTGCACTCTTGGCCACGTTCGAGTCTTTCCCGCGTCCTCTGTCAGCGTCCTCTACACCTCGAGTCTCCTCAGGTTCGTTCCGGTACTCCCTTTGCCCTGGGGTCTTAGGCTCAAATCTTCCAACTCTCGGCCCTTCGTTGTCCGATATGGATAACTCTCCGATGCGGCGTATGCTGTTTTCAATTTCTTCTGCTAATTCATTTTCATTCCCTTTTTCTTTATTTGTTAGCGGTGTCTTGAAAATTCCTTCGTCGGTTTCATCGATGAGGTTTTGGTGCAACTCTGTATATTGATTTATTTCATGACGATGTTCATTGGCAATTTGTCTCAGTCTTTTCCTTCGTTCTTCTTGTTCCTTTAATCTCAATGATCTTCGTGTTTTTTCCTCTAGTGTTTCATGCCCACTTGGTACTCGGTTCTTATCCTTATTGAGTTGTATGGGCATTAATTGCTAGTCGGGTGAGGAGATGGTCGACCTCTTGGTTGACGTGCATTTGATCCCAGATGACCGACTAAGGGATCTCTCGCCTGAGAGCCTCCTTCCGTACGTGGTCCTTCAACGAGTTTTCCCACAAATTGCAGAGGTCTTCCGTCAGAGCGTCTTGATCCTCGTTTGCTTGTACTGGCTCTTCGGCCGGCTGCCCCATCACAACGCCATCTTCATTGTGTTTTTTTTTTTTTTTTCCTCGACCCTGGTTATACCCGACGGTTTGCTTGTTTCTGACGATGCCACTTGTCCGATGGTTTCCGACGACTCAACTTGTCATCGATAGCCAACTTGTCATTGATAGCCAACTTGTCATCCGATGGTCTCAACTTGTCATCAACTTGTCATCCGATGGCATCGGACACTCAACTTGTCATCCGATGGTCTCAACTTGTCATCAACTTGTCATCCAATGGCATCGGACAATCAACTTGTCATCCGATGGCATCAGACACTCAACTTGTCATCGATAGCCAACTTGTCATCCGACGACTCAACTTGTCATCAACTTGTCATCCGATGGCATCGGACGACTCAACTTGTCATCGACTTGTCACCCGATGGCATCGGACGACTCAACTTGTCATCGACTTGTCACCCGATGGCATCGGACGACTCAACCTGTCATCGACTTTGTCACCCTCGACCCGTTTTCAAACTGGCAACGGCGCCAAATGTTTACCACAATATGGTGTGTTTCATAGAATATGAAGTAAACAGAATTAAGAAGTAGTAGAGTGCATAACACAGAGCATGAAATTATAACAGCATTGCACAGAATAGAGCATTGTTCCCATTCATTGAATATATCAGTATTACACTACAATGTTACAATGTTGCGGGGTCCCCCCGACTACAAAGTATTAAGCCAATATATAACTTGGCCAAGGTTGGTTGAGATACCAACTGTTGGCAACGACTCTATAACTATCCAACTGTCGGGGTTAATTCCCGATAACACTCCTAACATAACAACACTAATTAATTTATGATTATTTACTTGGCCGACTACAATTATGACCGACTACAACAATGCCCTATAGGCTTTCTCATAGAATTTCATTATGTGGTTAACTATTGGGAAGAACCCTGAAATGATTATATGTCTACTTCGTGTATGATGTGTATACTTTGTGCTTGTTAATATATGTATTGCAGTCATTGTTAATTATGCTCTGATGATTTGATTTCATTATTTATGTTATGAAGTATCAATCTCATTAATAATTATCTAATATATTGATCTTTAATATTACTAATATCCCTTTCTAGTGATTATTATTGTATGTAGGCACAGAAATTAGGAATATCCTAAAAGGGGACATTACAAGTGGTATCAAAGCTTTGATCCCGCCAGCTTGCGGATCAAAGATAGTATATGCAAACAAACCAAAAAACTCAAAGGGCATTAGAGAGAGAAAGAAGGAAACTTGTAGCAGGCAGCAGCCCTACCCGAAACAATACAAGGAGTGAACAACTGGGAAATGAATTGAGGGCTTTCATAGAACACAACAAAAAAACAACTCAAGCTCTCATGGAGCAAAATGAGAAGACAACTCAATTACTCCTACAAACCCTTCAAACAATGAACAACACAATTAGCACTCTTAGACCCAACCAAGTTAATGGGAGGGATGCCTCTTCTAATCATTCTGAAAACAATAAAACTTCTTTAGGATCAACACCTAGAGAAACACAACCTACATTCTTGTCTAGTGAGGAACATACAAAAGAAGAAGAGCCCATAGCAACAAACGATATTGGGGAATTGGTCGAAGCCTATTCCAAAATTGATCCTGAACTTAGAAAAAATATCCCATTAGAGACTATTGTGATATAAGAACAAGAAATACATCAAGGAAAGATAAAAGGAAACCTAACAAAGACTTACAAAAAAAGGTAAGTAGGATAAACCTTGAAAATTTTGATGGCTTGGGAGAAGTCACGGCATGAGCGTGGATCCAGAAGCTCGACACATCTTTCTCTTAGCCCCATGACCGAGGAAGATGCTCTTAAATTTGCCAATCTACACTTGAGAGGGGTTGCACACGAATGTTGGCACCATGGCTTGATTACTCAAGGCCACCAAAACATAACAACTTATGATGAATTCACAGGAAAACTCATTGAAAGATTTGACCAAGAGCACCCTGAGAGATATTTTAAAGAATTAACTCAATTAAGACAAGAAGGGACCGTAGAAGACTATGTGGTAGAATTCCAAAGGATTTCAGTCATGGTCCCCGGAATACCCGAAAAAAGACTTATTTACCTATTTATAGAGGGACTATCCAAAGCTATTCGTAGCCTAGTAAGTGTCCTAGATCCCACCACTCTCCAAGATGCGATATTAAAGGCCCTACGGTTTGAGACCACTAAAAAAAGGGATAAAAGTTACTCCAAAAGGATATCATTAAAAGATAAAACCTTCTACAAGAAAAATAGGCATCAAAGGACATTTCCTTCTAAAGATGACCGTGAAGAGCTCCAAAGAAAAAAATTATGTTTCAAGTGTAAGGAGAAATGGGAGCGTGGGCATATTTGTAATCGAGAAGAGTTATGAAAGAAAAATGTAGTCAGTCATAATTGTAGTCGGCCATAGTTGGCCAAGTAGATAATCACGAATTAATTAATGTTGTGCATAGTTAAGTTTAGGAGTTATCAGGAATTAACCTCGACGGTTGGATAGTTATGGAGTCGTTGCCAACGGTTGGTATCTCAACCAACCTTGACATAAGTTATATATTGAGTTGATACTTGTAATCGAGAGGAGCATTGTGACATTGTAGTATAATACTGATATATTCAATGAATAGAAACAATGCCTTATTCTGTGCAATGCTGTTATAAATTCATGTTCTATGTTGTGCACTATACTACAACTTTATAATTATGTTTACTCCATGTCTGTGTAAAACATCACATTGCCAGTAAACATTTGGCGCCATTGCCTAAGCGAATCCGGTGAACATCCAGACGGGAGAATGGCGTCGTGATGGGGCAACCGACCGAAGAGCCAGTACAAGCAAACGAGGATCATGAAGACACTCTAACAGAAGATCTCTGTAGTTTGTGGGAAAACTCGTTGAAGGACCACGTACGAAGGGAGGCTCTCAGGCGAGAGATCCCTCAGTCGGTCATCTAGGATCAATTGCACGTCAACCAAGAGGTCGACCATCTCCTCACCTGAGTAGCAATTAATGCCCATACAACTCAATAAGGATAAGAACCGAGTACCAAGTGGGCATGAAACACCAGAGGAAATAACACGAAGATCATTGAGATTAAAGGAACAAGAAGAATGAAGGAAAACACTAAGACAAATTGCCAATGAACATCATCATGTCGATGAAAGAATTTTCAAGACACCGCTGACAAATAAAGAAAAGGGGAATGAAAATGAATTGACAGAAGAAATTGAAAACAACATACGCCGCATTAGATAGTTATCCATATTAGACGATGAAGGGCCGAGAGTTGGAAGATATGAGCCTAAGACCCCAGGGCAGAGGGAGTATCGAAACGAACCCGAGGAGACTCGAGGTGTAGAGGACGCTGACAGAGAACGTGGGGAAGACTCGAACGTGGCCGAGAGTGCAAGTGACGCATTGGGACGTTGCGAGAGAACCAGTCGAGTCAGGTCAAACACACAAGGAGGGCATCGGGGAAGGAAGGTGACTCTGCCAGCCGAGAGGCAGAAGCTGCCAAAATTTACGAGGAATGGGTCAGAAGATCCAGTACGGCACTGCAAGATGTGCAAGATGATTTGGATAGCCAATGGGCAAGATGATGTGGACTACTGGTTGAAAGCATTTCCAGCGACACTGAGAGATAGTGCCATCGACCGGTACACAGAGTTGGACCAAGTACACAGGGCATCATGGAGACTACTCAAGAAGGCATTCCAAGATGAATTCAAACTCCTGAGGGATGACAGTGAAATTGTAGTGGAGATATATAGTACGAAGCAAGGGAAGCACGAGAACGTGCGAACCTACAACCGGAGACTGAAAGAATTGTTGGGAAAATTGGAGACTCAGTCGGCCGACGGGCTGAAGAAACGATGGTTCATCGAAGGGTTGCCCCCATCACTAAGAAAGAAAATGAAAGTCGTGCCTCTGTCGTTGTACGATGAAGTGTACAATCGACGATAGATATAGAGAGTGAAAATAAAACATCCTCTCGAGGGAAAAGGAAGACGGACAACGAGGAGAGTAAGGACGACAACAGTGACAGTGAGTCCAAGACCGTGCAAGCACTCAGGAAGGACATGATGAGAATGATGAAAGAATTGAAGGCCGACAAGGAGAGTACAAGGGAAGCCAGAGAATTGTGGTGTACGGATTGTAAGGGGGGAGGTCACGCAAAGGCAAACTGCTCGAAGAATGTAATGTCCCCTTCTAGTGAGTCCGAATTTTTCGCAACCTTGCACAATTCAACTCACCAAAGAGAACATTAGTATACAATTCTTCTTAGAAATCACATGTCCTTATTCATAAACATAAACCATTTGTTATCATAGATTGATTGCATTCATTTCATGATTCCCTAGAAGAGATTTACTTGGGCCTTTGTTAATCAAATCCTCCATCTTATGAGAGTGAATTCGTTAGGGTGCAATGCCAATGGTATAGGTCGTTCTTCCTTTGAGGGGTACTCTAGACCCAGGCCACTCTAGGGCCTTCCTTTGACTCGGGGTTCTCGAGACCACTCAAGTCAAAAGACTACCTCTTGCTCCCTAAGGTACCATCTTGAGACAAGGGCTCGAAGGGGTGCTCTAGACCAATGAACCCGTACCTATCCTTGGTTGATTGCCCGCCCCTAATCTTCCCTACTCCTCATAGTGGCGAGTTGATTAACATTATTGCCTTCCTCTATTTTAGGAATTCATGCCTTTTATGTACTTATACTCTTTGTATTCATTTAACCTTTCCTTAGTTCATTATAATGAAAATGCACATAAATATTTCATACTCATTACATAATCTAACTAAACTGATTGCAAGTAAACAATTCATAATTTATAATGATCTCATGCTATCACAATCAGCTATTGGTATTGTTACACTATGCAATTCATATGTTCATTGTTCACCATTTATCATGACATTTCACATGCTATCTTTATGATCTTAGCAACATATACTTCTTCTCTATAACTTATATACTATTCCTTAACACCATATAGAGGGTGTAGCATGCTGTTGTTCATCGTAGGCTATGTTTGTCTCCCATCCTTATTCAAGAACTACTTGGTGTATTCTTGAGGCTAAGGCATCTGTGAGGATTCTTGGTACTCTAGGTAGCCAAGACCAATACATCGACTATGAATGATATACTAGACATGTCACCCTTCATTGATCCCATATGTGGTTAATGAATGGTATATAGATTACACAGTTAGTGAATATTACATATGACTGTCCATGAATTATATTGCTCAGAACTGGCTGTAAATAAATGCAGTGTTATACTGAACATTAATACAAGGAAGGGAAACAATGTACTGTCATACCTGTGGTATTATATCAGTTCGATTACTGGAGCCTGCAAGAATGGCAGTTTGCTGTTGGAAAGTCTTCTTATAATGCTTGTTGTAATATCTTGATAACAGATCAGAATTATGTGGAGTATCTACTTTATGCCAATTGGTTTGGTTATGGACTTATCTGCTGATTGAAGTTAAGTATTTACACAGAAATATATATGTTGCTTTGCTTCTGGTTGACCTTCGAACTGCAGATATTTTATTCGTTACTGCCTTTTTTTTGGAAGAGGAACCGATCCTATTTAAAGTGGCTGAAGGGATGCATTGACCCCAAAGGTTACAGCAGTTACCTTTCCAAAGTTATTTGCTGCCTTTAATATGACAATCGCAGCCTTTTAAATATCTTTAATTAGTCAATACTTTAATGTCATCGTAGTTTGCAATATAATGATTACTATTAAAAGACTTTCTCTAAGTCTTATTTAAACTGCTTTATACTTCTATTCTTATAAGAGATATTCGCTGCTATAAGTATTTCAAAAGTATGACTTATATTTACTTTTTAATATTTATATTAATATGTTACATTTATATATTATTTTATATTTTTATATTATATTTATTAAATTTAATAATATATTATATTATAATTATTACAATTACAATAATATTTAAATTGATAATATTTATATTATATTCATATTTATTATTTATAAATACAATAAATATATTGTATTTTAATTATATAAAAATATTTATAAAATAATATTATTTAATATTATTATATATTAATTATATTATATTTATTTATTAAATATTATTATATACTTGATGACAATCAAAGGCGACTTCTTCAACTTGATCATGATGCTTAGATTTTTAATTTAAACAATGCCTTAATATTGGGACACGACAAAGAAGTTGTTCTGCGATATCTGCCAAGTGATGGGACATTCCATCAAGGAATGCCCATACAATCTGAAAGCAAGCGGTACACAAGTACTCTTCACTCAGGGAGAACCATCAACACCGCCGAATACACCACCGAAGCCCTAGTACAATAGCCATGCATCCCTTGGAGGTTACCGAAGCAACAAAAGTTCGAGAAGCAAGATACAGTACAATGGTAAAGGAAGGTCCATGATACAATGTCATCAATGCAACGAGTGGGGGCACTTTGCAAGGGATTGCCAGAGCAACAACCAGAAGCCAAATGCATTATGCAAGTGGTTTGGGCCCGGAGACCATGAAGAAAAAGACTGCCCAAGACAGAAAGGGGTGAACCTTATCAATGTCGAGGAAAATGATGAAGAGATCCTTGCTATCACCCGAGCACAATGGAAAAAGGCCACTTATCTAGATCCCAGAACTGATAAGGAGAGACTCTAGGATGCCAGAAAAGAAGTGGAGATGGTGATGGAAACAAAAGGAAAAAACAGAAAAATAACCACCATACGACCAGAGTCAGACAAGAATATTGTAAATTAGGTGTGTTGATGATTGTTTTTAGACAAGTCAACAATAGAGTAAAACACTAGAGCAGCCAACTCTCTTTTGAACAAGGTTGCACGGAGACTGGTATTGGTACTGGTACGGGAGACTAGTACCGGTACTGGTACGTCTATTTTTGAAAAATAGGAGATGGGGGTACTTGGAGACGCCATTTTTTTTAAATATAATTTAATAATTTAAAAAATATATTAATATGCTAACATTAAAATTGAAAATATCATGAAATTGAACTTTCAAAACAAGAGACCTAGTAAAGTTTAACATTAACTTTGAAGTTTAAACACACAAATGTCAAAGAGTTCATACTACATATCGATATTACATATTGAAATTCAAAAATGTTGATAGCCTAGTAGGTTGATATGCATATAGAAAACAAAAATCAGAAATCTCAAATCAAAAATCTATGTCATCATTCTATGTCACATTGTCATCCATCTCTAGGTCCTTAGCTATGATGCTCTCCAAATACTCATCGCTCTCAAGCTCAGGTTCCTCTGATGGTAGTAGAATTGGGGGTAAATCACTGAGGCCATCTGCTTCAACTGTTTCATCAACCAAGGTTACAGCTTCTCCATCAGCTGAAATTTGGTCCCATTTTGCTGAAGGACCCTCCTTGTACCCAGGTTCTACACGAGAGAGAAGGCGAAGTGAGATATGAATGTACACTAGGTTCTCCGCTTTCTTTGACCCTAACCGGTTCCTTTTCTGTGAATGAATAAAACCATAAGTACTCCAATTCCTCTCACAAGATGAAGAGCTGGCTACTTGTGAGAGCAATTTTATTGCAAATGATTGCAATTCAGGGGTTTCACCTCCATGGTTCCACCACCACTCTACAGGGTCTTTCTTTGCATGCTTATCATATATGGCTTCCATGGAAGAAAAGTCACTATGCCCACGTGAAAACTTATTCCATTGAGTCCTCATAATTGAAGCATCCTCACCTCGGCTATAAATCTTTTTTATTGCTGCCCAAAATCCCTTCATTACCTCTCTATCCTCATATGGAGCCCTCTTATTGGTTGCTTGTAGATCATACCATTTAGGATTCAAGGCATAGGCAGCACAATGAAGGGGTGTGTTAAGTTTGTTCCATCTTCCATGTATCTTTTCTTCTAGCGAGGGATATAGAGAAGGATCTCTTGCATCTGTTATTTTCTTAATTCTTTCACACATGGAATCCATGTCTTCATAAATTTCTCCCAAACATGGCTTGTCTGAATCAGCAAATTTGATCACCTCACATATGGGCTTAATAAAGTCCACAACAAATCTAACATCAATCCAAAAATGCTCATCAAGGACCATACCTCTCACCTCAACTGCAGTATCTGATGTAGATTATCTCCAAGCTACCCATGCATCACTGACTACTGTGGCACACAAAGCTCCTTTGACTTCTTGGAGACTATCAAGAAGAATAAAATAAGAAGCAAACCATGTATTAGCAGGTTTGAGAAGTTCCACCTTGGCAAATTTTCAATAAATGGCTTGTGTGTGGTGATGGTTACATATGAACGTCTGTATTTTTCTGCCCTTTTCAATGAGATTTGAGATCCACTGGGACTTACCAATATCTTTGAGTGCATTATTCAACGAATGCACACAACATGGTGTCCAAAATATATGCCTATACTTTTTCTGCACCAACATGCCTGCTGCCTTACAAACAGGGGCAGCATCTGTAACAACTTGGACTACATGTGATGCCCCCACCTCCCTCACACAACTGGTTATGAAGGAACTCTGCATTTTTTTCTTGTCCTGAACAATCTATTGCCTTCAAAAAATAAGGCCCTTTGCTGCATGTTACCATGATATTAAGTAGTGGACGATTTTTAGCATCTGTCCACCCATCCATCACAATACTGCATCCTTCTACAGACCACACTCTTTTCAATGGTGCGGTTTGTTGCTCTAATCGAGTTTTTTCTTTATCAATTAGAGTAGTGCGAAGCTTTTCATACCCAGGTGGTTTATATCCAGCTGGTCCATTGTTGATGGCTTGGACCATCTCAGTGTAGAAAGGTGAGCGAACAACATTAAATGGGATTCCATTTGCATAAAAGAAGCGTGCAATCGCTTCATCAACTGCATCTCGACCTTGCACATCAAATAATCTTTCAATGGGGTTTGAGCTGCCAATGTTTGATCTCTTGCGAGAATATCCCCCTCCTAAATCTTCTCTTGTCACATCTCGAGAAGACACATCCACCTCTGACTCTCTATTCTGATATTGACTTGCACTAGTTGCCCCTGTTGTTGAAGCATGAGAGCTCAAAAGAGACACTTTCCCATCAACCCTTTCTTGATCCCTAATAGCGTCATGTCGTTCTACATCATTTGTACAAGGATCGACACCTTTTCCAGGTATGCGAAGGAAATGAGCCTTCACCCTCGTGTAAGTACCTTGAAATGGCTTGATATCACAAAGCTTACATTTGATGGTGGCTGTTCCACCCAACCCCTTTGCCCCTGGAATGCGATCGCAATACTTCCACAGTGGGTACATGCCTTGTTTTACCCCACTTGACATATCTCAGCCTACAACAAAATGAGAAAGACAATCAATCATTTAATTTTAAAATTAAAACAATAAAAAAAGATGTTATAATATTAAAATATTTAAATTAAAATAGTATTACAGTTTACTGTATTTAGTTTTACTATTCGACGTTCGTATTTGTATTTTGGATAGAAGTGAGGTGAATGTGTAAACGAGTGATTAAATGAGTTTTTGCGATTTTTTGAGTGAAGTAGCTCTAAGCTGTCGAAGGCATTCATATTATAACTAGCTGCAATTGATTTTTCATGTTTCGAAGATAGTTTGCATGGTTGCATTGCCTTGGCTTACCCCAGGGATTCATGGAAATTCTGATTTAAAAAAAAATAGATAAATATTAAAATTATTATTCTATCCTTATGTTCTATGTGTGATGCATTTGGCAGGGAAGATGTTGAACAACTCTGAATCATTTTATGACCATGGTAGCCAGTCAGATGATAGCTGTCATTATGATCAAAGGCACAGTGAGCCTCTATATGAAGCATTTGTGTGTCCTTTAACAAAACAGATCATGCAGGATCCAGTAACATTATAAAATGGTCAATAATTAAATAGATAAAACGTGCCCTACTTTGAATCAAAACATGCCCTACTTTGAATCAAAACGTGCCCTATATCACATCAAAACGTGCCCTATCTTCAAAAAAATTAAAACGAACAGAAAACGTGCCCTACCATCATGGAATCCTCAAACGCTGTCGCGAAATCCTCAAACACCCTCGGGAAATCTTCAAATGCCCTCAAAATATCTTCAAACGTGCCTCTATGCCGTTGCGGAAGATGTCGAGAAAAGAAAGAATGAAAAAAAAAAAAACGCGAACTTTTGGTTTTCTATTGTCAGAGACGTGCGGGAGACGGGTAGGAGACGGCGAGTGAAGTCTCCTCCTGCGAGGGACGTCTCCCTAGGAGAATCCGAGATGGGAGACGCGTCCCAGGGGTCGAGAGACGTGTCTCCCTGCAACGTTGCTCTTGAATAAAGCCTTTCGAATGCCAAACAAAGTGATCAATCGAGACAACTCCAAGGTTCCATATTCGTGATGTGCATTGGACAGACTTAGTGATTACGTGTGATCTTGCTGATTATCAAAAAGGGACTTACGCTGACTTCTTCATACTTCATTTAGCTTATCTCTCCTTTAGTGTGGATAATATATGTACAATGCTTCAATAATAAAGAAAAGACAAAAGATAAGGGGTTAAAGAAATTAATCTAAGGTCAATGAAGCAATGATGACGTATGAATAGACAAACTCCTTATCAACCTAACTCAACTTCGCCAAGAATGCCTACAACTACATGGAGTTGGTGCAATCTCCTAAGGATAGCGAAAGGTTTTCAAATCATGAAGGCTCATATAAACACCCATTGAACGGTGTAGCTTAAACAAGCATCCACAATCAAACTTAAGCAAATAATGAGGCTCAGACTAGCTTTACACAACACTTCACCAACGACGAATGTCAAAAGCATGAGCTAGGAGTTGATCAAATATCCAACACAACATGCATTACATCAATGAACTGCTATTCTACTTCTAATCTACTTTGAAACATCTCTCCACTTCATCAAGATACAAGAAACCATGTCATTCCACAAGACAACACTTAACACCAAATAAACTCCAATGTCTTTGCATTAATCTTGAGAAATATTTACAACAACTTCAAGTACTCTCAGACAATTTCGAAAGTCTCTTCCTACTCTACTCCTACAATCTCTTGACTAATAGCTACTCTCTAATCTAATGATTTACAAATGAGGCAACAAGGCCTTTATATAGAGGTCGAGAGTTACAATGAAAGGCTTAGATCAATCCAGATAGCCAAAGGGTCAGATCATGCTATCTCAGTAGGTAGTTACAACAAATTGCTATTTTTAGTACATAGGAGAGAGGCAATGAAGGCACGTTTTCCAAGAAGCTAAAGATAAAATAGAATCTTTTGAGCATCTTCCACATGGACGTCCTCTTTGGCTTCTTGCTTATTGAATGATATATTGAATGCAGTCAGGCGATGTGGCAACATTTGATTGGCTTGATAATAGGTACATGCCACATAGGTGCCACCTTAACAAACTTGTGGATTTTCAACTGTTTATTCACTTTGCTCTATGGGCATATTCCCAAATTGTATCATCTGTATGATGTCTTCGATGTGATTGCCTTTGATGATGAACACTTGAGATGTATCTTGGTTGATCTTGCCTTGTTCAACTTCTTGTAAACTGGATATGTATGATGTATGTTGCTCATCTAACACTGTGATGTTTCTTCTTGTAGGTAAGTTGATCTTCTTTGTAGCTTCTTCATGGAAAGAGTAGTGTAGATATGATGATAATATGAAGTAGAATAAATGATGATGCTTCAAGGAGACTCTTCTGATACTTGAAGATTGGGAGAACTTGAAGTGATAGATGAATGTCTTTGAACATGATGCAACTGATGAAGTATAGTTGAACTTGATGTGATCCAACATGATGTCGTTGATGAAGAGTGTCAGTATGTTAGACTTGAAGTATCCTCTTAGAGCAGCTATATGATGTCTTTTCTGATATAGCAACCTCTTGACTCCATTCTCTAGGTGAAGGTGGCTCCAAGTGTTTTGTTGCTTGAATGACTCCTTTAGCTTCATCAATGTTCCTGCAACACAAACAAAGAAGCAATATCAATCCTTTGGATAATACTTAAGTTCATAACACATAAGAATCATTTGCTTAAGTTTTAGAGAAGATCAAAACATGAAAGCAATCATAACATTCAAACCAAGCATCACAGTGAAAGTAGCGCATTGGATCATGGCTTAGTTGTTTGGATAAAAGACTTCTAAAACTTAGATTCAACCTCATACGGGAGTGGCGCACTAGACAAGTGTCAGGTTAGCCGGCAGAAGATATCAATTAAATGCAAATAAAGATTAAACAGAGGAATGGAAATACATAGAAATAATAACATCGAGGGACAAAATTTAACGTGGTTCACCCAAACTCGGGCTACATCCACCAAACAAAGAGTCCAATCTTATTATCCATTAAATCAAACCGATTACAATAAGCAATCCCTGCAACTCAATACTGTTGCAAATGCTACAATACAATCAATCGAAACCCTAACCCTTAGCCGCTTTTATCAAGCTTTTTTGTCGGTTACAAAATAGGGTTTTTTTATGTCGGTCAATGAAAAATAACTCCCGGTGCCTTGACCCCATAGGAATTTGGGGGGAAACCGCGCCAATAAAAGTGGGGAAAATATAACCTCCGAGTCTGATTAGGCTCCATATAACAACAACAAAGATTTGGTTCTCCACTTGAAAGATTTCATAATGCTTGCAATTCATCCCTCTTCGAGTGGCGCATTAAATCCATGTTTTGCCCTTTGTTTAGAATCTCACTTTTGCAAGTTACAAATCAGTCTCCTTGGTTTAGGCGCATTAGATAGAGGTTTTGAATCCTCTTAATATTGGCACATTAGACAGCAACTTTGATTTCCCTTTGATTTGTACCAAGGTGGCGCACTAGATCCACATGTTGAATCCTCTTGATGGAATGTTTATAACACTTGACTTGATCATCATTTAATTGTGGCGCGGCAGATCAGGAATTTAAATCCTCTTGAAAATTTCTAAAATTTGCAATTTAAAACCTTTCCCTCAAGTGCATGGGACAAGGGTTTTGATCTTCTCTAAGGAGTTTGACGCAGCGGTTGATGTTTTTGAATCCTCTTCATGAAACTTGTCAAAAACCTTAGTTCAAACCTTTTCAAAGTGGGCGCATTACATCAGCCTTTTGCTGTTTGGTTGGAATGTCACTTTTAAATCAGTGTTTTTCACTTCCTTGATCTAGGCGCACTAGATGAGGATTCTGATCTCTTCTTGGCTTTGGGCGCAGTAGTTGAATGTTTTGATTGCTTCTTAAAACTTGTTTAAATCATCATTTTTACCTTTCAAGGAGGGCGCATGGGTTGTTGATTTTACCCTTCACTTGAAATTTTACCTTCACAAAACCTTAACCAGCCCTCTTAGTCTAGACGCATTGGTTGATGGCTTTGATATCTTCTTGAAAATTGCCTTAAAACTTGAGTTAAATCATCCTCCACTAGTGGCGCATTGGTTAGGCATTTCAAATCCTCTTGATATTCTTTAAAACCTTCATTCCTCCTTTGTAAACATGGCGCTCTAGTTGAGGCGCTTGAGTTGATGAATTTGAATCCTTGTCTTAAGTTGCATCTTAATCATCAAAGCAAGCTTACTCACCCTGGGCGCATTTGTTGAGAACTTTGGATTCCCATTGCAAAATGTCATTTTACTTGTCTTGACAAGGGTGCAGCAGTTGAGGCACATTAGAACAGCCTCTTGAATCCTCTGAAAAATGCTTTAAAACTGGTAATCTTCTCTTCTAGACAAGGCGCATTAGTTGATCATTTTGTTCTCCCTTAAAAACTTCACAAAATTTACATTTTACCACCAAAACAAGCTTCCTCAACGTGGGCGCATTGGTTGAACATTTTGATTTTTCCTTGAAAGTCTCTTGGATTTGCCTTTAAAACTAACTCTTTCTCTTTTGGCGCAGCAGATCAGCATTCTGATCTCTCCTTGAAATGTGCTACAAAACTTGAACTTAAACCATCTTTAACATAGGCGCATTAGTTATGGCGCATTGGTTGAAGGTTTAGATTGCTTCTTGATCTTGGCCTAACTCTCATCAAATGAGCGCACTAGATAGGGCGCATTAGATAGGTCTTCCTAAAAGATGCCAAAACTCAAGTAAAATCACCTTTAAATGATGGTGCATTGGTTAAGGCGCAAGAGTTCATCATTTCGTTCTCCGGTTGAAAGTGGCGCAATGGACCAAGATTTTGCGCTCCCCTCTTCCTTGGCGCACTGGATGGGAATTTTGAATCCTCTAGAGTACTTAGCCATTTTTCAGTGTCCTTCAGGGCAAGGTATATTGAAAAATATATTTAAGTATACTTTAAATATTTTTCAATATACCTTTCAGGATGTTTGAGATAGATCTCGAATCCACCAGATTTAACATGCAAAATCTAGAATTTGGAGGATCCACCAGATTTCAGACTTAGTCAATTTTTCAGGATATCAGGATACCAGACTTAGTCATTTTCAGGATCTCAAACATGCATCAAGATACTATGATTTCCACCATAAAGTTAATGACTCTTGAAAAACTAGACAGAGAACTCAAGAAACTATTCCTCACTTAGGCAACAAACCACTAACTTCATCATGCAATAAACCTAAGACATCATCCAAGACTAAAGAAAAGCATCAGAGCTCAAAAAAAGGGGGTCCCCATTTGCAATGGGGCGATGTGTGATTAAGTCACAACAAGGTGTGCAGACCACTGTATCCGTTAGGATGGCGGATCTCCTACAAAGCATGCCACAACTGAGGATGGCAATTTCTAAGGCGATGGAAGGAAACCCAAGCGAGGAAACAAAAGATGAGGATGTCATAGTGGAGCCATCGCCGAAGGGAGAACAAGTCATCGACTCGAGGCTGTTGGCAGTTGACAATGGGAAGAGTCCAGCCGTCGTACACATGTCAATCGGTGGATGCTACCTGACGAACACAATAATCGATGGAGGATCTGGAGTGAATGTGTTGACAGAAGATACATGGAACTGCTTGGGAAAACCTACTTTATGGCCACAAAATTTTCAATTGGTAGGAGCAGACCAACACGGAATTAAAGCACTGGGAGTGCTAATGGCTCAAAAAGTGAAGATTGGCACCCAACCCTTTCTGTTAAACTTTGTAGTCATAACAGTACAGAATGTGTCGTACGATGCATTACTCGGCCGAGGGTGGCTGATAGCTGCCAAGGCCAACCACAACTGGAAAAAGAACACCTTGTCGATAGAAAACAAGGGTAAGAAGATCATCATGGATCTAAGAACACAAGCTGTAAGTGAAGAGTTGGCATCAGATTCCGATATAGATGGAGGGGAGTCAATTGGCAGAGGACCAATAGAACCTGATGAGGAAGGAGCATTAAAACTGCAAGAATGTTCTGAGGATGAAACTAATTCCTTTAGTGGGCTCTTCTACTGGCAGATGGAAGATTACGAGTTCTTTCAACCGGAATGTAATATGATTTCAATAAAAGAAGTCGGCGAGAGCTCTTCGACAAACAGTGCAAGTCCTAGCAATGCAAGTCATGGCAGTGCAATTCTTGGCAAAACTTGGTCGAAGAGTGAAACACTCGGCAACTGTGAAACTCTTGGCAACTCTCAAATTGTCGGCAACTCTTGGTCGACAAGTGAAAGTCTCGGCAACTCTAGGCTGACGAGTGAAACATTGTTCACGAATGAAGCACTTGATGGATTAACAAACACTCGACCACTTGGCAAGAGGGAACCAGTAACAAGTGACAAAAGGGAGGAAGGTAATATTGAGCAAGAAGTAACGCTTTTCCAGAAGCATATGAAGAGTATAAGAAGAGGCTAGAATAGACAGTACATCAGAGCAACTAGTGGTAGAGACCAGTCAACTAGAACAGACAAGTCAACCAGGAGAGGCACAGAAAGAATATACAGAGGGTGAAGCCAAGATAGATGTTACACTTGCACATAAATTTGAACTAGACAAAGTGATCAGGTATGAGGAGCCATTGGCAAGCAAGGTGAAACGGGGCGACGGAACTAACGATGGGAACCCAGTATTGAAAGCACCGGCTAGAAAGAGACCATACAGAAGGAATAAGGACCATAGAGTATTTTTATGGAAGACAACAGTTCCGGTTCCAAGAAAAAAAGCATCGGACCCTACAGACAACCCTGCCGACGATTACAAAATCAATAAAGGTACATTTCCGAAGAAGTTAAAATAATTAAATTGGAGGATATGGCTACTTGTACTGTGAATCAGCCTCGCAGCAAAATTTCTGAAAAGAGAAATATTATAACACAGAGAAATATTACGAGACAATTTACACAAGAAGAAAGTTCTATAGTCGGAGTGGCAAATCGAACGTGGACCCCGTCGGAGAAAAATGGAAAAACCCCATTCAGTTGGCTATGGAAAAAACGGAAAAAATAAAATTGAAAAAAAAAATTTGAAAAAAAAAAAAAGGAAAGAAGAGTACGACATACGACCAGGCCGTACGGCGTACGACCCACCCCCGTCCTTGCATCAATAAAAACCCCCCCAAAAAAAAGCACTTAAATTTTTTTTTTCCATGTCGTACGGGAGGAAAGAGGCAGAGTGGAAGGACAATAGGAAGACAGAGTAAAACGCCAGGCCATGCAAAGCCATACAAAAATCTCTTAGACATACGAGTCATCCAGAGAAGTCAGCCAGTCATACGAAGTTGTTACTGTCTGAAGTGTATTCCGCCGTACTAATTCTTGTTCTCAGTCGACTATATGAGTTTTTGGATTGCAGATGAGTGTCCAATTTTGTCAAAAAAATGATGTGCGCTATGAAGGTCCGAATGGTTTTGAAGGTGTTATTTTGGGCTTGGCGGCGGGGGCGTTGCCCTTCGACCCCGCCCTGTATCACGACAGGGAGCGCGCCAGGGGCGTTGCCCCCAAACCCCTGCGAGGGGTGCTGCCCCTCGACCCCGTTGGGGGTGTTGCCCCCAAACCCCCATCAAATCAGTACTATCTTGATTCAGTGAGCAATGGGGAGCAATATTCGCAGCATTCAGTGTGCTATCAAATTGGGTCCCTTGGTTGGTTGGTCTACTGGCAGGTGTTCCGAATGTGTTGGTTCTACTTTTACACAGCTCCTACTTCAGCATTGTCGTCAATTTGGCATAGCTTACTTAATGTCACTTGATACTTCACGATTTTCTGTCGTTTGGAAGACAACTAATTTTGTGGGGGGGATGATGTAGTTGGTCATAATTGTAGTCGGCCAAGTAAATAATCATGAATTAATTAACGTTGTGCACAATTAAGTTTAGGAGTGTTATCCGGAATTAACCCCGACGGTTGGATAGTTATGGAGTCATTGCCAACAGTTGGTATCTCAACCAACCTTGACATAAGTTATATATTGAGTCAATACTTGTAATCGAGAGGAGCATTGTGACATTGTAGTGTAATACCGATATATTCAATGAATGGAAACAATGCCTTATTCTGTGCAATGCTGTTATAAATTCATGTTCTATGTTGTGCACTATACTACAACTTTATAATTTTGTTTACTCCATGTCTGTGTAAAACACCACATTGCCAGTAAACAAAAAATGTGTGTTACAAGTATAAGGAGAAATGGTAACTGGGACATAAGTGTGGAAAAAGAGCCCAAGCATGCAACATAGAGGCATTATCCAACGAAGAAGTATGGGAAGAAGAAGAGGAAAACCCAAGCAAAAAAAGAAAGTGCGATGAGGAAGACTATGGAACCTTAGCTGCAATCTCAAAAGCATCCAAGCACCACCCCTTTCAAATTCGAAGTGTTCTAAAAGGACAAAAGATAACTGCCCTTGTGGATAGTGGGGCAACACAACTTTATCGACGAAAATTTGGTTTCAAGAATGAATTTAGAGACAGAAGATTTGAAGGGCTTTAAGGTAGCCTTGGTTGATGGGTCCACTACCTCGTGTACAAAAAAGATTCCTCAACTAAGCATCACCTTGGGAAAGCATAAAATCAAAGAAGAATTCTACATTGTAAACATGGGGGACACCAATGTAATCTTGGACGCCCCATGATTGCACTCGTTAGGACGATTTTACCTAGATTTTTCGAAATTGGAACTTTGTTTCCAACATGACGGACAAGAAGTCCTCCTACAGGGACTATCCAATGGATCCCCAAGAGTAGTTTCATCCAAAAGGATGGAAAGAATCTTTAGACATGGACAAGTAGAATGAGTCGCTCAATGCATGATTCTTGACAAGTCTTCCTCCCAAGGCAAATCCATACACATTACCAAGCACAAAACCAACAAAAAATATATGTCGATCGAAGGACTGAGAGGACATTCGAAGTTGGGGATTTAGTTTTTTTAAGGTTACAACCCTATAATGAGTCATCAATCAAAGTAAGTGGAGCCGAGAAGCTTAAACCTAGGTTCTATGGACCATACAAGATTTTAAGAAGGATAGGAGAGGTTGCCTATGAGTTGGAACTACCGACAAATAGCAAGATCCATAATGTCTTTCATGTGTCTCGACTCAAAAGGGTGCTGGGGCAGCATATTGCTCCATGTTTAGAATTACCCTCGCTCGATGATGAAAGCAAGTTAATTTTGGAGCCCTAAGCCATTCTTGATATGCGAGAAAAGAGGTTGAGGAATAAGACTATTCTTGAGTATCTGGTTAAATGGAAGGGTCTACCCGCAGAAGACGCCACTTGGGAAGGAGCCAAGATCTTTGATCATCCAAATTAAAAATTGCTTGAGGACAAGCAATCTTGGGAAGGGCGGACTGTAATATCCCCCGCCGGACAGTGTACAAGAAGATCAAGTAAAAGTTTAATAAATTAAATTAAAGATTTAATTTATACTACATTAGGCGATTTCCTAATGCAGGCTGACCACTTTAAGAAGAAAAGCAGTGATCAAAAGTATTTGGGACGACTGAAATTATATTATGGTTGACTTCCTTAAAGGAGTTATAATAAAATTAAGAAGTTTTGAAGGATGGCCAACTCCTTCCTAAGTGATTATGTTTAAGATAATGTTGTATAAAGGACGCCTCCCTTGGAGAAGGCATGAGGATAGTGAAGAATCGTGTCTTTCAAAAGAAGATCGTATTCCTTCAAAGGGAGTAAGAAGGTATAAATAGAAGTGGAGTATCATGGGATTCAAGGCAGATTTTCAGAGCAGAAATACATAGAAGGAATCAGAGAAAAATATATATTTAGCAGAGTTACATCTGCAGGAATATATCAGCCGTGATATACTTATGCAGTAATTGATAATAGCAGAGACAATATTGATAATAGTAGATTTGGAATCCCTCAAGAGGTACATATATGAATAAGGGAATAATTATTTGGAGTATAAAAAGCAGAAATAAATAAATAAGAAGAGCAAGCAGCATTAACAGTTACAACAGATATTTGTATTATCATAGCAACACTACCATATACAGTAACAACAAGAATATATATTGACATTTCAACTAAACTTATCAAGAGGTACTTTATATTTCCCATTTAACCCAATGAGTCATCACATTTGGAATGAATTGAAAAGCAGCATTGGTCCCTTCATCAAGTAGGCCACCCCAAGTTGAATGGATGAGAGTTCCTGCCACTCGTGGACCAAAGGGGGAATTATCCAGGATGGACCCGCCCTTGGGCTTGATTGAGGAGGACAAGGAAATGCATATTAGGGGACAAGCAACAACACTGGTCCGTCCTGTTGTGATGTAATCACACATCGCCCCATTGCAAATGGGGACCCCCTCTTTTTTTTGCTTTCTGTCGTTGCTTTGCTTTAGGGTTTAGGTTTTCTTTGAGCCTGTAAGGTTTTGGTAGTGTTGTTTTACCTAAGTCTCGATATATTCTGGCTAAGGAGTTTGTATCTTCTCATCCTGATGCGTGTTCTGAGCCCTAAAATTGACTAAGTCTGGTATCCTGATGTTCTGTTGCATTTTAGTTACTAAAGAGAGGGCATTTTTATTTCTCTGGATCCTCTCCTTCCTCCACCCACGACCAATCCAACTTATCTGGACAGGTTGCTGTTACCTTACCGGGGTGGGTGGGTGGGAGATAGTGGCCGTGGAGGTAGGGCATTTTGAGAGAGGGGCATTTTGAGAGGGGCATTTTTAATGGGGTGGGTGGGTGGGAGGCAATAGTTTGGCTAAGTGTTGACAAATGGGGAAAATGTTCTCACACATGCAATTTCCGCCCTAGGGGATGAGTTTGAGGGTGGAAAATGTTCTGCCTCATGCAATATGCGCCCTAGGTTGAAGGTCTTTTTTTTTGAATGCATGATTGCCTTTGACAAATTCTCGAGAATACTTGCAAAGAATATGACAATTTGCTTTGTGGAATTGGAAGAAAGTTGGAGTTTGATGAATTGTTGAAATACCAAAATGGAGAAAATTGTTCTGCACTCTTCAAAATCCGCCTTCCCTAGTTGCCAATTGTTCTCAAGCTTACAATTTGCGCCCAAGGTGAAAGTGTGCAAAATTTGACTAAGTCTGGAAATGGAAGTGGGGAAAATGTTCTCCCAAGTGCAATTTGCGCCTTAGATAGAAACCTCCGTTTTTTTTGAAATGAAGATCATTGAGGATACTTGAAGGAGCATGTTGAATTACTTGAGAAAGTTTGAAATTCGCCAATATGAGATGAAGTTAGAATATCAAAATAGGGAAAATGCTCTGCCTCTTGCAATTTGCGCCCAAGGTGATAGTGTTCAAAATTTGACTAAGTCTGGGAAATGGAAAGGTGGAAAATGTTCTCCCAAGTGGAATTTGCGCCCTACCTAGAGGATGATGCAAAATGTGCAAAATGTTCTACCTCTTGCAATTTCCGCCCTAGAAGGAACAAGGAAATTTGACTAAGTATGAAACATTCTAAGAAATCGTCCTTGTTTTGAAAATTCAAAGTGAAAGTCATGATTGAGTTGAAAATGGAGGAAAATGTTCTACCCCTTTCAAAATCCGCCCTGTAACGGAGGAAATTGTTCTACTCCATGCAATTTCTGCCCAGATAGTCACGAAAAAGTTGAACTAAGTGGGAAGTATCTTGAAGACTCCAGTCTGGTTTTGAAGCTCCAAGTGAAGGTTTGACAAAGGTTGATACAAGGATGAAATGCATGTATACTTGCATTGGGTGCTCAAGATCAAAGTGTGGAGATTCAACTAAGTATTATGAATGCCAAAATAGAGGAAAATGTTCTACCCCTTTCAAAATCTGCCCTACTTTTGAAGGCAATATTAAGGAAAAATAGAAAATGCTATGACACTCAAATGTGGAAATTCGCCTAAGGCAAAGTGAGATGAGAAGCAAAAAGCGCAAATTGTTCTAGTCCTTGCATTTTGCGCCCTAGGAGGAGAGTCCATTTGACATACAAGTTGAAGTGATATTTCAAAGTTTCATGAGGATCAATTTTTAAGATACTTCAAACTTAGAGAGAATGCAACTAAGCAATTTGTCAAGTCATGAAAATCCAATGATTAAGAGTTGAAAATTTCACTAAGGCATGAGTAAAGTTCAAAGGATAACAAGTCTAAGGAAAAGTGGGGAAAATGTTCTGCTATCTGCATTTTCCGCCCTTACAAAGGAGGCAATTCACTCATTACAAATGCAAAATTGAATGTGAGATCATTAAAATTGAAGGAGAATTTACCAAAGAAGAAGCGAAACTTGAAGCAGAGAACAAGAAAAATTCTAAGTATTGAAGTTGCAAAATGGAAAATGTTCTAGAGCTTACATTTTGCGCCCTAGAAGGGTGCATATTCCATAGACTAGAACAATTTCCACTTTTTGAAAGTTTTCATGAAAAATCACTTTGCATTAGTGAATAAGTTGGCTTAAATTGAAAATTGTTTGATGAATATATGGAAATTGCTTTATTTGTCCCACATTCGTAAGGAAGGTGAATTTAGTGGTAAAATTTCTTTATATCATGTATCATGCTAATGTACTAACTTGAGGTATTTTGCTTGTAGGTTTGCAATGTATGCGGTGAATGTTGAAGGAGAGCGAGATCAAGTGAAAGATCGAATTATGTGGAGGCAAGTCATCCAGAGGGTCAAAGTGTTATCAAGCTGATTCACCTTGCTCCAAAGAAGGCGACATCACCAGAATGGAGGAAGAATATTGCATCATCAAGTTTGCCATCATCCAAGCATCCAGAAGATCATTCCACCTGCATGTTCAAGAATCCAGCATCATGAGAGGAACATTCGTACAGAAATCCATTTCCAGGAATTCGTTTGCATCTTCAAGCTCTAGAGTTATCTATTCCATGAGCCATCTACATCCATCATGAAGTCTACTCTAAGAATTCACGCATAAAACATCTTCTACTTCATGCACCATCCAGAGTTAAAATCCTGCACAAGAATGAGAATGTCACAAGATGAGAAATGAGCAAGTTTATCAAGAAATCCATGAATTACATTCAAACTAACAAATGTCAAGACAACAACAAGAAGAAATCCAAAATCCCAAATTTGCAAGTTCGAAAGATGCAAAGTTCCAGAAGTGAAAATCCAAGTTCAAAGACCATTCCATGAAAGATGATACAATTTGGGAAGTTGCTCCAAGCAATGTGAACAAGGAGAAAATCAAACTGGTTCGCCCAAGGCTGAGGTGGCATGTATACATCATCAGGCCAATCACATTTTGACATGTTACTTATCACATTGGGAAACGTGCCTTTGTTCCCTCTTTCATGTCTAAAGATAGCAAATTGTTGTAACAAACTGTCTTGTTGTCTCAATCTGGGCCATTGATTTGCAAATCAATCCTGGCCATTCATTGTAATTCTTGAGTTCTATATAAAGCTCACTTCTCTCATTTAAAAGTGGACATTAGGATATTAGAATTAGGAAGAATAGGAAGTAGAGTAGAGGAGACTTCTTAAAGTCATTGAAGAGACATTGAAATTGTTGTAAAAATACTTCCAAGATCAATACAAGCTCATTGTTGGTTGTTTCATGGTGATTTTGTGTGGTTGCGGAATGTTGACATGGTTTCTAATTTCTTGGATGTGATGGAGAGATGTTTCCAAGTAGAGTAGAATTAGATTAGAAGTTCACTGATATGCTGGATTTATGTTGAGATATTTGATGAATTCCTCTATGTTCATACTTTTTGTGACTTGTGGCTTGCAATTCACAGTGCAAAGTTAGTCTGAACCTTCATGTGCTTTAGTTCGATTGTGAATGTTCATTCAAGTTGCGCCAGCTGTGGGTATTTGGATGCATGTTTGCAGTTTGAAAATCCTTCATTTCCCTTTGAAGATTGCACCAGCTTCGTGTAGTTGTTGCTCTCATGGCGAAGCGAGGCTTGGTTCAAGGAGTTTGTCTATTGAAACATCATCCATCACTTCATTGTCCTTAGATTAGCTTTCTTAACCCTCGTCTTGTGCATTTTCTTTTTGTACCCAGTCGGAAAAAGTTCCATTTCATAAGGAAGAAGTAACACATTTGAGTGGAGTAAGGAGCATATTCAGCGTAAGTCCCTTTGTGATTACCAGCAAATCACATCAACTACTGAGTCTATCCATAGCAAAAACATGAATAAGGAACCTTGGAGATGTCTCGATTGATCACATTGTTTAGCATTCGAGAGACTTTATTCAAGAGAGGATAGAATACTTAGTATTTTATTCTGAGTTTGCATGTGCAAGAAAAACACATCGACACGTCCCTTCATCAAGTAGGCCACCACAAGTTGGATGGACAGGAGTTCCTGCCACTTGTGGGCCAAGGGGGGAATTATCCGAGATGGACGTACCCACCCTTGGGCTTGGTTGAGGAGGACAGACTTGCAGCGCCCTATAGGCTTTCTCATAGAATTTCATTATGTGGTTGACCATTGGGAATAACCCTGAAATGATTATATGTCTGCTTCGTGTATGATGTGTATACTTTGTGCTTGTTAATATATGTATTGAACTTATTGTTAATTATGCTATGACGATTTGATCTCATTATTTATGTTATGAAGTATCGATCTCATTAATAATTATCTTATTTATTGATCTTTAATATTACTTATGTCCCTTGTAGTAAGTGTATAATGTCATTCTTATATTTGATAATTTGGGTTACCCGACTATGTAATCTGACTATGTAACCCGACTATGTATTGATTGTTTGTCGGCTCTTGGGTAGTTGAGAGTTAGTTAGAGTCAGTTAGTTGACGGTTGTGTTCCTCTTGGCAATCGTCAGGTCTTTTAAATAGTCATTGTATTGTCAAGGAAGGGAGTATGATGTAGTCGGATCAACTCTGATCCTTGGCCGACCATCTCTGGTCTACTTCTGTAATACTCTCATGTGCTAATAAAAATATTGTTTTACTCCTCTATCTGGTATGTATTGGTAATTCTGTAAATTATTTCAAGTATTCATTTTATCAGATAGGCGAGTAAACATCCCTTTCTAGTGATTATTATTGTATGTAGGCAAAGAAATCAAGAATATCCTAAAAGGGGACATTATAAATGAGTGTAAGCTACATACAATTAACATACATTAACAATAGCTCCGATTTTTAATTGCATTTAAACTACTTTACTACACTTGTACCAGTATTTTTGCTAATGTTTTTTGATGGCAATTTAATTTTCATATGCATTTCCTGTCATTTTGCAGATATGTCTTCAAAATGTCTTCAACTGCTTTTATTGAGCCACTTGCTGTGATCGATTTTGTTGTTTCATTTGCATCCGACTTGGTGATAGATTAATCAATAACCATTTCTTTGTATTGTTTTTCATTTACTCCTCAACACACAACCAACTTGTGGTATATTTTAAAACTAGTAAATACATTATGCATTGCTCAAATATATTAAAGGGTGTTTAACGTAAAATTATGCAACAAAATTTAATTATTGAAATATTTTAGGGGAAGAGACACCTCATCAACCTTCCAGTTGTTCCATTTATCTGCCTCCCCGTGCAACTAACTTGAAAGTTGTCAAAGAAATTTGTATGTTATAAAACATTCCAACAAGATGTTTGCCAAGTTTTTTGTATATAACCATCCACTTATTACCGATGTCTGTGACTAGCAGCGTGCAACATTTGAACAAAAAGATCCAGCAACATTTGTTCTTGCTAGCTAGTGTGATAGTCTTGAACTTTTTTCAAACTACTCTTTGTAACATTCAATGATGATGGTCTGTAAGTGTCTCCATCTATATAATTTTTTGTTGTGTACAAATTTATGTGTCTTGATGTTTGAGGTGGTTGAGTGCTGATTGAAATGGTAATGTTTCATGCTTAATGGATCATTGACACGAATTTTGAAATATTCAACTAAAACATACAGGAAATAATGCAGAAAAAATCTAATCATAGAAGATTTATTTATTATTTTCACAACTTATGACAGTCCATAGAAACAAAGCAACGTTCAACATAATTCATTGGACATTTAGCATATAAAATGAATTCTGGAAGGAAGGAGAATGCTGACTGAAACCTAAGCGCCAAGATCCAAATCTGCTGTCCTCTTGATGATAATCACCGTTGGCATAGGTTCGCTCTCCCTAATATATTGTAAACAGCACCTGTAATGTCCTTCCCATGTCCTGCTTTACTGCTGCTGCTGTATGTCTGAACTGTTGATGACTGCTGGAGGATTTCATCTCCAAAGTGCTGACTCTACCAGTGGACTAGAGGGTTTCATCTCCAGACTGCTGATTGTACCTATGGGTTTTTGTCCCCAGACTGCTGACTCTGCCAGTGGACTAGAGGATTTCGTCCCGACTGCTGTTTGTACCTGTGGGTTTTCCTCCCAGGCACTAGGAATTTCTTGTAGCTGTGTTGCTTTGTAAAAGAAGGTTTTGATTTAAAAAAAAGGTAATTATTATTATTCCCAGCGCTACCTATAATACCCTCAGCCTGGGCAATCCACCAACTTTGGGAATTTAATCCCAAGTTTATTGTTTGTTAACTAATCAAAATCACTCCCAAGATTTCAGGGAGTCAATTGACTGCATAAATTCTGGAGCGCCCCCCTTATTCAGGATACTTAACACTAGTTGACTAAGCTACATACATTCTAAATGCCTGACTTACTACTTCTAACTTTAACAATGGACCCAGTCAACACCCACTCCATGTCGGCTGTAGCTGCTTAGTGTTGGTGGTCAAAAAGGAGACATTACAAGTCCTCCTGTCCCAAACTTGCTTGTTTGCAAGCAAGAAAATGGCAGGTGATTGAGAATATCAGCAGACTCCCAAGTGACATCTTCTTGTGGCAAATCCTTCCACTATACCAATACTTCAATCCAAACATGGTTTTGCAGGTGTTTCTCTCAAGCACCAAGTATATGTTCCAGCACTAGTAACAACTTTCCATCATCATCTGATGGTGGAAGCTTAGTTGAAGGTATGACTTGCTGTCCCACTGCTTCCTTCAAACATGTCACATGAAAGACATTGTTAATTTGACTAGAAGGGGGTAACTCCAACTCGTTAGCCACTGCACCCACATGTTGTATGGGTTCATAGAAACGTGGGTTTAACTTTTCAGCCCCACTTCTTTTTAAAGTAGACTGCCTATAGGGTTGTAGGTATAGAAAAATGTAATGTCCCCTTCTTGATACATGGTTAGTCCATCATTGGGTTCCCGTGGACTAGTAGTTTGGTTAGGGAACCGTGGTTAGTTTGGCCGTGGAGGTGTTTGTCGGTGATGGAGTTGTGATTTGAGGTCTGTGGTTCTAGTTGGCACCCTCTGAGTTGGCTCTATTTGCTCTTGCTCGTTACTATTTTTAGTAAGTTCGGGTTTGGTGTCGGATTGGGATTTTCGGAGTGGGGTTGGATTCGTCTCGTCGAGGGCTTTTCGACGAGCTATAGATCATTGCATTCCAACACCGTCTTGGCATTCATTTTTAAGTCCAAAGATTATAATATTTATTTAAAAAGGGACTTTATAAATATTGGCAGTGACTTAGGAAATAAAGCTAAATATTAAAAGGTCACTTTATGAGGACATGGGCGCCCATCCCAAGGGGGATAAAAATGAATTAAAAATTAAATTGTCCTCACTAATCCCAGCACCCATCTTGTGAGGAGAATAAAAGATGAAAAGGAAGCTCATTTGCATATGCCAAGTTGATGACATTTTCTCTTATTGAGTTCTGTTAGGGTTTGTTCTTGAGAAGGGTTTGGGGATTCGAACCAAAGGCTCTTGGAGACGAAAACCTCCCTGAGTAATGGCATTCTACAAGTGTGCAAGATCACCCAAAGGTGCCATTCGAGGTGGATGCACTCAATATTCACATTTGTGCCGGAATGAAGTTCTTGGAATGAGATTTCATGGATCAATCTTTATATCCTTGCAGATTTTTGATGTTCAGTTATCATCGAAGGAGTTAAGACTGGTTTTGAGGAGTTTGAGGAGAGCTTTATGAGTGCTGCATATTACCCTTGCTGGCCGTACTATCTCAGCCAGGCCGTACTGCTGATTGTGTAGATTTTGTGTGAAGTTTGAAGCTGAAACTCATTGCTATTCAGTCGCTTGTCCTTGGCAGCCATTTTCAGTCATTTTGCAGGGATCTTAGTGGAGAGTTTGGTGTATGTTTGCTGCTGCATTTTCCAGCCATGGTCGTACCATGCCATGAGGGGTTGTGGGTATTATAGAAGGCACATTATTTGCATCTGCAGCTCCATATTTGTATGTGTTGAGGCGTCCAGAGCCTTATTCATTGCTGATATAATTTGTTTTGACAATCTCTATCATTCATCGGAGATTTGAGGCATTTCCACCCATACCCACTTACTGGTCCAGTCCCAACATATGTACCAAGTTGCAAATTTGAACATGTGTATGTAATAGTAATTCATATTTGGCCTATTTATGATCTGGGTATCAATTAGTTTTTTCATATCTATTGTATCTTTTCTGGGTTTGCATTATATGTTGTATTCTATATGCTTCGACAACACACATCTACAGGAAAATTGAAACCCCTTCTGCATCTTCTGTCTAGTCTACAAAAACACTTCTAAAAAATAAAAATAACACATAAAAGATCATTAAAAAAATATAGAAATAGGTACGACACATTACATTGGTATCAGAGCAGTGTATCTTTCCATCCTGTGAGTTCAGATTTTGACATGTAGAAGTGAAAATGAGACATGCAGCCGGGTACTAGCAGGTATTATCTCAGAAGGAACAGGTCGAGGCCAGATTTACAGGCTCCGCAAACATATCCCTTTGAGACAAACACAGAGGTCGTAGCCCCAGAAGAACCACCAGTAGTCTTGTACAGTGAGGAAGACATAGAAGTTCCGAGGACAGATCCCTTTTTAGGTGTGGTTCCAACACAGTTAAAGGAGATGGGAGATAGAGATGTTGATGAACCTAGCTTGAGGGACATTCTTAACTCATTGGCGAGGGGACAACATTATATTGAGAGAGGACTCTTGCAGATAGATGAGACTTTTAGAGAGTCACAGGCAGAACTAAACAAAACCCTTGGCCAATTGGTACCTCCAGAGAACAGGAATAACAGGAATAATAATAATGGAGGGAACAGGAATAACTTTGGGGATAGAAACAAAGCAGATAATGGTGGTGATAGGCGTATGGGCGAGAGGAACAACGGAGACAAGCAGAATGGTCACAGGCATCATGCAGATAGACACAGAGATAGAGAGGAGGAAGGTGAAGCCTTAGTCATGCATAGGAGAGCCACCCAGTTGACAGCCGGGGATAGACCTGGTATTCCACTATTTCCACCCAGGAACAATGTTCCTGAACAAGACGCTACACAGGTTGAGTTCCAGGACGAGATCCTGAGGGACTGGAGAGCATCCAACGCAAAGTTCAGGGCCAAAATGACATTTGCCGAGTACTCTGACATCAGGATGAGGAATAGACCCTGCAGGGGAAACAAGCCACAAAATCAGGAGTTACAGAAAAAGGTGAGCAAGATGACACTCCCTTATTTTGATGGTTCTGGCAAAATTTCAGCCAGAGCATGGGTCCAGAAATTGGACAATTACCTACAAATTAGCCCCATGCCGGAAGAGGACGCTATTACTTATGCTGCTTTACATTTGGAGGGTAGTGCGCATAAGTGGTGGAGCAATGGCAACATCACTCTGGGACACGAGCAAATTACTTCTTATGTGGAGTTCACAACTCGACTCAGAGACAGATTTGACAAGAAGGATCCTAGGATGCACTTCAAGGAGTCGGTGTAGTTGAAACAGGTGGGCTCTGTAGTTCTTACATATCGGAGTTCCAGGACCTTTCAGTGATGGTTTTTGACATTTCAGAGCGTAGATTGATCATGCTCTTTGTTGATGGGTTGTCAGATCCACTTCGGGGTTGGATAAAGGGTTTAGACCCTGCATCTTTACAGGAGGCCATGAAGAAGGCCCGCGACATGGAGTTTTCTGCTTGGAGAAATAAGTTTCAGCCAAAAGGATTTCAGCATAGGAGAGATAAGGAGAGGGACAAAAGACATTTTCACAGGGATTTCGAACAACAGTACAAGAGTTCTTCTAGATTAGACAATGACTAGTTGAAGGACCTCAGGAGGAAGAAGCTCTGTTTTCACTGTAGAGAGCCTTGGGATCCTAAGCACAAGTGTGCTACCAAAGGAAAGGCAAAACAGTTGGAGTACTTCTTAGCAGATGAGTCCGTAGAGTCAGAGGCACATTCAGAGCAGCATTCAGATGATAATGAGTCAGTTACAGATGTTGCATCTGAGGCATCGGATAAGGATGAGGAGACCTCCCTACCCACAGCCCATATCTCGAGCATTCAGAGAGAAGGGTCATTTAGGATAAGAGGAGTATTGGGTGGATAGCGTTGCATCACACTACTTGACACAGGTGCCACTCATAACTTCATAGATGAGGGCTTGGTTGCAGAAAGGGGGTTGAAGACAGAAGAATTCAAAGGGTTTAAGGTGAAGGTAGCAGATGGATTTATACTCACCTGTACTAGGAGGATACCCAATTTAGCCATCCAACTGAATAACTATACTTGCTAGTTAGAGTTTTATGTTGTTAGCATGGGTGATATGGATGTTGTATTGGGTATGAAGTGGCTGCATGATATCGGAGAGTTCACACTCAACTTGAGGACCATGGAGATGAAGTTTGAGGTGAACAGAGTTCGGCATGTGCTCAGGGGCATTTCAGACGGTGGGTTGAGAGTGGTTTCTCTCAACCGAATGGAGAGATTGATTTGCCATGATCAGGTGCAGTGGGCAGCAGAGGTGATGGTGATGCCTGAAGTTTCCGAGCAGCAGAAACGAGAGTATCCACCGGACATACAGGCTCTCTTGACTAAACACACCAAAGTGTTTAGTGACATACCACCAGGTAGACCTCCTAATAGGGGCATAGAGCATGTGATTGAGTTGGAGGAGGGTGCCAAACCAGTGATCACTACTCCTTAGAGGCATCCAAAAAGATACAAAGATGAAATCAAGAAGGCTATTAAAGAACTTCTCGAGATGGGGCACATAAGGCCTAGTAAAAGCCATTTTGCATTATCTGTGGTCCTAGTAAAGAAGAAGGATGGGACCCTCAGAATGTGTATTGACTATAGGGAACTCAACAAGAAGACAATAAAAAATAGGTACCCTATACCCCGTATAGATGAGCTGATTGATGAGTTTCACGGGGCCTGTTATTTCTCCAAGATAGATTTGAGATCCTGTTACCACCAAATTCGGGTCAGGGATGAGGATGCGGAGAAGACAACTTCTAGGTGTCACTATGGGCACTTCGAGTTCCTGGTCATGCCATTCGGGTTGTATCTCAATATCGTATTCTTGAATGGTGGCGACCCACTTGCCTCATCTTTCTCCAAGTTCATTTTGCATTAACAGTGTTTCGACAGCAGCATTCGAGACTATGGCATAAACTTTACTCCTTAGTAGGTAACATCTGAACTTCTTAATTGCTTTCACCAGGGCATAGGCCTGTTTTTCTACACACGGGTACCTTAATTCCACATCTTTGAAAGGAACGCTCATGAATGCAATGGGATGCTCATCCCTTTCCTCCGTTCTTTGGGTCAGGATGCTTGCGCAAGTGTGTTCTGATGCAAAAGAGTATAAATAGAAGGGCTTTGTATAGTCGGGACTGATCAAAACAGGAGCATTGGCGATTGCTTGTTTGATCTCCTCGAATGCTTTTCATGCTAGTGGAGTCCATTCTACCTTAGCATCCTTCAACATCCCATTCAATGGCTTTACTATCTCGGCGAATCCCGTAATGAACTTCCTCACAAAATTAATCTTTCCAAAGAAAGATTTCAGCTCATTCTTGCTAGCAAGCATATTAACTTTCAATATTGCCTTCACTCAGTCAGGATCAATGAAGATCCTATTCTTTGAAATCACATGGCCTAGGAGTTTCCCTTATGTTACGCCAAAAATGCATTTCTTTGGATTGAGGGAAATCCCATACCTTCTGCATCTCTTGAGGACCTTATTTATGTCTTCAATGTGATCTCTTTTCTTTGAAAACACCATGAGATCGTCCATATATATGACAATACATTTTTCGACTAAGTCCCTAAAAGCAATGTTCATGGCTCTTTGTAAGGTAGTGTTGTGATGTAATCACACATCGCCCCATTGCAAATGGGGACCCCCTCTTTTTTTCTACTTTCTTGCTTCGTTTTGCTTTAGGGTTTAGTTTTTCTTTGAGCTTGTAGGTTTGGTTGTGTATCCAGGTCTCAACAATTTCTTGCCAAGAGGTCTATATGCCTTCATCCTGATGCATGTCCCTGAGACCCTGAAAATGACTAAGTCTGATATCCTGAAAATCCTGAAAAAATGACTAAGTCTAAAATCTGGTGGATCCTCAAAAGTCTAGAATCTGCATGCTAAATCCTATGGATCTAGGACCTATCTCAATATCTGACTTATACTTATACATATTTTCAATATACTTCCATTCAGGAAATCCAAAATTTGACTAAGGCAAGAAATTCCTCACTCTGTCTAAACCCGCCCTACCTAGGCGGCCTCACAAGGTAGTCATGGACAAGGTCTTCACTAGGACAAACTCTCCACACAGAGCCTCCAAACCCACCCAGGGAAAGTTAGGATATTTTCACGAGCTTTTACTGATTGAAGGGAGTTAGGAAGTGATGATGGAGTCTAAAACTAAGATTTTGATGAAAATTCCATGCCTCACCTCCAAACCTGCCCAGACTGGGCAGCCTTGGCACAAGGACATGGATTCAACGTCATGCACATGCACTTGTCCAGACATAACCTTCAAATCCGCCCAAGGAAAAAGTTGTCAAATTTACAAGGTTTTGAGCACAAAAGACATAGAAATGATGAAATTCCAAGGAAACTCATGAGTTTGAGGCATCACAAGGTAGATTCCATGCACTCTCTTCAAGTCCGCCCTTCTTCCCAAGGTTGTCCATCTCATGCAAGGAGGTTAAATTATCAAGGAAAAAAGTGAAGATGTCTTATGTTGTCAAAATCAAGCTAAAAAATACTAAGTTATGAAAATCCTTACACCTCCTCCAATCCCGCCCTTTCTAGGCGGCCTTGAGCCCTTCATCCGGACAACATCATGTCATTCACATGACATCCTCCGCCTAGACCCTCCAAACCCACCCTACCTAGGCGGCCTAGGGAGGTGAGCATGGAATTAAGTGTTTGAGCACTCATGCCACTCATCATTTGCCTACCAACTCCACCCATCTGCTTCCACACACATGCAAGTCCAATAAGGAGGTGAAAATCATTGAAAATTAAAAGTATTGGAGTCAAATCCACACATCACCTTCAAGGCTGCTCATCATAGGCGGTCTCCACCATTACGCATGGAGAATACCTCAAATACCATTCAGATCACTTCTTGACTTCACTCAAATGAAGGTAATTTACATGAAGAACATGAAGAGAACAACATCACAAGATGAGAGATAAGCATGATCATCAAAGCGATCCATGAGTTACATCAAAGACAACAAGAAGAAAATATTCTAAGTAAAGTGAACATGAGGTGAACCAGACTAGTTTGTTTGAAGATGTTGAGGTGGCACGTACACATCAAGCCAATCGCATTCTGCCATGTCATTCATTCAAGAGGGCCCACCATAAAGATGCTCCAAAGATGTTTATCACATTGGGAAATGTGCCTTCATTGCCTCTTTCATGTTCTAAAAATGGCAAATTTTGTAACAAACTGCCTTGTTGTCTCAATCTCGGCCATTGATTGCTAAATCAATCTTGGCCCTTCATGTAATTCTTGAGCTCTATATAAAGCTCACTTCTCTCATTTGTAAAGAGAGAATCATTAGAGAAAGATAGAGTAGGAGTAGATACTGTGGCAATAGGAGTAGAGTAAAAAGAACTCTTTGAAATCATTGAAGAGATATATGAGATTGTTGTAAACAACACACTTCTTAAATCAATACAAGCTCATTGTTGTTGTTCGTATGGTGATCTTGTACGATCAAGGAGTGTTCGCATGGCTTTTTATTCTCCAAGATGGTTGAGATGTGGTTCCAAGTAGCTTAGATAATAAAGTAGATAGAGTTCATTGATGTAATGGATATATGTAATGATATTTGATAAATTCCCGTTGGTTCATACTTTTGATGGCTTGTCGATGGTAAGTCATCATGTAAAGTTAGCCTAGACCACATCTTGCAAATAGTTCGATTGTTGATGCTCCTTTGAGTTGCACCAGCTGTGGGTACTTTGGAGTCTATCAACAATATGAAAATCCTTGGTTTATCCTTTGGAGATTGCACCTATTTCATGTAGTTGTTGCTTGTCATGGCAAAGTGAAATTTGGTTTCTAAGGGAATTTGTCTACCATAACATCGTTCATCACGTCATTGTCCTTAGAATAGCCTTCTTAACCCCTTCTCCTTTTTCATTTTCTTTTCATAGCTGATTTAAAAAGTTCCATTTTACAAGGAAAGAGTAGATAGTTGAATGGAGTGATGAATAAGTTCTGTGTAAGTCCCTTTGTGTAAACAACATTATCACATCATACCACCGAGTCTATCCGTTGCAAATCATTTACAAGGAACCTTGGAGCATTCTTGTTTGATCACGCAGTTTAGCATTCGAGATGCTTTGTTCAAGAGAGGATAGAGCACTTGGTGTTTTATTTTAATGTTGTTGTCAAGAAAACATCATCAATAGGTAGCTCCGACATTGATCAAGCCAAAGGGCATTCTTTTGTACGCGTAAATTCCCCATTTGGTAGTGAAGATTGTTTTTAGTTTGTCCTGTTCCTCAACCATCAGTTGGTTGAACCCTGAGTATACGTTCAAAAAGGACACCTTTTGAGACCCATTCACAATTTGCAGTAGTTCATCCAATGAGGGGAGAGGGTAATTGTCCTTCTCCGAAGATTGGTTGAGGTTGCGGAAGTCTACACACAATCTTATCTCGTCGTTCTTTCTAACAGGGACTAGATTGGTGACCCACGTCAAGTGTCTTACTGGAAAGATGATTCTAGCCTCCAGCAATTTCTTGACTTCTTGATAAATTAGAGGCTCTAGCAGAGGATTGATTGGCCTTTGGCACTGTCGGAATGCTTTACTCCCGGGCTTGAGAGGAATGGTATGCGTGATGACGGAAGTATCATAAGTCTTTAGATCCTCGTATCCCCATGCTATCACATCCATATATTCCTTCAAGTGCCTGAGAATACCTTCCCTTTCCTTCGGTGTGCAAGCTTTTCCAATGAGAACATTTTTCACCTCTTCATTAGTTCCCAGATTCACTATCACACTTGTTTCCTTCTTCACTGGGATATTGGAGTGCACTTAATCTGTCGGAATTGTCTTGTTTTTCAAATTCATTATTCCATCTGGATCAAATTCCACTTCCACACTTTCCCCTTATCAATAATTTGGGCAGTGAATATCTCGAAATTAGTTAGGAAATCCAATATATGCTTGTCGTAAACACTTGGAAGTTGGTGATATTGTCTGGAACTGAAGGTACTGAAGTTAATTCCACTGTAAACTTCTTCAATCCTTCCATTGCAAGTGGCTCTAATGAACCTACTGCTTGGGCTAGAGCATTTGCCACCTGATTATTGGATCTATATATTGACTGAATGTTGAAAGCATCAAAACTTTCAATGATATCCCACACTTGATTGCGGTATCTAGTCAGCCTCTTGTCGTGGCAAACATACTGCCTCCTTATCTGTCTTATGATTACTTCAGAATCTCCGAACACATGCAGGATTTTAGCATTCTTCTTGATGGGAAGCAATAATCCATGAACAAGCGCTTCGTACTCAGTTACATTATTGGTGCAGTCCATGGGCAGCTAGATAGGCTTCACCAGATGGGCTAATCAATTCAAAACCAATTCCAGCTCCCTTCTTGGATTTGGACCCGTCAAACCTTAATGTCCATACTTAGTCAATTTTCGGTTTCGGATCTTGATCATTGTTACTTTCCTTTTTTGTACTCTCTGGAAAACTTTTGCTTTCTTAGGCAAACCATTGTCATTTGCTGGCACTTCCTTTGGAGCAATTTCTTCAAGCTCAGGTACGACTGCAATTTCCAACTTGGAGGCTTCTGGAATCTGTTTGTGAACTTGTTCCAAGGCAACCTTGCACATTGCGCAGGAGAATTCAAAATGGAAAGCATTATGAATCCGGCACCAATTGGGTAGCAGTAGATCCTCTATCTTGGCATGACTTCCCAACTTCATTCCTTGCCTAACAGTCCTAAGAACAAAGTTTCTAAAATTTCCAAACATGCCAACATCTTCTTCAGAAGTGGAATTGTGATCGCTTTCCACTAGAACTTCCGTGGGGCTTTGCATCATTAGAACTTCTTCAACCTGACCAAGATTGGTTTCTACAAAGAAGATCTCATTTTCCTCACTGTATTCGGTGATCATCAGCTTCAGACGAGGGGTACTGTCTATTCTGATCTGATTTGGAAGTCCCTTCCACGACAACCGCATGTGTGAAAAATCGGTGGACACATCCATTCAATTTTCTGAACCAATCTTGACTTAACAGCATACCATATCCCTCAAGAATATCCACCACAAAAATATCAATGTAGTGCTTGATCCTTGGATCGGCTGCTAATTGCATATGGATGTTATGCAATTCTCCTACAACTGGAACTTCTGTCTTGTCAAGCTGAGTGATCTTCTTGGAGGTCTGCTTCGGAATCAGACCGAACTTCTTGCATACGACTAAGGGCATGACATTGCTAGATGCGCCGGAATCCATTAGACAGTTATGCAAGAGTTTGCTGAAAATTCTTACTGATAGAAGAAATGGTGGCGGTTCATCCTTTCCTTGGTAAAAGACCGTTGCTTTCTTCTTGGGAGCACTAAAGTTCACATTCTTCAGCAGCTCGGAACCTACTTTGGAGTCCTGACCCTTCATTGTGTTGTTCTCTCTTACAGGTTCTTCATTCTTCTGCAGATTCCATCCTTGTGTGCCTTCGGTGGCACCGATGGCTTTCTGGGCTATATACATAGCATTCGACTGTACTTGGGGATCAGGAGACATTGATTGAGTCATGTTGGTGTTCAGGGCCACATTTGCTTGGGATGTGCTAGGTGTATTGGGTGGATTTGATGGACTTGATGTACTCTGCACATTCATGATACCACTCCTTGTAGTGGTAGCATTCAAACTCCCCAAGAAAGTTTCTCTGATTTTAGGAACTCTCATCAATTCCGTTAAAGGTAGGCTCACCTTCACCCTTTTGAATTCCTCCAACGCATATTGGCTCAATCTCTTCAGTTCGCCTTTAGGAGTACTATCCCTCAGAGGGGTGACTTTGGGAGCAGCATCTCTAGGTGCATTGACCCTTTGAGAAACATCCCCCTGTCTGTACTCTGGCGAATCCTTCGGGTAGCTCGGATTGTTACTTGTATTTGGATTTGGTGGAGTCTGGAAATTGTTGGAAGGAATTGAGCTAGTCAGTGAGTCTTGGGAACGATAATTCCTTTGGTAGACTCTCGGACCTACATTCTCGAATGATTGCTGAAATGTTGGAACTTCACCTGCTTCTTCTATTTGGAAATCACTTCTGAACGGAGGGCAGTAGCAAGGGTCTTCAATGGGACCATTTGCGGATGCAAGAGGAAATCTCCCATTGTACTCCATTGTATCATACTCTAGCACAGGAGGGAATGTGAAATTCTTAAGGATCAAGGCTTGATTGCACCTCGTGGTGGGAACAATCTCATACCCTGTCGCAGGTCGAGGAGCCTCTTGGGCTTGCGAGTTCTGCATTTCCTTCTGAAAAATATTAGCAGCAATCTTGAACTCAGTGCATTGCAACTCTGAATGTTGGTTGGTGTTGTGCAATCTGCACCAACTGGATAGTGCTGCTTCTGCTAGGAAAACTTTGTCTGCTTGCTTGTCTGCTGGATTCGGAGGATTATCCAAAGGAGAAGGGACATTCCCATTGTTTGGACTCTGGAGTTGTGTTCCACGTCCGGTTCTGTCTTGGGTATCCTTGATTATTTCATCAAAATCCTGGATTATTTCCTTGATAATTTCCTTGATTTCCTTGTTTCCTTGGGATTTCCTTTGCATATTCTACAGATAATTGTTCTGGTTTCTCAAGTGCGTGACTTCCGTGGACAACTTCTTCACTTGTTCAATCAACTCTTTCATCCAATCTTTCTCCTCTTGAGTTCTTGTAGAGGATGCACCTTGAAGGTATACAGGTTGTGAAGGCAATGCTTGGGAGAGAGGTACTCCAGGGTGAAGTACTAACTGGTTGTGAGGCATTGGAATAGGAGTCATCACTGGGGTGTGATGTGCCAATGCCTAGTTTATCCCTTGGACTTGGTTCAGCATAGCAGCGTACCCCAAATGATTGAGCGGCCCGTGTGTGTTCATTCCTAGATCCGCATTTACTTTGATAGCTTCAGCATATGCTTCCGTTAGAGTAGTCGGAGGCATGGCCGCCCTCTGCACGAATGTGGAAGTAAGACGGTCCAATGCTGCATAGTAAATTTCTCTAGCCATGGCATCATTTATGGTGTACGGGGCTTGCAATCTTGAATAGGCCTTGTGGAACCTATTGTTGAAATAGGTTCGTGCTCTTGTCTTCTTACTTCGACAAACTGCTTGTACAATTTTGCTGGTCTGATTGGAATCCTGAACTTGGCCAGGAAGGCGTCCTTCAAATCTCCCCAATTTGAGATTGAATTAGCAGGCAAATTGATGTACCAATAAAATGCATCTCCTTCCAAGGAGTACATAAACAGTCTGCATGCTACATCTTCATACATGATCCTCCTGTTTTGCAACATATCTTCGAAAATCTTGATATGTTCCTCTGCTGTCTGGTTCACATCATTGATGTGGAACTTGGAGCAGAAATGCTTGGGATTCTTGGGCATGTCATTGTAGTTCCCTAAGGTTGCGAGAGGAAAGGCATTCGTTGGAAGCCAAGCCATTGGAGCATTTTCTTGTTGCAATGGAACTGCTTGAGTGGGTCCTTGTAGATTGCTTGGTTGAGCAACTCCTGAGACTGGATTTCGGGGCGGTGGGGTTCGAAATAGACTTGAGAGGTCTCCTCTGCTTGGAGATCCTTGACTTGACGATGCTGTCTTCTTTCCTCGCCTAGTCTTGGAGAGAAATTTCAACTCCACAAGATCTTTGGAGGCTCCCGGGGTAAATCTTAGGATCCTCTGATGTCTTTCTAGTGAGAAGGAAATAATTCGATCCAGCGTGCTCTTCCTTACACCTCTCTTGGAGATGAAACACTGTCTGCAGGACTGCCCTCCTTCTAGTGCCAGTTTATGTTGATGTGTTTTTTGTGACAGCAACAACATTAGAATAAAACACCAGGTATTCTATCCTCTCTTGAGAAAAAGCCTCTTGGGTGCTAAACTACGTGATCACACAAGAGCACTCTAAGGTTCCTTTTGGGTCAGGTCTTGACTGGCACAGGATAAACTCAGTGGAATGATGTGATTCGCTGGTAATCACAAAGGGACTTACGCAGTTGTTCTTAGTGTTTGTCTTCACAAAGGGAAGGGAAAGGCTTGGATTCTATTGCTTCTTCTAAAGGAAAGACTTGGGTTTCATTGTTACTTCCAAGGAGCACAGGCCTGGATTTTAAGTTCTACTTTTGGATGGGGAATGATTTCTCAGTGAGCTCTGTATGAACTATTCCTAATGGAGATCTAGAATAAAATGCAAAAGATGAGTAAGGGTTCAGGAATCTAACTGATGAAAAGGACTACTGCTGACACATGGAACTGGAACCATGCTCTGCTTCATCATGAGGCAACAACTACATAGAAATGGTGATATCTTCTAGGGTGCTAAGGATGATTCTCAGATTACTCACACATAGAACATGGAAATGAAATATGTAAAAACAATCAAAATTAAGCTTGGAATGAGTTTAGGCCAACCATACACTGTGATTTGCAAGCCACAAACCACAAATGGTATGAACTAGGAGTTTCAATCATGCACCAACAACAATGTTTTCCATCATTCTAACTAATAAATACTGAAAGATAATAGAAATGAAACAATTTAGAACTTGGAGCTTATGATTTGCTTCAAAGAAATCAGAAAACCATGTCATAAACCAAAGAACACTACAAACACCAATCCACAATGTTTGTATATTGATTTGGAAATATGTCTTACAACAATCTTGTTGATTCTTCAAAGTTCCTTGCTCCAAAAATGGAGTGTAACAGAAATGAACTAACTATTTTTCTACTCTAATGTCTGGTGGAACATGGAATGACAAGAGAATGGAAATTGGAATCCCAGAAATGAGGCGTCCAGGCCTTTATATAGGCATCCAAGAGTACAAGAGGGGGAATATCTGATTTCCTTGGAATCCACGCCCAGAATTAGGTCAAAAAAACCCTAAGAAGGAGATACGTGAGACTGCCACCACTCTGACAAATAAGAAAGTGCCACCTGTCCTGGGGCGCCCATGCTGACTGGGGCCTCCAGCAAGGCAAAGTCTAGTCACCCACCACCTCATCCTGTCCCTTGGTTTCAAACTCCACGAATCTAGTTAAGACCACCTACAGTTCTTCGATGGGAGTGCTTGGTATATTTTCCAACTTGTAGTCCATGACTGATAGGGTGGTGTCACAAGCAACAAGGACGTTCTCCCAATCTGTTCCCAGTTCCTGGATGCTGTTCATGAAGATTAGAAGCATGGATGCATCCTCAAAATGTGATCCCTGGGTAGGATGAGCAGCCTAGAAGTACATGCTCTGCATCTTACTCTTCAAATCCTCCATGTTTATGACTCCATCCTACCCTATCTCCTCATCGAACCATGCTTCCACTAAAACGAGGATTTTGTCCGGATTTCTCTCAACATCACGTTTGCTTGGGTGGCATCACCCTCCATCTTCTCAAGGATTTCCCTCTTAATGACCAGGGCGGAGTACCAACTGAGGACATCATAGGCCTGATTTGCTTGTATTACGTTGCCCTTCACCAAGTCTTGTTTTGGAGTGTTCATTAATGTCTTAAATCTTGGGATGGTCTCCTCCCTGACATTACTAAATTCTTGACAGGTCTCCAATATCATCTAAATTTTGTCCATGAGAGTGACAACCCTCCCATACATCTGGACGAGATCCTCCACGAACCAGTATTCTGCTCTTCTTGCACTGGCTTCCTGGCGGATTCCTTTAGAACCTTTACCCTCTTTGCTGGTGGATCATCAGTTGATCTCTTCCTTGCCCCATGCCTCCTTGTTCCCTAATCCTTCTCAGGTGACCATTCAGTCATTTCCTCATCGAAAGATTGTGATTCCAAGTCCCCCATCAAGTCATAAGTTGGGCGGACACCCCTTTTCTGCAACCTCTCAATCTGCTGGTTTATCCATCTCTTAGTTCCTATCAGTACTGGCTCCGTCAATTCATCCAAGTGGGTGATTTCCAGTTCTGACCAATTGAGTGCCAGGAGAGGTTTATCCTTTTTATGTTCAAAGAAGGGATGACCTTGCCTTCCATCCTCCTTGACCTGATCTGGAACGAAGAATACACTGGTTGCCCTGATCACATCCAAGGATAGCCTGGAGCACATCCTTCTCCGTATCTCAAGATCATCCTCAGCATTTGCCCAATGATCCTCTAGGTGTACCTTGTGCCTATGCTTCCTTCCACAGGCTACTCGAGTGATGTTGAACGGGTCGAAGTTCGCTCTTGAACTATGAGTTACCAGGTTGTAAAACTGCAACTCCTCGTTGGATCTCTCCGCAGCTTGGAGGGATGGACACACCTCAACGACATCTCCAATTTGGATTGGGAAAGACATTCCAGCCTTCTTCTTCTGGACTTTATCGTAGGCTGATAGTTGCCTTGTCAATTCCAGCAAGACTATCTTGTTCGAAGGATACCTTGGTAGTCTATATGGATAAGCAGTGAACCAGGAACCATACTTCTTGACTAACTGCGTGGCCTCCGGTGACAGTCTCCTATGAGTCCCTCCTTGAAGTGTTCTTGTAATGTGCATGGAGAATGCGTCGTACCTTCTGAAATGTGCTATGTTTTGGAGGTGTAGCTGTGGGTAACAATCATAGACCCTAACTTGTCCTCTATCATTCCCAATGTGTCCTTTCCACACCAATCCCCTCTATCTATAATTCCTTGCCACCATGTAAATGACGTAGGAACTCATGTAGAAAGTCCTTGATTCCTGTAGATTCCTAAACTGTTCGTCAATGTTATCACTGATGAGCTGGGCCCAATCAATCATCTTTACTCCGACAATCATCTCTTCCATGAAGTAGAACATCCAAGGCTCGAAAGTTGAGGCCTGAGGAGATCCCATGACTCTGTTCAGCAAGATGACAAGATCTCCGTACATCTGTTTGAAGTCAGACTTGAGGAGTCTTTTGGGCAACTTGGAGTGGCGAGGCCTTTTCTTCTCCATCCATGAGTTGTTGATGATTCCCAGACAAATTTCAAGATCATCCTTGAACATGTCGAGTGCTTCCTCCCTACTTTTGTAGACGGTGGGGTCATAGGTAGGGATGTTGAAGGCCTCGATAATCCTTTCCTTGGAGAGGTAAGCTATCACCTTGTCATCGGGGCCGATAATCCTTCGACGCTCAGGATCATAATGCATGGAACATTCCACAATCAACTCAGAGCAAGGTATGATAGGCAGGGAGCATGCGGCTGGCACAATCCCATTGCGGACTAGCGTCGTCGCGAGCTTTTATGGAGGGTGTCCTTTTGTCCCTTACATCCGCTTCCTGATTTCCTCCATGTTAGCAAGACTGATGTTAGTGTCGCCAACATTCTTCCATTTTGAGACAATCCTAGATTCCGAAAGCACTCCTTTGAGGACATCTTGCATTTGAGCTTGTCGTGATAAACTGGCCTTGGCACTTGCCATGCACCTAGGAGAACAAGGATATAACAGGGTAAGAGCAAAAAAGGTAAAAGCAAAGATAAGCAAAGAGGATTTATTCCAAAATGCAAAATAAATTCAATCAGCTTATGCATGTGGGACTAAACCTTGTGATTTTTAATGCATTTTAGAAATTTTGAAAAGAAAGATTAATAACTAGGAGCATTTTTAAGTGACCTCTTCAAAAAATCTATTCCTTCCTTGTGCAAATCCTCCTTTACCTACAGAAATCTGCCTTTTACCTGCAGAAATCTGCCCTTCCTAATAAAACTGCTTCTTTTATAATGAAAATTCTGCCCTTTTTTGAAGAATTTCTGTTTGACTCTAATGGATTTCTCGTAAGTTTGCCCTTTTCTGAAGAAATCTGCTCCTTCTATGGAGTTCGCCCTACCCTCTTGGATTGGATGCGCCTCCTTGATGTGGAAATTCCACCCTTGGTTGATAAAATCTGCCTTCCTTTTGATGAAATCAGCCTTTCCTTACAGAAATCGCTGCCTTCTTGTGAGGAAATCTGCTCTTTTTATATTGAAATCTTCTTTTGAGGAAATCTGTTTTTTTTTTAATATTGAAATCGAGGCCAACAGTTGCCAACGACACACTGATCCGGAGGTAACTACTCGCCGATCCTAACTGACTACAACTAACATACTCGCCGATCCAAACTACAACTAACATACTCGCTGACCCAAACTACCAATAACATAACAATTATAAAATACGCCTAACAGAGGTATCACCTTAGACTCGTGCTCTTGTATTGGTTTGCAAAAATTATTTGGGTTTTACATAAAACCCTCCAACAAAAAAGAGAAAAAAAGTGAAGGTTAACAACTTTTTCTTTAAAGTTAGAATTGTGTCCATCTGAATTTGATCATTTCTACTGAGAGTTATTTGATATCTTGTTGCAGGCATTGCTTCATTCCTCACATATGTTTCACGAAGCCAAGTATTCATTTGCTGGCCATGGTTAGAGAGTGGGAGATGTACCTGCAATGATGGCGGAGAAGATGAAGGCTGTAACTGGTCTGACAAAAAGGAATTGAAGGACTTTCCAAGAAGAACAAAGTCACTTATGTTAAAGGTGCTGGAAAGATTGTATTTGGAAGTGAGGTGTCAATTGATCTTGTAGATGGTGGAAATAGTAGAGTGAAAGGGAAGCATATAATCATAGCAACTCATTCAGAAGTGAAACCCCTTCCTGGAATATATATTGATGAAAATAAAGTTGTTTCATCCATAGGAGCATCATCACTGAAGGAGGTCCCAAAGAAACTTGTGCTTATAGGTGCAGGATATTGGCTAAGAAATGGCTTCAGTATGGGGAAGGTTGGGATCTGAAATTACTGTTGTAGAATTTGCTTCTGATATAGTTCCATCCATGGATGGGGAGTTTTGAAAATCTTTCTAGAAGACATTAGAGAAACAGAAAATGAAATTTTATAATGAAAATTAAGATGACTGGTATTGATGCATCAGGACCAGGTGTAAAGCTAACACTAGAGCCAGCTTCAGGAGGTGAGCAGACAACTCTTGAGGCAGATGTAGTTCTTGTTTCTGCTGGTAGATCACCTTATACAAAAGATCTTGGACTAGAAGAGCTTAGGGTGAAGCTTGATAAAAAGGGACGAGTGGAAGTTGATGACCATTTTAGCACAAATGTTCTTGGAGTATGCTATCTTTGATGTGATTCCTGGCCTCATGGTTGCACACAAGGCTGAAGAAGATGGTATAGCTTGCGTGGAGCTAATTTCAGGAAAACGTGGACATGTGGACTATGACAACATACCTGGAATTGTTTACACACATCTAGAGGTAGCATTGGTAGGGGAGACAGAAGAGTAGGTGAAGCCACTCAGCATTTCCTACGCAGTTGGGAAATTCCCCTTTATGTCAAATAGCATAGCCAGAACTATTGACAATGCTGATGGAATGGTGAAAACTATTGCAGAGAAACAAACTGACAAAATCTTAGGCGTCCGTATCATGAGTTGAAATGTTGGGAAGTTGATTCACAAAGCTGCGATTGCTCTGCAATATGGAGCAACTAGTTAAGACATTGCTATAACATATCTCAGACACCCAAGTTCCCAACATTCAGTGAAGCTATCAAAGAAGCTGCCCTGGCAATATTTGACAAGCCTATTGACATATAGATTTATTATCACATTTGTGCTAGTTATCATATATGTATTTAATTTTGTCTGTTGGGCTATTGGATGCCAATTATTTAGATGATGGTTTCCATTTGACAATGCTGTCGAAAACTGTTAATTTTTTTATAATTTTGAAATGGAGTTTCACAATTTTGAGGAAGTTGTGCAATTCATCTTTGAATAAAGGTTATGCTTCAAATGCAAAAGAAGTTTTAAGATGATTTGAGATCTGGTTAGGTGACACTGTTTTGTAGTATTTGCTTTAAGTTTTGGGAACAGAAACCATGATAAGGTAAATATTCTAGAGGATTGGAAAACTATATTTTGTAATTTAGTTCATATTTTCTGTCACGTTCTTTTTATATGTTAATTTAGAGCAGGTTTAAAATCTTTACAACAGCTCAATTGTTATTAGAAAAATATCTTCTACTATAAATTTCATTGATGCAAAATAATTTGCACAAGGCTAAAGGATCTATGGTAGAATTGAAGATGGTGCGAATCATTCTATAATCATGAGTGTGGGGGATCAATTATATAGAGATTTTTTTTTCAAGTCAGACCACTTGACTCGTAAGACTGTATATATTTAAATTCACTGGATTGCACATTACATCAGACGATAAAATATGTTTTAATTCATTAAATTGCTCAGTACATGAAGGAATTGCATATATTTAATTCATTACATGTTGATCTGCAGATTACCCTTTCTCTACCCTGGCAAATTTTGTAACACCCACTCTTATTTAACAGATTATAAACTTATATTTAACATAATTTCAGCAGAAAGAATAACTAACTATTATTGTATTGAATCAAATAAAATTCAAATATTACAACTAACTTTCATTTTCAACTGAAATAATTTTTCTAACAGAATACATATAATCAAAATAAATTAACTTTCTTTCTTTAATGAAGTTCAAATATTAAAGTAGGAAGAGAGTTTAAGAAAAGTACAACTTGAATAGCTACCTGCTGATTTGTCTGCAGATCCTCCTCTTGATTTTGGAAAAAAGAATATCATCAAGGGTTTTATCCACCCAACCAAGACCAACTAGTCTCCTGTACTTCTTCAACTGAAGAAACTCAACCCTTCATGAGGGTGATTAACGAGGAATTTAATAACATCAATATTGCCTCTGAGCCTGGTGTCAAAAACCTATACCTCTTGATCGAATTTTTTCCCTATAGGTACCTCCTAACTAGGAAGATCACTCTGACCAGTGGTATATCTGATACTTGATAGCTGACAGATGCCTATACTGCATCGTACGTTGGCCAAGGATTTCTAATATATATATATTTGACACTACTCTGTTGTCAGCATTCACTCTTGCTCGACATTGACATTATTTCATATGTTTCTTTTTGTTTACAGGTTTGGACAAACATGTATAATCCACTTAACATGCTTACAGATTTATTATATATATTAAAAAACATACGGATTCAGAAGATTCATGCATGAATCGCAGATTAGAAAATACAGAGAAACATAAAAAATTATAATCTTGAATAGCGACGGCCATCCAAAAAATGCATTTCTATCCATCGCATGAGGATCTATAATATACTGAAAGGAGACATTGTCTTGCCTGATTAAGCTTTTGCAAGTCGAAGTTGAGAAATAAGCGACTGCAAGGACAGTTTCTGATTGACGGACTGGTTCTTGCTTTCTCTCCAATGATATTAATTCGGCAAAGTAAGTAGAGTATGAAGTTCACACACAAGAAAAATATGATTTAGATTTCAGAGTTGCTGGGACCAGATCACTCAAAGAATGCTATCAATCGCTCCCTAAACCTGCGAATGATTTCCTGGGAAAGGGTGCGAATGCTGTGCTTCAAGATTGAGTAAAGAATGCAATGAAAAGGATGAACGCCAACGATATATGCCGCCCACTCCTTTCCCCATCCGCATGCAAGAAGGAACGTTTCCTTCTTGCGTGCAGACGGAGTGGGGAGTTACAAGACTCCAGCTTGCACACCACTAAGCGCTCCTCAAGAAGTAAGTTGACAATATATAATATTTAATATACATAAGGAAATAATTCTTACCAACTTGAAATATATACGTATAGGTATGTGCCTTGGCTAAGGCTACGATGATATAGTCGTCTAGACTTAGACAATATTGATGTTTTTCGATTCTCGTAACCACCCTCTCCCTATTGATATCCCTTTTTCTTTGTCGCTTGATTTGTCCTACAACACTTCGACAATTAATGAAAGTTAAATCATTTTCTTGATACAAACATTTATATATATAATATTCATACATCCATTCTCACATATAATTGAAAAATATTTGCATACAAAAGAAAATCATTCTTACATAATTATACACCTTATTCAATGAATAAATTCATATTCACATGAAAGCAGTTATACACAACTAACAACATAACCAACATTTCATTGTTCAATAGAAGGGGATGTAACAGATTTGACCCCTGAACCTTTAAATTCAGACTTAATACTGGGCCCAAGTTGATCTGCTTCCTACTAGTTGTTACTTGCTAATTTGCATGCGGAATCATTCAATTTGTACAATAGAGTGTTCAATAAAAGACAAAACCTACATTTTATCCATCACCTAAATCCATCAAGAAAGGATAGAGTCCAACCATACATCTATTATACATTGAACACATGAATGATAAGGATGAATTAGGCATATTGCATGGTTGCTTGGCATGTCTTTGATCTTTTTCACACTGTTGAATTGATTCGAGGGGTTTGACTAAGGCAAATATCTTGCATAGCAAGATCCAATGGTATTTGTAGATACCATCAAGTGTTGAAACCCAAAGAGAGCAAGTTTTAGGAGATTAAAAGCACATAGGTTGAATCCATGCATCAGAGACTGAATCAGAAGTTGTGGAGATAATTTCTGCAACATGGAATTAAACTTGAGCAGAACACAAGCCATTGAAAAATTTATCAATGTTACAGTCACAGATTTGATTACAATGCATTAAATGGGAACGTTGAGCACAACCCACGAAAGAAAGTCTCCAAGTCACACACGAAGCTAAGTTCCTGTACTCTGTCATTTTAAATTTTTATTTTTTTAATATTTCATATTAAACAAAAATGGGATACACAATATAAGCCATTAAGTTCTAGAGACAGTCTTTTGATACCAGTTAATAGAAAATAGAACCAAAAGGTCAAAACAACCAGGTTCAAGGCTACAAAACGACACCTGGGGCAGTATCAAAACAACTATTAAGCTACTAAAATCAGAGATATCATCACAGTTTACACTTTATTATCAATACATGGTAGCCAAAAATTCTGCAAGCCTAGTATTACAAATATTAACACAACCCTTCCTTGAAACCTTAACAACATCAGTTGTAGCTAGAATAGAACTGTTGAGAATAGGATTGATTGCATTAATAGGTCTAGGGAATCTTGAATGCTAGTGTAGACATGCCCATGAAGATCATCATTAAAATTAGTGTTGTCATCACTGTATATATCCTCATAGTCTTTATGATCTTTGTCATTTTCACTTTCCTCATTTGGCCTTCCACCATTCCTCTGAATGTTAGGCCACCACTCTACATGCACTATATCAGATTTGTCTAACATAACTCTTGCCACTATCAAGTAAATTGTAGAACTTGCTCTTGGGGATTTTCATTGCCAAAGTAACATTCTCTTGCCTTGAAACACTTCATTATTTCTAATCCTCCATAAGTGCTATAAAATTTTAGTTGAAAGGTTAAGTTGTAGCTTATTAAGTTATTTCTAAAAACAATTAACAAAACCAAACAAGATTTCTCACCAGATAATGCCATTCATATTATTCCACCCATTTTTATTACCCAAAAACATAGACAAAATGTTCTTTGCAAATTTATAGTAAAAAAAGATGTTCAATGGACTCATCAATGTTACAAATTTGGCAAGCACATGGACTAACTCCAATATCTTTCACAACAAAATCAACAACAATTTTTTTGAAAATTAGAAGCCACCAAAAATAAGATTTTTAGGCTCAAGCCAAGCAGACCATATATGACTCGGGATAGATTCAAAGTCTTGATTAGACAAAGAAGAATTCCATAGAAGATTCAGCATATATATATATATATATAGCCATCAACAAGGGTGAAACATTTCTGCATTTGATGTTGCCTAGAATTTCCATGTTTTTGATAAAGATAAGCGACTAAACAAGGGAGCCGAATCCGATACAAAAAAGCCCCAAAAAGGGACAAAAAACAAGGGCAGAAGGGCAGAAGAACAGGGGGAAAAGCCAAGAGAACTTGACCCCAGATGCAACAGACCAAGAACAACAGACCAATAGCACAATCACCTCAGCCTAGCTGGAGAACAGCAGGGATCTACACCACATCTGATCCCGTTCTAGACACCCTACCACCCTTGCCACAAGGGGGCAAGGGACCTTTCTTCCTATGTTGAACCACCGTCCAGGAGGGCCCAAAACTAGGACTAACAACACATGGAGAGAGGGGAGACTCCCTTGAAACCACCAGTAAAGAGGGCTCACGATGAACCGCAGACGACATCAAGGAAGCCCCATGAGGGGGAGCCGAGCCTGAAGAGGGCAAAACGGAAGCAGAAGAATCAAGAATGGAAGAAACGGGCCTACCCGAGACAGGAAGAACCAGTAGAGCAGCCAAGAGGTCAGGAGAATTCAGAGAATGAGAGGGAACCGCATCAGCGACCGACACCACATCCTCAGTAATAGTCACAAAAGGGTCAGCACTACCAGAGGAAGCATCCCCCTAAGACAAACCGTCATCCTCCGAAGCGCTGATAGTAAGGTGATCCGGGAGGACATCTTTCCACCATGTAGCAACACCCTTACAACGCGAGAGGGGACAACCAGAGGCTAGATGACCTATGGCAAAACACCTTCTGCATCTAAAAGGAATACCCTCATAATCCAATATTTGTTTCTTAGGCCTATCCCCTACCATCAAGACCACATCCCCATTGAGCAGTTTAAATATGTCAATATCCACAAGAATGCGCGCTACCGTGGAGTGCCCCATGAAGGAGGTAGTAGAATCCACCTTGAGGAAATGACCAATGGCATTGCTTATGCCCTCGTAGCATGAATCCTCCCAATACTAAAGAGGAAGATTAGGGAGACAGACCCAAACAGGTATGATGCTAAGCGGCTCTGTAAGGGGATTGAAGGAGAGAGTCCAGGGCTTGATGGAGAGGGAGTGCTCCCCCCAACAACCAAACTCTACCATCAAGCACTAAGTCTCTCTACTCACAAGAAGCAAATGTCACTATGAAGAACCCTCTAGCACAGGGAAACAATTCAATCTTTCCCTCAACTAGTGGCTTCCAAGACTCCAAGACCCAATGGTGAAGATTGGGCAAGGAGGGCCAGAAACTGTTGAATTTGCAAATTGCACCAGTGTTGCGGTAAAAAACTTCGTTCTTAGCAACTTCCGAACCACAAGCCACAATGGGTGACTCACGGGTGCAAGGGATCGGTCGAGAACTAGGTCGGGAAGAGGTCCAAGCACCAGATCTGGCAACAGCAGCAGAAAAGGTCTTCTTAGGGCCACCTGGGGCCTGAAACCCCACCACAGGACCACCTCCAACATTTACTACAGTGGAAAAACCATTGGCACCAAAGTCAGGGATAGAAGAAAGACCCCCGAGACCAACATTCCCGTTGCCAGGCCCCTGCCCAACCATAGCATCCACGGAGCCATCCCCAGGCCCCTACCCAACCATAGCATCCACGGAGCCATCCCCAGCCAAGACGGAGGCGGCCAAGCCACCAGGTTGCCCCCCAACTGACACGGGCATGAGAGCCACAAACCCACCAGGCTTGAGCGCCACACCCTCCCCTTCAGAGTCCCGCGATCTGCAAACATCGTGGTTCAAAAGTTCTGTTTCCCGCTCAAAAGACATCGCTTGTGTTGAATACTACCTAGAATTTCAATGTTGAAGCTAAGGTGAATAGGGAATTTAACATTATAAATATATATATTTTTAGAATAGTATATGTTATCTTTTGTGATGTAAGAATCTAAACTTTGTTTGGACTTCATTCCATGAGATCAAGTTACCATTGACAAACATATCACCAATTTTTTTACACCCTTTAGCATCACATCCCTTAGTAGAACAATTTTTAGTTAGAGCTAATGGTTTGTTATTATATACAAGACTTCACCATATGGATCTGTAGTTGATAAAAGTACCCTCAGCCTTGGAAAGAGCATCATGTCTATCAATCAAATATCTCACAAACTCCAAAGCCCTTCATATACTATAGAAAACTAGTGAGCTAACTGGCTTGATAGAGAATTTCCCAAACAAAATATCATGAGGGTTAAGTCCTTTCTACCCCTTATTCTTTTTAGGAGTGGCCAAACATATGTTATTTTCTACTAATATTTTCTAAGGTTTTGAACCTTTTAAGACCTTTGAGGATTCACTTTACAGCCAAAGTAATACCCTACATTTTCAGGGCTTTTAAACCCATACCCTGCAAATTCTTATAAAGACAACACCATCTCCAATTTATTGCATGTCTCTTCTTAATATCCTTTTCATCTGACCACAAGAAATCTTTGACCATTTTCTAATTTTTCTTAGCTTGGATGCTCTCAAATAACCAATTAGAAGCATAATATATACTGAACAATGAGAAGACTTTCTATAGACTTGAGCTTTGCCAAAAAGAGAGATTAGACACCTCTACCATTTAGTATTATTCTTTCTAAACTTCTGATATTCCAATTCCCTCATATCATTGAAAGAATGATCAACAACAAAGGGGATGCCTATATATTTTACAATTCTATTAGGTTCTCTACAATCCTAACCCAATTTTAGAAACCAACTAGGAGAATGGACATTCTAGTTGAGCATTGTGAATTTGTTGGAAGAGATCTAGGCCAAATAGTATATCTCAAGCCTATTCAACAAATTTACTATATTACTTTTGCAAATACAAGAAATAAAATAGTTTCACCAACAAATTGGATGTGTACGCCTTTGTGAATTTGTTGCCCTTTGTGATTAGCCTAAACAAATTACATTGATTTGGGTGCTAGTGCAAACTATATGGCTAATCTTGGGCACTGTAGCAATTATTAGAGTTGGGCAGGGATGCTAGGGGCCTTCAAAATGTGATATTCTAGGTTCAGGTGCCAAGGGAGGGCGCTTATGTAGACTTGTTAGAGGAAAGAGGAGTTGGGTTGGAAATTTACTAATTACAGAAAATAAAAATATTAAAATGATAAAAGGAAATCAGAACCAGAAAAGATAGAAAGTGTGGAACCTAGTGCCAGAGTACGGAACTAATTGCCTTGGACACCACTGCAATGCACTATCGTCTATTTCAAGCGTTATCATACTGTATATGCATTGTTGTCCCAGAAAGTTGCAAAATTTGATTGTTTCTTCTAGATTTCAACTCTTTCTACACAACAAAGACCAATGACAACCACATTATCAAAGGAGATAACAAATGATATAAAAATGCAAGAAATTGAGTCTGAAATAACAAAAACAAATGAAATGACAAATGAACAAGATAAGGGAAGAGTGGATACAAACCTCTATGTATTTGTATAACTTATAAACCTGTTGTTTGAATAAAGGAGAAGATTTGGATTGCTTGGGAGCTTGCCACAAATGATCAAGCCCCTAGTTTAGCCTTTCAACTTCCATGGGCAATCGGTGATGTAGAGAAAATAGAAATATGTGTGTGCACCTAGCCTAAGTGTGTCTAGACTAAAAGTAACAAATTGAAATCTATGAGTATCAACTCCTAGGTCTACAAGAAGTGATAAACTAGTATGTGAGAGATATCAAATAGAAGTGAACAACCCTACAAGTGCCAACAACACCAAAGAGCTCACAAATACAATGAAAATAATAGGAAAGTAATGAGTTTCAAACAAAGTCACCTCATGTGTGGAAACGGAGATGAAACCCTAAAGATTTCACAAATAAAATGCTCTCAAGAGTGGAGTAGAACCAATAGGACGAATGTTGGAATATGCAACTTGTTGAATAAACTTTGGAGTGCTAGAAAGTATGCTTCAAGACCACATCAAGCATTTCAAAAATTGCAAGAATAGAGTAGAGAGCTTGATGCTTGAAAGATTGAATTGTTGTTTCAAAAAAGGAGCCAAGAGGGAAGATGAAGAGGCATGGAATTTGAATTGGCCATTGGAATTCATTCTAAGGCAATTACAAAGTATGTTTAGCAAAAGAAAAGTGGCAAGAGTCAAAGAAAATAGTTGTTGTACATCTAAAATGTTAGTGGACGCTAGCACATCATGCGTCATGCTAGCATCCAAGTACAAGTTATCGAAATACTTGACACCTCAACATAGCATAAGATAAATGCAAAAGTGGCATTGGTTAACACAAAAAGGGGGAAAACACATGAATGTATAGAACACAAGTTGGCACCCAAGGGTGAGAAAAGGCTAAGGCAAGGTCAAATGATCCTAAAAACACACCAGGGGTTACAAACACTAAAGCAAGCTCAAAATATAACATGAAATTGCAAAAGTATGTAATTTTTGACATTACACTTTATAGCACATTTTTAAAGCAGCTCTTTTTTTCAAGACTAGTCATCCTAAAGGAAATGATGGTACATTTCTTGGTCCCTTGGCTCTCTAAATTTCTAGTTGCTCAAGAACTAGCCCCTCTTTCAATTGCGCATGGGGGGGCCTTCTCATCCAAAACTACTCAATAGGATTTTGCTTTGTTTATGCCTTTAATGAGCCTAGAGAGAGAATCCTAATTTAGCAATGGATGAGAGATGACTTACTCATTGTTGAATGAGTGGTGGGGATTTTAATATGGTTGAGCATCACTAAGATCACAATTGTCCAAGTACTTCTAGAATTTATCAACTTGAATTTGATGCATGGATCCTATCACAACTCTTTAAGCATTTTGGACTCCATCCATGGTAAAATTGATACCTAGTTAACATTATGTTATCCATAATTCAAACTTTGCCTTTTTATGTAAATTTTGGTTATTTTGGGACTTAGTCTTCCTCTTCATTTCCAGATCCTCATTGCCTTTAAGTTTCAGTCTTTGAGAACTTAGCCAATTCTTGTTCTTTAGTTTTTTGAAAAAACCATCAAAACTCGCTTTTTCAATAGGTTTGCTAGTTCGCAAACCTATTGATTTGCCGAAAGGTTATGTTTTTCTTTCTTTTTTAGTGAAATGTCAACTTTGTGAACTTTATTAAGCTCACATCTTTTGTTTTGGTGAGTTTTCATTTTCACGAACTTGTCAAGTTTTTCATTTTTTTTGCCAAATTTGAAGTTCACTAACCTCTAATCTCGTCAAAAAACCTTAGTTTTTCTTTTCCTTTTCGACGATTCTATTATTTCTCAAACCTTTCTCTTCACCAAAATGAGTCTTGTTTCCTTACATTGACTTTTCTTTAGTTTGAGAACTTATCCTCTCGCCAAAAAAAAAATGTTTGTTTATAATGTTTTTCAGTAAAACTCTTGGTTCGTGAACCATGGGAATTGCCGAAAACTTGGTTTGCAAGTTCTATGGTTCAACAAATGGCTGAAGTGCCGAAAAGGATTTCATAAATTCATGTTCTCAAAGCAAAGTGAAGTTCAAGTTTTTTGTGCTATATCAATGTGTTAAAGTTAGAGATTTCTTTAGTTTGCGAACTTTAAAGTTTGGCGAAAAAGAGGTTTGCAAGATACAAACTTTGTCAAAAAGCCATAAAAAGCTACTTAGCATTTATTGTGATGCCCTAAAGGGAAATAACCTAGCTCCTTGGTTATTAAAAGGAATTTCACCATATAGTTTTTTGACACTTTTATTTACAAAGAGCTTTCGCTTTCACCGCAACAACTTGTGTAAAGGAAATTTATAGGATCAAATAATACTAATCAATCATGCAAAGTAAATAACACAAAAAACAAGATAAATACCAGATTGCACCAAGGAGACCAAGATTGAGAAGGGGGAAAAAACAAAGAAAAACCCCCTGTGTTATGCAAGTGGCAAGAAACTAGAAAAAGAGATTACACCGAGAGTGAGAAGCTTCTCAATGAGAGAAATGAGAAAAATGAAGAAGAATAGAGAAGATATCCGTGAAGAGGAATTGCAAAAAGAGAGGAGGAGACACCTCTTAAATAGAGGTGAAGAATGGAGTTATGTGTAACTCCCATATGCCACCTTCGATAAGGTGTGTGCCACATCTTTCCTCTTAAGGAGGAATCTACCAAAATATAGATTATTCCTGTAGAAGGAATAAAAGGGGTGTTATTTGACATGTGGGGATAAAACACCAAATTAATAAAATACAAAAATATAATATAATCTTCACTAAGTAAAGATTAATTTCTAACAACTTGCTTCTCCCGACTAGTTGGAGCTTTAGTGTCAGTTCTTCTCAAGTGAAGGTTAGTAAAACACATTGTTTCAATTCCTTTGTGAATCATCAGGAGCTAAGGTTAATTGCAACAAGTTTTCATGAACTCCATCCATTTGTTAGTAGCATTTTATACTTGTGTAATTAGTTGTGTGTTAGTTGTAGTCATTGAGGTTGTTACCTCCCGACAGTTGGAGTCGGTCGTGACGGTTGGCCACCCAAGCAACCATCGGCTTCCAATATATACTTGTCATAACATTGTAATTGACAACAATCTTTGGATGTGAATTGTATATGCAAAGTTTCTAAATCAATATATGATGAGTTCAATTGTGCAATGTCATGAAGCATACTGTTATGAATTTACTTTATGTGTTGTTCATGTATTCTCTGTTTACTCTGGATATTTGAATTAGACTACATCAGTAGCAAACATTTGGCGTTGTTGCCGGGGATTTAGTTACATCTATTCCCTAGCTGGGAATGCCAAAAACCCTAGTAAAGTCTTCAGGTTTAAATGTAATTGTCACTGTTGTATGCATGTATTAGACCTTGGTTTGATTTTCTAGGCTGTTATAGTGTATCAGCATGTTTCGAAGAAATGATTCAAACTCTTTGTAATTAAATATCGGGGCCAGAATTACCTTGTCCAGTCATGAATCGATGAGAGCTTCCTTCAGAGGGTGGTCTGTTGCATGCTTCTGCCATCAACTACAACATTCATTTCCGGCTAGACTCTCCCAGCTAATGAAGTCTATCGTAGGTTTTTCCTTTGTGGCGGGCTGGGTAGGCTTTTTTTCTTCTCTGAATCCTTCAAGATTTTGGGTTTGAACTTGCCATGTCGTTCTTGTGTAATTTCCTTGGCTGCCATTACTCCGACTACTGAAACTGCACTATCCCACTATGGTGAAAAGACTTCTCTGGACTGCAAAAACTCTTACTATGCACTGCGACTCCTTATTATGTATTGGATACTCAATAATAAACTTGTTTATTGTTTCTCTTTGCAGTACGATTGCAGTGATTTTTTTGTCCTTTTGGTGCCTCCAAACTGAACAATCTTTGGTACTACCTTAGCTTGTACGACCAACAAACTCTAGTCTTGACGTAAAAATCTTGTACGACTGGCATTCTTGTATCACACCTGTGCGCGGTGAATCTCTGGGTGGATTCCCGAATGTATGGCTACCAATACCTGTGCTGAAATTCCAGTATGGAAATGGTGTGGAAGAAATAACTTGAGGTTTTGAATTACCTTAATGTATCTGTCAACTTGAGTTAATGGTCAATTGAAGAAGGATTGGATATTCTTTGAATTGTATGTCTTCCCCCGTTTCTCCTTGGTCAATCACCTTCCAAATGCCCTTTGATGCAGATTCCTATCAATGAAGATTTTAGCTTACTCATATGACATGGCTTTTGTCTTAGTCGTACGAACAATCACCCTTGTATTTGTCAATTGTCTAAGACCTCTTTACTTTTGACATTACCAATGGCTACCTTCATCGCACATGAGAAGGATTCGATTGAGGCCTGTCGATTGCCTTTCATCTTACAAGTTTTCATCTTCAATCGTACGACCTTTTCCATATGGTCGTACGACTCTTACTTTCTTGTTTTGGTCGATTGGAGGTGGTCGATGATACTTTAAGTGTGAGAGCCTAGGTTTTTAATTATAGTTTCCCATTAGTTAGTTTCTAATTTTGTCTTTAGTTTAGCTTGTTTCTATCTGTTTTGCTTTATTAGCTATAGTTTCTTTGTGAAACCCCTGTGCTCGTTATAGAAACTTCTTGTACTCTCTTTAAATAGAACGTTGCTCTATGTTGTAATCATCTCATTCAGTAATATATCATCTTGTTTTAATCATAACATGGTATTAGAGCCCGGTTGAGCGGGAAATTTTTTCTTGGGCTCTCCATACGAGCGGCATTCTGGGTTGATGGGTTGTGTATTCAATCCGTTTTTTTTGCTCTAGTATGAGGTCACTGTGTGTGATGAGTTGAGACGCTTTCTGTCTTGGTCGCCTCTTTTGTTTCTGGATCGTATTTTTTCATGGTTTGTTGGTGTCGTTTTTTGTAAGCTCGCATTTTTTTTAAGGTCGCATCTATTTCTCTAAAGTCATGGGTCATGTCTTGTGCCCAGATCGTCATTTTTTGGTTACACCTGCTTCTGGTCACCTCTGGTCGAGACTTCCCTTCTGCTACGGGTTCTGTATCTCTTTCTCGACAGTGGGTTTTTTGTTCGTTCTCTATTTTAGTGGGTGTCATTTTTTTTCTTTTTTCTTTTCAGAAGGTCATGACCCTATAGAGGACGCATTTCAAAGGTTACGGTTTATTTTTGTGGGTTTTTGAGATAGCTCCTGCTCGCGATTTAGTTCCAGTATGGTCATGTTTTTATTTGCCTTAGTTCTGTTAAGGGTTTCGGCGTTTCTTTTTCCTTAGTCATCATTTTGTGATCATCCCTCAGTTGCAATTTTTGAAGGTGGATACTTCTGTCGTCTACAAAAGCTCTTGACATTGATTGTGCCTTCATCCTTGACCTCCATTAGAATTCCTCCCAGTCGCGATTTGCATTATCGCAGTTGTTTCATTTGTTCAAAGCTGTGGATTCCGTTTCAGATAATTTGCTTAGAATATGGCAGACTTCCCTATAGTCAGCAATATGATTGTTGTGGATCCCTGTTGTTTTCATGCTTTAAGTAGCGGTTGTGTGTGTTTTCATATCGGACAGTCTTTTTTGAAGCTGTAGTTTCTTTATGGGTCTCTTTGACTTTGCGCTTACAATGCCTAAACCCACCCAGCTCTTTGTCCTAGCAAGCAAATTTGTGGCAGGCGGCCATTTTTAATCAAACCTCGATACTCGTGATAGGGTTCTACCCACATATTTTCTTTTATGCCTCAAAATCCATGTTCGGATGTTTGATCATGTATTTTTTCCATACTCTCAGGATTTGAGCCTCAAAATCCGTGTTCAGATTTTTGAGCCTGTGTTTTCTATCTCGAGATCTGTACCTTGAAGCCCATGCTAGGGTTCTGTTCTCTGCCTCTACTGTATATCTACCCTTTTTTGTGCCATCAGTTTGTAATCTATTTTTCGTGCCTCGAAAAAATGTGAAAAATGGCATCATGGTCCAACATCATGTTGGAAGGCAATCAGAAGTTCAACGGCAGCAAACTTTTTGATCGTCGGCATTTTGATAACAGTTTCTACAGGATCTCGTAAGAGTTGGGTTCCTATTCCATAGCCCTTTGAATAGGGTTTTGTTTTCTTGATCAACACCTTCCTTGTTTGGCAATTTTTTGCCTAGTCGTTGCTTTTGGAGAGTTTGATCTACCTTTTTGCCATGGTTCACAGCTTTGAGGGCTTCTTTGATCTGTGCTTACAAGCGCTTAGCCCCTTCTCATCACTAATAGGACCAACGCTCAGCATTTTTGTTTGACAGACGACCATTCTATTTGTTCAGATTCCTCAGGATTTGTGCCCTAAAATATGTGCTTGGGTTTTTCTATCTTGGGTTGTATGCCCTCAATTTGCCTTTGTTTTTGGTCAAGTGACCTACAGATCTTATCACATTTAGGGGGCATCTTGGTGCAGTTAGTACATTGACCATTACGAGGCGTATTAAAATAATATTTAGTTATTTAATGGTCAATATAGCTTCCTATTTGTTAGTTTCTAATTATGTCTTTAGTTTAGCTTGTTTCTATCTGTTTTGCTTTATTAGTTGTAGTTTCCTTGTGAAACTCATGTGCTCATTATAGAAACTTCTTGTACTCTCTTTAAATAGAGCATTGCTCTATGTTGTAATCATCTCATTTAGTAATATATCATTCTATTTTAATCATAACATTAATCACATCCTCTTACCTTGTGTCGTAAGGTTTAATCGTACATTGAGGAGGGGTCATATGACCCCTTCTATATATATTTATTCATATTTTTTCTTTTTTTTTTTCTTTTTTTCAATTTTTTTCTCTATATTTTAAAAAAATCATTTTTTTTTTCAATTTTTCAATTTTTTTTCAATCTATTTTTTCCTTTCTCGGGTTCCCACACTTCGTCATTTTTCCATCTTCCTCTAAAACTTCAATTTCTAACATGTGACAGAAGATGCAATCTGGGTAGGTTCTCCAGAGACAGTCATTCAAACAACACTAGTCGACTTCTTCTAATTTGAAAATTTGATCAATTGACACCGATTGGTCTTCATCACTTATCAAGTTCAGTCCCCTGGGTTCTTGGATCCACTTGAAGGTTTTTCCATCCTTATTCATTTTGAGATGTTTAGTTCTATACTTTGCTTTCCAAATCTGATTTCTTGGGAGAGGTACACTCAGAGGTGCCCCATCTGACAAGTTTTTCTCCCTTAACTCCAGGATTTCATCATACTGGACTGAGCGTTCAATGATGAACATACTTTCGGCGAAGTACTTTGTCTTTGGTGGAACATTTACTTCTTTTGGTAACAAGAATTCAAAATTTTCCCTAACCTTATTGCATTTTGCTATCAACTCCTCCCATGCTACTTCTTCAGCATCTTGTTTTTCTTGATTTGCCTAGGGGTTGAAATGGTTATCATCAACTATACCTTCTCTCACCCCAGTGTAGGGTGAATATAGCCTCCAGTAATTATCTTCGATCCTCATTATCGAACTCTCGGTCCAGAGAATTCAATGACTGGTTCCAGATGTGTGCTATAAAAAGCCACTCCGTCAATCTTGGAGTTTATGTGTCTTTCCACCAGACGTTCTTCTACTCCAAATCCAAATCTGCATCATTCATATTCCACAGTGTTAGTACCTTCATTTTGTTTCTGCACTCCATGAAATTTATGGCTATTGTCTAGATTGTCTTTGTAAATTTTTAGTGTTGATCCCTTCACTATGTCTTTGATTGGAGTCCCGTCCAGGTTATCGAGTTTTATAGACCCATTCCCTAGTACTTCTCATACTCGGAATGGTCCTAACCAACGAACTTTGAACTTCCTAGGCTTGATTTTGTTACGGCTGTTATATTTGAAAACCAACTACCTGGGTTAGAAATCCATTCTTCGGAGGTGCTTGTCGTGCCAATACTTCCGTCGCTTTTGTATGACCTCTGTCGGCCATTGAGCCAGAATCCTCCTCTCATCAAGATTATTCAACTGCAATAATCTTTCTCTTAAACTTTATGTATCCCCCAATCAATTCTCCACAGCTACCCGTAAACTCGGAACCAAATATTCTATTGGCACCATGGCCTCCTAACGATACATTAGTTGGAAGGGTGTATGCCTTGTCATCACTTTGTACGTTGTTTTGTAGGCCCATAGTACTGTGGGCAACCTTTCTTCCCAATCTGTCCCCTCGATGCCACATGACTTATGAATCACCAACACTAGCACTTTATTGGTTGCTTCTGTCTGTCTGTTTGCTCTTGGGAAGTATGGGCTTGACTATGTATGAAATATCTTGAATTCCGTCGTTACGAGTCGTATGACATGGTTGACGAAGTGTCCCCCACGGTCACTCATCAATTGAATTGGGATCCCGTACCTGGTGACTATCTATTCATATATGAACCTTGCCATACTTAGGGTTGTATTATCTTCAAGTGCTCTCGCTTCGGCCCACTTGGTCAAGTATTCCATGGCTACCACTATGTATCGGCATATGTGCAACTGGCTAACTTTTAGTGGCCCTATGAAGTCAAGTCCCCATCTTTCAAACAACTCTTAGGGTTGTGATGGTGACAGAGACATGTAGCCTCTTTTCAATGGTTTTCCTACACTTTGGCAGGTGTCACATCCGATCACCCATTCTCGAGCATCTGTATGTAGTGTTGGCCACCATAATCCGACCAACAAGACCTTCCTCGTTGTGGCATCTGGTGTCCCCCCGTCCAATCCTTCATGAGCGTCCTCAAGTACTCCACTTATTTCTTCTTCCATTACACATCTTCTCAGAATGTGGTCCAGCCCCATCTTATAGAGGAGTCTATTTATTAATTGAAATGTCTTGCTTTTGAGAGCGAGTTTCCTTCTTTCACTGGTCGACATATATTGAGGGAAAGTTGACGTCGATAGATACTCTCCGATATTTTCATACCATGGAGGTAAGGCTGCTATCTAAAATAGATGGGCATCAGGGAAGTCCTCATTTACTCCTTCAGCTGGTTCTCCATATTTGATTCGTGACAACTGATCTGCTATCACATGACTTTTCCCCGATCGTACGATGATTGTGAAGGTGAACTCCTGCAATAGAAGTAGCCACCTACTGATTCTTCCTTGTATTATGGGCTTGTTTACCAAGTACATAAGAGCCTAGTGATCCAAAATGGTGTTGCCAGCAGGTAATGTCTAAATTTCTGGACCGAGTAGACCATCCCAAGTGTGTCCCTCTCAGTCGTACTATAGTTTTGTTCAGTTTTCGAGAGTAATCGACTTCAAAAAATTTAAGGTGAAGATGGCTTCTTCCCAAGCAAGTCTTCAATAGAAAATCCTATGGGAGATCAAGAGCAATCAACAGATGGAGACAAAGAGAAGGATTCTTTCTATTTAATTTTATCTTGTGTTAAACAAACTTTGATATTATTGTAATATTTATTTAAAGTAAAGTTTTATTTTGTAAAAATAAAATAAACAAAAATAAGTTTGTTTTATTTTCCCTTCTTTTCAAGAAACAATTATTAAGGTAGTTCCCAAATTGTAACCTATATAAGTGATGAAGAAGATTGTAAAAGGATATTTTTTTGGTTGGTATTCGTAATTCTGGAAAATTGGCTTTTGAATGAAGAATGGGGTTATCCTTGATCTTTGTGGATTTCATATTTACGTACAGTTCATGTAGAGATTTGAAACAAAGACTTTGGGCTCTTTTTATTTTATGAATACAGAAATCTAGTGGACTTTGGGTCACGACTTTCTCTTATTTGAGGATTCTTCTTATGTTTGATTTACAATGTTTGTGGTTGATGAAATGTTTTGTTGAATTGGTATAAAATATTGAAAGTCTTTATATATTCATTATTTTTAATCTTCTAGGAGTTCTGGTTCTTATGTTCAAGTATTCCTAGTGGTGATATATTTTACACATTTATCTCTTTTCTATATGAGTCGTTTCTCTTAGTAAGACTTTGTGCTTACCCTTCATTTTAGAAAAAATACCTTTTCTGCTTTCAGGTTAAAAGTATACCCTAAATTTATTTTACAAGGGAGCTGCCCCTTTAAACATAGAGGAAGGTTGTTAGTATGATTGCAACCTATCCAACTGTTGGTGAATTTGTTACTATTATCAGGGTGAGTCGTATTATTTTCTCATAGTGACAAATATGTTTACCAATACATTCAAGTTTACCTTTCTCCCACCTTATCAAAATACCTCGAGCTCTTAATTACTATGTTGTTGGTCACCACATTCAAGTTGATCTTTCTACCACCTTATCAAACTACCTCCCCATTGCCTTCTCCCCTATACTTTTTGAGAACCCCACTTCCACATTTGAACTACCTTTCAAAGTCACATTCATCACCCAAAATAACTTGATTGCAATTCCTCTCTAGTAGCTACCTAGAATGTTGACCCAAGACCCACTTAGAGGGTTGGATCACCTAGTGGCAGAATGCAATTAATAGATGTATAGATTTTCCAAGGACACAAGGCAAAAGATTTTCTTAGAAATGAAAAAGAAATGAAAATGTTCTAAGAGAGATCAACTTGTTAAAGGTGGAGCACTTATCTCCTCCAATCCATTTGACATCTTCGTCCAACAAGCAATATTTAGAACACAAAACAAAATCAAACAACTTGAGGTCTACAAAGGCAAGGGAGCCCAAATTAGATCCAAATTCAATTGGTCAAAAAATGGAGAGAACACCACCAATTTCTCTTTCCAATTCTTAAAACATAAACTCAAAAAGGAAAAGATTTTTTCCATCAAAGGGGGTGATGAAGAATGCATCATTTATCCAACTTAAGTCAAGGATTTTTTCTATCAACATTATAAATAGCTCTTTTCAGATAATTATAAAAAAACCCTCTTTAAGAGATCATTGAGTCTAATGATGGGGAATGCATTCCTACTAAAGTTGATAGAGATTGCAAAAAGGACCTTGATACTCAATATGGAAATGTTTGATGAATCCTTTGTTGCTATGGCTGAGGAGAAAAGTTTGAGAATAGATGGCCTTCACATAGAGTGCTTTAAAGTCATGTGGGAACATATCAAAGAGGATAGTTACTGTGTTTATCTAAAAACTTTTGATAAAGGATCCTTAGGCTCCTTCATTAATCAATGCATCATCAAGCTCCTTCCCAAAGAAAAGAATGAAGATTCAGTGGCTAGTTATAAACCCATAATCCTCCTCAACATGCCTACAAGTAAATAGTCAGTGTGTTGTTTGTTATTTGGGGTTTTGGGTGCCAAAAATAACAAACAATGCAACAATTATTTAAACTTTACCCCCCAACACGTCATACAAGATCTTGGCCAAAGCCATGCTAGAAGGATTATACCAATTACTTAAGAAATTGTTAGACTTGAACAACTTGGATTTTTTGGAAGAAAAATTATCCTTAACAACTTGATTCTTGCATGGGAAGGGGTGGAATCGGCTATAGGTAAACAATCCAAGATGCTCCAATACTAAACGTGATTCTAATAAAGCTTATGATCATTAAAATGGTTGTTCATCATCTAAATAGCTTAATGTGGGAAATAAGCTTATGATCATATAAGATGGTTGTTTTTTATATTGATAAAAGCGATTCTTTGAAAGGGCCTAGACCCTTTTACAAAGAAACAACCAAGAGGCGAGAGGAACGGGTTACATGAGAAAAGGAACCAATAAAACAACCAAGACCTTCAAGGTCAAAGACAAAACAATGACCAGGAAAAGAGTCCTACTACAAAATGGTTGTAGGCAAACTGCCTCAGTAGTACAACTAAAGGTCAAAGAACTATGTAATGTCTGACCCTAACATAGAAATCCACACACCCAAAGCTCGAGGTTGGGAAACTAAAATTAATTTAAGAAGACCTTTCTTCCTTCTTTGCACAATCGTCCAAGACATGTCATTGTGAAAATCTTCAGGCTGAGGAGAAATGATGGGACTCCTCAACTAATGTCACAACATGAGACACCCCCTCAAAGGGGAAGAAGGGCAAACTGAAGAAACTAGAAGTTGCATTGAAGTCATAGGTAGGGAAATAACAAGGTCCCCCACAATCCACCGAGAGGGCAAAGAGAATTATCCAAGAAGCAGACTATACCTTGTTAGAAGGATCCCTAGCAATATCCAAAGATAAAAGTGAAGTTGTACCAACCCTAGGGGGAGCCACCTCATAAGCCATTGAGGCCACACCAAGATCCATTACAACTAGATTTGAAGGAACATCATCCTCAGAATCAATAGTTAAATGTTCAGGGAGGGCGTTCCACCACCATATAGTTGATCCAACATTCTTGCAACAAGTACAAGGACAAACTAAAACAAGATGGCCAATAGTGAAACATCGTATGCAATGAAAGGGGATACTTTCATAATCCAACAATTAAGACCATGGCCTATCCTCCACCATAAGTACATCCCCAAGAAGAACCTTGGAGGTGTTGATGTCCACCAGAAGATGACGATAAGTAGAGTGGCTAGTGTTAGACATGGAAGAATCCACCTTCAAAAATTGGCCAATAGCATTGCATATGTGCTTAAAGCAAGACTCTTCCCAAAATTCCAAGGGGAGGTTAGGCAGTCTAACCCAAGCAAGAATGTAATTTAACAATTTTGTGAGGGGGTTGAAAGAGGGAAAGCACGGCTTGAGAAAGAGGGAATGCTCACCCCACATCCAAAGTTGACCATCCAGTGCCACCTCTCTATCTTTAGAAGATTGAAAGATCACAATGAAAAATCCCCTTACACAAGGGAATAGCTCAATATAGCCTTTAGTGAGTGACTTCCATGACCCCATTACACATTGGTGCAGGTTTGGAAGAGAAGGCCACAACCTGTTAAACCTTCCCATCAGGGCTTGAAGACTTCATCATCCAACACTTGTTGTCCATAGAGCACAACAGGGATGGTTTGAGAACAGGACAAAGGACGAGATTTGGCAAGTGAAGGAGGGCATGGAGAGGAAATCCCTATTCCAACAATTTTGATGTAAGATAATCCATGGCCCAGGGCACTAGCAATTGGAGAATAGCACTTGACATGACCATCCAAAATGCGGCCATTAAACCTGTCAAACGCAATAGGTATGTCTTCCCTAGCATCAACCACACAACCAGAAGGCCCAGAGACGCCAATGTTGCAACAAGCAGGGGAAGTCTTCCACCAAGGGTAGAGCAATCAAACTAACAATTCATCATCAGAGTGTAGGGTTGTTGCAAGATATAAGACGGTTGTTCATCCTCCAAATGCTTAAATGATTTGAGTAATGCAACAAGCTTATTTCCCACATTAAGCTTTTTTACTAATGCTAGTGTGTGTCTAGTTGTTAATGATCCTCTTACTCCATCCTTTCCCTCCAAAGGTCCATAAAACATGGATGATTTTTGGCCTCCTGTCTTTCTATCCTTGCAATTGATGTTCTGGGCTATCTCCTTCATCATGCCCTTCAAATCAAGGGTGTCACCCTAATCAAGGGTGTCACCCTCCCGAATAACATGTGTGATCAAATCTCATTTTGTTGATGATAATATGGTGTTTTTTCAAAATAAAAGTGATGAAGTTGCCAACACATTTAAAATCCTTGATTTTTTCACTTTAATATTTGGCTCTCAAATTTCAATACATAAGACTAAATTCTTCACGACCTTATATGTTGCCCTCCAAGATAGATCCCCACAAAGATGGCATTATATACATCACAACATTGTGTCCATATACTTTGGTACCCCCTTTGGTATTGGAGTCTCAATTATGTGGAAATGGTACCCTCCACATACTTGAAAACAAGCTTCTTTCTTAAGGAAACAAATCCCTTTCCATGGCAAGTCGTATACAAGTTGCCAACAAGATGGCTACAACCAACTTTCCATGTTGATCAATAGTATTTTTATGGGCCAAATGGGGCAACAAGAAATAGATGTTTGGCAATAATTGAACCACATACAAGATATCAACACTATTGCTAAATGGATTATTAGAGCATTGGAAGGAGAGGCTCCCTAGAAGATACTTGTTAGACCTCGCATCACCTTAATAGCAACTTGGTATAAGTTGAACTTGAAGGACACAATCTTAATAACCTCTTACTTTAAAATTCAAGTTTTATCCCAATTCAAAAGTATTTTGGAAAACCTCACAAAAGGGCTTCCTTAAACTCCAATTGTTTGATTAGTCATTTTAAGGCATGGCCTAAGCTTCCCTTCCTCCCTAATATGGTTAAACAAACATATCTAGTTGAATGATCAACCCCTTGCGATCTTCAAATAGCTATGGGACTTAACCAATATGTGTTGGAAGTCATCAAAGCAACTTAACGTTGTTCACAAAATCACTTTTCATTATTGTCATCTCTCCTCTATACACTCACTAGTCCCTCCTACTCTTTTTGAGATAATGTCTACCAATGTTGAGTGCAATTTTAGTAACAACTAGAGATGATAATGCTCCCTTCAAATTAGTTTACTAGTCTATCTCTCCCTCCTTTAGCATATGGTCAAAAGACTAAATAATAAATGAATGTTTTCCTTTCCCAAATCCAAATGGACTTAGAAATGAGCTCTTGTAGTCCAAAACTCAAAAGTTGAGGATCAAAGACAACTTATCACTTGGACAATCTATTGTAAGATGCAAGTTGTGAACCGTTTTCATTTTATTAAAAGTAGCCTAATGACATTCACATTTTGCAATAAAAAGAAGCTACCAAGTCCATATGGACCTCTATCTTCAATCGCATGCCTATTGCCTTTGGTAAAAAGTTGTTTTGAGAAGGAGCCCTACTTGGATTAAATGTTTTCATAAAATATTGTTTCAAATACTTGCAAGCAAACTAATATTTATTTCATTTGAAAAGCAACATGTAATACAATGTTTTCACCTATAATTTGTCCTCTAAAAATAACCATGCTCACTTTTCTCTGACCTTTGCCTTCAGATGGAAAATATTTCTCACCTTTTGTAGGACACTCTTAAAACTCATTCAAAACTGTCCAAGCAAGCAAATAACATCCAAAAGCAACTAAAGACAATGGAAAAATTAAGGACTCTCCAAGAAGATGAATCGGATCATTAAGGGTGGAGGTGACAACTCCAAGATAAGTAAAATGTTGCACAACAAAGAGCCAATTACTATACATAAAAGACATCATACAATCAAGAAGCTGGCACTTCGACTAACTCCAAACACTAATACAATAACTCCCATTGTTGAGCAGTTTGATTGGCCATTCATATCGCTTTGTTGTATTTGCAAATGTTTGAAATATTTTGACTTGTGTTTTGCCCTACTGCCACTTGTTTCTATTTACTGTAGTCATGTTTCATTTTCTATAGTGGGTTCTCACAGATTTTTTATTTGGTTGTGCCATATTCCTACACAATTCTCATTTTCAACTTAATACAATGTAGAATAAATCATACAAAAGTACTTAAGAACCATCTAGTTCTATCCAACTATACCATAAAATTTCAAAAATTGACCTTTATCTTTATATATGCAAAATACCATGCCATGCTTCAAAAAACATTGTTGTTATAGTTGTTACATTATATGTTTTAATCAAATACAAACAACCAAGAACATAAGTGCTACAGTAACAACCAACTTTAAAATTACATTTATCCAACCAATCAAATATTGCTTCAAACTCTTCGTTAAATAACCTAACAACTTGATTAGTCAAATGAGCTTGCATGCCTCACTATAAGCCCATTATCAAAGTCTTAGTGATTCGTTTTGCAATGGCCCTTCTATTAGAGTAGAGAATCAATCAAAGTACTCAACACTGTCAGTGCATGGAAAAGTTATTGCAACCATTATGGCAATCCTTATCATTCGATGTATGTACGTAAACTAGTTGAGAGAAAATAGATGGAGATCTTTTATGAACATGACGTTACTTATTCATTTAACACCTCACAAGGATCACCAAGACAACGCTATTGTTACCATTATTTCCATGGAAGAATAGTATCAAGTTTGTGTTGAATATTGCTGTAGCTACACCATCTACTTGTATTAAGGAATAACTCTTGTTTATAGAAGACATGCTTACAAGCCCTAATTCATGTTTCTAAGACCAATTAACCATATGGGTGACATTGTTCTATTGACCATGTTTTCCATAGAAATAATAGTGGAGGAGCTACAACGATATCATATATCATTGTATATATCTCTAAGTGTTCGATTTGGAGGGGATTTCCTGAACTTCTAGATAGGAGCTCTCATCTACATTTATTTATTATTTAAGGTCATTTTAGTGACATTTTTAAGGGAATTAAGGCACAAAATCAAATTGCAACTTGATATTTTAAAAATCTGATTATAATATGTGATTTTCCCTTCTAAGGTTTTGCGTCCAAGCCCACTCTCTTTTTTATGTGACCCTGTTTTATTGGTCTTCTAAATTGTGTGATTTTCAATTGTAAATTTCCCTTTCAAGGTTTTGTGCTTGAATCCAATTTTTCCTTTCTAAGTGGATCTATTTATCTGTCTTCAATTTCAATGTGTTATTTGTTGTTCACCCCAGTTTACCCCTTGTAATTAAACCAAGAACCTAATTGATTTTGTTGACTTAACCATATCCGAGAATAATACTCTACTCAAAAAGATAATAATACTCTGAAACAACCACAATATCAATAACACGATACCCTAAAACCTAAAAATGATTTCTACATACAGTTTATATGAAGCCAATGTAAGATGTGCCCAAAATATCATTATTGGGCCTGAAACATGTAGAAAGGATTATTTATAAGATACAAAATAAAATTATTCTAAAATAAGGTATATCAAAATATCACAAAATTTGATACAACCCAATTCCAATGTATGTTTTGCTAATCAATAACTAAAACATTCACTTTGCTAATCATTCTATTCAACCCAATATTTCACATTTCCAACCGTGAAGATAAACTACTGAAATACAACACTTAATTAAATCACTTTTTCTCATCCTTCTCTACCTCGATAGCCCTCTTCAAACGAGTTCTAGCCATTCGTTTGTTCATCCTTTCCACATGAAGCTTGGAATATGCTTTGAAGGATTTCATTTCATTAGTAACCTTTACAAGTTCAGCAGATTGGTCTTTCTTGATGGATTGGCAAGTAAGTACCCTAAACTCAGGTCGCAGTGGCCAGCTCCTTAGGACTAGAATCACCAACCTGCACATTAACTTGCAAAACTCATTCCATCTGTACAAAAGCATACAATCATTTTTATCAATCAAAATAACATCCAAAGAAATAGAACCTAATTTGAACTTTCGAGAACTTCTTGGGAAGACAACCAAATTCGCCTTGTATGTCTTCAATCTCTAAACATTAGCTTGAAGACCTTCTAGTGAATAGTTTCTACAACAATGATCAACCAAAATTCCTATAGTGGGAGCTAACTTCTTTGGAATTCCAACTTCCTATATGAACATTCCAAAGTCAACAAGCATAAACAATTAGTAATTTTTAATTCTTTTAACAAGCCCATGTCAATTTTATAGTCAAGGACTTCAATCCATTTCATTTGACTACATCCAAGTCATAGTCAGGTAAAATCTTCATCTAGAACATAAAGAATTTTTTTTATGGGATTACATGTCAGGGGGCATTTTGTGTAATCCAATCAACATGATGAACATACAAATTCCACCTCTAGGGGCAGCTCTGATGTGTTGAGCTCATCACAAAACTTGTAGCCCTAGGTTCCATCAGGCTATCAATATATGCTAAAATGAATATTGATAATGAAAAAGTGTGGGACATTTAAAATTTATTACTAACCCTTAATCCATTCAGAAGCAGACATTGTTGTTTCCCCCCCAATTTACCCCTTAAAATTAAACCAAGTACCTGATAGTAAATTTTAAGCATAAGTTTCAACTAGGTCAAAACCAATGTAAGCCCATCTGAATAGAACACCACAACTCTTTGGTAGCAACAAGAACAAATTATTACTACTTTGATCGATTAATGTTAGCTTCCAAAAAAAAAGGAAATTGTAATCATCATCTTCCAAATTTAGCCTTGTTCAAAACACTCTTAAAAGTTAAGGCATATACTGAAAGAAATAAACATGGGTAGCCTTGGAAAATGTGGATACATGCCCGGAGGTATCTACAGGCATCCTCTAGAATATCCTCATATGTGTATGTGTATGAGAAAGGTCAGAGGACAGATTCCTAGTGACACAAAGACCTCTTATATGCATTATGAAACGAGAAAAGTGATAAGATATCATTGGGAGAAAAAGTTATTTTCAAAATCTTCAATCTGAACAGTGTTTCTTGAATTTGAATCTACATATGCTTTACCTACAATTATAAATCTCAACTGTTTGGTAGCCTTCAAAGCATATTTGGCAAGATTTCAATCATCTACCTTTTTTATATTATACAAATTGAAACGATTCACCTAACATGCATTCCATCCTCTATTTCAGGCTACAAAGACACCCAAAAAAAATTCAATATACAATAATTTAGTTTTCAAATGTTATTAGGTTTGGACTGTCAAATTCACTCACACCAACAAACAAATTCAATACACATAATACACAAACAAATTCAATGCATATACATACCAAACACAGAATATATCCATCAATATATTCCCAACAAAATAATTTAATATGTATACATTCAAACCCCAAAAGGAAGGCATATCTTCTCTCCTCGTAAACACAACTAGTTACATAGCAGCAGTTATAACTTATAGATCATATAGTGCATATATCAAGGTTGCAAGTTGTGCCATCTACCATGTACTTCTCCTATAAAAGTGATATTGATAGTTTTAACAACTCTTACTAGGAGGATTTCGTGACTTTTTTTTCAAATAAAAATAGATGAAATTCTATTTTGTTTGGACATAATACCACCAGACCATTTTTTTATTATGAACCTTCTAAAGAACTCCGATACTCTCTAGCAAATAGTCTGCTACAATCCACTAACCCAATTAGTCTTATAAACTTTGCCTTTTTACCTCAAGTAAATGTACAAAAAGAAAGTAGATATTTTGGGTGAAAGGAAAGAATATGAGATGACAATTATTCAAATGACGCAGTATTTGTCTCATCATCCATTGAAAAATATGTAGCTAAAGAAAGAATACATAATTGGTACACCGTAAAACACCATGGGTATTATTAAAAATAGCCTGATTTAGGATTTTAATAAAAAATGACACTAAGAATAGAAAAGACCAATTTAAGGTCCATGTCACTTGGTGTCCTGTGTAGATAACCATGCTTAGATTGTAGGGTAGTAGCTTACCACATATAAGACCACTCCAAGCACTTAACTATGCCTAGTCTATAGGGCACACATACAATCCTGCTAATCATTTCTCTATTTTATAACATTAGTTCGCCTGAATTTTCAAAAGTTGGTTTTAACTTTTGATAATGTTGAAATCAAAACCAGAGAGACCCACAGTGTATGTCATGATAGCTTTGGAAATGTTTCTTTGAAATGTCAATGAAGTAGTAATTTCTATTGTCACCATACCCATCACAGCTATTGTAATTGGAGCAGCTCTAATCCTATCTAAATTGGTTTCAAAATTTGTCTGCTCTTTTTTTTCTTTTAATTATTTTTCCTACATGAAATGCTTTGTATTTTGATTTCCTAGTTCAAAGAGTTAGTATCAGCCTTTTCCTAGCACACTATATCATTATCAATTACTACAATTAAGCCATTTTTGGTCGTATCTTTATCATACTAAAATGACTAGACAAACACTCCCTTGTTTTGAAATATAATGATATTCCAAAGAAAAAACAAAATTTCAAAAAAAAAAAAGATAAAATCTTCAACACATCATAAATGAACAAATCATTCAATCAAAGATTACAATAGAACAATTCTGCCATTCATCTATCATAAGATCCAGTAACTAGATGGATTTATGTGAATAACATAGAAACCATACCTACATTTCCTCTTCTCTTAAGCAATGACCAAATTACTAGAGAGCCCTTAATGATTTCGAAAAGGTGGGGGATGCAGGCGAATAGTGAGCAGGGGTTAACTTATTTTGACAACTTTCTAATAAAAAGTTGTTTGCTACTAATATGGCTACAATTATAGTATGAAAATTTTCAAAAAATACCCAAACCCAGTAACACAAATTGTTTAATAAAATGAATCAATTAATATGTAAATCTTCATTTCCATCCCTCTAATTTAATTCCTAAACTCATAAGCTTAATGCTAAAATACAACCCTAGTCTAGTGGGCTAGGGTCTAGATGTAAAGCAAGACCTATTGCTATGATGAGAATGTTTGTGAACGAAAATAAAATGAAAAGTCATGCTTAGCGACAAAACACAACCCTAGTAACGTGGGTTGTTCTCTAGCATGATGATCAAGTTCAGACCCTTCCAAACTTTCTCCCCTGTTAATTATGTGGCTACTTGATTAATTGGGCTACCATTGAATGAAGATAAACACAAGTCCTCTTAGAAAGTTTTAGCAGAAGAGATGCCCCTATGCACCATTTCCCTATTTACCTAGCAAAATTTTAAAAAGAATAATGCATAATACAATGTCAAACCCTCCACAACTAATTAGAGAAAATACCCCTCCCTCTCACCTAATAATCCCAAGTTGATTAGGGGCAAATACCAGAATAAATTATTTTAAAATAACACACATGTTTATACTTCATACAATTATGTAAGTGATTCAATGGATGTGCATGATAATAATGGGAGTTTTCACTACTTTAAGAAAGAAAAATCCCATGTAAATTAATTCTAGTGTTAAGGCAAATTTAAGCAAATCTACACTAGATTCATTTCAACCGATTTAAAAATTTACTACAATTAACTGGCTACCTGGGGTTTGGGCCATAAAAATAAACTAAAGACCATAAATATTATCTCTAAGTAATAACAGTTTGCAATTTAATTACCCACCGCACTTTAATAAATTAATCTTCAAACTATAAAAATAGTTCTTTTTGAATGTGCATTATATCATAACAAGTTATTTTACTTTTTAAAAGCCCCATACTCAGAAGATGAATTTTGAGTGTTATATATAATTTTCAGTCCTTCCCAATCAACTGGGGACTTCAGATTGAAACATAGGATACATGAGAACAATGCAAGGACTCAATAGAAAGGGCAGGTGAAATTATCAAATCCGTGGCTGACAATTCTTTTTATAGGTTGCAAGACCCTAAAATGCATCCCAGTCGGACACTTATTGTTGGCTTACCCTGCCTATGCCAGACTTTGCCACCCTTGCATTTGACCTTATATTGTTGATCATAGTCTCAATCTCAGAAGGTGATAATATGGGCATGTCTATTGAGTCCTTGCATCATTCTCATGTATCCCATGTTTCAATCTGAAGTCTCCAGTTGACTGGGGAGGACTAAAAATTATGAATAACACTCAAAATTCATCTTCTGAGTATGGGGCTTTTAAAAAGTAAAATAACTTGTTATGATATAATGCATTAAAAAAGAACTATTTTTGTAGTTTGAAGATTAATTTTTTAAAGTGCGGTGGGTAATATTGCAAACTATTATTGCTTAGAGATAATATTTATGGTCTTTAATTTATTTTTATGGCCCAAACCCCAAGTATCCAGTCAATTGTAGGAAATTTTTAAATTGGTGGAAATGAATCCAGTGTAGATTTGCTTAAATTTGCCTTAACACTGGAATTAATTTACCTAGGATTTTTATTTCTCAAAGTAGTTAAAACTCCCATCATTTTCATGCATATCCATTGAATCACTTACAAATTTGTATGAAGTATAAACATGTGTGTTATTTTAAAATAATTTATTCTAGTATTTGCCTTTGATCAGCTTGGGATTATTGGGCGAGAGGGAGGTGTATTTTCTTTAATTAGTTGTGGAGGGTTTGACATTGTCTTTTGCATTATTCTTTTTAAAATTTTGCTAGGTAAATAGGGAAATGGTGTATATGGGCATCTCTTTTGCTGAAACTTTCGAAGAGGACTTGTGTCTATCTTCATTCAATGGTAGCTCAGTTAATCAAGTAGCTAGATAATTAACAGGGGAGAAAGTTTGGAAGGGTCTAAATTTGATCATCATGCTAGAGCACAGCCCACATTACTAAGGTTGTGTTCTGTCGCTAAGCATGACTTTTCTTTTTCTTTTCATTCACAAACATTCTCATCATAGCAATAGGTCCTGCTTAACAACTAGACCCTAGCCCACTAGACTAGGGTTATTGTATTCTAGCATTAAGCTTATGAGTTTAGGAATTAAATTAGAGGGATGGAAATGAAGATTTACACTTTAATTGATTCATTTTATTAAACAATTTGTGTTACTAGGTTTGGGTACTTTTTGAAAATTTTCATACTATAATTGTAGCCATATTAATAGCAAACAACTTTTTATCAGAAAGTTGTCAAAATAAGTTAACCCCTACTCACTATTCCCCTGCATCCCACGCCTTTTCAAAATCATTAAGGGCTCTCCAAAAATTCGGTCATTGCTTAAGAGAAGAGGAATTGTAGGTAAGATTTCTATGTTATTCACATAAATCTGTCTAGTCACTGGATCTTATGATAGATGAATGGTAGAATTGTTCTATTGTAATCTTTGATTGAATAATTTGTTCAGTTATGATGTGTTGAAGATTTTATCTTTTTTTTTTAAATTTTGTTTTTTTCTTTGGAGTATCGTTATATTTCAAAACAAGGGAGTGCTTGTCCATTCATTTTGGTATGATAAAGATACGACCAAAATGGCTTGATTGTAGTAATTGTGAATGATACAATATGCTGGGAAAAGGTTGATTCTAACTCTTTGAACTAGCAAATCAAAATACGAAGCATTTCATGTAGGAAAAATAATTAAAAGAAAAGAAAAAGAGTAGACAGATTTTGAAACCAATTTAGACAGGATTAGAGCTTCTCCAATCACAATAGTTGTGATGAGTATGGCAGCAATAAAAATTACTACTTCATTGAAATTTCAAAGAGACATTTCCAAAGCTATCATGACATGCACTGTGGATCTCTCTAGTTTTGATTTCAACATTATCAAAAGTTAAAACTAACTTTTGAAATTTCATGTGAACTAATGCTATAAAACAAAGAAATGATTAGCAGGATATGATGGGTGCCCTATAGACTAAGCATAGTTAAGTGCTTGGAGTGGTCTTATATGTGGTGAGCTACTACCCTGCAATCTAAGCACAGTTATCTACACAGGACACCAAGTGACATGGACCTTAAATTGGTCTTTTCTATTCTTAGTGTCATTTTTTAGTCAAATCCTGAATTAGGCTAATTTTAATAATACCCATGGTGTTTTATGGTGTACCAATTATGTATTCTTTCTTTAGCTACAGATTTTTCAATGGACGATGAGACAAATACTACGTTATTTGAATAATTATCATCTCATATTCTTTCCTTTCACCCAAAATTTCTACTTTCTTCTTGTACATTTGCTTGAGGTAAAATGACAAAGTTTATAAGACTAATAGGGTTAATGGATTGCAGCGGGCTATCTACCAGAGAGTATCAGAGTTTTTTAGAAGGTTCATAATAAAAAGATGGTATGGTGGTATTCTGTCCAAACAAAATATAATTTCATCTATTTTTATTTGAAAATAGTAAGAGTTGTTAAAACTATCAATATCACCTTTATAGGAGAAGTACATGGTGGATGGCACAACTTGCAACCTTGATATATGCACTGTATGATCTATAAGTTATAACTGTTGCTATGTAACTAGTTGTGTCTACGAGGAGAGAAGATATGTCTTCCTTTTGGGGTTTGAATGTATATGTTTAAATTATTTTTGCTGGGAATATATTCATGGATATATTCCGTGTGTTTGGTATGTGTATGCATTGAATTTGTTTATGTATTATGTGTATTGAATTTGTTTGTTGGTGTGAGTGAATTTGACAGTCCAAACCTAATAACATTTGAAAACCAAATGATTGTATATTGAAAATTTTTTGGGTGTTTTTCTAGCCTGAAATAGAGGATGGGATGCTTGTTAGGTGAATCTTTTCAATTTGTATAATAGAAAAAAGGTAGATGATTGAAATCTTGCCAAATATGCTTTGAAGGCTGCCAAGCAGGTGAGATTTATAACTGTAGGTAAAGTATATGTAGATTCAAATTCAAGAAACACTATTCAGATTGAAGATTTTGAAAATAACTTTTCTCCCAATGATATCTTATCAATTTTCCCGTTTCATATAAGAGGTCTTTGTGTCACTAGGAATCTGTGCTCTGACCTCTCTCATACACATACACATACACATATACACACATGCACATATGAGGATGTTCTAGAGGATGCATGTAGATACCTCCGAGCATGTATCCACATTTTCCAACGCTACCCATGTTTATTTCTTTCAGTATATGCTTTAACTTTTAAGAGTGTTTTGAACAAGGGCAAATTTGGGAGATGATGATTACAATTTTCTATTTTTTGGGAAGCTAACAATAATTGATCAAAGTAGTAACAATTTGTTCTTGTTGCTACCAACAGAGTTGTGGTGTTCTATTCAGATTGGCTTACATTGGTTTTGACCTAGTTGAAATTTATGCTTAAAATTTACTATTAGGTTCTTGGTTTAATTTCAAAGGGTAAACTGGGGGGAAACAACAATGTATGATTCTAAATGGATTAAAGGTTAGTAATAAATTTTAAATGGCCCACATTGTTTCACTATCAATATTCATTTTAGCATATATTGATAGCCTGATGCAACCTGGGGCTACAAGTTTTGTGATGAACTCAACACATAAAAGCTGCTCCTAGAGCTGGAATTTGTATGTTCGTCATGCTGATTGGATTACACAAAATGCCACCTAGCATGTAATCCTGTCATAAAGTTTCTTTATGTTCTAGATGAAGATTTTTCCTGAGTATGACTTGGATGGTAGTCAAATGAAATGGATTGAAGTCCTTGACTGTAAAATTGACATGGGCTTGTAAAAAGAATTAAAAATTACTAATTGTTTGTGCTTGTTGACTTCGGAATGTTCATACAAGTAGCTGGAATTCTAAAGAAGTTAGCTCCTACTATAGGAATTTCAGTTGATCATCTGTAATGTGCCGCACCTGTTGGTTCTTTTTAAGATCTTTTTAGTGTTATTTTTTAATTTTTATTTGTGTTCTTTCAAAGTAGAGAGAAGATGCGGAAGGGATTTCAATTTTCTTGCAATGTGTGTTGCTGGAACAATACAATATTGAGCATATATTTCCAACCCAAAAAATATACAACAGATATGAAAGAAATAACTGATACCCAGATCATAAAAATGCCAAATATGAATTACTATTGCATACCCACATTTAGATTTGCAACTTCGTACCAGTGATGAAGCTAGACAAGCAATCGGGTAGCATAGAAATTGATCCAAACTCCAAGAAAATGAAAGTATTTGCTACACAATGCAAGAAGAGACTCTAGACACCTCAAACAAGTAAGATAAATGCTGCTAAATACAAGATGAGGACTCCCAGCAACCTCAACGTCCCTCTTGTAGCATGTCCGGATAGGCTAAAACTCAAAATGCATCCACACACCACCAAAAGTCATTGATATGTTTCTATTCTAGACTGCAGACCTTCAACCCTTCTCAACTTCCAAGATAAAATCAAAGAACAAGGAAAATCCACCTCAAATGCACCCCAAAAAGTGGTAGGGCTGCTCTATGAGGAGTACGACCAGCAAGGTATGGATATTGCAGTCAATATGACATCCAAAACTCTATCAATCTGTCGATGCAAATAAATCACAGTTTCTCTCCATTTAATCTACAAAAGATATAACAATCAATCCTCAAACCCTCGATGTTTCAACTCCATTGAAGCCCATATGCAAACACTGTGTATTTACCAAAGACGCACCTTTGGATGGTCTTTCACGCATGTATAATGCTATTACTAGAGGGATTTTTCATTCACAATAGCCTCTAGTTTGAATCCTCTTCAAACCCTCTCAGCAAAAACCCTAGCAGAGCAAATAGCCAACAATATCATATATTCAAGCATGTCAAATGAGGCTCACTTTTCATCTTTTATTTCCTCTCCAAGAGGGGCGTTGGCTTTTGGGGGGGGAACTTTATGTTTTTAAATTACTTTATTTCCCCCTAGGGATGGGTGCCTAAGCTCACCCTTAGTGACTTTTAAAATTTTCATTTTTCATAAGTCACTTAACTTAATATTTATAAAGTCTTGTTAAATAAATATAATATAACTTCAGACTTTAAATAAATATCAAGATGATGTCAGAATCCAATGATCTATAGCTGGCTGAAAATGTCTTGATGAGACAAATCCAACCCCACTCTAAAATTCCTGAAATGACACCAATCCTGAACTTACTATAAATAGTAAGTATGGCCACCAACGAGCCAAGTCACCACTAGACACTGCCAACTTTATCCAAACCACCTCTACACCATTGAATTACACATCCAAAGCCAAGCCACCATGGTTCCCTAACCACACTGTCAGTCTAGAGGAACCCAATGATAGACAAACACTGTGAACAGAAAGGGGACATTACATCAGCGTCGCAGAAACCATTCCCTGGAAGGTCTTCAAGCTAATGTTCAGTGATTGAAGACATACAAGGTGAAGTTGGTTGTCTTCCCAAGAAGTGCTCGCAAGTTCAAGGTAGGTACTATTTATTTGGATGTTATTTAGATTGATAAAAATGATTGTATGCTTTTGTACAAATGGGATGAGTTTTGCAAGTTAATGTGCAGGTTGTTGATTCTAGTCTTGATGATGAGAAAAAGTGATTTAATTAAGTATTGTATTTCAGTAGTTTATTTTCACGTTTAGAAATGTGAAATATTGGGTTGAAGATAATGATTAGCAAAGTGAATGTTTTAGTTATTGATTAGCAAAACATACATTGGAATTGGTTTGTATCGAATTTTGTGATATTTTGATATACCTTGTTTTAGAATATTTTTATTTTTTATCTTCTAAATAATGCTTTCTACATGTTTCAGGCCCAATAATGTTATTTTGAGCACATCTTACATTGGCTTCATATAAACTGTATGTAGAAATTGTTTTTAGGTTCTAGGGTATCATGTTATTGATATTGTGGTTGTTTCAGAGTATTATTATCTTTTTTAGTAGAGTATTATTCTCGGATATGGTTAAGTCAACAAAATCAATTAGGTTCTTGGTTTAATTACGAGGGGTAAACTGGGGGAACAACAAATAACACATTGAAATTGAAGATAGATAAATAGATCCACTTAGAAAGGAAAAATTGGATTCAAGCACAAAACCTTGAAAGGGAAATTTACAAGTGAAAATCACACAATTTCAAAGACCAATAAAATAGGGTCACCTAGAAAAGACAATGGGCTTGGACGCAAAACCTTAGAAGGGAAAATCACATATTATAATTAGATTTTTAAAATATCTTTGCAATTTGATTTTGTGCCTTAATTCCCTTAAAAATGTCATTAAATTGGCCTTAAACAATAAAGGTAAATGGAAGCTCCTATCTAAAAGTTCAAGAAAACCCCTCCAGATCAAACACTTAGAGATCTATGCAATGATATATGGTATTGTTGGAACTCCTCCAATATTATTTCTATGGAAAACATGGTCGGTAGAACAATATCACCCATATGGTTAGTTGGTTTTAGAAACATGAATTGGAGCTTGTAAGCTATCTTCTATAAACAAGAGCTATGCCTTAATATAATTAGATGGCGTAGCTATACCAACACAAACTTGATACCGTTCTTCCATTGAAATAATGGAAACAATAGCGTGGTCTCCGTGATCCTTGTGAGGTGTTAAGTGAACAAGTAATGCCAAGCTTCATAAAAGATCTCCATCTATTTTCTCTCAACTAGTTTACGTACATGCATTGAATGATATGGATTGCCATTATGGTTGCATAAACTTTTTCCATGCACTGGTAGTGTTGAGTACTTTGATTGATTCTCTACTTTAATAGATAGGTCGTTGCAAAACAAATCACTAAGGCTTTGATAATGGGCTTATAGCAAGACATGCAGGCTCGTTTGACTAATTAAGTTGTTAGGTTATTTAACGAAGCACGAGATGTAGCACATAAGAGTTTTAAACAATATTTGATTGCTTGGATAAATATAATTTTAAAGTTGGTTGTTATTGTAGCAATTTTGTTCTTTGGTTGTTTGTGTTTGATTAAAACATATAATGTGACAAATATAATAGCAATGCTTTTTGAAGCATGGCATGGTATTTTGTATATATAAAGATTAATGTCAATTTTTAAAATTTGATGGTATAATTGGATATAACTAGATGGTTCTTAAGAACTTATGTATGATTTATTCTGCATTGTATTAAGTTGAAAATGAGAATTACATAGGAATATGGTATAGCCAAATAAAAATATGTGAGAACACACTTTATAGAAAATGAAATAGGACTACAACCAATAGAAGCAAGTGGCAATAAGGCAAAAGACAAATAATAACATTTCAAACATTTGCAAATACAACAAAGCAATATGAACACCAATCAAACTGCTCAACAATGGGAGTTATTGTATTAGTGTTTGGAGTCAGTCAAAGTGCCAGCTTCTTGATTGTATGATGTCTTTTATGTATTGGTAATTGGCTCTTTGTTGTGCAACATTTTACTTATCTTGGAGTTGTCACCTCCATCCTTAATGATCTAACTCATCTTCTTGGACAGTCCTTAAATATTCCACTGTCTTTGGTTTCTTTTGGATGTTATTTGAGTTTTGAGTGTCCTACAAAAGGTGAGAAATATTTTCCATCTAGAGGAAAGGTTAGAGAAAAGTGAGCACGGTTATTTTTAGAGGACAAATTATAGGTGAAAACATTGCATTACATGTTGCTTTTCAAATGAAATAAATATTAGTTTGCCTACAAGTATTTGAAACAATATTTTATGAAAACATTTAATCCAAGTAGGGCTCCTTCTCGGAACAACTTTTTACCAAAGGCAGTAGGCATGCTATTGAAGATAGAGGTCCAGATGGACTTGGTAGCTTCTTTTTCTTGTGAAATGGGAAGGTCACTAGGTTACTTTTAATAAAATTAAAACGGTCAACAACTTGTAGCCTAAAATAGATTGTCCAAGTGGTAAGTTGTCTTTGATCCTCAACTTTTAAGTTTTAGACTATAAGACCTCATTTCTAAGTCCATTTGAATTTGGAAAAGGAAAACCTTCATTTATTATTTAGTCTTTTGATCATATTCCTATGGAGGGAGAGATAGATTAATAAATTGATTTGAAGGCAGCATAATCATCTCCAATTGTTACTAAAATTGCACTCGACATTGGTAGATATTATATCAAAAAGAGTAGGAGGGACTAGTGAGTGTATAGAGGAGAGAGATGAAAATAATAAAAAGTGATTTTGTGAACAATGTTAAGTTGCTTTGATGACTTCCAACACATATTGGTTAAGTCCCATAGCTATTTGAAGTTCCCAAGGGGCTGATCAAACAATTGGAGTTTAAGGAAGCCCTTTTGTGAGGTTTTCCAAATACTTTTGAATTGGGAGAAAACTTAAATTTTAAAGTAAGAGGCCATTAAGATTTTTTCCTTCTATATCAACTTAGACCAAGTTTCCATTAGGGTGATGTGAGGTCTAACAAGTATCTTCTAGGGAGCCTCTCCTTCCAATGCTCTAATAACCCATTTAATAATAATGTTGATATCTTGTGTGTGGTTCTATTATTGCCAAATAGATCTTTCTTGTTGCCCCATTTGGCCCATAAAAATACTATTGATCAACTTGGCAAGTTGGTTGTAGCAATCTTGTTGGCAACTTGTATACGACTTGCCATGGAAAGGGATTTGTTTCCTCAAGAAAGAAGCTTGTTTTCAAGTTTGTAGAGGTACCAGTTCCACATAATTGAGACTCCAATACCAAACAAGATGCCAAAGTATATGGACACAATGTTGTGATGTATATGATGTCATCTTTGTGGGGATCTATCTTGGAGGGCAACATATGAGGTCGTGAAGAATTTAGTCTTATGTATTGAAATTTGAGAGCCAAAGATTGAACTAAAAAAATTAAGGATTTTTAATGTGTTGGCAAATTCATCACTTGTATTTTGAATAAACACCATAATATCATCAACAAAGTGAGATTTGATCACACATGTTATTCAGGAGGGTGACACCCTTGATTAGGCAAATGGGAGTGAACATGATGAAAGAGATTGCCTAGAACATCAATTGCAAGGATAGAAAGAAAGGGGGCCAAAAAAGTATCCATGTTTTATGGACCTTTGGAGGGAAAGGATGGAGTAAGAGCAACTAAACACACACTAGCATTAGTAAAAAAAGATTAATGTGGGAAATAAGCTTGTTGCCTTACTCAAATTATTTAAGCATTTGGAGGATGAACAACCATCTTATATCCTACAACAACCCTACACTATGATGATCAACTCTTAGTTTGGTTTCTCTACCCTTGGTGGCAGACTTCCCCCTTTCTTGTTTCAACATTGACGTCTCTGGGCCCTGTGGTTGTGTGGTTGATGCCAGGAAAGACATCCCTATTGAGTAATCATAAGCACTTCGCAGGAAATGGAGACCGTTGGTGACAGGCGAGAAACGCAGGGTTTGAACGCTGATAGATAGGTGGGTGCTGCTAGAAGGGTGGACTTGGTGATGGATTCCCATTTCGTCCCCCTAGGTGCTTCTGTTCCTAGTGGGTTGTCTGCTAGGCAGGATGGGTCGCTCTCCCCTAAGACAAGTGGCTCTTTTGTCCCTGCAGCGAATGATAATTCCCACAAGGATACTCTATGTCCAGTTTCGGTGCCAATGGTCAATGTTGTTGCTTCAGTACGCCCTCAAAAATAATTTTTTGAAGTTGTCTTCAACTCTAGGGACCAGGCTATTGCTACTATAGGTTTACTGCAGGCTAGAGCCAGACCCTTGCCCTGCAATCGTTCCTCTCCTTTGGTGGTTTTTCACCCTAAGGTCTCTAAAAATGAGGAGTATTATTTGAGGCATGGAGTAAACTATAGATTCAATGGGTTGTGGCACTCTCTCACCAACCTGCATAATTGGGTGTCAAAATCTTGGAAGCCTCTTGTTGTTGGACAAATCAAGTTGTATCCCTGTGCTAGGGGATTCTTCATAGTGACATTCGATTCTTCTAAGGAGAGATACTAAGTGCTAGACAGGGATTGGATGTGGGGGGATCGTTCACTATCCATTAAGCCTTGGTCTCATTCAATCCCCTCATTGAGATAATGAATACATGACCAATTTGGGTATGACTACCGAATCTCCCTCTCCAGTTTTGGGAGGATTCTTACTATGAAGCTATCAGAAATACCTTAGGGCATTTTTTGAAGGTTGATGCTACAACTTCAAAGATAGGGCATTCTACAATTGCTTGCATATTAGTGGATATAGGCATCTCCAAACCCCTCCATGGTGAAGTAGTCTCGATGGTGGATGATAGGCCATGGACGCATCTGCTGGACTATGAGGGGCTTCCCTCTCAGTGCAAGTGTTGTTTCTCTACTAATCATTTAGCCTCTGGATGCCCTCAATCTCGGCGCAAGGGTGCGGCAACTTGGTGGAAGGATGCACTTCTGGATCATCTAACCATTAACGCTCCCCTGACTAATGATTATTCACAAGTGGGTGATCCATCCAAGGTGAGTGTCTCCTCTTAGGAGTAGGTTCTCCCCCAACCCACTGGCATGCCCTTGGCGACTATGACTGTTGTTGCTATCGTTGTTCCTATCGAACCTATTCTGGTGACCCTTGTTGCACTGTCGACCCCCTTGTTGGACCCTTCTGCAGCAAGTTCATTGTCAATAGTTGATTCTCCTTCTACGCTATCATCTTCAGCACATGAATGCCCTTCAGCTACTAGGTCAGCTGAAGGGCGCCTTCTCTCACCACGCTTTGAGGACTTTGACTCAAAGTTTTCTTGGATTGTTGTTCATAGAAAGTAGAAAGGACTCCCTAAGTCTATTGCTGCTTCACGACAAAGAGTTAATGGAGTTAGATTTTTACCTTCAAGACCTGGTGTTCTTTAGTTCCCCTAGTTCTGGTTGTCATTTGGTTGTTGTTCCTCTACTATTTCTATTCTTTTCTGTTGTTTCTGGATTGTTTGTTTTGGGTGTAGCCCTTGTTTTGTTGCTTGCTTTGCCTTGCCCATGTGGCCACTTTGTAAAGGGTTCTAGATCCTCTTTTCTAGCTAAATTAATCAAAAACAATTTCTTGAGCAATTGGTATAATCCTTCTAGCATGGCTTTGGCCAAAATCTTGTATGACGTGTTGGGGGGTAAAGTTTAAATAATTGGTGCATTGTTTGTTATTTTTGGTACCCAAAACCCCAAATAACAAATAACACACTGGCTATTTACTTTTAGGCATGTTGAGGAGGGTTATGGGTTTACAACAAGCCATTGAATCTTTATTCTTTTCTTTGATAAGGAGCTTGATGAAACCTTGATTACCAAAGGAGCCTAAGGATCCTTTATCAAGAGTTTTTAGATAAACACAGTAACTATCCTCTTTGATATGTTCCCACATGACTTTAAAGAACTCTATGAGAAAGCCATCTATTCTTGGACTTCTCTCCTCAGCCATAGCAACAAAGTATTCATCAAACTCTTCCACATTGTGTATCAAGGTCCTTGTGATCTGTATCAACTTTAGTAGGAATGCATTCCCCAACATTAGACTCAATGATCTCTTAAAGAGGGTCTTTTTATAATTATCTAAAACAAGCTAATTTATAATGTTGGTAGAAAAAATCCTTGATTTGAGTTGGATAAATGATGCATTCTTCATCACCCCCTTTCATGGAAAAAATCTTTTCCTTCTTGTGTTTATGTTTTAAGAATTGGAAAGAGAAATTGGTGGGGTACTCTCCATTTTTTGACCACTTGAATTTGGATCTGATTTGGGCTCCATTGTTTTGTGTTCTAAATATTGCTTCTTGGATGGAGATGTCAAAGGGATTGGAGGAGATAAGTGCTCCACCTTTAACAAGTTGATCTCTTAGAGCATTTTCATTTCTTTTTCATTTCTAAGCAAATCTTTTGCCTTGTGTGCTTGGAAAATCTATAGTTCTTTTAATTGCATTCTCTCACTAGGTGATCCCACCCTCTAAAGTGGGCCTTGGGTCAATAGTCTAGGTAGCCGCTAGAGAGGAATTGCAATCAGGTTATTTTTGGTGATGAATGTGACTTTGAAAGGTAGTTCAAAAGTGGAAGTGGGGTTCTCGAAAAGTATAGGGGAGAAGGAAATGGGGAGGTAGTTTGATAAGGTGGTAGAAAGATCAACTTGGATGTGGTGACAACCAACATAGTAATTAACATCTCAAGGTATTTTGATAAGGTGGGAGAAAGGTAAACTTGAATGTATTGGTAAATAGATTTATCACTATGAGAAAATAATACGACCCGCCCTGATAATGGTAATAAATTCACCAACAGTTGGCCACATTGCAATTAGACTGACAAACTTTCTCTACATTTAAAGGGGCAACTCTTTTGTAAAATAAATTTAGGGCATGCTTTTAACCTAAAAGAAGAAAATGTATTTTTTCTATAATAAAGGGTAAGAACAAAGTCTTACTGAGAGAAATGATTCACATAGAAAAGAGATGCATTTTTAAAATATATCACCACTAGGAATACTTGAACATAACATCCAGAACTCCTAGATGATTAAAAATAATGAATATATAAAGACTTTCAAAGATCAAGGATAACCCCTTTCTACATCAACTGTATGTAAATATGAAAGCCACAAAGATTAGGGATAACCCCTTTCTCTGTTCAGAAACCAATTTTCTAGAATTACAAATACCACCCAAAGAAAGATCCTTTTACAATATTCTTCATCCCTTATATAGGTTACAATTTAAGAACTACCTTAATAATTGTTTCTTGAAAAGAAGGGAAAATAAAACAAAATTATTTTTGTTTGTTTTAATTTTTACAAAACAAAACTTTATTTTAAATAAATATTACAATAATTTCAAAGTTTGTTCAACACAGGATTAAATTAAATAGAAGAATCCTTTTCTTTGTCTCCATCTGTCGATTGCTCTTGATCTCCCATAGGATTTTCTATTGAAGACTTTGACTGGGAAGAAGCCATCTTCACCTTAAATTTCTGAATTTCGTGACATAGGAGCAAATAGATTTTCCATTAGGAATGGTCATAGTATTGAGGCAGATCTTCCACATTGATGTTGCATCATTAATTGTCCCAAATTTCTTGTGGAAGTCTGTCATTTCATTCTTGAAGGAAGCCAAATAGGTAGATAAACTACAAAAAATTTCAATTACAATCCCATTAATTGCCTCTTTCTTGATCAATTCTTTAGAAATAAGCTCTTTGAAAATCTTCTTAACCACTCCTACCTCAACTGGATTAGCTTTGTTCTCATTCAATACATCAACTTCTATAGACAAACAATTTGCCCTGATGTATAACAAAATTGAATCACAACTTTTAATCATCTTTTTGAATTCTGCCAATGATTGCTTTATGACTAACATTTTCCACTCAATGGCAAGTAGCCACTTGGTCGATTCATTCTCCTATGGCTTATTTATAACTTTCTCATAAATCAAAATACTTACATCTACTTTCACCATTTCTTGTAAATCTAACTATAAACATAAGTACTGATTCTTCCTTTTTACTTAATTCCACGTCAGAATTAACTTCTTTCTTTTTTATCAAAATGTTCTCATAAAGTTTCATCACTTCCTCAATATATAATAGCCTAGCTCTAGTTAAATTTTCAATCCAAGCATCATCTACTCTCCCATAATCTTGAAATTTGCTAATTTTATCCATGATGTATGAGCTTATCCCTTTAGGGGGTGTTCTAGCAGGAGTTGTAATTGAAGCATCCAATCATTGGGAAGTGGTGTCAATGATAGATTTGATATATGAGGTGAGAACTTCCACCTGTTCTTCCAATTGTTCCTTTTCTTTCTTCTCTTCTTCTAATCTTTTAATCAAAATGCCAACTGACAACTTAGCATCATGTATATCACCCTCCGTTGTGGGAGTTCCCGAATCAACTTTGTTTACATTAAAATCAGCATCTGTAACATATTCTTCATTTTTATCTACCATTGACTCAACAATCTCTACATATTGGTGCCCTGAGAAATAATCAACCATCATTCTAGACATTTTTTAAGCTTTCCTAGTCGGATGAGTAGCCTAGAGCAGTTTTTCTATTGCATAAAAACCAGGATCAATCATTTGGGTATATTTTCTTTTCTTTCCAATGGTTTCTTTTAGCCAAGGTAGTGATGGTAAAACTGTTTGGCCATCAGTGACCAAGGGTGGTAAAGTGGCAGTAGAAATAGAATCAACAGTTATATTACACATTGGTTGTTGCTTGGGAGGAAATGGAGAAGAAACATTAACATTAACATGAGAAACTGGTGATGGAGGGGAAGAAACTACATGTGGGTTTGCTTGTGAAGGAGGGAGAGACACATTTACCAGAGGAGAAAAAGAGGGAAGTGCATGTGGATTCTCCTATGGTTGATCTTGTGGAGGTTCTTGTGTCTCTACACCATCTCCTTGAGATTAAGTACCCCTTTTCACCTTTAATTTCTTCCTTGATTTCTCTTCATCAATCTCAATTTGTTCTTTCAGTTTTGCTTCTTTGATAGAATCTTCTTCATCATCACCCCTTTTGGAAGTAGGCTTAGACCGACTGGTGTACACATTGGTAGGTGGCTATTGAAATGTAGATACTGTAATTGGCTTATGCTTCCTCAAAACATGTTCCCTCTATGATAGTTTGTTTGTTGTATGCTCAATAATTTTAGCAATTAACCACTTTTGGCTCTTGGTTAGAACAAATAATGACCTTTCCCTGATATCAACAACCTGTTTCCCTAACCATCTCACTTTAGGTAAAGGTTCTAATTGAATAGTGTAATAGGCTTCATCAATCATATTAGTTCCATCATCTACAATGTCAAGAACATCCTAGCCAAGGTTGAAGGCTCGCATTTGGCCAATTGTTAATCTCATCCAGTCCCATCTTTTGACCTCATGCTCATCAACAAAATCTTTCTAATAATCTTCCAAATGTGATTGATTTGTTCTCTCTCTATCAAATTCTAGGGCGATGATTTGTTCTAATGTTCTCTTGCAAATTCAAGTACAAGCTAATATAGTTGTACTTGAAGGCCCACTTTTGGATCATTAAGGTAATGCACTGTGTATAATGGCCAAAGTTCTATCAACTCCACCTTCTAACATAAGTCAACCCCTCTTCATGGAGCTTGACATAGATTTAGTCATGATGCTCATGGGACACGACTCTCATTATCATGCTTCTTACTCCCCTTCAAGAAGAACTGTAGATTAGTCTGCTCATAGTTTGTCTCAACCCTCCTAACTACCTCCGACCTCTTCTAAGCCTTGTGACCAACTTGCATATGGATGGTTGAATAGTGGAAAATTTCCTCGCCTAGCTTTGGCCATTTCTCCTATTTGTGACATTTAGTCTCCTGTTGAAGAAGCAAAAGAGGAAGGTGTGATTACTAATTGGGAGCTTGTTCTTGATGGCCAAGATATCCTTAATATATGGGGAAATTCAGATGACCATGATCATCTTCCACCTCCTAGCTCTTTAGCTTTTGCCACATAACGACCTTGTTTTTTGTTTTTCTCATTGGACTTATCATTTGAGGCTTGTCCTTGCTTGTACTTCTAAATGTGACTTTTCCAACCACCATTTTTTTTGGATATATATCATATAAATCCTCATACAAAGTAATATAACACACTTATTCATCAAAACAAGTGTAACTTATCTACTTTATTACCACACCAAATGTTATTACTCCAATCTGATATTAATATGACTAGTTCTCAACTTATAATTATCTCAAACCCTTGTTATTAACAACTCTAATTTCATCTTATTGTTAACTAATCTTACATTATTAATAAGCCTGTCTATACAATCTTACTAATTTCAAAAACTTACTTTTAAAACAATACTAACTATATATGTTAATGAATCCAAACTTACATTCATTAATTATTCTAACAATGCAATATCATTTTAGTACTATACAAAATATTAATAATATCTAATTGTATAGTGTTCAAAATATAAAATGTTTTGTTTTATAAAATTCAAAAATATGAAAAATTAAATAAATAAAGATACTAAGTTAGAAATCTGATGAAGCTAAAGCTATGACAGATGTCTAAAGGTGATTCTCTAGTATACAAAATCATCAATGATGGTTAGGGACCATTTTAGGATCTACAAAATATGTCTATCTATTTGGGTCACTTCTGCCAAAGTGGCAAGTGATCTCCACGAATTGCAGATTTGACCAATTGTGCAAATCTAATCTCTACAAATCTTTTGATATTCCTTTTAACTCACCTCAATTGTCTATATATGTTTCTACATAAAAACTTGGTTGTGTGGTCCAAAATTTACCAATGACCAAGAATGTCTCCCATTCGTCAAACCCCCAAGCATAGTAAGTTAACGACTTTTAGAAATTATCAAGGCCAACAGGCAATCATGTAATGTACCTAGATGTGAATCCAAGCAAATAATGCAATGTTGATGCTCTTGGAATGCTAATGCAAGCCATAGCGAAATCTCTAGAATGATTCTCCGATGACACCTATAGGAGTTTTAAAATGAATTAGGGTTAGCATTTACAATTGCAAGTAGGGTAATGAAGTGATCGATCTTCAAAATAGTTTAGTTGAAGGTGGTAATTCCTTATGCTTGCGTTGGTTGTAAGTTGGTCTAAATGAGATAGATGTTTCACTTACTATTGAACAAAACCTAACACCTACAACCTAGTGGACATCGGTCATTAAATATGTTTAGATGGTTGGTATCATAGTCAACCAATCCAACGTGTGTGAAACCTAGAATGACATGGTTAAAGTTCAAATTGCAGTGTGTTATCCACCAAAATCAAGTCTAATACAAGAAATATTTCTTATGACACAATGACTAAGGTTGACATAGAGGCACGACAAGGTCATAGGTAGAGAACTATATTTCTTTTACAACCGTAAGCTTGTCTTACTCTTCACAAGGTGTTCAACTATTTATTGAAAACCTATGACCTGATTTAACAAATAAGCTTATCCATAAATTTCAAAATAAACAAGAGTTAGGAAGTGTTTTCTATAAGTAGAACCGATTTATCATATCAAGAGTCTAACCACCTTTCACTAGTAGCATGCAAGTGATATAAACACTAAGCTACTATCCACTATCTTATGGTTTAGCTGGTCTTTCACCAATAACATGCAAGCATTAGATGTCAAAAGCTACCCAACTTAAAAATTCAATGAGCGGTGGTGAAAAGTATGTAATATGTATCGCCTCCATGTTGCCAAAGTTGACAAGAGTTGTCGAATATGTATTACATGTGTATACATATTCTAAGAAACAATCCCCATGCTAGGGATGACATTAGCAAGTATGGGATATACAATCACTTTTCATTATGAAAGGGCATCCCTAACATTGGATGACATTAAGTAGTATGGGATGCACCAGCCTTCCACTTTTCAACTCGTTACATTTTATTATTGAAGGGCTTATGTGTTAATGATCAATGTATGAGAGAGTTGTCAATGTAATAGGGTTGCATTCACAACCTTTTTACTAGTTGATCATTGTGTGTACTTGTAATGTGTATGATAAGTGTTTGTTAATTGTTTGTGTTGAGTCTATTGTTACATGAGTCAACTAGATATATTAGCAATAGTTTATGTTCCAGTAATACCTTGGATTCCATCAAAGGGGTGGGGTCATTCCTTCAAAACCAAAACTTGAACCCAAGCCGATTACAGATTCTCAAATGACTTGCTCAAGCTCAAGTGACAAAGGAGTACTAGTCCCAGGTTGTGGTATAAGTTTGTTAGCATGTTGAAACTTATTGTATGTTTTGAATAGCTGAAAGCTTATTGATAGAATATGTTTTAGTACCAAGTTATGATTATGTACTTGGGAAATTACAAACATGCATTTTGCATTGCCTTGTATTTAATATTAGTGGTTATAATATATGTGAAGATTGTGTAACATTGATACTTGAGAAGTTGAGATTGAAAGAATAATGAACATTTGTTTTGTATTTATTGTTTAGTTTAGTTAAATAGCAGTTGTTCATTAAGTTAGGTAATAGTTATTTTTAAGTTTACCTTTGTCTTATAAATATGATGTTCCTCTCTCAAATAAAGCATTGAAGAAGTTTTGGGCCTTGCATATTTTTATCTTGTTGTATTGTATTGATGACTTGTAGATCATCATTGTTCTTGTTTATTGCTGCTCTATTTCATCATGTGTGTATGAGAGAGAGATAAAAGTACTAACAATTTTACATAATACAATGCTATATTTCAATTAAGCATCCATATCACACTATATTTGAATTGGAAGCCTTAAATAGTGTGTTTCAAAATACTTACCGCTTGAATTGGAGTATTACCATCTGGAGGACCATGTGAAACACCCATACCACTAATTATCGTTGGCTGCGAGGATATGACCGGCATAGAACAATTATAGTCTGCAGACAGAACAGAGTTGAGCCCACCAACCTGAATGAACAATGGAATAGCTAATTGAGTTAGTATAATTTTACTATGTGCGAGAGACGTTATGATTGAAAATATCATTTATTGTCTTGACAAATGGAACCTCCCTTCACCTATTTTAAGTAAAAGGGCGTACCTTTGCATTTATTTTCAGAGCCACAATTGTATAGTACTGATCATTCATTTCCCTTGATGGGACTATGCACTGATTAACAATACCCATCTTGATAGGGTTTTTTCCTTCCAAGGACCTTACAAGATAAGGACCACAAAGTTATTTCCGTTCAGTCAACAGATTGAGAGTAAAAAGACAACTAAAAAAGAAAAACTGCTAAACAAATTATCCAATCACCATAAAGATCACTGGAAGAAGACACAACAGAAAATCAGGTTGATGTGAAAGCTTGGATTTCATTTGATTTAACATACTGTCCACCCTATCCACAGGGTTAGTAGGCATATCCCTTTGATTCTCACAAAAGATTTGCCAAACGGGACCAATTATCTACAGAAATCAGAAAACACTTCAACTTGACTTCACTTTTTGTCAGAATACATACCAATCCTTTTTTACTACAGCACTTTCTAAGGTCATCAGCAATGCGTTCACACTCATTCTCGTGGCATTTAGTGAAAGTAATGACAGCCCAGCTTCTAACTTGTGCTGGTCGGAACACTGTCTAAAATAAGATTTTTCCAACCAATTAGACCAAATCAATTAAGAATCAAAATTTGAAAAGCAAACTTGAAAAACAAAATACCTTATTGTTAAAAGTCCAGCAACCTCGTTGTGGGCACTCTTCTTCGGGCCAACCTTTCCCAAATTTCAACTATTGAACAATTCACACAGTATCAAGTAATTAGGCGGGTCATTGCATATATTTTTCATAACTCGTGTGAGGGTTCAAAAGTAAGCTTTGAATCCACCGAATACAAGGTTAACCCCCAGATCATACGTCATGCATGCATTGTTGTCTACTTTATCTACCAACCATTCTTCTCCAAGTTGTGTTAATCAGTAAAGACAAATATTCCAGAAATAGAATTGACTGTTGAAGGCAACTTACCTTTGGTGGATCAAGAACGCGACCATCTATGACCATCAACTGCCTATCCACATCAATTTCAAACCGTCACCTCTATTTCTTTGGGAGAAGATTCATTTTCTTCATCATTCTTGTTTCTCACTTTCAAAGAAAAACTTCACATGATAGGGTTCACATTTTTAGAAGTTACTAATACATATGGCACAGACAAACACAAAAAGTATCAGTTATCTCATAGCAAAAACTTGAGGAAAAATTAGAAAATACTTCAAAGAAAAAAGAAGGCAAGGTTAAAAGTATCAGTTATCTCATAGCAAAAATTATAGGAAAAATTAGAAAATACTTCAAAGAAAAAAGAAGGCAAGGTTAAAAGAAAATCTCAAGAGGTTTGTACAATTGGTCCTTGCAAGACTCCTCCGAAACCCAAAACCTTCAACTCTATATTAGTGTGAAGTGCCTTTATTCAGACCCCCTTCAACATTCAACACTCTCCTTGCCTGCAAGAGGACAAAAATATAAAATATCTGTAATAAAAAAAATTAATGAAACAAAACATAAAAGATAGAAAAGCCTATGGTCCATAAATAAGTAAGCAAACTACTTCTGTGGAGATAAAAACAAAATACAAGAATGAGATACAAACTGCAAAGATGATTTACCTTTAACCAATCAATCTCATTTTGATTTTCTAACAAGAAATCAATTATACGAGTGTGCTTAATAAACATAGTTGTTGAAACATCTGCCCCACACCAACAAAACAGCTTCATTAAATTTCTTTGATTTTTGTTGAAAGCTAAAGCACACCAACAAAACATTTAATATTTTTTTTCTCAACAAGCAGGAACAATTCACTAAATCATTCATCTTTGGAAATGTTCATTCCCACGATTTTTTTTTCCATAATACTGTTTAAGAAAATAAAAATTCAAAGAATCTCTTTCGATATCCATGTTTAGATGGAATGAGAAATACAATTAAAAATGAACATAGAATCTCCAATATAAATAACTAGTGAAGATAGATATGGCAAGTGAAATCACTAAAAGATAATAGCTCCTTGAGGTCAGGAAAATCAAGAAAATAAATTGGGGACTGACGTCAAGTGAGACTCACGTGTTAGGGCCAGGAAGTACATGTAAGGGCAGAATAAAATAGATTAAATATTGTATATCATTGATCTATGTCTCTTACAAAGGAATGTTTACTTCTTATTATATAGGCAAATAACATCCACATAACTATCTAAACTGAAAAATAGATTACATAGATTAGAAACATGTGTTAACCCTAATGATTAACACGTTAACACCACAAACTAGAAGGACTAGTACTCAAGTCCATAGTTTAACAAATGACAACTTCAAATATTTCTAAAATATAAAACAGAAACTACTTATTAAACCACAATCATTTTAGTAAAAGTGAAACCACGGTTGATATTATATTGTTGAACTTGAAAGCAAACACATACCAATGTGACATTTGATAATGTTTTTCATAAGCAGAAACAATGTGCTAAATCAATCGCTTTTCCAAATGTTGAAAATGCAAACTTTCAAAACCAACTACCCACCATTTTTAATTTCATAAAATTTTGAGTGTTGGGAAAGGTGTCTTGACTTTTCATTGTGTAGAGTTTTCTTTGATAAGGGTATCGAGTCAATACAAGATTGAATAAGGGGATGGTTGTAGAAGAGTCGTAGGTGTTGAAGTTAGTAGGGAGTCTTGAAGATGCATTTTTAGATAATTTAGTTCTGTTGCAGGCTACAATTGAGGATTTGTATTAGGTCAAGCATGTTTAAGTTTAGATCATATTATGAAAATCTCTATCACAAGACAATGTTTCAAAATGGGTCCTTTGTGAAGTTATATGTCTATAAGTGATTTTTTGGGCAGTCTTTTTTATAGAAATTAGTCATTTGTGGTTTAGGTTAACACTAGATGTTGGAGTTGATATACATTGGATTATACTAGAAATCTGTCAGTCTTTATAATACTGAATAGCTATTGTTTACCTTATACATTTCTAATTTCTTTTCAAAAACTCTTTTATATTCATGTGAGCTTCCTAGATCAATAGCTTTTGTTGAGTTCTTGATCCACGTTTGCATTAAATGGTATCAGAGCAAAGTCCTTCCTTGTTGAGTTAAGTGTGTGAGATTCTCTACAAGTGTTCAGGAAGACAATGGATACAAATGGACTTTAGGTGGGGCACTAGTAGACGACGTACAAGAGCTGAAGCATCTATAATTACAAATTTAACATAGAGGATCAGAGAGATCGAGGAAAGATGTGCTGCAATGGAGATAGCCCAAAGAAGGGGAGTTCATCTTGAAGGTGTGAGTGATGAAGGAGAGACGACTCAAGAAGCTCAAGGACATGAAGAAGTGGCGGATGTTGCCGATACTAGATTTCTCATAGTCATGGCAAGGATTGGGAGTACACTTGAACTAGATACACCTTATTATAATGGAATCTTGAATGATGAACTCATAGACTAGATTACAAAGATGGAAAAGTACTTTGACTATGAATCAATAGAGGAGTCCAAGAAAGTGAAGTTTTCTTATACAAGGTTAAAAGGCTATGCATCTTTATGGTGGGACTATGTACAAACTAAAAGGGAAAAGGAAAGAGAAAATTACAAGTTAGGATGAACTGGTGTCTAAGCTAAAGGTCAAATTCTTACCTTTAGACTATCAAATGAGCTTATTCAAAAAATTACAAAACTTGCGACCAAGGGAGGTAGATGTAAAGAAGTACAGTGAGGAGCTCTACAAACTCACTATAAGGGCTGGACACATAGAAGATGACCTAAAAAAGGTAGCAAGGTATGCGAATGAACTATGTTTCAATATCCAAGATGAAATTAGTCTGTTGAACTTTAGAAGCTTAGAGGAAGCCTATCAATGTGCATTGAAAGAAGAGGAAAAGTTGTCACAAAACTGTCTTGAAGCCTATCAATCAAGTCAATACAAGGTTGAATAATGAGATAGATGTTGTAGAAGAGTCGTAGTTGTTGAATTTAGTAAGGAGTCTTGAAGATGCATTTTCAGATAATTTAGTTATGTTGCAAGTTGCAGTCGAGGATTTGTATCAGGTCCAACATGTTTCAGTTTAGATTAATTTATTATGAAAATCTTTGTCACAAGACTATGTTTCAGAATGGGTCCTTTGTGAAGTTATATGTCTATAAGTGAGTTTTTGGGTAGTCTTTTATCTAGAAATGAGTCATTTGTGGTTCATGTTAACACTAAATGTTGCAATTGATATACATTGGATTGTACCAAAAATATGTCAATCTTTATAATATTGAATAGTTATTTACTATAATGTCCCCTTTTTAGCCGTATAGACGGTTGAGGAGTTAGTCTATTATTGAGTTCTCGTAGACTAACCAACCTGGTTAGGGAACCAGTGTTGGCAGGTCTTGGATGAGTTGGTCAATTTGAGTGGATGTTGGCTTGGGTTTAGTTTGGTATCCAGTTGGCACTTCCTAGAGGTGGTTTGTTTGCTTTGGGCCCAGACTTGCTATTTTTAGCAAATTAGGGTTTGTGTTGTTTCAAGATTCTAAGTTTTGGATTTGATGTGTCTCAACGAGACCTTTTTGACGAGCTATAGAACACTGGATTCTAAGCATATCTTGGCCTCCGTTTTAAAGTCTGAAGATTACTATTAATTATTTAATGTGGGACTTTAGAAATATTATAATGAAGTGACATAATGAAGTTTTATTAAAAGTGTCACTTAGGAGTTTTTGGACGCCCACCTCTTGAGGATTATAAAGTGAATTATGTCATGCCCATCCCTACCATCTTGCCTAGAGGGATGTGGGGTGTCTGGGACACCTTTACGATCGATTTTCAGCCACTTATCTTGTCCTGAGGAAGTGTCTAGGGCCTCTAAGATTGTTGTTATCCTCTATTTGCACAATACTATCATTTTCACTACCCAGTTTGCTGGTCCAGTGACAACACATGTATGAAGTTGCATATTTTCATATGGGTATGTGATAGTAATTCATTATATGATATTATATGATCTAGGTATCAGTTATTTCATTCATATTTATTATACTTTTTTAAGGTTTTCTATATATGCTCTATATTGTATTGAATATGCAAACACATCTCAACAAAACGAAAACCGCTTCTACATCTTCTGTCTAGTCTAAAAGAACACATAATGATGTAGGAGCATCCCTGGTTCAAGAGTAATCTTTGATCAACCAAAAACATTTGCATTTTAGTTCTTTGATTTTTCTAGTTCAGCTCAGGCAGTTCAGTCAGAAGCAGTTCAGCTTGTGGTCCAATTTTGGCATTTCACATCTTCCAGATCTAGACTTAGTATCTACATTCATCCATCTACATCATATCAAGAATTCAAAGCATTTGGATAAGCTACCAGAAAGATATCGCTATCAGAAGATCATTTGTTTTCTGAGAGCAGAGCATTCTAACAGTTCCTGATAATCAGCTAAAGGAGAAGGCTTGCGGATCATCCGTTGACTTGCGGATCCTAATGACATCATTTTATGATCCTTGGTTTGTGTCCGACCTTCCCCAAAGGTCCACACATTGTTCCATTCATTCAAGGAAGTGTTTTATGCATTTAGATCTGACCTATCTGTGAACACATTACATCTCTTCATTGGAGTTTGTGACCTTCCTTGGCTGACGCAGAGGAATCTATTAGTCTGGAAATGGTATATATTGATGTAATAGATCCTTAGGAAAGCATTTCTCATTATTTAGAAGATTGATAGTTTAGATTTGTGCAAAGGGGCTTCAAAGCTTTATCTTGTGCATGTATGTAATCAGGACTGTGAGCCCTAATTGTAAGCCTGCATGTTTCCAACTGATTTGTATTTGAATTCTTTGATATACTAAATGACTAAATCTGCATTTGTTCCACTTCCTGAGTTGTTTTCGTTGTGTTTACTCTTGCTGCACGGTTCGGATAAATAAATAAAATCAAATACAAATAATAAAAATCAATAAAACAAAAACCACCAAAATAAATAAATAAAAAATTTCAAAATTTTCAAAAAATATCAAAAAAAAATTCAAAAAATACAAAAAAAAATTCAAAAACTTTCAAAAAACATATTAAAATTTTCCAAAAATTTTCAAAAAATAAACACCCACCCATTCGCTCATTTTGCACGCTAATCTACCTTTTCTGCCCTCCACCCCCAAAACCCGCGCCATTCCCCCACCCGCACCCACTCCGCTCAGTGCTCCTCTCGATCGATGTGTGTGCTTATCTAGTTATCACCCTTCACATTCTCTCCCACATATTCATTCCACGTCATCACACTTATATCCCAATCACATTCCAAGTCACACTTCCTAATCAAATCATCCTTGCCATTTCTTCCAATACACATCATTCAACCATATCCAAATCATCTAATCACATCCCTACACATCATCATCTTCATTAATAATCCAATCAAATTCTTCCCATTTCATCCAAGCCACTTAACTTCATCACTACGCATCATCATCTTCATTCCAAGCCAATCACTTTCATCCTAATCATCCCCAGTCATGATACACCACAATCCTAGGGAAAACTTTGAGTATCTACTCTCCTTATCAAATCTAATTACAACTGTGTCAACACCACCCACTACATATCCAATTCCATTCCTTTACAATCATCACTACATTTCATTAGCATTCAGCCCTTGACATCTATAGAGGACCCTAAACATTAGTCATCCTACGGTTGAAACATAGGGAGAAACTGTTGAAGCTTGACTATATCACAAGTACAAATCTGTGGACCAAGAGACCTTGACATATTTTTCACATCAATCACAAGTTGGGCTTAATACTCCAAGGCTAGTTTAAGTCCATCATTTTAAGTGAATTCTAAAATTCATGGGTTCACTTTAACCAATCCTTTCTCCTACACCTCAAGGTCTTGACAAATCCAATTTGTGCTTTGACAAGGTCATTAGTAGACGAGAGTACCCTCTTGGAGCTAGACTTTTCGAAGACTATTATCATTTGCCTCTATCATTGTCTAGGCCTCATCACCTCACATTGACATCCCCATAGCATCCCATAATTCACAAGTCTTGTATGGTAAAGACACGGTTGCACAAAGAAGAGAAAGGGAGTAGATCCTCCCAGTCATCCCTCATTCTAAACATTCTACACATTCCCACCAACACATTCATTCATGACACCTTCATTCTAATCGACATCCTAATCATTATTCTTGTCATTCTACATCATATCATAATCACATCCTACTCATAGCTTCGTCATTCTGTATCCATTCCCTTCTCTTTCACCTTTGACCGATATGTTCCCTTTCGAGAGCATACCCATGTTTGTCCAACTCACCTATCCTCTCGAAGGGGCATCATCATCCCATTATTATCCTTTTTCTCTATCCATTTCCTTAGCTTCTTTGAAATGATGTTACTCGACACAAATCTTATCATCTTGAACATCATCTCAAAGAGGGGCAAAATGTAGACACTGAAAATGGTCACAATCAATTTCATCCACCCATGCATTCAACCCTAATTCACCTACATCACTTCGTCCAATCTGATTATTAATTAAATAATTTTTAATTATTTAATTAATTTATTCTGCACCTTTATCATGTCATAAAAATCAATTCTTCTACTATAGTTTGAAAATTAAATATTTTTTACTATAGTTCATCCCAAAATTAAATAAATTATCATATTTATTTAATTCCCTATTTTGTGCACTTTTGATTACTTTTTGTAATCATAATTATCTTCTTCTAATCTATGTGCACATGAATTAATTTTAATTAATTCATCATTACAAACCCCCATGTTTCTAGAAGTCCACTTGTCATCCAATGTACATGTTTGTACATGAGAAGTGGTACTTTGGAAGCATGGGCAGATCTTCCAAATTGAGTACATTTGTCCTCTTTCTTCCACACCACTCCATATGTCACTATTCATCTCAATTTAAAATCCCATGTGGCACTATTTGAACACTATTAATCTAATTTTAAATTTCACTTGTCCTCTCCATGGAATTTAAAATTCTTCACAAAATCCAAGCCTTACCTTTTCATAAATGAGTCCTTACATGTCATACACCTACTCAATCTTGGCCATCCATCCATTCAAACTTGCATTATCATCCATTGATCATCCCTTGAATCTTGGGGCAACCTTCTTATCCAATCCAATTATGCCATTTGTCCAATTCTCCTTGCTTGAGGATCCTCAAGCAATCTCTACCATTGATCCTTCAAATTGATCCTATCCCTCCAATCCCATCTCCAAAAATCTATAAATTGAGGCCTCTACCTCCCATTTGGAACAAGTCATTTTGTGCAATGTTATGTTGTCAATTTGAGTGCTTACATCTATAGCTCTTAGTGCAATTCAACATAGTCTAGTTTAGTTTATCATCCATTTAGGACATATCATCACTAGTTTGTTTAGATAGGGTGCATGTTTTAGTATAAAAAGCATAGTAGTGATTTAGTCTAATCTTAAGGTCCCTTGGACTTGAGATTAGGTGCATCTTAGGGGTAATTTGCATCCATTTCAAGTCTCATTTTCATAGGTAGACACCTTGAAGCATTAAATTGGTAATTCATATCATTAGAGAAGGTACTTCTTGGAATGTCCTTGTAAAGGGGAATGAACAAACTATGAGACATCTATTTTTTTAGAGCTAACAGCTCATTAGCCAACTTTTGCAGCATAGGATCTGTGGTGCTGGTAGAAGGTAAAGCTAAAGGAGACTACCCATTAGACCTAATAGAATCCTTCTTCAACTTCCTCGCCAAGATCAAATCAGCCTCCACTTCAATTTCCAAACTTTGAGCAATTGCAAGATCAACTGGTGCTGATCTTCATAAAAAAAACTTACTTCTAGCAATTGTGAATTAATGAAGAAACATTTCAGGTTCTCAGCTATGGGTTGAGAAACAGTTGGGATCTTGTTCTTTAGCTTATTGAACTTTGCCACAAACTCATGCATGGGTTCATGCAGTTCCTTTTTCATTTGAGTAAGTTGGACCAACAAGGCATAAGCATCTTTTGCTGGCTTGAATCTAGCTTCAAACTGGGTTTGAAGTGTATTCCATCTAGTGACAGTTCCTGGTGCAAGGTGATAGAACCAATCAGTTGTAACACCTTGGAGTGTTTCTACAAACATTCTCATAGAAACATCTTCATATTCCACCCCAAGAACACCATATGCAATGTAGAATGTTGCAATGTGATCATCTGGATGTTGTTTACCATCCCCGTAGAACTTGGGAAAGTTCTTACATGAACAACGAGGTAGTTCATGTAGAGGCTGAGCCAAATTCAAAGGCCCAAAGGCATTTCCCCATGGTCCTTGAACAACCATTCTCTTAACAATCAATAAAGCAGATATAAAAAAAATATTTGTTGGGTGAATATTTTGTCTTCAACTAACTGAAGGCAAAATGGTTATATCAACCGCAGTGTGATGAGATAAATCTCTCCTCTCGGTAAGGGGATGTTCCCTTTTAACTATTACAAACTTATTTACACTAAATACTAACTTTAGGGGTGTGTTACATTCATCCTTATCTCTTCTTTCAGAAAAGATGTTTACAATGTTTCATGGTAATATTCAATAATGCTTCTACACTTAAACAATAATCAACAATATTCTTCTAAGTTAAAGCACAAAGTCTTTCGACTTACTTCACAAAAAGATTCACGAACCAAGTGAATAATCTCAAGTACAAAGTCTTCAGATTATCCCCAGAAAGATTTTAAAAGTAACTGTATCACCAGTTGAAGCACAAAGTCTGTCAACTAACAACACCACTGATCCATGCGAATGTGATTGAAAATCATAGTACAAATTCTACAAATTCTCAACATGATTCATATACAAAGTAAACAACTACAAGCTCAAAGTCTTTATAATCTTTCACCAAGAAACGCTTTCAACACACATAGATTCAAAGAAATAAAATAACATAAAGTTTATATAACTTATCTTGAACATCCTCCAATCGTAATAACCAAGCAGCACTTTATCCAATCAATTAAGAAGAGAAATCAGCAAAAATGCCATATGTACATCCTCACTCATACAAATTTGATTCAACACAAAGTTTGATATCAAAACTCGCCTTCTTATTGATTAGAATTGATCATACAATTTGAACACAAAGTCTCAAAGTTGAGTCACAATTTGGGCAGCACTTTGTTGCATAAGATAAAAGATACATATTACAATAGAGGCCCTCTTTATTTATAGAGAGAGGCCTTGAGAAAATTTAGGAAACCTATAACTACTTTGACTTATTCATCAAAAGAGTCCTATTTGACTTGGGACTTTCTTTGTCTCACATGTAATTACATTTTGGAAAAATACATGTGAATATGTCCAAACAAAATACAAATTGCATATACAAAAATGAAAATAAACTAAGGCACGAAGAAGAATATCAGCTGCCACCATCATTCTTCTTCAGGGAATTATGGTACATGTCCTTTACTAGTTTCATCTCATAAATGTCTGGTCCAAGTGTATTCTCTGAAACAACATGAGTTTTGATGATTGTATCTTTCACCATCTTTATCGCCTTCTTCGGTGATAGGTCAATCATTTGGAAAATGAGCACCTTTAGATGACGTGATGACCTCGATAGTTCGCAGAAGAAACTACAACAAAAAGTCATGATCTTGCAGTTAGGGGAAAAATGGTAATTTGGGAAACTGCATGTCAATGATCATGATCACAAGGATAAGCTTGAAAGGGCTAAAGCATATGCAAGACAAGAAATCAGGCAAAAGTGGGCCAAAGATAACAATTAGAAAATTCTCCAGTGTTAGAAAAATTCCAGAAAGTGAGACATGCACGGGTGGTCAAAAAGGTCGCTCTTGCATGTGAGGGTCAGTGCACGGGCAGTGATTTTTGCTGCCCCTGCATGCTGGAGGAAGATGCTTGTATTCATGCTTGGGCGGCGATTTTTGCCACCCTTGCATGTAAGGGTAATTTTGCATTGCATAAGAGCGGGTAAAAATGCCACTTGTGCATTGGCGGAAGCTTGAGCAAACATTGAAGTGTTAGAGTGGTATTTTCCATCGCTATTACATGAAGGTCCAAACTCAACAAACTTATGTAGGGGTGAATAATTTCACCATCCTTACACAGGATAGATCTCACAAAAAGAAGATACGAGGGGCAATTTTTGCCGCTTTTACATCTTATGTTTTAAACGAGTTTTATGTAGGGGCGACGAAAAACATCATCCTTACATCAGGTATCACAAATGCAAAAATAAAGGCAAGGTTTTTTTTACCGCCCTCGCACATACCTTGCATAAACATGTGTCGATGGTGATTTTCCCCGCCTCTACATGTAATATGACTAATATGCACGGGCGGCGAATTTCGCTGCCCCTGCATCTAAGACAATCAATATGAACATGTACAAGCAGTGGAAATGACTGCCGATGCGTGTTGAAGAAACAACACATGCACAAGTGGCAAAAATGACCGCCAGTGCATGTATACTCTAAAAAATTATTAACACCTTAAAAAGTCAGAATCGATATTCTAACAAGCTTACGACCTAGTCAATTTCACATACTTCAAAAAATCAACTGAGGGGAATGTCATAATTTGTTCCAAGGCTTCAAATGACTTCGCATGAGGTCAAGAAGACTTACCTCGATTTGTAAACTTAGAGTGTAGGCTACAAAACAGACAGGTTTCGTAGGGGTCATCCTACAAAATGAGCACAACTGATTTTGAGGACAACAATATTACAAAAGATTAGGCCGATATACTTCAACCAAAAGTAAGAGGCTCTTGGTTGCACATTCGGTCCTCAGTGGAGTCACCAAAAACTGTTGAGTGAATATTTTGTCTTTAACTAACTAAAGACAAAATTGTTATATCAACCACAGTGTGATGAGATCAAATCTCTCCTCTCAGAAAGGGGAGGCTCCCTTCTTATTGAAATCAAGCAGTAACTAACTAGATGAATTTACACTAAGACTAACCATAGGATGTTTTCATCTCATCATATTCTCTTTTTTCAGAATAGATGTTTACAATTCACAATACAAATCTTATGTCACACAATCACTACAAATTACTATCTTGGAGCAATAATAACTAGTATGTATTTGAGTTACACAAAAGAATAACTAAAATAATACTAGCATGTTTGAATCACAAAGAAACCCACGAAAACACAAAGTTTTTTGTTCCTTATGCTAAATGAAAGTAAGGATTCAGGAATAGAGTGCAGCCCAAAGTCTTCATTATATGCCAACATATGGTAAACTGATCACAAAAATCAACTTGCAGCCCAAAGTCTTCAAGTTATTTTGAATTCACAAACATAATACAATTTCTACAAATGATATTCTAGCTCAAAGTCTATGAAAATTAGATTTGAAATATCTATTTAAACACTTGATATATTCGCTTGCACTTCAACCACTTATCAAAGATAATGCAATAGAAAAGAAGTAAGAACAATTCTATCACATAATAAATTTGATCCAAGACAAAGATTGGATACCAACTTACTTTTCTTGTATTTATAATTGCTTGAAAATTGATTTACAAAAATAAGCACAAAGTCTCAAAGTGCTTCTCAAATTAGCAGCACTTTGCTTCAATGATTCAAAGATGCCATTTATAAAAGAGGCCCTCATTATTTATAGGGAGAGGCCATGAGAGAAAATAGGAAAAGTAAAACTAACTATGACTTATTCAACAAAAATAGTCCTTATTGATTTAGGACTTTCTTTGTTTTTACATGTAATTGCACATTTGAAAAGTACATGTAAATATGTCCAAAACTAAATACAAAAAGCATAAAAGAAATGCTTAGAAAATAATATAAGGCATGATCAACTTGATCAACTCCCACCACCATCCTTCTTCATGAATTCTTTATACATTGTCAGTACCGCTTGCATTCCAACGCTATCTAGCCTAGAAGTGTTCTTTGAAATAACACAAACCCTGGTTATTGAGTCCTTCATGTTGGTAGCTACCTTCTCGTACCTCCCCAAATCTATCTTAAGATTATCCAGAGTCAACTGATAATCCAACAGCTTATCCATAGAAGTCACTGAAAAGGTTTGATCTTCAAACTCCTTCTGGATCATGTTATTGAATGCTTGTATCATTTCATCTATGGAAAGAAACTTTTGGTTTCTTTGATTGGAAATTACAGTAGCAAGCAAGAACTAAGCAGTTGCATGGGATTTAAGGGGCCAGAGCGCGATGAAAGCGAGAAATGGAGTGAAAGCGAGCAATGGTTGAAAAAGGGAAAATTTTCCCAGAGTTAGAGAAATTTGGGTGAGTGATGTAATGGCAGCAAAATTTGTTGCCGAGCTGCATTTGATACTTTGGAAAAATTGTTTATGCATGGGTAGAATTTTATTTCGCTTTTGCATATGATATGTATGGAAGTAACATGTATGGGCAGCAAAAATCGTTGCCCCTACATCTAGGAGAAGTTTAAGTTCTAACATGGGTAGCTAAAATTATCGCCCCTACATCCAAAGTTAAAACTAACGAGTATTAGCATCGATGGCTAAAATTGCCACTTATGCATATTATATTTGGAAAGTCAAAAACATGCATCGGAGGTGAAAATCGTCACCTTTGCATGTAACAAGGAACTTGATCTTTGGTGTATGGTTGGCTAAAATTGCTTCCATTACACCAAAATAAGCTTCAAAGGAAGGAAATGTTGGTGAGAAAAACACAGAAATTAACAATGGATTCAATAAACATTTGAAATTTACTCCAAGAGTAACAAAAAAATGACTCAAAATAAAGTTTATATAGGATGACCCAAGAACGGTGAAAATCCACCAATTCTAAAATAAAAGAAACAAAAACTATCATAGGAGACGATGAGGGTTTTACACAGAAACACTAGGGTTTCATTTACAAAAAGATTCGAATATAAACATACCACAAACTAAAGAATAAAAAACCCTAGCGTATAAGACACTAAAAACAAAAATGAACAAAGGAACTGAAAAACACTTACCTGGTAACAAGGTGGAAAAAACCAACAAAAAACTAGTTCAAATCCTCAGTCGAATCTACTCATCAATGCATCTAGTAATCTTGTTGGATTCCTTTGGGCACAGAGATTTCATAGAGGCAGAGAACAAAGAAATAATAAAAAATAAAACTAACAAAAACCTATTAAAAAGATTGTAAAATCCACAACTTAATGTGTATTTATTTCACATCAAATGAACTGACAGTTGCTTGGGTGGTGAATTTTGTTGCCCTGCAACTATCATAAGGAGTAACATGCAGTGGCGGTAAATTTTATTACCTCTGCATGTGACAAAGAAACTTAACATGCAAGGGTAGTAAAATTTACTGCCACTGCATATTAACAAAAATACTCTAACTCTCAAAAAAGCATCAAAATTGAAATTTAATGTGTTTACAATTTTAATCTGTTTTCACAAACTTTGAGAAATTGATGAGAGACGATACTCGAATGAACTCTTCGGATCTAGGGGACCACGCACGAGGGAAAATGGGATTTGCCTCGTTTTGTGTGCTTAGAGTTGTAGGCTATGAAATAGACAAGTTTTGTAGGGGTCATCCTACAAATTGAGCGCGCAAAATTTAAGGATAACACACTCATAATCGTGACTTCAAACCAAAAGAGCTGACAAGGAGAAACCTCTAGGAAGGTCCCAGGCTAACATGTACTTAAATTAGGCCCAACCTAAAATAAGGGACTTGGGTGGTACCACCCAGGTCCTTTAGCCTCATTTAAGTGCAGGATAAGATAAAACAAGGGGCCCATATTCCAATTTTGTTTTGGTGTTAGACAATTTTGTGTCAGGATAAATATTTTGAATGTATAATGCAATCATAGGGACCTAGGAGCTAAACAAGGAGGTAAAAATACATGTGGACACTTTTTACTCCATAACATGATCCTATATTTACAAGGAATTTTTGGATTGACTTATTTTCATGTTTGGGCACTCATCTTGCTCGTAGCTCATCATATAATCCCCAATTAGGTGGACAAATTGAGGTGGCCAACAAATGCTTGGAAATTTATCTTTGATGTTTTGCTTCAAGAGATGTTTGCAATGGCTACCACTATCAGAATGGTGGTACAAAACTTTCGTACTTATTCCAAGATGTGTCCATTTTTTGGTACCATATGGGTACTAGCCACCATCAATCACCTTTCATTGTATGCACACCCAAAGTTTTGAATAGTTGAACACATTCAACATCAACAAGAGGTACTTGTTAGTCCCAGGAGAACTTGGCAATAGCACAAAATATAATGAAGAAACAAGTTGAGCAACACCACAATGAAAGGATTTTTGAAGTGGGACATTGGGTCTTTGTGTGATTATAGCCATATAAGAAAATGTCATGGAAACAACAACAAAAAGATAACAAGCTTGCGCCCAAATAGTATGGCCTTTATAAGGTGTTGCAGAGGATTGGCATATAGCATATAAATTGGAGTTACCTATGCCAACAAAAATACATCCAATTTTCCATGTTTCATGCTTGAAGAAGGTTATTGGACAAATAGTTGCAGCACAGACTGAGTTACCAAAGCTTGATGAGGAGGGAAGAATAGTTTTAGATCCTGAGGGAATTCTTCAAACATGCACTAAGAGATTGCGAATGAGGGAAATCACAAATTATTTTGATCAAATTGAAGAACTCTCTAGTTGAAGATGCGACATGGGAAAATGATGATTTTGTGCAAAAGCATCCATAGTTGATCAACATTGAGGACAACACTTCTCTAAAGAGGGGGACATGCTATGCCCTTGATCCTATAGTGTGCATAGGGTAATGAGTAGTCAGTTTTTGGCTACCATAACTCTTAATTAAGTTATATGATCCTTAATATAGTCTTATATAGGTATTTGAGTCAACCTGGGTGGCATCTGAGGCATAGTTATGGTATATATAGGAACTAGTCGTTAGTTTATGATCATCATATTGTGAATTGTGTTCTTTTTGGAGACTTTTTGAGGTTTGTCCGCTCGAAGTGGCTTATTATTCTCAAGTATTATTAAATATTTGTAGGATATTTCCTATTATATTCTTCTCTTGTGTCAAGTTATTTCATAACAAATGTATAAGGAATAAACCCTAAGAACAAAACCCTAAGGGGTGTAGGAAAGTTAGGTTCAACAATTTATCAAAGGGAGATAAATAACCTCACATATAAATCTATCATAAATAATTATTTAAAGTAATAATAATTAATTGCTCTAAATTATTGAGCTGGGACTAATATGATATTGAATTAAATGCAAAATAAATAAATAAATAAAACAATGGCATGAGGCTTGAAACTTGGTGTGAATTTTTGTGGCAGGTGCCTTAGATTGACTTTCTTGAATATAATAGAAAATCAAGGATTATTAGACGAACACCTCGAAATCACTAAAACTTTTATATATTTCTTTGGTTCAATTCTACACATGGATCAATAATATGTGCATGTGGATCTAAACCCTACATGCAGATCTAGACCCAACACAATATTTAACAATTTGAACCAACTCACCTTGGTGTTTGGAATCTTTATCTGCAAAAGGATGGTGTCAATAGACACCATTTAGGAGTTTTCTAGGCTAGGAATAATCTCCTTTGGTCAAATCCTTATTAATCAATTCAATAGTTTGATGAAAACGATTGAACATAATAGGCAAGCATGCAATGATGCCTAGGATGATGATACAATGTTGATGCTTTAATACGATGCCATGATGCTTCAATGGCCTAGGATGTCTCTTAGATAGATTGAAATGAATTAGGGCTTGTCTTTTATACAACACCCTAGCACACAAATTGACATTTTCTCAAGCTAGCTCATAACGACAACTTGGATGGGGTTGGCTTGGGTTGGGCTCAAATTTAAAATAGGAAGTTTAGGGGTCATTTTCACATCGCAAATTTGACCTAGATTAGTTTATTCCATGCAAATTCAACTTGGGATATTGAATGGATAAGCAAAGAATTAGGATTGCTCCTTGGGGATGTGAGTAGATGGAATCAGAGTAGGTACAAGTTATTTGCCAACTTTTGTGCTAAAATGTGTCACTTGTACACTAGCCATTGCATTAGGTACACCTCACTCAAAGTGAGTCCAAAATGAAGGGGAAAAGTGTGGGTTATGCATTTTGCATCATTACGATAATAAACTAGCGGGTTAGTTATTAAATGTTTACTAGAAGCATTATATTAAATTTGGAATCCTACAAATATTAAATTCTAACTTTATTATAATCTCATACTATTTGTATAGTAAGTATTATATATCCAAGGTATCCTTTCGAGGGGTATTGGATAAAACTAGTAGATATAATAGAAATGTTGCAACAATTGGAGCACCATAATACTTACACACTAACACTAGCACCTAGCCATGACATTGACATAAATGGGCAGTGGATTTTAAGTTTGGCAATAATGTGTTTTTGACAAGACCATTGGAATTCCATATCATCTTGCACCATTGCCTTGGTGCTTAAAATTGTATACCTCGGGGTTAGATTCTCAATTAGACATAATACATGCATTTTTAGTCAATTATGAAATATTCAAAATCACAACATTTTAATTACAAATATGAGTTTGACACATGCACATCCACATGCACAAAATGCAAACATATTTGATGTCACCACCCTAGTTCAAATTACTGTGGGACTAAGATTTTTACAAGAATACAATGCTTGATGGGATTGTGATAGTGTCCAACATGACAGAATGTATTATTGACACAAATGTTGTAAGATGAGTAATATGATTTAAATTTTTTATAATTTTTGTACATTTTCAAATTTGATAATATGCATTTGTTTAAAGAGATGGAATTTGTGGAAAGTTTATTTGTATTTTTTAGATTAAGTTTGTTGAAAGTCATGTTATTTGGGCTATTCTTAAACATTGTTTTGTTCAACAGTCAAGATAGATTTTGATTAATAAAAATAGGACAACTATTTACCACTTTTTGATATGAATGAGGTATAAAATTACTATTAACTATCTAGTCATTAAACTGAATGGTGTTTATGTATAGAGTGTGCTAATGTACATTTTTAAAGTGTTGAAAGCCAAGCATAATCTTGGAGTTTATCCCTTCATCTTTGTAGTATGTCTTGTAGAAATAATTGGATTTCCGAAACAATTATGTTGACAGGTCATTTCTTCTAGAGAATGACCTCTGATTTCAAAGTATAGAGCCTTGGTAAGGACCCAATCTTGAAAGAGAGATGATTGAGGCTCTATACAAACCCACACCTTCACAACAACATGGCAAAATGATTGGTGATGGCAAGATCGAGTATTGTTGATTTGGGATATTAGTCATTTTCATTACTTTATCTTCTTACCAATGTTATTTTTCTGCATCGTTTGATCTATCTTGGCAATGTTATTTTTTCTGCATCATTTTATTATCTTTGCAATGTTATTTTTGTTGAGAGTGGTATGGCTCAGATACCACTCAAAGGAGGAAGAATAAACTAACAAAGAGAGAGGGGACACAACGAAATTGCACAAACAAAGATTTCTATTTATCAACAAAAACAATTTTACATAAAACAAATACAACTCAGAGCTATGGCTCTATTTCTTCTATTCCTACAACTATTGCTCTCTCTAGAGCTAGTTGGACATTACAACTGTCCCTTTCTATTTGGAGCTTCTCTGCTCTTTCCTCTAACTGTTTGTTGTGCGTGTATGGAGCTGCCTGGAGCTCGATACTCTACACTTTCTCACTGTTGTATTCTTCCTGTTGCTGCTGCAACAAACATTCCTTCTGCTCTGCACTACTGTGTTGCTTCTGCTTGCAAAAATCAAAACTTCACTGACTGTGCTAACATTCTCATTCTTCCTTTTGTCTTTTTCTTCACCCAAAAATTGTGCCGCTCAAACTCAAAGTTCAAACTCACCTACAGCAATAAAACAACTGGCCAGCATTGAATGTTTGATAGGGCCAGCAAATGGCATTTACCATTTTGGTCAGGTGTGACAGGAATGAGATCCTAAGAAGATCTCTAACAGGTAGGTGAATTAAATGCCTGTTCCATATTATAATTTCTAACACTCCCCCTTAATCTGGAGCCACATACCTCTTTCATTATGTTTCTCTAGAGCTGTCTGTAGTTGTCCGTAGTTGTCTAGAGTTCTCTTTCCAGAACTGAAATCTGGAGCTGTCAACAATGCCCAAGCTATCTCTTAGGCGCTCAAAGCTCTCCTTCGACAATGCCTTAGTAAAAATGTATGTGAGCTACTACTTAGACCTACAAAACTATAGTTTAATCTCTCCATGCTCCACTAACTCCCTTATGAAATGATACCGGATCTCTATGTGTTTGCTTCATCCGTGGAAGACTAGATTCTTCGTCAAGGCTATGGAGGAAACATTGTCACAAAATATGGTTGTACCATCTTCTTGTGGTTCATTCAAATCTACAAGGATTCTCCTTAACCAAATAGCCTGACATGCTATTGCATTTTCTGCTATGTACTATGCTTCAGCTGTGGAGAGGTAAACTATGGGTTGCTTCTTTGATGTCCATGAAATGGGTCCTGAACCCATGTGGAACACATATCCAGATGTGCTCTTCCTATAATCTACACTTGTTGCCCAATAAAATGTGTGTGTAACCAGCTATTAGCTATCGTTGCACCAAAAGATGAACCTATTAATGCCCGATACAACCACTTGACTTAGCAAGCATGGGAGGTGTTTAAGCCCTTGTCGCAAACCACCGTAGCGCAGCACTAAACAAGGAGACCAAGGGCCACACCTTGCAACAATTCCCCCAGAGCAAGCGCGAGGTTTGAACCTGTGACCTCTGCTCTGATACCAATTGTTAGCTGTCGTTACACCAAAAGATTGACCTATTAATGCCCGATACAACCACTTGACTTAATAAGCACGGGAGGTGATTAAGCCCTTGTTGTAAACCACCGCAGCACAGCGCTAAACAAGGAGACCAAGGGCCACACCTTGCAACACCAACTAGTTCAAACTCATTAGATGTGGTGTACAATATGTCATAGCCTTGTGTACCATTGACTTATCTCATGATTCTCTTTCTTGCTTGCCAGTGTGTGTCCTTAGGTTTCTCCATAAACCTAGATATCAGGCTTACTGTATACATTAAATCAGACCTTGTAGCAATCAAATACATCAAACTTCCAACCATACTCTTGTAGAGGGCTGGGTTCACTTCCTTGTTGTTGTCCTCCTTTCTCAATTTTAGACCTGTAGTTGTTGGTGTTGGTGCAGGCTTGTTGTTCTGCATCTTAAATCTTTTCAAAATCTATTTGTCATAGTTAGTTTGTGAAATAAATATGCCAAGCTCAATTTGTTGGACCTCAATGCCAAGAAAATATCTTAGCAAACCTAGGTCAGTCATCTCAAACTCTTTCTTCATCACCTCTTTGAAATTAGCAATGAAGAGATCATTATTACCAATAAAAATTAGATCATCTACATACAAAACAACAATTAAAATCTCATCATTGGTTGCCTTGATGTAGAGTGTGGGCTCACCTCTACTTTTGCTAAAGCCATTACTTAGCAAATAGAAATCTATCCTATTGTACCATGCCCGAGGTGCTTGCTTTAGCCCATAGAGAGATTTTCGGAGCTTGTATACCTTGACTTTGTGCCTAGGACTTCATAGCCAGGTGGATGCTCCACATACTATTGCAAGTATGGGCCTAACCAGTGTTGTCATTGATGTCAACATACTCCTATTGCATTGATGATAAGGATTGGATGAGCTATGTGCTGAGGATATTGAGAAAATTAGTCCTAATTAGGAATAGAGAAGAACAGTGAAGACAGTGAGCTTAAGATCCTAGCTAAGATAAAGATCAGAGGATGTACATCAAAGGGTTTATAGATATGTGTCTTAAGATGATCCAGTAAAGATTTCAGAGGTCCGCATGAAGATCTGAAGAAGTTGTGGCTGCTCAAGTAAAACTGGTTCTGGCAGATGTTCAGAGGTAACAGAGTGACATAGATAGGTCCCGTGAGATCCATAAATGAAATATCTTATTTTGCAGATTTGGTGAAGTGTTTAGGAAGTCAATGTGAATTGACAACTCAATTGGTTCATGGTCTGGAGGTCCGCAAGCATCTATATAATTGTGACAGTGATGATAGACTGTGTTCTTGAGGTTCTGGATGAAGGAGAGAAGGATTTCAGTAAGAAGATGTAGTGTGGATGTTCTTGGTGATTCAGACAAGCTTGTGGAGGTCTTTGGATCGTGTCTAGTTCGTATTGGTGGTCCGCATTGGATTTTAAGCTCACAATTGAAGAATAACTTCTGGATGATGGTGTTCTTCCTAAGTATGGCTGACCAGATGAGTTACGCATCCTGCGGATGATCTTAAAGATGTTATGTGAAGATTGGCATGTTCCTAAGTGAAGATTGAAGTCCCAGATCTATGTGGCCGACAATGTGTTGATCCGCGTGAAGTCTTTTGTAACTAGTCATGTTGTATTTATGTACTTGCTCTATAATGTATGCCGACTTGGATGATAATTCCTACGTCGATGTCTTGTATAAATAAGGAGTTGTAAAGTCATTTCTAAGTATTTCTTGTGGAGATGAGAGTGTGGTAGAGAGGAGCAGAGCGAAAGGCAGAGCAGAAGTATTGGGCTTAAATAGAACTGACTCAAGCTTGGTGAAGATGCTATTCTTCAGTTCAAGTATGTGATACTTATTATTCTGTAGACAGTGTGTCTCATGTAGGCAGTGAGCCTCTTGTGAGCAGTGTGCTCAGGCAGTGAGCCCTAATTGGCATGTGCCATTTTGTTCTTTCTATTCTTCTAATAGATAATACAATCTTGGGTTAGTCACCCTGTGGTTTTTCCCTTAACCGGGTTTTCCACGTCAAAATCTTGGTGTCTTGTGTGTTAATGTGTTTCATCTTTGATTTAATGAATTATGTTTCTATGATTGATTTATCATTATAAAGTGGATTTAAGTGTTTAAATTGGAAGAAAGATTTGGACAACTGATTCACCCCCCCTCTCAGTTGTCTACCCGAAATCTAACAATCGGTATCAGAGCTAAGTTCCTCTCAAGAGCTTAACCGCTTGAGGAGATCTAGGATTTCATCATATAAGAAGGATAGTCCAAGGTTTGATGGAACCAATTACACTCTTTAGAAAAGTCACATGGAATGCCACCTGCAATGTATGGGAATGCAATATTGGATTATGGCTTCAAAGAAGTATGATCTCCCACAGAATGGTCTGCGCACCGTAGATGAAATGAGAGATGTTGAAAATAATCTGTGGGCTAAAGAAGCTCTTCTAAGTGCCTTGTCTGATTCAGAACTGGCAAATGTTGTTGATCTAAAAACTGCATATGAGATTTGGCAAAAATTGAAACTTCTGCATGAAGGAGACAAGTATGTGAAATGTGCCAAGCTACAGAGTCTGAAAGGAAAATTTGAAAACCTGAAGATGAGAGAAGATGAAAATATCACTACATTTATGCCTAGAGTAAATGAGCTTGTGTGTGGCATTAGATGTACTGGTGGAGTCTTGGATAAAGATGAGATTGTTGGCAAAGTTCTCAGATCCCTTCCTAATTCTTACAAATACAAGGTTGCTACCATTGAAGAATTCAGAGCCCATTCAGGTGTCACAAGAGATTAATTGGTTGGTAAATTGGTTGCATTTGAATTGACCGAGTTTGGAGATACCCCCCCCCAAGACTGAATCTACATTCAAAGCTAGTGCCTTTGTAAAAAGGTAAACAAAGGTTTGATCCAGGAGAGGACTCTTCAAGGAAGCTATCATGGTATGAGAAAGTGAGAAAAGATCTGGAAGAAGATGAAGCAGAAGCTGCTCAACTTGAAGCCCTTATTGCAAAAAGGCTACCAAGAGGATCTGGTAAGTATGAAGGGAAATTGCCTTTTAAATGTTTTAACTGCAATAAGATTGGTCATTTTGCCTCAAGGTGTCTGGAAAGATTTTCAAGGCCAAATCCTAACAGATCAAGGTTCTAGAAGAATTGTTACTATGTTCATGAAGATGATGATAATGAAGGAGTAATAGATGATGAATCAGAGATAGGAAACAAATCCAGAAATGACTGGGTGTTTATTGCCATCAAGGAAGAAGATTCAATGCCCTCTGAATCTGTCAATCATAAAATTGTAGAAAGAGCTCTGGCTACCCAAGTTGAGGAAAAGGATGATTGGGTCATTGATAGTGGATTCTCTCACCATATGACTGGTGACAAAAATAAATTCATAGATTTGGAAAGGTATGAAGGAGGAGTGGTAAAATTTGGTGATAAATTCTGCTGGCAGAATCAAGGGTAGAGGAACTATTTCTTTTGATGGAAAGAACAAAACTAGTAATGTACTGTATGTTCAAGGCCTAAAGCACAATCTTCTTAGTGTTGGATAGTTGGTGGACAAAGGCTATGATCTCCAATTCAAAAATGGAAAATGCAAGATCTTTGAAAGTTGCTTATTTGTTCAAATTGATCAGAGTTGGTTGTGGCATAGGAGAATGTGTCATATGAATTTTGATAATATCATCAAGATAAGCAACAGTCAGGTTGTAAGAGATCTTCCAAGCTTGGTAAAACCTACCAATAGTTTGTGCAAAGAATGTCAGTTGGGTAAACAAAGCAGAGTCTCATTCAAAAGCAAGGAACAATCTTCTACCAGATTATTGGACTTAGTTCATACTGATCTATGTGGTCCGGCAAGAATTAGGAGTGTGCAAGGTGATAGATACTTCATGTTATTAATTGATAACCATTCCTGGATGATGTGGGTAACTTTTCTGAAAGAGAAATCAAAAGCTCTTGAGAAATTCAAAATATTCAAATCTATGGTAGAGAATGAAACCGGATTAAAATTAAAATGTCTAAGGTCTGATAGAGGAGGAGAATTCACATCCGGTGAGTTCATAGAATTCTGTGAGAAACATGGAATAAAAAGACAGTTGTCTGCTCCTAGGACTCCACAACAGAATGGAGTAGTGGAGAGAAAGAACTGGACCATCTAGGAAGCATCTAGAACCATGATGATGGAAGCAAATCTTCCTCAGATCTATTGGAGAGAAGCTATAAGCACTGTAATCTATACTCTCAATCAAGTACAAATCAGAAGCAATACAAGTAAGACTCCTTATGAACTTTGGTTTGGCATCACTCCCACTATGAGGTATTTCAGAGTCTTTGGTAGCAAATGTTACATTAAAAGAGATGAAGATCTAGGAAAATTTGATGCTAGAAGTGATGAAGGAATAATCTTGGGTTATTCTACTCAAAGCAAAGCATACCAGTGTTTTAACAAGAGATTAAGGAAGATTGTTGAAGGTACAAATGTGAAGGTTGATGAAGGTGTTGAAAAACCCTCAAGGTTTTATGAATATGATGAAGATGATCAAAATGATGTTTTTGTTCCAGAAGTCCAAGCTCCCTCTGAAATTTAGATTCAAACCGATCCGGTAAATCAGGAAGAAGAGATAAGTTTGAATGAACCTATTCAAGAATCAGAAGTGCAAGAAACTCCCAAAGTTCCCAGGTATGTAAGACTGAATCACTCTGAAGATCAGATCATAGGTGTGCAAACAGGAAGAAGGATTGCTCAAGATTCAGAAGAGTATTGTCTGATTTCAACTATTGAGCCTAAGACAGTGAATGAAGCTTGCAATGATGAAAACTGGACTAAAGCAATGGAGGAAAAGCTGATGCAAATTGAGAAAAATCACACTTGGGATCTTGTTCCCAGACCTAAAAATAAGAATGTGATTGGAACCAAATGGGTCTTCCGGAACAAACGGAATGAAGATGTTGAAGTAGTCAGAAACAAAGCCAGATTGGTCTGCAAGGGTTACTCCCAAGTAGAAGGAGTTGATTTTGAAGAAACCTTTGCTCCGATGGCAAGAATTGAAGCAGTCAGATTATTTCTTGCTTTTGTTGCCTTCAAGGATTTCAAAGTATATCAGATGGATGTCAAATCTGTCTTCCTAAATGGTGACTTGGAAGAAGAAGTATACATTGAGCAACCGGATGGGTTTCAATTATCTGATCATGGTGATATGGTCTGCAAGTTGAAGAAAGCTCTGTATGGACTGAAGCAAGCCCCAAGAGCCTGGTATGAAAGATTGGATAAGCATCTTTTGAAGATTGGTTTCAACAAAGGTACTGTTGAGAGTAATTTGTACTTCAAAATTGATCATGAAAAATTCTTGATTGTTGAAGTGTTTGTTGATGATATCATTTTTGGAGGAAGTGATAGTATGTGCAAGACTTTTGCAAATCAAATGAAAAGTGAATTTGAGATGTCCATGTTTGCAGAAATAAATTTCTTCTTGGGTCTACAAATCACTCAAACAAAGAAAGGAATCTTCATTTCTCAAACCAAATATGTGAAAGAATTGCTAAAGAAATTTGGGATGGAAGACTCAAAGCCAATGAGTACTCCCATAGCAACCAGATGTAAGTTGAGAAAAGATGATGATTCTCCCGAGGTTGATCAGAAAAAGTACAAGTCAATGATTGGAGGATTGTTGTATCTCACTCAAACTAGACCTAACATTATGAATGTTGTTGGTCTTGTTGCTAGATTCCAAGCTGATCCTAGAGAATCTCATGTCATGGCAATCAAAAGAATTTTTAGATATCTGAAAGGGATAGTTGAGTATGGGTTGTGGTATCCTAGAGATCATAATTTCTCTCTTCATACATTTATTGATGTAGGATGGGCAGGAGATGTGGATGACCAGAAGAGTGCCAGTGGTGGAGCATTCTTTTTGCGGAAGAGATTGGTTTCTTGGCTGAGCAAGAAACAAGAAGCAATATCTTTGTCCACTGCAGAAGCAGAATATATTGCAGCAGCAGGTAGTTGCACTCAAGTATTGTGGATGAAACAAATGCTAAGAGACATCAGAGTAGAGTATGAGGAACCTATCACAATCTTTTGTGATCATTCAAGTGCAATAAACATATCAAAGAATCTGGTGTTGCATTCAAAGACTAAACATATATGCATCAAGTTTCACTTTTTGAGAGAGCAAGTGAACAAGAATGAAGTCAGATTGGAGTTTGTGCCTTCCAAGGATCGAATTGCAGATATCTCTACCTACGGACTCTTTTGAGTATCGCGGGGAGAAGCTAGGGGTTATTACCCCTCCGGTGATGAACTAAGGTGCACTGATGTGCATCAGTCCAATGGATATCATAGCCATATCTTGTGGTCCGGATTGATGTTTGGGAAGCTACTACTCAGGGGGAGTAGCTGATATGGTTCTAAAGTAATGCAAGTATGTGCCTTTTGCCATTGATGTCAAAAGGGGAGAGAAGACATGTGAAAAACGAGTGGTTGTTGATCAAAGGGGGAGCAGTAAAGGAAGAGAATCCATGTGAGTGGTTGTTGTTGATAGGGGGAGTTGTGACAGTATGGAGAAGTTCTTGTCTTGATGGTTAAAATAGTTTTTCACATCATATGTTGCCATCAATGACAAAGGGGGAGATTGTTGCAAGTATGGGCCTAACCGGTGTTGTCATTGATGTCAACATACTCCTGTTGCATTGATGATAAGGATTGGATGAGCTGTGTGCTGAGGATATTGAGAAAATTAGTCCTAATCACGAATAGAGAAGAACAATGAAGAAAGTGAGCTAAAGATCCTAGCTAAGATAAAGATCAGAGGATGCGCATCAAAGGGTTTGTAGATATGTGTCTTAAGATGATCCAGTAAAGATTTTAGAGGTCTACATGAAGATCTAAAGAAGTTGTGGCCACTTAAGTAAAACTAGTTCTGGCAGATGTTCAGAGGTGACAGAGTGACACAAATAGGTCTGGTGAGATCCAAAAATGAAATATCTTGTTCTGCGGATTTGGTGAAGTGTTTAGGAAGTCAATGTGAATTGACAACTCAATTGGTTCATGGTCTAGAGGTCCGCAAGCATCTATTCCATTGTGACAGTGATGACAGATTGTGTTCTTGAGGTTCCAAATGAAGGAGAGAAGGATTTCAGTAAGAAGATGTTGTGTGGATGTCCTTGGTGATTCAGGCAAGCTTGTGGAGGTCTTTGGATCGTGTCTAGTTCATGTTGGTGGTTCGCATTGGAGTTTGAGCTTGTAATTGAAGAATAACTTCTGGATGATGGTGTTCTTCCTGAGTATGGCTGACCAGATGAGTTACGCATCCTGCAGATGATCTTAAAGATGTTATGTGTGTTAGTGTAGGTTTTTATTTCCTAGTTGGGTTATTTATTTTTCCCTATATTCCTAGGTTTTTTCTACACTTCTATTAATCTCACTTAGGTTAATAAAGCATGTCTTATTAGGTGAGTGGTTGCGAAGTGTCACCTTCCTACATGTGAACATCCATTAGCTATCTTGGGAAGATACTTTGCTATCTTTAGTCCAATAGATGGTTGCTCCTCATTGGTCGGTGTTGCCACCTCCTCCCTCTTCCTAGTCTATATAAGCATGCTACCTGGCTTGTATTTGACATCTTTTGTTTTTGCATCCTCTTAATTCTATTTTGCTTCTAGCATTTGCATTACTCTCTTGGAGACTAACTCTGTGTTGCTATTTTGATTTCGTATCATTTGCATTCATAGTTTAGATATCTATTCTTTGCACTAGTTTTTTGGGTTAATAATCTTTTCAGATTCTAACAATGTGAAGATTAGCGTGTTCCTAAGTGAAGATTGAAGTCCCAGATCTGTGTGGCTGACAATGTGTTGATCCACATGAAGTATTTTGTAACTAGTCATGTTGTATTTATGTACTTGCTCTGTAATGTATGCCAACTTGGAAGATAATTCCTAAGTCAATGTCTTGTATAAATTGAAGAGACATAGTGTCTCAAATTACTGTTTGGAACCTCATTTTTTAATCGTTGGTTTTGTTCATATCATTCACATGTTCTTTGTTCATCGGGTTGACAGAGCACCATCGGCAAACACTTAACTTGTTTTACCAACAGCATATGTTTCACTGGTGGTAGTGGCCATCGGGAAGACTTCTTGTATCAGCACAGATGGAAGTAGTATTGTCAATGATCTATGTCTCGTCGATGATGTGGCCGGCGTGAGTCACTCCGATGGAAGACCATCGGAGTGAGTAGCTTCATCGGCTCAGTGGTAATGGTTCTTACCGATGAGCATGTCATCTCGATGTTCAACAAGAAGATATTCATCAGCACAGCGTAAAGTCTTTGGGCCGATAGCAGAGGTCACTCTAATGAAGGTTGAAGGTGTAAGCTATTAGACTTAGGGCACACAACTGAGAGGGGGGGTGAATCAGTTGTGCAAAACTTTCTTTCTATTTAAACACTTAATTCCACTTTGCAATTCAGCAGCTCAACAATAAATCAATCATGGAAACATAATGCAACAAATCTAGAGCAGAAACATATCAATGCATGAGACACCAAGATTTTGACATGGAAAACCCGGTTAAGGGAAAAACCACAGGGTGATTAATCAAAGAATGTATTCTCTGTTAGAAGAATAGAAAGAACAAATGGTACATGCCAATTAGGGCTCACTGCCCGAGCACATTGCTCACAAGAGGCTCACTGCCTACAAGAGACACACTATCTATAAAGAAATAAGTATCACATACATGAACTGGAGAATAGCATCTTCACCATGCTTGAATCAGTTCCATTTTGGCCCAATACTTCTGCTCTGTGTTTCGCTCTCTTCCTCACCACCACATTCTCATCTCCGCTAGGACAGAATTCAAATAACTTTGTAATCCCTTATTTATACAAAAAATTAACTTAGGAATGATCATCTAAGTCGGCAAACATCCACAATAACATCCGTAAGATGTATAACTCATCCGGTCAGCCTATTTTAGGAAGAACACCATTATCCAGAAGTTGTTCTTCAAAAGCGAACTCCAACTTCAATGTGGACCACCAATATGAACTGGACACGATCTAAAGACCACCACAAGCTTGCCTGAATCACTAAGAACATCTATACTTCATCTGCTTACTTAAATCCTTCTCTCCTTCATCTGGAACCTCAAGAACACAGTTTATCATCACTGTCACAAAGGAATAGATGCTTGCGTATCTTCAAACCACGAACCAATCAATTTGACACTACACAAAGACTTCCTCAGCACTACCTCAAATCCGTAGAACATTATAATGCAATTTCGGATCTCACCGGACCTATCTGTCTCACTTTGTCACCACTGAACACCTGCCGGAACTAGTTTTACTTGAACATCCACAACTTCTTCAGATCTTCATGCGAACCTCTAAAATCTCCACTGGACCACCTTAAAATACATATCTACACACCCTTTAAACCGCATCCTCCGATCCTCATCCTATCATGGACTTTTACCTTACTGTCTTCCATGTTCTTCTCTGTTCCTGATTGAGACTAATTTTCTCAATATCCTCAACACACAGCTCATCTAATCCTTATCATTAATGCAACAGGAGTATGTTGATATCAATGACAACACCGGTTAGGCCCATACTTGCAACAATCTCCCCCTTTGTCATTGATGGCAACATATGATGTGAAAAATTATTTTAACCATCAAGACAAGAACTTCTCCTTATTGTCACAACTCCCCCTATCAGCAACAACCATTCACATGTCTTCTCTCCCTTAACTTCTCCCCCTTTGATCACCAACCACTTATTTTTCACATGTCTTATCTCTCCCTTTGACATCAATGGCAAAGGGCACATACTTGCAATTCTAACACTTCAGAATCATACCTGCTGCTCCCCCTGAGTAGCAGCTCCCCATCATCAATCCGGATCACAAGATATGACTGTGATAACCACCAGACTGATGCACCTTAGTTCATCACCAGAGGGGCAAAGACCCCTAGCTTCTCCCTGAGATACTCAAAAGAATCCTTAGGTAGAGGTTTAGTAAAGATGTCTGCAATCTGATCCTTGGAAGGCACAAACTCCAATCTGACTTCATTCTTGTTCACTTGCTCTCTCAAAAAGTGAAACTTGATGGATATATGCTTAGTCTTGGAATGCAACACCAGATTCTTAGATATATTTATTGCACTTGAATTATCACAGATGATTGTGATAGGTTCCTCATACTCTACTTTGATATCTCTTAGCATCTGTTTCATCCATAAAACTTGAGTGCAACTACCTACTGCTGCAATATATTCTACTTCAGTTGTAGACAGAGATATTGCCTCTTGTTTCTTGTTTAGCCAAGAAACCAATCTCTTCCCCAAAAAGAATGCTCCACCACTGGTACTCTTCCAATCATCCACATCTCCTGCTCAATCTGCATCTATATATGCATGAAGAGAGAAATCATGATCTCTAGGATACCACAAACCATACTCAACTGTTCCTTTTAGATATCTAAAAATCCTCTTGATTGCCATGACATGAGATTCTCTAGGATCAGCCTAGAATCTAGCAACAAGACCAACAGCCTGCATAATATCTGGTCTAGTTTGAGTGAGATACAATAGTCCTCCAATCATTAACCTATACTTTGTCTGATCAGCCTTAGGAGAATCATCATCTTTGCTCAATTTACATCTAGCTTCCGTGGGAGTATTCATTGGTTTTGAGTCTTCCATCCCAAATTTCTTCAACAATTCTTTCACATATTTGGTTTGAGAAATGAAGATTCCTTTCTTTGTTTGAGTGATTTGCAGACCCAAGAAGAAATTTATTTCACCAAGCATGGACATCTCAAACTCACTTTTCATTTGATTTGCAAAGGTTTTACGCATACTATCTATTCCTCCAAAAATGATATCATCAACAAACACTTCAACAATCAAGATGTTTTCATGATCAATTTTGAAATACAAATTACTGTCAACAGTACCTTTGTTGAAACCAATCTTTAAAAGATGCTTATCCAATCTTTCATACCAGGCTCTTGGGGCTTGCTTCGGTCCATACAGTGCCTTCTTCAACTTGCAGACCATATCACCATGATCAGACAATTGAAATCCATCCAATTGCTCATTGTACATTTCTTCTTCCAAGTCACCATTCAGAAAGGCAGACTTGACATCCATCTAATACACTTTGAAATCCTTGAATGCAGCAAATGCAAGAAATAATCTGACTACTTCAATTCTTGCCACCGGAGCAAAGGTTTCTTCAAAATCAATTCCTTCTATTTGAGAATAACCCTTGCAGACCAATCTGGCTTTATTTCTGATTACTTCACCAACTTCATTTAGTTTGTTCCAGAAGACCCATTTTGTTCCAATCGCATTCTTATTTCTAGGTCTGGGAACAAGATCCCAAGTGTGGTTTTTCTCTATTTGCACCAGCTCTTCCTCCATTGCTTTAGTCAAGTTTTCATCATTGCAAGCTTCATTCACTGTCTTAGGTTCAATCTTTGAAATCAGACAATACTCTTCTGAATCTTGAGCAATTCTCCTTCTTGTTTGTACTCCTTTGCTTTTATCACCTATGATCTGATCTTCAGAGTGGTTCAGTCTTACATACCTGGAAACTTTGGGAATTTCTTGCACTTCTAATTCTTGATCAGGCTCATTGAAACTCATTTCTTCTTCTTGATTTACCAGATCAATTTGAATCTGACTTTCAGAAGAGGCTTGGGCTCCTTGAATTAGAACACCATTCTGATCATCTTCATCATATTCATAAAATCTTGAGGGTTTTTCAATTCCCTCATCAACCTTCACATTTTTACTTTCTATCATCTTCCTCAATCTCTTGTTATAACACCGGTAGGCTTTACTTTGAGTGGAGTATCCTAAGAATATTCTTTCATCACTTCTAGCATCAAACTTTCCTAGATCTTCATCTCTTTTAATGTAACATTTGCTACCAAAAACCCTGAAATACCTTACAGTGGGAGTGATACCAAACCAAATTTCATAAGGAGTCTTACCAGTATTGCATCTAATTTGAACTTGATTGAGAGTATAAACTGCAGTGCTAACAGCTTCTCTCCAATAGATCTAAGGAACATTTGCTTCCATCATCATGGTCCTAGATGCTTCCTGGATGGTCCGGTTCTTTCTCTCCACTACTCCATTCTGCTGTAGAGTCCTAGGAGAAGACAACTGTCTCTTTATTCCATGTTTCTCACAGAACTCTATGAACTCACAGATGTGAATTCTCCACCTCTATTAGACCTCAGACATTTCAATTTTAATCCAGTTTCATTCTCTACCATGGACTTGAATATTTTGAATCTCTGAAGGGCTTCTGATTTCTCTTTTAGAAAGGTTACCCACATCATCTGGGAATAGTCGTCAATTAGTAACATGAAGTATCTATCACCTTGCATACTCCTGATTCTTGCCAGACCACAAAGATCAGTATGAACCAAGTCCAATAATCTGGTAGAAGACAGTTCCTTGCTTTTGAATGAGACTCTTCTTAGCTTACCCAATTGACATTCTTTGCACAAGCTATTAGTAGGTTTCACCAATTTTGGAAGATCTCTTACAGCCTGAGTATTTCTTATCTTGATGATATTATCAAAATTTACATGACACATCCTCCTATGCCATAACCAACTCTGATCAACTTGAACAAATAGGCAACTTTTACCAAAACCAACCAAATGGAAGATATTACCTTTAGTTTGAGTACCGGATGCAATCTCAATTCCAGAGCTTTCAAAGATCTTGCATTTTCCATCCTTGAACCGGAGATCATAGCCTTTGTCCACCAACTGTCCAACATTAAGAAGATTGTGCTTTAATCCTTCAACATACAGTACATTACCGGTTTTGTTTCTTCCATCCAGAGAAATAGTTCCTCTACCTCTGATTCTACCAGCAGAATTGTCACCAAACTTTACCAGTCCTCCTTCATACCTTTCCAAATCTACAAACTTATTTTTGTCACCTGTCATATGGTGAGAGCATCCACTATCAATGACCCAATCATCTTTTTCTTCAACTTGGGCAGCCAGAGCTCTTTCTACAACTTTATGATTGACAGATTCAGAGGATATTGGTTCTTCTTCCTTGATGGCAATAAACACCCATTCACTTCTGGATTTATTTCCTGTCTCTGATTCATCATCTGTTACTCTTTCATTATCATCTTCTTCATGAACATAGTAACAATTCTTTTGGAACCTTGATCTGTTAGGATTTGGCCTTAAAAATCTTTCCGGACACTTTGAGGCAAAATGACCAATCTAATTGCAGTTAAAACACTTAAAAGGCAATTTCCCTTCATACTTACCAGATCCTCTTGGCAGTCTTTTTGCAATAAGAGCTTCAAGGTGAGCAGTTTCAGCTTCTTCTTCTTCTAGGTCTTTTCTTGCTTTTTCATACCATGAAAGTTTCCTTGAAGAGTTCTCACCCGGATCAAACCTTTGTTTACCTTTTACAGAGGCACTGGATTTGAATGCAGATTTTGTCTTGGGGGGTTCATCTCCAAACTCTGTCATTTCAAATGCAGCCAATTGATCTCTTGTGACAGTTGTATGGGCTCTGAATTCTTCAATGGCAGCAGCCTTGATTTTGTAAGAAGCATGTAGGGATCTGAGAATTTTTCCAACAATCTCATTTTCATCCAAGACTCCACCAGCATTTCTAATTCCACAAACCAATTCATTCACTCTTGGCATAAAAGTAGTAATATTTTCATCATCTCTCATCTTCAAATTTTTAAATTTCCCTTTTAGACTCTGTAACCTTGCACATTTAACATACTAATCTCCTTCATGCAAAAGTTCCAGTTTTTTCCAAATCTCATAAGCAGTCGGTAGGTCGATAACATTTGAGAGCTCTGAATCAGATAATGCACTTAGAAGAGCCTCTATAGTCCGCAAATTGTTTTTAGCATCTGTGATTTCATTTTGGGTTTTCAGACCACCCTGTGGAGGTACATACTATACTGTAGCCATGGTCCAGTACGCCATTCCCATACATTGCAAGTGACATTTCATGCAACCTTTCCAGAGATTAAAATTGGTTCCATCAAACTTTGGGCTATCCTTCTTGTAAGACAACATCTTGGATCTCCTCAAGTAGTTAAGCTCCTTTCAGAGGAACTTAGCTCTGATACCAATTGTTAGACTTAGGGCACACAACTGAGAGGGGGGGTGAATCAGTTGTGCAAAACTTTCTTTCTATTTAAACACTTAATTCCACTTTGTAATTCACTAACTTAACAATAAATCAATCATGGAAACATAATGCAACAAATCAAGAGCAGAAACATATCAATGCATGGACACCAAGATTTTGACGTGGAAAACCTAGTTAAGGGAAAAACCACGGGGTGATTAACCAAAGAATGTATTCTCTGTTAGTAGAATAGAAAGAACAAATGGCACATGCCAATTAGGGCTCACTGCTCGAGCACACTACTCACAAGAGGCTCACTGTCTACAAGAGACACACTGTCTACAAAGAAATAAGTATCACATACATGAACTGGAGAATAGCATCTTCACCATGCTTGAATCAGTTCTATTTTGGCCCAATACTTCTGCTATGCCTTTCGCTCTCTTCCTCACCACCACATTCTCATCTTCGCCAGGACACAATTCAAATGACTTCACAATCCCTTATTTGTACAAGACATCAACTTAGGAATGATCATCTAAGTCGGAAAACATCCACAATAACATCCGCAAGCTGTATAACTCATCCGGTCAGCTTGCTTTAGGAAGAACACCATTATCCGGAAGTTGTTCTTAAAAAACAAACTCCAACTTCAATGCGGACCACCAATATGAACTGGACACGATCCAAAGACCACCACAAGCTTGCCTGAATCACCAAGATCATCCATACTTCATCTGCTTACTTAAATCCTTCTCTCCTTCATCTGGAACCTCAAGAACACAGTTTGTCATCACTGTCACAAAGGAATAGATGCTTGCGGATCTTCAAACCACGAACCAATCTATTTGACACTCCACAAAGACTTCCTCAACACTACCTCAAATCTGCAGAACATTATAATGCAATTCTGGATCTCACCGGACCTATCTGTCTCACTCTGTCACCACTGAACACCTGCCGGAACCAGTTTTACTTGAACAACCACAACTTCAGATCTTCATGCAGACCTCTGAAATCTCTACTGGACCACCTTAAGATACATATCTACAAACTCTTTAAACCGCATCCTCTAATCCTCATCCTATCGTGGACTTTTACCTTACTGTCTTCCCTGTTCTTCTCTGTTCCTGATTGAGACTAATTTTCTCAATATCCTCAGCACACAGCTCATCCAATCCTTATCATTAATGCAACAGGAGTATGTTGACATCAATGACAACACCGGTTAGGCCCATACTTGCAACATAAGCATCGATGGGACAAGGACTCATCGCTGTGAATGGAGTTGTCGCCGATGGTTAAGGCTATACCAATGAGACTTTGACTGGCATCGTCGGCAATAAAATTGTCGACGATAGTCATACAGTGTGTTCAGGTATATAAACCTAGATGTCCAACGTGACCTGGTGAATGTGGGACTAAATTTCTCACATGAATGTGAACAGTTGCAACAGTTGGAAGATAGCAATACTGAGTCAGTTGGAATGAACAGTTAGGGCAGAAGTTCAAACAATTTTACTCTGAAGACTGGTAAAATACAGATTTTAGAAAAGCTATATGTGATTGACAAAGAGATTCGATCATATTGTTCATTTTGTAGATGTATAGTGAAAGTGGACTGTTTGTATGATTTGAGAATCAATGCCTAAGCGAGAAGGCTGAGATCTTTATTGTAATCATTTAAGCTTACTGTAAATAAAGGTTGTCTCTCTTGTGGTGGTGGGTTTTTTATCTGAAAGGGTTTTCCACGTACATCTAGTGTTGTTCTCTGTTATCTTACATGTTTATTCTGTATTTTCTAGTGTGCTCATCTGTGTATTTGAATTAAACATTACTTATCTACATTATCCCCTTTGAATTGACATTAGGGAAGCTATATTCCACACCTCTGCTTTCCTTACAAGTGGTATCAGAGCCAGACCAGTTGTGTTATCCTTGTTGGTAGGTTGGGTTTTTTGTGTCAGTTCTATGAGTGGGAGTTCTATAGAGGTCTATTTTGTTAAATAAGATGGCAAGTACATCAAGAAAAATAGACATTGAAAAGTTCAATGGCACTAACTTTGAGTTGTGGAAGCTTAAGGTTGAAGATATGCTGGTCGACAGAGATCTTTGGGTTGCTGTGTCTAGGGTTCAACCTTTAGGCATGAAGCAAGAAGACTGGGACCTGGCAGATAGGAAAGCCAGAGGACTAATAAGATTAAGTTTAGTGGATTTTGTTCTATTGAACGTCCATGAGGAGAAGACAGCCAAAGATTTGTGGAAGAAGTTGGGAGATATTTATCAGGGCAAGTCCTTGGTGAATAAACTTTTTCTCATAAAGAAGTTGTATTCTTTGAAGATGGATGAAGGAGCATCTGTAGCAGACCATCTAAACACATTTAATACAATTGTTGCACAATTGACTTCTGTAGGTGTAAAAATAGAAGAGGAGGACCGTTGTATGCTTCTATTATGTTCCTTACCTAACTCATGGGATCATCTTGTGATGACTATTGGAAGTATAACAACCACATTTACAACTGAAGCAGTTTTTGCCTCGCTATTATCTGAAGAGATGTGGAGGAAATCTTCTGAGATGGACAAAGAAGCCCTCTATGTTCGAGGTAGATCAAAGGAAAGAGACAAGAAGAAGGACAAGAAGTCTAAGTCCAAATCAGAGGGGAGATCGAAATCTCCTGGCAAAAAGTCCAAGGTGAAGTGTTAGAATTGTGGGCAGAAAGGACACATCAGAAAAGATTGCAAAGAGGAGAAAAAGAAGAAGAACTTCTTTGACTTTGATTCTCCTCAGAGTGATGATGATGCCTTCATTGCTGCCTTGGCAACGCCTGCATCTAAAGATGTATGGCTGGTGGATTCAGGAGCATCTTTTCATATGACATCTCACAGAGAATGGTTCACTAAGTATGAACCGTATGCTGGTGGGAAGGTGTTCTTGGCAAGTGATTTGACACTGGAAATTGTTGGCCGAGGAAGAGTCAGAATCTAGTTCCCGGATGGCAGAATAAAGGGAATGAATGGAGTTCTACATATACCAAGTCTGGCACGAAATTTACTTTATGTTAGTAAGCTTAATGATGTTGGAGTGCAAGTTACTTTTGTGAATGGTGGTTGTAAGATGACTAGAGGTTCTATTGTTCTAGCAAAGGGTGAATGCATTGGAACTTTGTATAGGTCAAATGCTAAACCAGTGTGCTGTAATAATGTCTCTGTAAAACCTGAAAAAGCTACTATTGTAACACATGATGCAAACTCTATGGAAGTTAAACTTCCTGCAGAGAAAATAATGCTCTGGCATCATAGACTTGGTCACATAGGTGAAAAAAGTTTAAAAATCTTGAAAAAAAAAAAACCTAGTCGATGGGCTAATTGATTGTAATCTGGAGTTCAATTTCTGTGAACATTGCATATATGGAAAACAGAACCGTGTTTCATTTTACTCTAGTTCTCATAAATCTTCTGGTGTTCTAGACTATGTACATTCTGATGTTTTTGGTCCAGTTGATATTCCTTCTCCGTCTAAATCAAGATACTACGTATCGTTTATTGATGATTATTCAAGGAGGGCATTTATATATTTTTTGAAAAATAAATCAGAATTGTTCAGTCGGTTTAAAGATTTTAAAAATCTTGTGGAAAATTAGACTAGTAGAAAAATAAAATGTTTGAGAACAGATAACAGTGGTGAATATTGCAACGTAGATTTTGATAAATTTTGTCTTGATCATGGAATTAAAATGCATAAGACTACACCTTATACTCCATAGAAAAATGGAGTTGCTGAAAGGTTGAATAGATCATTGATGGAGAAAGCAAGAAGTATGTTGAGTTATGCTGGTCTTGAACAAAGGTTCTGGGCTGAGGCAGTTGCTACAGCTTGTTACTTGTTGAATCGTTCTCCTACTTTGGCATTGGTTGATAAGACTCCTATGGAAGCATGGTCTGGAAAGAAGCCCTCTCTAAGACATCTTCATGTCTTTGGCTATGAGGCATATGCTCATATTCCTAAGGTAAAAATATCTAAGCTGGATTACAAGGCAGTCAAATATATCTTTATTGGCTACGGAGTCAGTGTTAAAGGGTACAAGCTTTGGAATCCTAAAACTGAAAAAGTAATTTATAGCAGGAATGTAATTTTCAGAGAGCTGAAACCTTTGGTTATTGATCCTCAGCCGAAGAAGACAAAAGAAAAGAAAGAAAAGAGTGTTGTTAATATTCCTCTGACCCTTGTAAAAGAGGAACAACAAGCACCAAGTGTAGATGGTTCAGAAGTGAGTTCAAGTAGCTCTGAAGATTCAGATCTAGAGCAAGAACCTGAACCTGCACCTCAGCCATTAAGGCAGTCTACACGTGAAAGAAGACAACCAGATAGGTATGGATTTTCAGTACTTGATTCAAGTTGTGCCTATGCTTTGCTTACTGATACTGATAAACCTAGGACTGTGAAAGAAGCTATTAGTTTACCTGATTCATATTCTTGGTTGGAAGCCATGGATAACAAAATGTCATCGTAAGAGAAAAATGGAACCTGGGATCTGGTGCCCTTGCTTGAAGGCAGAAAACCTGTGGGCTGTAAGTGGGTATTTAAAAAGAATTATGGTCCAGATGGTAGTATTGAAAAGTACAAGGCAAGACTAGTTGCTAAGGGGTATTCCCAAAAGGAAGGTATAGATTATGGAGAAATCTTTTCTCCTGTAGCTAAGCTGACATCCATTAGATTTTTGTTGTCACTTGTAGCAGCGTATGACTTTGAAATTGAGCAGATGGATGTGACGACAGCATTTCTTCAAGGGGACCTTGAACAAGAAATTTATGTCCCAACCAGAGCATTTTGTGGAAAAAGGTAAAGAACATCTAGTATGTAAACTTAAAAAGTCTCTTTATGGCTTGAAGCAATCTCCCAGAATATGGAATCAAAAATTTGATACATATGTTTTATCTTTGGGATATGTGAGATCTAAATCTGATCATTGTGTCTATTATAAAATTGATGGTGATCAGATTCTTATAATTGCATTGTATGTGGATGACATGTTATTCATTGGCAATGGTAAGGGGATGATCTCATATTTAAAATCTCAGTTGTCCTTGAAATTTGAAATGAAGAATCTGGGGGCAGCAAAGTACATTCTGCGAATGGAAATCAAAAGGGACAGATCAAAGAGAAAGCTTTGGCTTAGCTAGAGCAAGCATATTACCAATGGTCTTAATAAATTTAATATGTCTGATTGCAAACAGTTAGTTGTTCTAGTTTTGTAGGGAACGAAACTATCTGTTGAAGATTGTCTGGAATCTTCGAATGAAATTGACGACATGAAAAAAGTGCCTTATGCAAGTGTTGTTGGCAGTTTAATGTACGCAATGGTCTGTACGAGACCAGACATTGCCCAAGCAGTGGGAGTTTTGAGCCAGTTTATGGCAAATCTAGGAAAAACACATTGGGATGTTGTGAAGAGAGTTATGAGGTATTTGAAGGGAACTTTTGACTATGCTATTTGCTATCATGAGACTCAGTTGGGTCTCAGAGATCTATCAGCATTCAGGGATATGTAGATTCTGATTAGGCAGGGGACATTGATAGTAGAAGATCCACCAGTGGATATGTATTCATGTTAAATGGTGGTGCTATAAATTGGATGAGAAAGTGGCAGGCTGTAGTCGCTTTATCCACAACAGAGGCAGAGTACATGGCAGCTACTTGTGCATGCCAAGAAGTCGTTTGGTTGAAGAGGTTGTGTTCTAATGTCAGTTTTGATGCAGGGCAGATACAAATTCACTGTGACAGTCAAAGTGCTATATGTTTGGCTAAGAACCCTACATTTCATGCTAGGACAAAACATATTGATGTCCAATATCACTTTGTTCGTGATATGGTGGAAGATAGGAAGGTGAAGCTAGAAAAGATTGACACTTTGGAAAATGTCGCTGACGCCTTAACTAAACCAGTGAGTATAGCCAAGTTCAAATGGTGGTCAGATGCAATGGGTCTTTGGACCCATAATTCTCAGTAATCGTATGCAGATTAAGAGGTAACAGTAATCTCTTCGACAAGTGGGAGATTGAAGAGACATAGTGTCTCAAATTACTATTTGGAACCTTATTTTTTAATCATTGGTTTTGTTCATATCATTCACATGTTCTTCATTCATCGGGTTGACAGAACACCATTGGTGAACACTTAACTTGTTTTACTGACAGCATATGTTTCACCGATGGTAGTGGCCATCAGGAAGACTTCCTATATCGACGCAGATGGAAGTAGTATTGTCGATGATCTATGTCTCGTCGATGATGTGGTCAGCGTGAGTCACTCTAATGAAAGACCATCGGAGTGAGTAGCTTTATCGGCTCAGTGGTAATGTTTCTTACCAATGAGCCTGTCATCCTGATGTTCGGCAAGAAGATATTCATTAGTGCAGCATAAAGTCTTTGGGCCGATGGCAGAGGTCACTCTGATGAAGGTTGAAGGTGTAAGCATCGATGGGACAAGGACTCATCATTGTGAATGGTGGAGTTGTCGTCGATGGTTAAGGCTATACCGATGAGACTTTGACTGGCATCGTCAGCAACAAAATTGTCGACGATAGTCATACAGTGTGTTCATGTATATAAACCTAGATGTCCAACATGACCTGGTGAATATGAGACTAAAGTTCTCACATGAATGTGAACAGGGTTGGAAGATAGAGATACTGAGTCAATTGGAATGAACAATTAGGGTAGAAGTTCAAAAAGTTTTGCTCTGAAGACTGTGGTAAAATATAGATTTTGGAAAAGCTATCTGTGATTGACAAAGAGATTCGATCATATTGTTCATTTTGTAGATGTACAGTGAAAGTGGACTATTTGTATGATTTGAGAATCAATGCCTGAGCGAGAAGGCTGAGATCTTTATTGTAATCATTTAAGCTTACTATAAATAAAGGTTGTCTCTCTTGTGGTCATGGGTTTTTTACCCGAAAGGGTTTTCCCACGTACATCTAGTGTTGTTCTTTGTTATCTTACATGTTTATTCTGTATTTTCTGGTGTGCTCATCTATGTATTTGAATTAAATGTTACCTGTCTACATTATCCCCTTTGAATTGACATTAGGGAAGCTGTATTCTACACCTTTGCTTTCCTTACATAAATAAGGAGTTTCAAAGTCATTTCTAAGTGTCTTGTCGAGATGAGAGTGTGGTAGAGAGGAGCAGAGCGAAAGGTAGAGCAGAAGTATTGGGCTTAAATGGAACTGACTCAAGCATGGTGAAGATGCTATTCTTCAGTTCAAGTATGTGATACTTATTATTCTGTAGATAGTGTGTCTCTTTTAGGCAGTGAGCCTCTTGTGAGCAGTGTGCTCGAGCAGTCATCCCTAATTGGCATGTACCATTTTGTCCTTTCTATTCTTCTAATAGAGAATACAATCTTGGGTTAGTCACCCCGTGGTTTTTCCCTTAACCGAGTTTTCCACGTCAAAATCTTGGTGTCTTGTGTGTTAATGTGTTTCAACTCTTGATTTAATGCATTATGTTTCTATGATTGATTTATCATTATGCTACTAAATTATAAAATGGATTTAAGTGTTTAAATTGGAAGAAAGTTTTGGACAACTGATTCACCCCCCCCTTTCAGTTGTCTACCCGAAATCTAACACATACACCTCTTTCAATACTCCATTCAAGAAGGCTAACTTCACGTCCATTTGATATACCTTCCACTTGTTCTAGGCTGCAATTGCTATGAATGCTCACACAATTTTCACCCTTGTAACTGGTGCATAGGTCTCATCATAGTCTCTTCCAGGCTGTTGTTTGTATCCCTTAACAACCAGCCTTGCTTTATGCCTTTCTATCTTTCCCTTAGCAGTACTTTTGCTCTTATAGACCCACTTGACTCCAATCACCTGTTTACCCTTGGATAAAGTTGTTAACTCCCATGTCCCATTCCTTTCTATTGCATCCAACTCTTCATCCATGGCCTTACACCATTTTTCTTCTTTCACAGCTTCTTCAAAATCTATTGGATCACCATGAGAGAACAAAGAAAAGTCTATATTTTCATCTAAATCATCATACCTGGTGTCTTCATAAATCTCCCTCACACTCCTTGTCTTTCTTGGCATTAGAGAAGCGAGCATAGGATCTCAACTGCTTCTAGAGTTACTACTGCTTGACTCTAGAGTGCTCTAGAGCTGATTGTGCTACTGTAGTCTTGGACTGGCTAAATTTGAACTGTTCTGGGGATGGCTCCAGAGAGCTCCAGAGTTGGATCTAGAGTGCTCTGATGCTGAATCTACTTCACTGTTGGAAGTTTGTACTTCATTTCCACCTTCTTCATCATTTATGGGTATCATTGTTGAGATACCTATGGTGGTGTCAACTGTTCCATCCCATGATTCATTCTCAATAAATTCCACATCCCTGCTGATTATAACATTCTTGGTAATAGGGTTGTACATCCTATACCCTTTTGATTCTTCGTTGTACCCAATGAAGATGCACTTTTCTCCTTTGTCATCAAACTTCTATCTTTTCTCCTTGGGCATATATGCATATGCCATGCACCCAAAGATCCGTAGGTGCTCCACACTCTATTTGTCATTCATCCATGTTTCTTGTGGAATTCTGTCCTGTACAACCTTCGTGGGACTTCTATTGAGTAGATATACTAATGTTGCTACTGCCTCATCCCAATAATCATTAGGCAGTTCCTTTGCCTTCAGCGTGCTTACTGCCACCTCTGTGACGGTTCTATTTTTCCTCTCAGCAACTCCATTTTGTTGTGGAGTGTACCTTGTTGTGAATTGTTTTTGAATGCCTTCATACTTGCAAAAATTCATAAATTCTTTTGAGACATACTCTCCCCCTCTGTCCATTATGAGGACCTTGATATACCAGCCGCTTTGCTTCTCAGCTAGGGCCTTAAACTCCTTGAACTTCTCGAATGCTTCAGATTTATTCTTCAAGAAGTAAACCCAAGTCTTTTTGTTGTAATCATCTATGAAGGTCATGAAATATACATTCCCACCTAGAGTGGGGGTCTTCATGGGGCCACACAAATTAGAATGCACCAACTCCAATGGTGCTCTTTCCCTCCTAGAATGTCCTGATTGAAAGGGTTGCCTGTGCTGCTTTCCTAAAATGTAGGCTTCACATTTCCTATCAGGCTCTACAATTATTGGGAGCCTGAGCTAACCATGTCTTTTTTAGACAAAAGACTTAAACCAGAAAAACTTAAGTGCCCATACCTTAAATGCCAAAGCTTGGATGGGTTTTGGATGAATGTCTTGAAGGCTGATTGATGAGCCACTACTATAGACACCATCTGGTTGACTCTGGATCCTTCCAGAGCCATCTGGAACTTGACAGGTACAGCTCTAGAGAGCATTGGGGACTGCAACCTAAGGGGGAACATTTTGTTTCTCATCATCTGCACTACTACAATGACCTTCATGCTACCATCCCTATCATAGAGGACACACTCCCCTTTCTCCATCAAGATTCTATAACCATTTTGGACCATCTGTCCAATGCTTAATAGGTTATATTTTATGCCTAGGGCATAATAGACATCCTGGATTTGCATTCTCTCACTTTGCTTGGATAGGACTGTGATGATGCCTCTTCCTATGACAAGAACCTTTTGATTGTTCCCCATCATGATCTCAGACCTGACACTCTTGTTAATGGAGGCAAACAAATTTGCATTACCACTCATGTGGTTGCTACATCTATTGTCCAAATACCATACTTCAGGGCTACTCTGTTCAACAAGGTTGCATACAATAAACTCCTTAGACTATGTTTTCATTTTCAGCCTTATTTTCATTTGTTGCATGAGCATCCTGACTCCCTTGGTCACATTGTTTCTTCTTGCACTCATTTGCATAATGACCAAACTTGTGACAGTAGTAACACTACACATTAGACTTATCATACCTTTGGTTGGAGTTGCTACTCTTCTTGTTGTGGGAGTCCTGCTGGGAGGTGCTTGGTCCTTCTTCTTGGCTGTTTGAGGCACCTCTTCCAGAGTTGCTTCTTCCTCTAACTTTACTTCTATTGTTTCTTCTTCTTCCCCTATCTCTCACACTGCTCTGTGCTTTGAAGGCTTGCTCAAGGGAAGGAGTGTATCTATTCAACCACTACTCATGGGTTTGTAGGGAACCCATCAACTCATCTATTGTCATTTTGGAGAGTTCCTTGGCCTCTTCTATGGCTATGACAATAGGGTCAAATCTCAAGGGCAGACTTCTATGGACTTTCTTAATAATCATTTACTCTTCCATGGTTTCACCGTTTATCCTCAACTAATTTATCAAGGTGGAGACCCTTGTATGGAAGTCTGAAATAGACTCTCCATCCTTCATTTGCAGGGTCTCAAAATCTCTCTGGAGTAATTGGAGCTTCACCAACTTCACCTTGTCAGTACCTTTGTAACTATTTTCAAGAATCTACTAGGCCTCCTTTGCATAGTTAGTTGTTTCTATTATAGGAAAAATAGCCTCTGTCAAGGCTGCCTGAATCAGACTAAGGGCTTTTGCATCATTTCTTCTTGTTTCCTTTAGCTGGTTCTTCTGGGTGTTTGATAGGGCTGCAAAAGCATTTGGGCCAGTCACATCTATGAACCCATTGACCACAAGTTCCCACAAATCATTTGCAACCAAGATGGTCTTCATCTTCTTCGCTAAAACATCATATTTTTTCCATCAAACACAGGTGGCTGATGCCAACTCTTGTTGTCTCCTCCAATCATTCTTCTAAATCAAGGGAGACTATTACTACCCAGAAAAACTTAGGAATTTTTCTCAATACCCAGAAAACTAAAACTCTAGATCTGCTAACCTAAGCTATGATACCAAATGTTGGGAGTGGTATGGCTCAAATACCACTCAAAGGAGGAAGAATAAACTAATAAAGAGAGAGTAGACACAATGAAATTACACAAACAGAGATTTATATTTATCAAAAAAAACTATTTTACATAAAACAAATACAACACAGAGCTACAGCTCTGTTTCTTCAATTCCTACAACTATTGCTCTCTCTGGAGCTAGTTGGACATTACAACTATCCCTTTCTATTTGGAGTTGCTCTGCTCTTTCCTCTAACTATCTGTTGTGCGTGTCTGGAGCTACTGGAGCTCGATACTCTACACTCTCTCACTGTTGTATTCTTCCTGTTGCTGCTGCAACAAACATTCCTTCTGCTCTACATTGTTGTGTTGCTTCTGCTTGCAAAAATCAAAACTTCACTGACTATTCTAACATTCTCATTCTTCCTTTTATCTTTTTCTTCACCCAAAAATTTTGCTTCTCAAACTCAAAATTCAAACTCACCTATAGCAATAAAGAAACTAACCAGTATGGAATATTTTGATAGGGCCAACAAATGGCATTTACCATTTTGGTTAGGTGCGGTAGGAATGAGATCTCAAGAAGATCTCTAATGGGTAGGTGAATTAAATTTCTACTCCAGATTATAATTTCTAACAATTTCTCCCGCAATGTGATTGAAAATTTGTATTTTGTTACTAGAGACACTAAAATTTGTCCATGTCTCGACACAACACCTAGTCAACTTGACCTTGTAATGTTTTGCCCTAGGTCCTAGGTCATCCCACTTACAATTCCAACTTAATCACCTTTCCAATTAACTAAATAAATCCCATTTGTTTAGTTAATAATACCCCTTCACATGTCTCACATAATTCAAATTAAAAATTTAAATAAACCCCTCATCTCTCATCACATTGTGACACATGTCGCATGTCTCCATCTTCCACTTAATAGGCCTTCACATGTCAAACTAATTCAAATTTGAATTAGATTCCTTTTATTCTCCATCGCACACTTGTCATGTGACTACAATCCCTCTTTGAGTGGGAAACCCTAATCCAACCCTAATCGATCTCAACCGTTCATATCCTCCAACATAACTTTCAATCACAACCATCCATTCAAATTTGCCTTTTTCTATAAAGGTAGCCTTTCTTGAGCCATTTGCAACAAATCTTCTTCTAGTATCCTTACTCTGCCAAATTTTTCTTTCAATCCATAATCCATCTATTTTGCATCTATTCCTCTCAATTTCTCATCTATCTATCTTGCATTCATCCAATCACTCATCTATCCATCCCTATCTCACCGTTATGCTGTTGAATCGAGCAACCAACATTCATCTCTTTGGGTAAAGCTAGAGTACTTCAGGTGCGGCACTCTCCACCTTATCAATGGATCGTGAGTCGATATGAGGTTTGCATTTGTTATCATTTACTTCATGTCAATTTTCCATGATTTCAGTTACCATTAAATATTATATTACCTTTTCATTTATCTTGTTTGTTCAGTGAGTTGCTAATAGATTTTTATAGAACATGCAAACCATCAAAATTTGGATGAAAGCCCAACAAATGATAATTTTTAGGTACGAGTGCATAGAATTTTATTTTTATAGAATGATCCAATTGTAAGTTGTATGATCAAAGAAGATGGATTGGGTAACATTTTCCTTGTTCTAACTTTATTTATAATACATTGTATGATCAAAGAAGATGGATTGGGTAACATTTTCCTTGTTTTAACTTTATTTATAACACATTGTATAGATAATTACTTTTGTGTGATTCTTCATGATCGTAAGATTAAGGACCTCTAATGTTTGAAAGGTGGTTACTGAATGCACTTGTTTTTGGAGTTTTTTATCAAGGTTGTAGATTCTAATTAACATTGATATTTTAACAATTGGATATGCTTTCTTAGGTACTATTTGTAGATTTTAATTTTTTGAGAAAATTTTACCTTGGTTCATGTTTGGACAGATTTTGTTTAGATATTTAGGTTTCTGTGATTCTCCATGATCATAAGAGACTCTAATGTGATACATGAAAGAAACGTGTGCACTATATTAGGACTGTGTACGGAAGGAAAGATGTATCTTATTGAAGGTATTGTTGTATTATATATGATGCAAATTTTTTTCACTTTTGTAATTTAGATGGTAGAAAGTTTTTTTTCCTAATTCATGAAAGTAACAAGAAGGCTTTGTGTTATTGGGCCATAATTGGCAAGTGAGTCAAATGACACTCAAACTAAAAATAATAATTAGTTCTATTTGAGAATATCATTTAGCTACATGTTGATGTGTCTGGTCTTTATTGGTTCTCAACCATTGTCATTCTCTGGAATTTACAGAAACAGAGTTAGTGAGTCACAATTTAATCGGGTTTTGAACGATGAGTTACAAGATATGCTAAAGGTTGTTCTACTTTGTCTTAGGGAATTTGTTTTGTTATTGAGATGAATTTTTTGTTCTTTTTTATTTTTACCTCGTCTGCTATTTGGGTGAACTACCAGGCATGTAATCATTTTGAGGATGGTTATAGGCTTAAAGTTACATTGATTGTTGCCTAGAGGAATCATCATACCAAGCTCTTCCAAACAAATGAATGGGAATGTTCAACCCAGTTTTTGTTTTTTTCCATTTGTTGCATTTGAGGAAAAGTTAAATTTCTTTATGCAAGGCAGTTGGCAGATTAAATAGAAAATGAGGAAAAATTATCACCAGGCTGAAACAAAATTTTCACAATTTAAAATGCTTTTAAAAACAAAAAAACATACCCTTGGCTGCAGGAACTATTGTAGATACATAGATATGCCACCCAAGAAATTTTGATTTCTTTCTGTGTCCTCAGAATGGGTCAATTGTGAGTACTTTGTCCTATCATCAACCATCGAGAAGTGTTGTGTTTTGTTTCTTAAGATGCAAGGAAATTCTATTTTCCACTCTGACTTCTTTTTGGATGATTCTATAAAAGGGAACATCCAGGCCTACACATTACCATGTATTACTAGATGAAAATAAGTTTGGTGTGGATGATCTTCAAATTCTTGTTCATACATTATCATGCGTGTAAGAGGGAATCATTTTTCCACAGTTACTTGCAATATCACTCTGTAAGCATTGTAATTTTTTTTATATGTATCAAAGAAGTACCACAACAATTTATGTTGGTAAGTTTGGACTTCCCAAGTGCCTTTAGAATAATTTCATTGATTTTGCCTCAAGTAATTGCATGATTTTTCATTTTAGAAGTGCAAGGTCAATGTTTATGCTTGAATTGTATGCAGTTGCTCCAATTAAGTATGCCCATTTGGTTTATTGGGATTAGGTGTGTCATAAAGATGGGGCAATTCTTAAAGGCTGAGGAGCTTTATGAATCTGTTTCTTGGTCTAGAAGAGGGGAAGGAGAGGAAAACATTCCAGAGGTTCCCAGATTGCATAAAAATATTTGTGATTCAATGTTTTTGCTGAGTCTTGAGCTCAGTTGATTCTTGAGCACCGTAAAGTATTTTCAGAAGAGCCCCATTACTCATATACTAACCGAAAAAATATCAGCCAATTAGGAAGTAGCTATAAGGAAGTTAAAGTAGCAGAAACAACTTCCTATGCCAATCTTGAGGAGAGACAATATGCAAAACTTTAAATCTGATCTAACAGCAGTAAACAACTCTAGAAGAATTCTGGCAACATTCCAGCAACATAACAATACCTGCAAACTCACACTATGCAAACTACTCCTCAAGCCTCAAATTTATAGACTTCTGGCTATACAAGAAACCATCTATGGTTTTACAAAACCATGTGCGAAGCTTCTCAGCCAAGATTCTAGTCCCAAAATAAGCTCTCACGTCCAAAATGAAAACCCCTATTTTTGACCATTACAGATGTCATAGAATATGTCATAATATGCCTAAAAATAGGCCTTCCATAATATACTATCATGTGGGCATCTTTTGACACCTAAAAAATCAATTTTCAAAGCACTGACAATGTGAAACAGCTGTAGGAAAATATTAAATAAAAATAACTATAACGGGAAATGTGCAGCAAGGTTGGGACACCTCGTTTCCCAACATTCTCCCACTTGTCGAATACCTTGTAAGGGCTAGGGGAATAACATCATCATGGATCAAATTCTATGGGCCAAAGACTCAGAACACCACCTAAATTTTTCTATGCTCACATGCTTAGTTAGTGCATCTACAACATTTGTCACAGTCTCTACCTTTTCTAGCTTCACCTTGTCATCCTCGACCATATCTCTCACGAAGTGATACTAAACATCAATGTGTTTGGTCCTGGCATGAAAAGTTAGGTTCTTCGCAAGATAGATTGCACTCTGACTGTCACAATAAACTGTAACTGTACCTTGTTTCAATCCAATATCTGAATGCAAACGCTTCAGCCAAATGGCTTTTTACAGGCATGAGTAGCTGCCATGTACTCTGCCTCAGTAGTGGACAAAGCGACCATAGCCTATCACTTGCTCATCCAACTAATTGCACCACCATTAAGAGTAAAGACATATGCACTGGTGGACCTTCTACTATCGACATCACCAGCCCAATCTGAATCCACAAAACTGCGAATACTCAAGGAATGTTGATTTCCTGTACCATGAAAAAAAATAGAGTACTTTATTGTACCCCGCAAATATTTGAAGACCCTCTTAACTGCATCCCAATGCACTCTTCTAGGATTAGACATATGACGAGAAAGAATCCAACTACTTGCGCAATGTCTGGTCTTGTACAGACCATAGCATACATTAAGCTTCCAACTGCACTCTGGTAAGGCACTCTGCTCATGTCTTCCATCTCCGATGGGGATGTAGGACATTGTGAAATAGAGAGCTTCATTCCCAATGTAACAAGAACACAAAGTGGTTTATAATCTTGCATGTTAAACCTTTGCAAAACTAAATAAACATACTTACTTTGGCCAAGCCATAGCTTTCTGTTCTCACGATCTCTTCTGATCTCCATCCCAAGTATGTGTTTTACTGCACCAAGATCTTTCATTTCAAATTTCGCAAAGAGTTGAGATTTCAATTCTGCAATCAAACCTTTGCCTTTCCCAATAAACAACATGTCATCAACATATAAAGCAATTACCAAGAAACGATCACCATCAGATTTAAAATATACACAGTGATCAGATTTAGATCGCACAAATCCCAAACTCAACACATAAGTATTGAAATTCTGGTACCACATCCTAGGACTTTGTTTAAGGTCATACAGAGATTTCTTTAACTTACAAAATAACTTGCTTTTACCTTTCACCATGTAGTGCTCTGGCTGTGTCATGTAAATTTCTTCCTCCAAATCACCATGAAGGAAAGTAGTTTTCACATCCATTTGCTCGACCTCTAGGTTATAAGCTGCTGCAATAGATAATAAAAAATGAATGGATGTCATTTTAGCAACAGGAGAAAATATCTCACCGTAATCAATACCCTCAACCTAAGAGTATCCCTTTGCAACCAACTGTGCCTTATACTTTTCAACATTTCCATCTGAACCAATCTTTTTCTTGAACACCCATTTACATCCAACAAGTTTGCGTCCTTTAGGCAATGGTACTAGGTCCCATGTATCATTTCTTTCAAGGGCTACCATCTCTTCATCCATGGCAACCTTCCAGGACTCTGCATCATTCATACCCAAAGCCTCTTGCACATATCTCGGTTCATCAATGTTAGTATTCAAAGAAAATATACACTTCCAATCATTAGGTGAATACCCATACCTTTCAAGTGGTTGCCTGTGCCTTGTAGACCTTCGAACAAGTTGAGGTGGAGGTTCTTCCACTTCTTCCTCCTCTTCACCCTCTTCTGAAGATTCAAAGCTTGATGAGCTCTCCTCAACTTCTTATCTATCTTGGGGCCTTGATTCATCTTACTCAGGCATAGAAGGAAGCTAAATCACATCTTTTTTCTGTTCAATTTCTTTATGCTGTTCTGGCTGAAAAATAACAGGAGAAGATTTAGTTTCTCTAAAAATAATACTTTTGGAATAAATTAACTTATGTGCAACAGGGTCCCAAAGCTTGTATCCTTTCACACCATAGTTGTAGTTGATGAAGATACATTTGATAGCCTTAGAATCCAACTTTGTTCTCTTCTCCTTAGGCACATGTGCATATGCCTCACAACCAAAAACTCTCAGATGTCTAAGTGAAGGCTTTTTCCCCGACCATGCCTCCATTGGCGTTTTATCAACAAGCGTTGATGTAGAAGATCTATTTATAAAATAACAAGCAGTGGCAACAGCTTCAGCCCAAAACTTGTGTTCTAGACCAGCTCCACTCAACATGCTCCTAGCCTTCTCCATCAAAGTTCTATTCATTCTTTCAACAACTCCATTCTGCTGAGGATAATACGAAGTTGTCTTCTATCTTTTAATCCCGCAATCTATACAGAATCTGTCAAAATTTGCAGAACAGTACTCACCGCCATTGTCAATTCTCAAACATTTAATTTTCTTTCTAGTCTAAGTTTCAACCATAGCCTTAAACTCCTTAAAATGATTGAAAACTTTAGATTTACTCTTTAAAAAATATACCCATGTCCTCCTAATAAAATCATCAATGAAAGTAACATAATAAACTGATTTACCAATAGAAGCAACATCAACAGGACCAAATACATCCGAATGGATTAGATCCAAAATACATGAAGACTTATGAGAACATGAATAAAACTGAATGCGGTTTTGTTTGTCATAAATACAGTGTTCACAGAAATCAAACTCTAGATTGCAATCATTCAAACCTTCAACAAGGTTCTTATTTTTCAAGTCTTTCAAACTCTTCTCTCCAATGTGGCCAAGTCTCTAGTGCCATAACATGATCTTTTGTACAGGCAACTTTGATTCAGTAGATAGAACACCTTGGGTACCCAGAAGCCACTACCATCCAAAGAAGACGAAACCATTTCTTTTTTCAACGAAGTAGTTTCTGGCTTAATTTTATCAGAAGTGCTATTGCACTCAACCGTGCATGCATCAAGCTGATACAATGTACCCAATCTACTTCCTCTTGCTATCACCATAGCACCTCTCACCATTTTGACACCTGCTTCAAAAAACTGTACATACACACCTGCATCTATTAGCTTGCTAACAGATAATAAATTTCTTTCTAGTCTTGGGATATGTAAGACACCATCAAATCTTCTAACTCTACCATTAGAAAATTTCACATGAATACTACCACGGCCAACAATGTCAAGGAAAGAATTATCACCCAAATACACCTTACCACCATTATAGTTTTCATACTTACTAAACTAGTTTCTGTTAGGAGTCATGTGGAAAGATGCACCTAAGTCTATCAACCATGCATTATCACATGCACGAGTGGCCAAGGCTACAATAAAGGCATCTCCATCTTCTTTCTCAGACTCAGAATCAAAAACTTGCTTCTTATTCTTCTTTTTCTTCTCTTCTTTACATTCCTTTCGAAAGTGTCTGGATTTGCCACAATTCCAGCATATTGCCTTGGACTTACCAGGAGATTTTGATCTCCCCTTATTCTTGGACTTGGAATGGCCACGCTGCTTCTCATCTTTGCCTCATTCTTTTTGTCTTCCTCGAACACTCAAAGACTCTTTGGCATTCAGAGAGACCTTTCTTCTCATCTCTTTAGAAAGTAGAGAACCAACAACATCCTCCATCATCAAGACGACTACAGTGCTCCCAATAGCCATAACTAGGCTGTCCCATGAGTCTGGTAGTGAACACATCAAAGTTTGGCACCTTTCTTCTTCATCCAATTTCACCCCAACTGAGGTCAACTAAGTCACCAACATATTGAATGTTTAAAGATGCTCATAAATTCATCCACCTTCCATTCTCAAGAGGAATACAACTTCTTCCTCAAGAAAATCGTATTCACTAGAGATTTAGCTTGATATATCTCACCCAGCTTCTTCCAAAGCTTCTTCGAAGTGGGTTCTTCATATCAGAATCGAATCTGCAAGACACAGTCTTATGAGACCTTTAGCTTTTATGTCCATTACATCATATTTTGCAGCCAAAGCTGGATCCATAGGCCTCTAGACATTTTCATCCACCGCATCCCATCGATCCCGATCAATTAACAGATCTTCCATCTTTAGCTTCCACATTTCAAAGTTTGTGCCAGAAAATTTTTCAACTGCAATCCTCCCAGATATGCTCGCCATCTGAAAAAGCCTGCAACAAGATCACAAAGTATCCTCTACACAAGCTCCGACTCAAACCTTGATTAGCACAAAAAACCCAACAACCCACAACTGAAACCAAAGGTGATTAAGCTCTGATACCACTTGTAAGGAAGTTAAAGTAGCGGAAACAACTTCCTACGCCAATCTTGAGGAGAGACAATATGCAAAACTTTAAATCTGATCTAACAGCAGTAAACAATTCTGGAAGAATTCCGACAGCATTTCAGTAGCATAACAATACCTGCAAACTCACACTATGCAAACTACTCCTCAAGTCTCCAATTTATAGACTTCTGGCTATACAAGAAACCATCTATGGTTTTATAAAACCATGTCCAAAGCTTCTCAGAACTTGTAAGGAAGTTAAAGTAGTAGAAACAACTTCCTACACCAATCTTGAGGAGAGACAATATGCAAAACTTTAAATCTGATCTAACAACTACAGAAATTTCCAACAACACATTCAAAACATGAAATAAACAATAAAACACAAAACACTAGATATGCGTGGGGAAAACCCTTTCGGGGTGAAAAACCCCACACTCCAAAAGCCTGCTCAATGTATTTCAAATCCAGTAACAAGATTACATACACTTGCAGAGCAGGTTTATTACAAGAGTATCACCAGTAAACAAGTCTGGAAGAATTTTGGCAGCATTGCAGCAGCATAACAATACCTGCAAACTCACACTATGCAAACTACTCCTCAAGCCTCCAATTTATAGACTTCTGACTATACAAGAAACCATCTATGGTTTTACAAAACCATGTGCGAAGCTTCTCAGCCAAGATTCTAGTCCCAAAATAAGCTCTCACGTCCAAAATGAAAACCCCTATTTTTGACCCTTACAGATGTCATAGAATCTGTCATAATATGCCTAAAAATAGGCCTTCCATAATATACTATCATGTGGGCATCTTTTGACACCTAAAAAACTAATTTTCAAAGCACTGACAATGTGAAACAACTGTAGGAAAATATTAAATAAAATAACTATAATAGGAAATGTGCAGCAAGGTTGAGACACCTCGTTTCCCAACAGTAGCCAATAGTTTCTTCCCTTGGGAAATGGTTGCAGTACTTATCTTGGAGCTTGGGAAGTAGCAGCAGTCTCATTTTATGATTTGCTAGAGCTGTAGTTACATTGGGTTTCAATCAGTTTTATCATTTATATCTAACTAGTTCATCTCTTTTTAAGAGAATCCTTTTATGTAAAACTTTATGTGACACGTCAAAAAGTTGAAGTGGTTCTTCGCTGAAGTAAGAGAGATCTTTTTGTAGAACTTGTATTCTGGATTAAATGTATATGATGTCAGGTCAGGATTGAAAAGCAGGACAGAATGGTGTAAATTTTATTGACTTCATAATGAAGATTACATTCTTATTTATAGACAGTGTAAGGACAACAATTCACACACATACTAAAATAACCTTCGAATTATCTACCCTCAAGTCTATTCTAGATGACAGAATTATACACCCTTTGTAAAAGGACGATGAATTGATATGGATGGGTGATGGATTGGGTTCATATAAGGTGAAGCAAGGCTATAAATGGCTCACCTCTAGAGGCGCTATAGATTGGCTAGTGCACTTATGCTGGTCTGATGCCTACTCCCCAAAGCAAGAACTTTCACATGGCTCGCATTAAACAATAAAATTCTCACAGGTGATAGGATTCAAAAATTGGCCCTTGGTAAAAGTTTCCATTGTGTCTTATGTGGTGAAATGGAAGAGACAATTGAGCACCTCCTCTTACATTGTAACTTCAGCAAAGAAGTTTGGAATTGGTTGTGTATGAAGCTAGATTGGCAATCGGCACTTCCAAAAACTCTTCTTCAACTTTTTAAAGGATGGCCCCATCTCTTCCAAGATTCCACTCTCCACAACCTATGGTTAATCTCACCATCCCTCTTGATTTGGCATCTGTGGAAAGAATGAAACTTCAGGATCTCCAGGAGTCAATCTAAACCTCTGCAGCTCTTTCTAGAAGAGTTGGAAACAGCCATAGTAGAAGTGTTGAATGCAAAACTTCAAAGGGTTGGTATTGTTGGCAAGAGACACTGTGTGGCTTCTTGATTGTTGTCATTGATGGCAACAAAGTCTATTCCACACATCCGCAGCACATAGTATGTCTATACCGGAAGTCTGATTGAAGAGTGTTTTGGTCCAGTGAACAAAAACAGAGCATGTAGCAAGGTCCGACAATCAGGTTTGGATCTCTCAGAGGAAGTATCTTAGCAAAGTATAGACTTGGGGAAGTCAAGAGGAGTACCATGACTTCCACATTCCAAAGATTGAGCCTCCGGTGATGAAAAAGTGAAAAGATATGAGCACCTAAGTGTTGGGTTCCTGACAGGTAGAGCAGACTGAGCAAGAACTAACTGGCAGAGCATCAGACCTTAATCCGGATGAGAAATTGATGGTGATCAAGCTTCTTGAGGGATCATTCATGGTTGGCCGACATGATTGATGACTTCCATGTCTCTATTCTGATACACATCACATATTAAGTATGGATTCAGTCAACAGATCAGTATTTAGTAAAAATCTTAAGTATCCCGGATGCCGACTAGTAAGATGTTGAGATCCTTGGTACGGATATATATACCAGATGGATTTCAGTATGAAGGTGTGTGTGGTATGAAAGAGTGTGTGAAGAAAAGGAGAGAGTAGTGTGGAAGAAGCTATACAAGTACAGTATGTGACAGAACAGCAGCACTAAGCAGAGGAAGAATGAAGTGCAGCAGATCAGTATATTGAGCCTAACTGGAACTAAACCTCAGCATATGTGGATGCCTCTGATCAGTTCAAACACCTGGTTACTTTCTATATACCTTGTAGACAGTGAGTCTCTTGTAGGTAGTGAGCCTCTTGTGAGCAGTGTGCTCGGGCAGTGAGCCCTAGTTGGCAAGTGTCATTTTGTACTTCTATTATTTTAACAAAGAATACAATCTTGGGTTAGTCACCCCGTGGTTTTTCCCTTAACAGGGTTTTCCATGTAAAAATCCTTGTGTTATGTGTGTTGATTTCTTTTCTTCTCTCATGTTCATGTATGCTTATATGTTTTGATACTGCATTAATTGTTAAAAAAGAAAAGAAAGTTAAATAATCAAGATAACTGATTCACCCCCCCTCTCAGTTATCCACATTGTTTCCAACAGGTACCAAGGAGAATGCTTGAACTTCATGGGACAACGGTATTTTTCTTAACTAGAAAGGCATAGATAAGCTAGCTCCGGGCTCTTTGGTGCAGCAACATACAACCCGCATGGAGAGGACTATGGTGAAATGGATACCGCCAACCAACTCAGTTATCAAGATAAATGTTGATGGAGCTAGTTGTGGTAACCCAAGTTTATCTAGTATAGGCTATGTGCTTAGAGACTGGAAGGGTAGCCTAAGCGCACTAATAATATGGCAGAAGCATTTGCTATTCTACATGGCCTTCAACTAGCCCATGGTGTTGGTGCTTGGCACATATGGCTCGAGGGAGATTCTTAAATCATTATTTTAGCGGTTTGTTATAAAAAAATTGGAGAATTGGCATCTTTCGTATATTTTGAATCAGGTTTGGAGCTTACTAGATAAATTTGAGTCTTTCAAAATTTCTCATTGCTACCGAGAAGCAAATAGGATAGTTGATTGTCTAGCCAATAAAGCAATTGATCAGTATGAACAAATGGTGGTCTTCTCAGCCGTGAAAGGTAATTAGCCTCTAGCTCTTCTAAACCTTGCTGACAAGGATAAAAAATGCCTCTAATCTCTGCAAGTCCAGGGGTGGTTCTTTTGTAAGTTGACTTGTTTTTACCCTGGATGAGTTGTGTGTCTTTGATGGCACGATTGGGTGGCAGGTACTATTTTCTTATAACTCATCAGTCGGGTGTGTCCTACATTTCTTGGTCGGTTGGTGGTTTTGGTAGTCTTTCAAATCCTATCAACTTCTTACTCATCTATACTGGGTGGGTGATGAGCTGGCACATGGCAAGTCCTCTTGTTTTGAGTGTCCTCTTTTCAACGGTTAGAGTAATTGGACTTTCTTTTAAGATTGGCACGTGGGGAGCGGGGGTTTGTTAGACTTCCAGCCTTGTTTGGCATTCTTTTGTTGGCCTCAATTCTTGTCATCTCTATTGGTGTCTTTTTACTTCCTTCGTCCTGCAGGCTTCTTTCCCCCATCATTATGACAGTTCTTTTTCAGCCTTTTTTGGAGTATTTTTTCTTCCTTTTTAAGCTGCCACCCCGACATCATGATTCATGCTTATTTAAGGAGAGATACTTAGGAGGACAAAGGAGTGATTGCTCTATTAGGAATGCTTTGGAGTATGATCCTACCAAATCTCACCTCAGGATTGGTTTAGGACGATCAGTAGAGTTTTTAACCTTCCATGATGTCTTTCTTTTTTCTATTTCTACGCTCAATCTCTCTGCTCCCACTCCCTTTCTTCTCAGTTCCGTGGCATCAGCAATGGCAAAAACAAGGCTTAATTTAAGGCTTTTCTTCCATCCATTGGAAGATGAGCCTGAAGTGCATGGCAAGGTTAGGATGGAGGACTTTATGTCCCTGATAGAGCATGATGGAACATTGGTCCAGTTCATTGTGCGTTGTGTTGCAGGTCACAAGTGGATCAAGGGGTATCTAGAGAGGGTTCTAAACTACTCCGATATCATTTCTCACATCCTATCTAATATCATGGACCTCGTCCAAGATGTCGAGTATGTGCACAAATTAGCTTCTGGTTTATTCTGCAACAAACTTTACTCTGTAGAAAGGTGGGTGGAAGTAGTGAAGGGCTATGAAATGGAGTAGGGGGAGGCACGTATTGGTGGTCTCTTTGACCAACTAATGCTCAGATGCTCTGTCCCACACCAAGCCATCTATCATGCTTTGTAGAGCTCCCTCAAATCCCTGTCTAGTGAGCTGATTGATAACGAGCTCGCAGCTTTTTCCTATATCTTTAACAAGAAAGATGTGAAACATATTAAAGATACATTCACAAGCATCCATTTTCTAAAAATTGTTGCCCTCGACTTAGCCCCTCACATCCCCAGAGATGCTTTTGAGGACCCAGAAGAGGCTGATGAGGGTGATCAAAGTGAAGTGGGATTCCTGGGTGACCAAATAGAAATGGACATGATCTTGGCCGCAAGTGCGGCTGCATAATGCACTATCGGCTGGTTTGTGGTGGTGTTTTTCTTGGGTCATGGTCTTTTTCTGCTATCTGCTCACTGGGTGGCATTTTTTCCTCTCATTGGCGGGGCTCAATTTCAAGATGGTGGAGATTTTTCTCTCGATGCCTGGTGTTTTTCTTGCTATCCGGTTTCTCTTGGCATTTTAGGAGTTGTTTATATTATGACTATTATTTCTACTTTAGTCTATTTTGGCTCCTTTTTATTTGAACTGGTTAATTTTTGGTGTGATATACCAGAGGTTACATTCCTGGTATCCTTTTGCATCTTGTAACTATGTTCTTATTTTAATACAATGGTCTGGTTCTCTGTCACTTTTAGTTCTAAAAAAAATAACCTTTGAATACACAATTAGATACAAAGTGCATAAATTAGATCAATTTACTTATAATAGATAAAATTAACTAACTTTCATTAATATATAAGGCTTTTACATGAATAGCATAATGGAAAATAACTTCTTCTGCATGAGCACCTTGGAACCTGAGACAGCGAATATCATCGGTGTGATATTCACCCTACCATGAAGTAAAAATCTTCCCCGTGCTTTCCAACTGGAAAGCCCGACCCATCACGAGGTGTGTAGCAATCAAGAACCAATGTAGGTGAAAGAATCCAGTGTTTTTTTAACTTGACACACACACAAACAAGATAATGCTTCTACTACTTGTATATATACAACATCCAATGATACACTTGTAAACTCCATCTTATAGATGCAAGAAGGTAGATATATAAATCCCATTTCATCCATTTTACATTTTAGAGGCCAGAAGAATAAGTCATTTCAAGATGCATACTGATTTGCATTGTATCCTTAATTCCTTATTTATAACTATCTTACCAATAATGTACTCATTCTATCTCAATATCAAATAACATGGCATAAAGAAAATGACACTTATTAGTATCAAATCATGAGAGTAATATCAAGTAAACCCATTGAATATAATATTGCTAGGAAGGGTTAGTACAACTCATTAAATACTCCAATAACTATATCAAGCTAGATCTAAACATGATCATGGATATAATTTTTAACTCAAGTTAACACTACCTCTAAGGTGGATATAATACATTTACCAAGTCCAATATTTCTCTTCCTACTTTTTATGTATAAAGGTATATCTAATCGACATCAACAAACTAAGGCTAAAGAGCTTATCATCTTAAGATATCATAAAATAAGAATCTAGATCTCTTTTCACTAACTAACCAAAAAGACTTTTTAAAGAGAAGAGCAAACAATACAACTAAATCAAGAAGTCCCAAATGTTATGAATCGAAGAAGGCTAAATCATATTATTCACAGGAGGCCTCATCTAAAGTCTTTATTTTTGTTGAGAACAAGATAACACTAGATAGCATACTCGTCAATGATCTCTAATTGTCTTTACAAGAATACTCCTAAGTCATCATACATAGGCGATCTACATGTGCCAGGAAAACACAACCTTCACAACATAACAAAAAGGGTCTTTATTGACACACACAGTAGCACCACTTTGTCAACATCCTTCTCTTCCTATGCTAATATAGTCATTTTGGGGCGGGGTAAGGACATCCGTAGAAGCATATTGTGCTTTCTCAAAAGGTTACCGAATGGATACCTATCTAGCTTCAAGCATTTCACATAATTTAGTTTTGCTACAATGGTTCACTTTTAACAACAAGCACAATCATATCAATATAAATATGGAATGAAATAACATTTGTTTAGTTTCTATTACATTTGCAAGTAATCCACCTTTCAATATTTATGTATAGATCTCACTCCCAATTCAAAGCATACGTATTATGTATAGTTTCTAATTGCTTATGTTAGATTGGTTCTCACATTTGTGTTAAATGTCAGTAAAGACTAGAGAAGAACTTACGTTTGTTGACTTTGTACCCTAATGATTAATAGTTCTGTAGCATTGAGTGCATGTCTTATATGGCTATGAATATGCACAATTGACAAAGAAGACTATAAAATTTCCTTATAGGGCTTTGGGCATGATCTATTTAAAATTTTCTTGGATCTCCATTATCATCCCTGAGGTCATTATCTCTTGGACTGTATTGTGAACAATTCCTAATATCTACCTTGTACATTCTTGTTTTCCCTCCATGATCATCCAATAGAGTCGAAAAGATTTTAGTTTTGTGCAGTGAGGAAGCAAATTTCAGTGGCATTGGCCATCAAATTTAAACAGGTTTTAGCGAGGGAAAAGGGGCATCTAAAGGCATGGATAAAGGTTGGAGCAATAGCTTTAGGTGTGAATAGACGGGGCCATAATCTCGTTCGATGACGTGGATTGTTCTCAATTGGCGGCCCCGCTCATGATTAGAGTGGGTAAGCCAAGATCTGTAATTAAAATCATTACTACTCGTCCACACTGTGGGTATGAGGCAATCAAAAATTATTTTTCTCCTCTATTTTCATTACAAGTGAACTATCCTATATTGGTGCATCGTATTGAAATGAAACCAAACATTCTATGGAACAATAATATATGCATATCAAGTAATTTATATATAGTCTTCCTTAAATTTTCAACCTTGTTTATATACATAAACAGTGTGTTTTACATGATTTGTGTCAAATTTCAATACTGTAATAACTAATAATAGAAGTTGTGGTATAATCACAATAAGATTTTTATAAAGCTTAATAGATAATAAAATAGGAATAGTTATTAATTCTAAAATCGATAATAATACAATAGTATAACAATATTATATTTTTAGAATAATACTGATATATACGTATTCAGCATATAATTAATCATTTATACAATCTATATAGTCAAGGAACAGAAATTAGATATGCAATATTTCACCGAATGCACAATAATATGATATTTATAATGATAAAATCAATCAATTTCTAATTTTCCCACAGAGAATGTCTAGAAAAACTTCTTATTCACACAGATTGATAATGAAATTATGGATTTGACTAAGAACCTATTAATATGCTCTTCAACTGTTGAATTATTTTAACTTTCCCTTTCCCTTTCACCGTTCTTTCTTTCCTTTTCTAAATATCCAACTTCTTTGTCTATGTTTTGTTTCCTCATAATGAAAGTTTTTTTAATGCCCCTCCAGTGAGAGAAAGAGATTTTTTTATTCTTTTCTTTTTCCATTTTTATTTTGCTTTATTTTTGTGTTTTATTTCGTAAATTCAAGTTTCTTCCTATTTTTCTATTTGTTTTTATCTCTTTGTTTTATTTTCCAAATCTTGCTTCCTTTTCTAAGTTTATCTCATATTTATTAAATAAAACTAATATTAAATAACAAATATGATTTATTAACTTGCATCACAATTATCTTTAAAATAATAAATATTATTTCTATTTTCGAATAAAATCAATAAATGATTTAAAACTATTTTTATTTCCTCTAGGAGAAATTAACATTAACTAACATTTAATTAAATAAGCAACTATAACAATAATCTTCCTCATCAAATAAAATAAGACGCAATCATAACTAAATTATGCAGATGCAACTATATGATTTTCTAAGTGTGTGTGTGTAGATTCTTTCACCATGGTCACTTACAAACAGCTAAACACCCCCTCCTCAATGATACTTTCACTCAACTGAGAGTATTTTCATGTCATGCACATGAGACAAAGTTTGATCAGTGATCATTTAAATGGTAATTTTAAATTAAAAATTAATTATTGAAAATTGGGGTCATGACATCCTTCCCCCCTTAAAGAATCATTGTCGTGATGATCGCATCAACTTAACTGAAGATAAAATTCCATACCTCTTAATTTATTTTACCTCAATGTCAAATCAGCCCACCTAACAGTGTGTCATTGCTCCACGCACCTGTTTGTTCATAACTACAAAAATTCCTTCGTCTAACATGCATTCACTGTTGGGAATTAAGGTGTCTCAACCTTTGCAAGTTCCTAAATTTATTTATAATTACTCATTTTCCCATAATTATTTGGAAAATTGTTATAATGTATTTTATTTAATAATTGTGCTCCACCAAAATGGGGCATGGGATTTTCAAGGTGGCATCTTTGCCATGTGTTAGCATCTCGTGGTGTGTTGTAAGGTGTCATCAGAAGGTTTATTTATAGTAGATTCTTATGACAGATTTTATGACACATTCTTATGACGTGTAAGAGCATGATTATAGGGAGTTACTAATTGTGAACTAGGAATCTTGACCAGCATTATGACAGTTTATGACGTATGTCATAGGCATCTTTCTAAAGGAGGTAAATGCTATATTTTTGGGTGCCTAAGTTGGTGGGTTGACTATGACAACATATGACAGCATCTTACATGTGTAAGGAATGTTCTAATAATAGTCTCAAAGCCCAAACTTAGCCTAGGCATTGGAATTTTATGTCATGGAAATGTGGGTCATATGGATTTTTACCATGGTATTTTTGGACTTTGTTTGGGCCCATGGTAATGGATTATGGTTGTATTTTGGGCCCCCATGAGTCTATATATTGAGGGCTTGAGATGGAGGCATTGAGGACTGTTTTATGCAGGGTTATGCTGTCAGTTTTTCCTCTAGAGGAGCAAGATGTAATCTCCATGTTAAGGCTTTGAGCCTGCAAGTGTATTGTAACATGTTTGTTGTTGCTTATTAATACATTGGTTCGATGCTTTGGAGTGTGGGGTTTTTTACCCGAAAGGGTTTTCCCCACGTATATTTGTGTCTCTTCTCTTCTGTCTATCTTTCTTCTATTTTGCTTCTTTCATATTCTTAAAGTGTTAATTTACATGTCGTTATGCTGCCAAAATTTACTTAGATTTGTAAGCTACATTATCTTTCCTCTAAGGGTTAATGTGATGGGAAATCAACTATGTTTGTTTCCGCTTTAAGGGCGTAGTAGTATGTTCTTGTATCAACTTATTAAATATACGTTTAAGATAATTATAGGATATTGGAAGGTACATATTGGGTTCTCTTTCCCTTTCAATTGGTATCAGAACTTAAGATTGTTCCATGGCTTGCATGTGCTTGTATTTGCTTGCATGTGAGTTGCATGTACTTGCATGTTGCTTGCATGTGCTTGTATATGTTTGCATGTGCTTGCATGTGAGTTACATGTATTTGCATGGACTTGCATGTTGCTTGCATGTGTTTGCATGGTTATGCATGTGATGGATTCATGGTGTTTAAAGTTCTAGGTATTTCTTTTGTTGTGATTTCTTAGCTTGGAAAGCTTGAGGGAATCTGTAGGAAGGAATTGGTTGATTATTAATCTTTGTTTGAGTGGAAGTCTTGCAATTGATCTTGTTTTTTGGGTATAATGGGCATTTGAAGGATAGAAAAGATGGAGTATAATGGAGTTGATCATGCGGTTACATTTAATATGATATTGATCTGGAGCTCCTGTTTGATAGTATGTAATAACCCTCATGCTTGGTGGTTATGTGCTTTCATTCTATGGTTGTTTGCAACAAAGTATTCATGTTGGGTGTTTTTTCTTGGCTCCCTGATCACATGGAGAAACTTGGGTTGCCATGACTATGGTTTGGTGTGCTTATGTTGGGTGCTTGGTTTTAGTCCTTGGCATTGGAAGGCATTGTTTTGTTAACCTTCAATGTATGTAGGCTATGGAGTTGATCATTGGATGATCTAAAAGCTTCTAGAACAGCCTAGCTCCTCTATATGCTTGTACATGGTGGTTGTGGAGTTGGCCTAAAAGTGGGCCTGAAGTTCCTGGACCTCTACTTCATTTTGGTTGGTTGTACTTGCATGTCTCAGTTTCATATTGATTCAATTTAAGGGTTTTGTAGATTTTCCATTCAAAATCTATGGTTATGCTTATCTATGTTATTCCATTATTTTGGTTTAACTATTTTGGCGGTTTTCATACTTGTGGGTCTTCCAGATGATAAGTGGATATGGATTTGCATGTATGTCAGTGACATGGTGGTTTTGCAGGTTTTACACGGTTAATCAAAACTTGTGGTTTTGTAGATCTACAGACAAACTATTTTTTAGATTATGATTCCTTGGGGGTGTTTCTAGATGTAAGATAGTTGTAGGTTTGCATGTATGCTTCGTGCATGATGTGAGGAGGTTTGTAGCTTTCTCAGTGTGGAGATGTTGGTATGTGATTAGTCACTCATCATTTCTACAGTATATGCTTGATGGGTTCCTTGACTATGGTTACTCATATGTGGACTTGTTTGGCAAATTGAATCTAGTGATGATTTGGTGTTTGAGTCTTGAAGTCTACAGGTTGTCTTCTTTGATATCTCAGTTTGCAGGTTACTAATGTAATGATGAGTTTGCATGTTACATTTGTTTTGGATCTTTGAGTTATGTAGTTTGTGGATTAGCTACCCATTAGCTGCAGTGGGATGACTCGAATGTGGATTGTCTTTATCCACGAGATTGATTCAGTGTTTATGCAGACTTTGTTAGTTGGCCTTGTCTGTGGTCATTTGTGCATTGGTATGTTGCATTGGGATAAGAGGATGGGTGATTAGAGTGCTTGGATAGTAAGTTATTGGGATTTATAGCATGTTTATCATGATGTCATGGATAGCTTGGTTACACAGTTTAGTGTGAGCTTTTGACAGTGATGGTTTTATCTTCTTGACTTGGAGATCTCAGTTCTACTTTATTCTTTTGTGTTACTGGTATTGCACAGGTTAATTATTAGATTGTGTTAGAGTCATGGATGATCTTCATTGAGAGGATGGTTATCATAATGCCTTGATAATCTCGGTATCACAATTTCAATGGGAGCTTCGACAGTGATGTGGATCTATCACTTGGTGATGGATGATCTTCTATAGTGGTTGTAGGTGTCATGGTAAGACTTTTAGATTATGATCATTATATGTTATGAAATTATTTTGACATCTTGAGTTCCATTGTTAGAGGATAGTTATCTGCATGTGATTGGAGATGGTATTATGCCATGATAGATTCATGTTTCTAGATTAGAGTTTTGGCATGACGGTGCCCCTTTGGAAAGATATGTTCATTGGAGCAGGTAGTGATCTCCTAGGAGGAGATGTTAGATCATGATGTCATGTGTGTTCCTAGATTTTGCAGATGTGTAGTGGGAGCTTTGATAGTGGTTTGGTGAAGTTCTCTTTGGTTTTGAGTATTAATAATTTGCTTGAAGCTTCATGATTTTGCACGATGCATTTGAAGTTGGCATGAATTGGTTGATGGATACTCATGGATACTAGAGAGACTTGAGGTGAGGCTGGAGATCTCTTGTTGTGGGGATCATGTGTTGGAATGGTGAAATTTCAGTAGAAAGACCGAGGAGCCTTCACTTGTTATGGACATGAGTTCATGTTTGGAGGTTAGAGGAGATTGTTCTTGGAGAGAGTCTATGAGGCTGGGTGTATCTCAGTGGATCATTCTCATTCCCCACTCTCAGTTCACTCAACAGAAAATGATCTGATAGGTATTGCCCATGTTATTTCAAATTCATTTTGTTTTTTGCTTTGATTTCTCATGGATATCGATCTTGACCTATAGTTTCTAGTTCTAGAGGTTTCATTTGAGGAGTACTTGGCATGGTTATCTCCTTAGGTATATGGTTTGATTTATGAGAAGTTTTGGAGATGTTATTGGGCTGATTCCTATTTGTGGAATGAATTTTTTAAGTTTGATCTTCCTTGGTTAGAGAAGCTTGCATCTATTTTTGTTATATGAGATTAATATTTTTTGTTTGATCTTTTGAGATTGAACATTTGGGTGTTGCTAAGGCTTTTCGTTTGGGGTTTTGTGAAGGAGATCTTACTTGGCACAATTGAACACTAGGTGGTGTTGGCATAAAGACATGATATGGTTTGTAGTTTCTCTTTATGGTCTCATATTTCTTCCTAGAGGTTCTTATTCATTTGGTATGATCGTTGGCTTTGTGGTCATCTACTATTGTTGTACTTTATTGTTTTTTAGCAATAGTATGTGTTCTTTTAATGTATATCATTTGAGATGTGGAAGACTTGGGAGAAGTGGAGGAGATCAAAGGGGAGAGAGTAAGTAGAAAACTATTTGTGGAAGTATGCTCTATTTTGCAGTAGTTGGTTGTAGTTTACAGATCATTTTGATTGTTCTTTGTATTACATGATTTGATTATAAGCCACACTTTTATGAAAGTGTTGATTGGTAGACTTTGTGTTGCTTTGGTTGGCATTGTTCATCCAGTTTGATTCCTAGGATGTATGTATGTCTTTGGTAGATTGTTTTTCATTGGACTAAAGTATCAAGGGTCTTCAGATTTTTTGCACATCAATGGTTTTGGTGTGTTTGTTATCATGGAAGATGGTAATTTTGAGCAGGACAATAGATTATACAGGGATGAGAGTTGCAGTATGGGCTAGATATGTCATATGCAGAAGTTCTATCAATGGTGAGTTTTTTTGGTTAGATGTAAACAACTAGTTGTGGTTGTTATTCTAACTATTTTGGAGCATTCATGCTCGATCTTGTTTTGGAGGAAGTTTGTACTTCAGAGTTGTGTTCCGGTAACAGGTTTGAAGTTGGATACATTGGTGTGTCTATGTGACATTTAGTGTTTCATCATATATTTGGCTTTCTAATCTTTTGCCATATTAGTGATCACTTGGAAGATGTTGCAGGTGCTCTTGTAAAGCTTGTGAGCACAGTGGAGTTTAGTTCAAACAGTATGGCAACCTTGGTGGTTCACAGATTGGTTGTGTTTCTATTTTTCTCTTGCAAGGTATTCAACAAGTGGGAGAATGTTGGGAATTAAGGTGTCTCAACCTTTGCAAGTTCCTAAATTTATTTATAATTACTCATTTTCCTATAATTATTTGGAAATTGTTATAATGTATTTTATTTAATAATTGTGCTCCACCAAAATAGGGCATGGGATTTCTAAGGTGGCATCTTTGCCATGTGTCAGCATCTTGTGGTGTGTTGTAAGGTGTCATCAGAAGGTTTATTTATAGTAGATTCTTATGACAAATTCTTATGACGCGTAAGAGCATGATTATAGGGAATTACTAATTGTGAACTAGGAATCTTGACTAGCATTATGACAGTTTATGATGTATGTCATAGGCATCTTTCTAAAGGAGGTAAATGCTATATTTTTGGGTGCCTAAGTTGGTGGGTTGACTATGACAACATATGACAGCATCTTACATGTGTAAGGAATATTCTAATAATAATCTCGAAGCCCAAACTTAGCCTAGGCATTGGAATTTTATGTCATGGAAATGTGGGTCGTATGGATTTTTACCATGGTATTTTTGGACCTTGTTTGGGCCCATGGTAATGACTTATGGTTATATTTTGGGCCCCCATGAGTCTATATATTGAGGGTTGGAGATGGAGGCATTGAGGAGTGTTTTATGCAGGGTTATGTTGTCAGTTTTTCCTCCAAAAGAGCAAGATGTAAATCTCCATGTTAATGCTTTGAGCCTGCAAGTGTATTGTAACATGTTTATTGTTGTAGATTAATACATTGGTTCGATGCTTTGGAGTGTGGAATTTTTTACCCGAAAGGGTTTTCCCCATGTATATTGGTGTCTCTTCTCTTCTATCTTTCTTCTATTCTTCTTCTTTCATATTCTTAAAGTGTTAATTTACATGTCATTATGCTGCTGAAATTTACTTAGATCTGTAAGCTACATTATCTTTCCTCTAAGGGTTAATGTGATGGGAAATCATCTATGTCTATTTCTGCTTTAAGGGCATAGTAGTATGTGCTTGTATCGACTTATTAAATATATGTTTAAGATAATTATAAGATACTGGAAGGTGCATACTAGGTTCTCTTTCCCTTTCATTCACTTGCAGTCATTGTTAGCAGAACATTGTTTATCAAATCAACTTAGTTTTATACTTTACGATGAATAAAAATAGGCAAGCTAATTTCTTTTCTTCAAAGAAGTTTGTCATATTCCAGACATTCACATTAAATAATTCACTCATGTCCATTTTCGTCATCATGCCTACTCACACGAGACTTTAGAACAATTGCCCTCATGATGAAAAACAAGCATCCCATACTACTTGCTATCACCATTGGCAATTAAAAATTACATCAACAGAAACATCTAAATTTTACAATAAGGTCTTCATAAAAAGATCATTTCATGATTAGAAGATCAAAATAAAAAGTTCATCGAATTTCAATATTGATAAATCCATTTATCAACAAGGTAAATCTTAATCTGTATTGGAAAAAATATATACAAAATGTACAATTTCTACTTTTGATCAAATACAATCATAATTCACATAGAAATAAGTACAAATTCATGTTACATCCATTTTCTCAATTATACAAAGAGATTCATATGTATATTCTATTTGCAGCTACTATAAGCCACCAGTTATTCCCAAGCCAACAATCAAAAATCAAAAACATGGTTAAGGTGTTTTTCCACCCAACCATAAACACAACACTTCCTCGGGGTTCTCCTTAACTTGAAGAATACCTAGTCCTGCATGAGGCACCTAGAAACCTATAACAAAAAGGGCAAGAGGGAAACTCTCGATGCATGTCTGATGCCTTATATGCATTCTCCACTAGAATGAACATATTTCTTGCATTCAGTATGTGGTAGAGAAACATATAACATAAAAAATAGGCATTTAGTATCCATCTATTTCAATGGCCAAAGCATATATACAAAAAGTGGTTGATCTTGAAAAGGAAGATCACCTTCTCTGTTTACCCACATTCGGCATCATGTCCCAGAAGGTAAGCTTAAAGATTTTCAAATACAACACATTCAACAAAAGTAATCCATTTCAATGACATAAAATACAAATAAGATATCATGATAGTGCTTACATGCGCAAGCGCACATAGAATGAACAATAAGAGTGCATGAATCCCTGGTGCATAACTCACACAGGGTATAATTACATCACTTAAATGTAGTGCCTCTCTCACACAAAAATAAGGTATATGCTTCACATATATTGAGCATTACTCACCCAATCTTATATTCTATAAACATGGTAAATGCATCTCTTGCACAAGTGCATCACTCGCACAAAATATGAAATATGCATAAATTTACAATAGTGTGATTATAATGATCATTACTTAATCCATTAAACACAATGAGTATATATATATATCGCACACAATTTTAAGAATGTAATTATTATACAAAAGAGTCAATGACTTACTTTATTGCTTCACTTACACCAGGACAACTATACTATGTGTATACGAAAAATTTGGATAAAATATAAGATAAAACATAACATGCAATACCTTTTTACCCAAACCCTTCGAATACCTCAAATTGATGCATGCATGTTTAGTTTGCTCAAATGATTTGGATGTTGGTTTCTCGGATCTACAACATAACGTTGGATTGATATTGATGGAGGAAGATAGATGAAAATAGATGATGAAAGATGAGAAGAAGATGAATGATGCAAAGGTTCCAATGTGATTTCAACAGTGTAACAGTATCAAACTCAATGCATACCAAATGGCTTGGTTGTGAGCCACTTTATAGACAAAGGTGAGAGGATGATCAACAGTGGAGGATAAAAGAAAAAATCAATGGATGAGGATGCATGAGAGATAAGAATGAACGTGCACATGTCAAGTGTCCATAAAAAGAAATTTTAATTTAGAAACCTTAGATAGGTTGTTAATGAGGATAAGATTCCCTTTCCAAGATAGACTACTTTTTCTATTTTGGAGTTGAAGTGATAAGGATAATAGATTTATTTCTAATTTATTAAATCTTCCCACATTTAATTTTTCTATTTTATGGATAAGGGGGCCCACTTACACGATTTCGAAGAAAATGATAAAGATAAGAGTGGAAGATAAATATAAATTAAATAAATTAAAAATTTATTTAATTTATGGGCATGGTGAATAAATATATAAAATAAATGATTTTATTTATTTATTAGAAGAAAAGACACAATAATTAAATAATATAAAATTATTTAATCATTTGATAGTATATATTTGATGGTAGATGGAAGAATAATGAACATTAATTAAATAAATAAAACTATTTAATTAATTAAAGATATGAAGAGGAAAATGAAATATAAGTGTGTTAGACAAAATGAAGGTATGCGATGCAATATAAGTTTAATGCATAAATAATGAAATGGGTCAATTTTGGGTGTCTACATTTTGCCCCTCTTTGAGATGATGTTCGAGATGATGAAATTTGTGTTGAGTAACATCATTTCAAAGAAAGATAAAACATAGTTTTTGATTGGATGGAAGAAGTTGGTAGGGTTAGGGTTGATATGCCCCCTCGAGAGGATAGACGGGTTAGAAGAACACGGATATGCTCTCGAAATGAGATAAAATGATAAATGAGGGATAAGATGAATGATGCAAGATAGGAAGTGGAGGAAAAAGATGAAGGGTACGTTATGTTGCAATGAAAGTGAGCAATCATATGTTTGATTTAGCACTAGACGTTATGCATCAGGGTATGAGGACCAAGGTGACGATGTGTCTGGTGCCCCAGCATAATACAACCTTATCTAGATATAAGATATGAATATTAGCTAGAAGTGATTCAGATGTGATACAAATGCAAGATAAAAAGATAACGCACACAAGCAAGCAACCAAGCATACACAAATGATTCAAAAACAAACAAGGTATTGCCCTTGTCAAGTTGTAAACCAATGATTAAGTGATTGATTGATTTATTGATGATGATGACAGATAGTGTTGTCATTGTGGGGAACGTACATCCCTAGAGCAACACAAGGATGTTGGAACGATATATCCCATCGATGATGATGATGATTGACTAATTAATGATTTGGTTTACGACAAGATTAGGATCAAGACCAAGGATGTGATTGGATAATTTGAAAAGCTAGATTGACTTGATTGGTATGGTTAAAGGATGACTTGCATTTGGATTATTGCTTGGAATTTTGATTGGATGAATGGAAGAAGTGATTGATTAATGATTTGAAGAAGTGAATTGATTGATTGTTGGAAGAATTGATTGAAAAAATTGATGAAGATAGATGATAGAAGAAGATGATGAGAGAGAAGAAAGAGGAATATCACCTTGTACCTGAATCTGGGTATTTCCTTCATACACCAAACTGCCTACATATAACCTGTGTCCACGGGATCAAGGCACTTAATGATAGAGATGAGATGTAGTTCTTGTTGTGTTTTATTGATGATGTGGGAGATAGATGATAGAAGAAAGTGAGATGAAAGATGAAGAGAAAGATGATCAAAAGAAGGATGGAAGATAAAGGAGATGTATCGCCTTGTACCTGAATCTTGGTATTACCTTCATACACCAAACTACCTACATACCATGTATCCACGAGATAAGGCACTTAACGATAGAGATTAGATGTAGTTCTAATAATGTTGGTCAAGATATGGATTTATTATTATTGATTTTAATTGATTGAGAGATTGGCTTGATTTGATGATTGAATTTGATGATTGGATGAATTGGATTTGGTGATTGAATGATTTTATTGATTTGATTTTGATGGATTGATTTGAGTTTGATGAGTTTTGATTTGATTTAATGATTGGATATGATGGATTGTTTTAGGATGATTGATTTTATTTCTTGGATTTTTTGTTGGCTATTTGATTTTTTTGTATTTTTGGGAATATTTTTAAAAAATATATTTTTTTAGAAAAAAAAAAAATTGGATTTTTTCAGGACATTTTTATGATTTTTTTGGAAGTTCTTCAGAACTTTTTATGATTTTTTGGGAATTTCTTCAGGACTTTTTATGATTTTTTTTTTGGAATTTTTTCAAGACTTTTTATGATTTTTTTTTGGAATTTTTTGATATGTTTTGATTTTTTTGGGTTTTTAAATGTTTTGGGATGTCAAGGATTTACAATTTGGGTAGCCTTTATGCTAGATACCAATGACTATGGAGGACCAAGTCTAGGTGCAAGGATGGAGGTAGGATAGATGGATAAAAGATGGGTGATAGAATGGAAAGCTTATGACAAATAGATAGATAAAAGGATAGGCTATAGTGGATGGGATGGAAGACTCATGATATACGAATGGAGAAAAAGGATAGGCGGAACAGAAAGCTCATGATAAGTGGATAGATACAAGGATAGGCTATCTAGTGGATGTATGTATGCATAAGAGAAAGGATGTGATATCAAAAGGCTATGTCACATAAGAATAACATGCCCCAGTCTAGGTGGGATTTGACATGACAAGGCTTATGACAATAGGACTTATGATAGGATTAGGCTTATGACAATGGGATGATGATAGAATGGCTAATGATAAGAGGATAATGATAGGATCGGTTTGTTAGAAAAGATAAGGTATATCAAGAGATACCCAAAACATGTTTCAACATTTTGCCCCCAATCTTTATCAAGATCACAAGAGGAAGGGATGAATGGACTCAATATGATAGGTATGTGTATGTGGATGGATAAGGACGGTAGAATAGGATATGGAAAGATAGGACACAATAGGATGGAAAATGATCGGTTGGATGGGACAACGTGCCCCTCAAGTGTAGGTGACATAGAAGATCAACTTACACATGATGCCTGTTTGCTAGGTTTTCATCATGGTACTTATCTAGGGAACCTATTTGCCAGGTTTTCACTGTTAGACGAAGGGCTTTCTCTCTTTTTTTTTTAATTGTTTTTTTGAATATTTGGATGGGAGAAGGTGGATATGGATAGGACTCAAGTGTCTAGTTCCATGAAAGGAGATAGTCCCACTAGATTGATGTCACCACATGGACCATGTCAAGTGTCATTATGCTTGAAGATGTTGGTAAGGGAGATTGCATGAGAAGGTGAGATCGATTAGGTAGATAGTGGATTATGAAAGGTGCGATAGTGGATTATTATATGGGTTATGTATGGAAGGATGGTGGAAGGCTTATGCAAAAGCATGGACCATAGGGAAGTGATAAGGAAGATATGTAGTAGTTGAAGGATGGTGAGACACCATGATAAACATTGAAGCTTTTGATGGGAAGGTGGCATAGGAAGCAATGGAGATCTTTGTTTAGCATATGGATGACGTAAGCATCTGGGGACCCACATAGACTTTGTGTTTTTATGATTTTTCCTTTTCAAGTGGGATGGAGGGCTTTGATACTTTTTTATGGAATGGATGGAAGAGGAGAAAGTGGATGGAAGTGGAGGATTGGGATTCTTGAGAGGTGGATGCCTTATTTGATTTACTTTTTTTCTTAGGGACCCATACCATTTTTCTTTTAGACTTTACTTGTGGAGGTATGGGTTTGGATAGCTTGTTAGATGGATTTGAAGTAATTGCTTGTTGCTTGGGGACCCACACCTTTTTTCATTTTTTCTCTGAATATGCATCATGCATGTTAGTATATTATTTATTTCACAAGTTTGCTGGTCCTACTTGACCTTGTCTTGCACATGCTCTAGTTAATAAAATGCCTTACTAATATTTTGAGTTCGAGTGGCTTTTTCGCACTTTATCTTTAGAGTTCAATATAATAATCAGTGTAGGGCACACACATGGCCTATTGGCCAATATAAACCATATATCTACATATTGCATCTTCCAATGGATTAAGTCGAACACTACTCCTTGCCAAGGTACAATTAACATTATTCCATTCAAAAGGAATTTTCACCATCCAAGCATACTATAAGATTTACTCTAGTTCTTCATAGACTCTAATAACATGAGTCAATTGTCACTTATCATTCTCAAATCAAAATCCTTCACCACTAAGAAAAATTCCACAATAGCTCAATTCAAGATTTGCAATATTGTGCTACCATCTTTTCTGTCATTATGTGTTTCCATCAATTCTAAATCTATCACCTCGTTACCTAGCATTGTCCGATAAGTTCTTTCTACCCTGTCTCTAGAACTCAATTACACACCCTGCACATAGTGTATTCTTTGTGTTCTACTCCCATACACATTCCATTAAAGCCTTTATGGCATAATGGGGAACATCACATATTACAGGACCAAAAGTCAAATGTTTAAGTGTAGCCATCAACAAATAAGAAATGAAAAATAACAAGCAGAAAGAAAATCATCAAAATATAAAAATAATCTCAACAATCATAAGAATTGCAAAACAAAAATGTCTTGATGGCTATACTTAAGCATAAGTAAAATAGAAAAGTTTCATATCGGCCCACAACATTTCATTCAATAAAATAAAATAAAATATTAGCATCCACAGTTCACAATACACAATGGAAGTTCAATGTCATACCTCACCTTGATCAGAGGTGAGTTGGAGAATACACATGGTCACTTGACAACCAAATTTCTAAAACTATAATTACGTTCACCCAGAAAGATTATTCCCAACAATTGTTTTCATTATACCTCCATCTTTGAATCACATACTTTGAATCATCTCAATTCCCATTGAATCTCAAAACATTTACATATTCAAAATCAATGTCTCATTTCATTTATTGGTGGATTTGTACATCCTTATTTTCTGTAGAAGTTCTGGGAGTACAAATAAATTTACATTTCACTTTTGGATAAGGGGAACTCTTGTGGTTCCTCTTCTTCTTCTCTGGAGGCAATTACTATTATTGCAGACATAGTAGGAATTTGAGGATCTCTATTCACCATGACAGGGGAGCCACACTATTCTTCGTAGACATATCCCTAGAGAGTGGTAAGGGTACTGATTTGAAATTGACAGTTGCCTTCATTTTATTCTTCTCTTGACTGACATGAGCAAGTGCATGACTCAAGGTCTCTTTGTCTCCTATCCATACATCACTATCGTCATTAACTCCCTTGATGGTCCATACTATATCTTCCCTCTCCCTCTTGGCTTTAAGGTGGCTCTCATTTCTAACTGACTTCCTTGCAGTCGTTATGAGGCACACCATCCTAGCACAAGAATTCCAACATTAGTTTTTCATAATGTTGGCTGGAAAAAGAACATAGCAAGCACATAGGTTCCAGAGATGAACCTTAGCTTTGATACCAAATGTAAGGACCACAATTCACACACATACTAAAATTAACCTTCGAATATACAATTAGATACCAAGTGCATAAATTAGATCAATTTACTTATAATAGATAAAATTAACTTTCATTAATATATATATCCAAGTAGGATTACAAAACATCAAGAGTCAAACAAGGTTGTGCCTTTACAAGTTCTTGCCTCATAGGCTTTTAAATGAATGGCATAATGGAAAATAACTTCTTCTGCATGAGCACCTTGGAACTCAAGAGAGAGAATATCATCGAGGTGATATCCACCTTGTCACAAAGCAAAAAGCTTCCCCGTGCTTTCCAACTGGAAAGCCCGACCCATCACGAGAGGTCTAGCAATCAAGAACCAACATAGGTGAAAGAATCCACTGTTTGTCTTAACTTGACACACATGAAACAAGATAGTGCTTCTACTAGTAAATATACAACTTCTAATGATACACTTGTAAACTCCATCTTATAGATGCAAGAAGGTAGATTTATATAAATCCCACTTCATCCATTTTACATTTTAGAGGCCAGAAGAATAAGACATTTCAAGATGCATACTAAGTTGCATTGTATCCTTAATTCCTTATTTATAACTGTTGGCAAGAGACATTGTGTGGCTTCATAAGTGTTGTCATTGATGGAAACAAAGTCTATCCCACACATCCGTAGTACATAATATGCCTATACCGGAAGTCAGATTGAAGATTATTTTGGTCTGGTGAACAAGAACAGAGTATGTAACAAGGTCCGACAATCAGGTCCGAATCTCTCAGATGGTGTAACTCAGCGAGTTGTAGACTTGGACAAGTCAAGAGGGGTATCATGACTACTGTATTCCAGAGATTTAGCCTCCGGTGATAAAGAAAGAAAAAGATATGAGCATCTAAGTGTTGAGTTCCAGTCAGGCAGAGCATACAGAGGAAGAACTGACCAGCAGAGTATCAGACCTCAATCTAAATGTGTAAAAGGTGTTGATCAAGCAATCTGTGATATTATACATTGTTGAACGACATAATTTATGACTTCTATGCCTATGTTTTTGATACACATCACTAATCAAGCATGGATTCAGAAGATAGATTAATAACTTGTAAATATCTTAGGTGTTCTTGTTGCCGACTAAGAAGTTGTTGGAAATCCTTGATGTGGATATATATACCTGATGGATTCAAGCCTGTAGGTGTGTGAAAGTGATAGTATGTATGGTTAAGTGCGAAGAAAAGTAGAGACAAGTGTAAAGGCAGTAATTCGAGCCTAGAATGTGACAGGAAAGTTATATTGAGCAGAGGAAGAATGAAATGTGCTAGATCAGTATACTATACCAACTGAAACTAAAATACTGCATGCATAGATGTTGGTCATCAGTTCAAACACCTTGGTATTATATGTAACCATTTGTAGACTGTAAGTCTCTTCTAGGCAGTGGGTCTTTTGTGAGCAGTGTGCTCAGGCAGTGAGCCCTAATTGGCAAGTGCCAAATTTGTACCCTTTATTCTTTTAACAGAGAATACAATCTTGGGTTAGTCACCTTGTGGTTCTTCCCTTAACAGGGTTTCCACGTAAAAATTCTTGTGTTATGTGTTAATTTCTTTTTCAACTCTTATGATTGCCTTGCTTTGGTATAACATTAAATGATAAGTTAAGAAAAGAAAAGAAAAATAGAAAAGTTATAAGATAACTGATTCACCCCCCCTCTCAGTTATCTACATTGTTTCCAACAATAACTATCTTACCAATAATGTACCCATTCTATCTCAATATCAAATAACATGGCATAAAGAAAATGACACTTATTAGTATCAAATCATGAGAGTAATATCAAGTAAAACCATTGAATATAATCTTGCTAGGAAGGGTTAGTACAACTCATTAAATACTACAATAACTATGTCAAGCTAGATCTAAACATGATCATGGATATAACTTTTAACTCAAGTTAACACTACCTCTAAGGTGGAGATAATACATTTACCAAGTCCAATATTTCTCTTCCTACTTTTTATGTATAAAGGTATATCTCATCGACATCAACAAACTAAGGCTAAACAGCTTATCATATTAAGATATCATAAAATAAGAATCTAGATCTCTTTTCACTAACTAACCAAAAAGACTTTTTAAAGAGAAGAGCAAACAATACAATTAAATCAAGAAGTCCCAAATGTTACGAATCTAAGAAGGCTAAATCATATCATTCACAGGAGGCCTCATCTAAAGTCTTTATTTTTTTTTAGAACAAGATAACACTAGATAGCATACTCGTCAATGATCTCTAATTGTCATTACAAGAATACTCCAAAGTCGTCATACATAGGGGATCTGCATGCACCAGGAAAACACAACCTTCACAACATAACAAAAAGGGTCTTTATTAACACACGCAGTAGCACCACTTTGTCAACATCCTTCTCTTCTTGTGCCAATATAGTCACTTTGGGGCGGGGTAAGGACATCCGTCGAAGCATATTGTGCTTTCTCAAAAGGTTACCAAATAGATACCTATCTAGCTTCAAGCATTTCACATAATTTAGTTTTGCTACAATGGTTCACTTTTAACAACAAGCACAATCATATCAATATAAATATGGAATGAAATAACATTCGTTTAGTTTCTATTACATTTGCGAGCAGTCCAACTTTCAAGATTTATGTATAGATCTCACTCCCAATCCAAACCATACGTATTATGTATAGTTTCTAATTGCTTATGTTATATTGGTTCTCACATTTGTGTTAAATGTCAGTAAAGACTAGAGAAGAACTTACACTTGCTGATTTTGTACCCTAATGATTAATAGTTCTATAGCATTGAGTGTCTATCTTATATGGCTATGAATATGACAATTGACAAAGAAGACTATAAAATTTTCTTATAGTGCTTTGGGCATGATCTCTTTATAGTTGTTTTGGATCACCATGATCATCCCTGAGGTCATTATCTCTTGGACTGTTTGGTGAACAATTCCTGATATCTACCTTGTACATTCTTGTTTTCCCTCCGTGATCATCTAATAGAGTCGAAAAGACTTTAGTTTTGTGCAATGAGGAAGTGAATTTTAGTGGCATTCACCATCAAGTTTAAATAGGTTTTAGCAAGGGAAAAGGAGCATCTAAAGGCATGGATAAAGGTTGGCACGATAACTTTAGGTGTGAATAGACAGGGCCATAATCTCATTTGATGACATGGATTGTTCTCAATTGGCAGCCCTGCTCATGATTAGAGTGGGTAAGCCAAGATCTGTAATTAAAATCATTATTGCTCGTCCACTCTGTGGGTATGAGGCAATCAAAAATTGTTTTTCTCCTTTGTTTTAATTACAAGTGAATTATCCTATATTGGTGCATCATATTGAAATGAAACCAAACATTCTATGGAACAATAATATTTACATATCGTGCAATTTATATATAGTCTTCCTTAAATTTTCAACCTTGTTTATATACATAAACAGTGTGTTTTACATGATTTGTATCAAATTTCAATACTGTAATAACTAATAATAGAAGCTGTGATATAATCACAGTAAGATTTTTATAAAGCTTAATAGATAATAAAATAGGAATAGTTATTATTTCTAAAATCGATTATAATACAATAGTATAACAATATTATATTTTTACAATAATACTAATATATATATATATATGTATTCAGCATATAATTAATCCTTTATACAATCTATACAGTCAAGGAATAGAAATTAGATATGCAATATTTCACCAAATACACAATAATATGATATTTATAATGATAAAATTAATCAATTTCTAATTTTCCCACAGAGAATGTCCAGAAAAACTTCTTATTCACACAGATTGATAATGAAATTATGGGTTTGACTAAGAACCTATTGATATGCTCTTCAACCATTGAATTATTTTCCTATTCCCTTTCCCTTTCATCGTTCTTTCTTTCCTTTTCTAAATCTCCAACTTCTTTGTCTGTGTTTTGTTTCCTCATAATGAAAGTTTTTTTAATGCTCCTCAAGTGAGAGAAAGAGAGTTTTATTCTTTTCTTTTTATGTTTTTATTTTGCTTTTTGTTTGTGTTTTATTTCCTAAATTTAAGTTTCTTCCTATTTTTCTATTTGTTTTTATCTCTTTGTTTTATTTTCCAAATCTTGCTTTCTTTTCTAAGTTTATCTCATATTTATCAAATAAAACTAATATTAAATAACAATATAATTTATTAACTTGCATCACAATTATCTTTAAAATAATAAATATTAATTCTATTTTCGAATAAAATCAATAAATGATTTAAAACTATTTTTATTTCCTCTAGGAGAAATTAACATTAACTAACATTTAATTAAATAAGCAACTATAACAATAATATTTCTCATCAAATAAAATAAGACGCAATCATAACTAAATTATGCAAATGTAGCTATAGGATTTTCTAAGTGTGTGTGTGTAGATTCTTTCACCACGGTCGCTTATAGATAGCTAAACACCCCCTCCTCGATGATACTCTCTCTCAACCGAGAGTATTTTCATGTCACGCACATGAGACAAAGTTTGATCAGCGATCATTTAAATGGTAATTTTAAATTAAAAATTAATTATTGAAAATTGGGATCGTGACATCCTTCGCCCCTTAAAGAATCATCATCCCGATGATCACATCAATTCAACTGAAGATAAAATTCCATCCCTCTTAATCTGTTTTACCTCAATGTCAAATCAGCCCACCTAACAGTGTGTCATTGCTCCACGCACCTATTTGTTCATAACTACAAAAATTCCTTCATCTAGCATGCATACACTTGCAGTCATTGTTAGCAGAACATAGTTTATCAAATCAACTTAGTTTTATACTTTACAATGAATAAAACAGGCAAGCTAATTTTTTTTCTTCATAGAACTTTGTCATATTCCAGACATTCACATTAAATAATTCAATCATGTCCATTTTCATCATCATGCCTACTCACACGAGACTTTAGAACAATTATCGTCATGATGAAAGACAACCATCCCATACTACTTGCTATCACCATTGGCAATTAGCTATTACATCAACAGAAACATCTCAATTTTACAATAAGGTCTTCATAAAAATATCATTTCATGATTAGAAGAACAAAAAAAAAAGTTAATCAAATTTCAATATTAATACATCCATTTATCAACAAGGTAAATCTTAACCTGTATTGGAAAGAAAATATACAAAATGTACAATTTCTACTTTTGATCAAATACAATCATAATTCACATAGAAAGAAGTACAAATTCATGTTACATCTATTTTCTAAATTATATAAAGAGATTCAAATGTATATTCTATTTGCAGCTACTATAAGCCACCATTTATTCCCAAGCTAACAATCAAAAATCAAAAACATGGTTAAGGTGTTTTTCCAACCCAACCATGAACACAACACTTCCCCGGGGTTCTCCCTAACTCAAAGAATTCCCAGTCCTGCATGAGGCGTCTAGAAACCTATAACAAAAGGGTATGAGGGAAACTCTCGATGCAAGTCTGATGCCTTATATGCATTCTCCACTAGAATGAACATATTTCTTGCATACAGGATGTGGTAGAGAAACATATAAATAAAAACTAGGCATTCATTATCCATCTATTTCAATGGTACAACATAGCTTTGGCCAAAGCATATATACAAAAAGTGGATGATCTCAAAAAAGATCACCTTCTCTATTTACCCACATTCGGTATCATGTCCCAAAAGGTAAGCTTAACGCTTTTCAAATACAACACATTAAACAAAAGTAATCTATTTCAATGACATAAAATACAAATACGATATCATGATAGTGCTTACATGCGCAAGCACACGTACAATGAACAATAAGAGCACATGAATCCCTGGTGCATAACTCGCACAAGGTATAATTACATCACTTACATGTAGTGCCTCTCTCACACAAAAATAAGGTATATGCTTCACATATATTGAACATTACTCGCCCAAGCTTATATTCTATAAACATGGTAAATGCATCTCTTGCAGAAGTACATCACTCGCACAAAATATGAAATATACATGAATTTACAATAGTGTGATTATAATGATCATTACTCGATCCATTAAACATAATGAGTATCAAATATATATATATATATATATATATATATATATATGTATATGTATATGTATCTATATATATATATATATATATATATGTATATGTATATGTATCTATATATATATATGTATATATATATATATATGTATATGTATATATGTATATGTATATATATATATATATATATATATATATATATATATATATATATATATATATATATATCACACACAATTTTAAGAATGTAATTATTGTACAAAAGAGTCAATGACTTACTTTAGTGCTTCACTTACACCAAGACAACTATACTATGAATATGCATCATGCATGTTAGTATATTATTTATTTCACTAGTGTGTTGGTCCTACTCGACATTGTCTTGCACATGCTCTAGTTAATAAAATGCCTTACTAATATTTTAAGTTTGAGCGGCTTTTCTGCACTTTATCTTTAGAGTTAAATACAATAATCAGTGTAGGGCACACACATGGCCTATTGACCAATATAAACCATATATCTACATATTGCATCTTCCAATGGATTAAGTCAAACACTACTCCTTGCCAAGGTATAATTAACATTATTCCATTCAAAAGGAATTTCCACCATCCAAGCATACTATTGGATTTACTCTAGTTCTTCATAGACTCTAATAACATGAGTCAATTATCGCTTATCATTCTCAATTCAAAAGCCTTCACCACTAAGGAAAATTCCACAATAGCTCAATTCAAGATTTGCAATACTATGCTACCATCTTTTCTGTCATTACGTGTTTCTATCAATTCTGAATCTATCAACTCACTACCTAGCATTGTTTGATAAGTTCTTTCCACCCTGCCTCTAGAATTCAATTAGACACCCTGTACCTAGTGTATTCTCCGTGTTCTACTCCCATACACATTCCATTAAATCCTTTATGGCATAATGGGGAACATAACGTATTACAAGACCAAAAGTCAAACGTTTAGTGTAGCCATCAGCAAATAAGAAATGAAAAATAACAAGCGGAAATAAAATCATCAAAATATAAAAATAATCTCAACGATCATAAGAATTGCAAGGAAAAAATATCTTCATGGCTATACTTAGGCATAAGTAAAATAGAAAAGTTTCATACCAGCCCACAACATTTCATTCAATAAAATAAAATAAAATATTAACAACCACAATTCACAATACACAATGGAAATTCAACGCCACACCTCACCTTGATTAGAGGTGAGTTGGAGAATACACATGGTCACTTGACAAACAAATTTCTAAAACTCTAATTACGTTCACCCAGAAAGATTATTTCCAACAATTATTTTCATTATACCTCCATCTTTGAATCACATACTTTGAATCATCTCAATTCCCATTGAATCTCAAAATATTTACATATTCAAAATCAATCTCTCATTTAATTTATTGTTTGATTTATACATCCTTATTTTCTATAGAAGTTCTAGGAATACAAATAAATTTACATTTCACTTTCAAATAAGGGGAACTCTTATGGTTCCTCTTCTTCTTCTCTTGAGGCAATTACTATTATTTCAAACATAGTAGGAATTCGAGGATCTATATTCACCATGACAGAGGGAGTCACACTATTCTCCGAAGGCATATCCCTAGAGAGTGGTAAGGGTATTGATTTGAAACTGATAGCTTCCTTCATTTTCTTCTTCTCTTGACTGACCCGAGCAAGTGCATGACTCAAGGTCTCTTCGTCTCCTAGCCATACATCACTATCGTCATTAACTCCCTTGATGGTCCGCCCTATAGCTTCCCTCTCCCTCTTAGCTCTGAGGTGGCTCTCATTTCTAACTGACTTCCTTGTAGTCATTATGAGGTGCACCATCCTAGCACAAGAAATCCAACATTAGTCTTTCGTAATGTTGGATGGAAAAAGAACATGGCGAGCACATAGGTTCCAGAGATGAACCTTAGCTCTGATATCAAATGTAAGGACTACAATTCACACGCATACTAAAATTAACCCTCGAATACACAATTAGATACCAAGTGCATAAATTAGATCAATTTACTTATAATAGATAAAATTAACTAACTTTCATTAATATATATATATATATATACTAATTTGTCATCAATATTGTCTTGTGCTGCTAACATCCATTATGACTGCTAGTTTCTCTGTGCTTTAGAGTTTTTTTGTTTGGCACCTACTTTAGTATGAAGCCTGGCTTCATATTTTCCCCAAATCTTTTCATTTGGGTTCACTATTGTGAAGCTTTCTTGGGTTGGCCATCTCCCAGGGACATATCCAGTAACCTCTACAGTATTTGTTGGATCAACCTAGATTTGGTGTTCTATTCTCCTTTCTAAGCCATATCTTGGGAGTGATTCTCTCATCATACATGCTAGTTCATCCAACTTTATAATCTTTATTCCTTTTTGTTTCCTATCCTTTTTCTCTTCTTGTTTAGGAGTCAAGTGTAGCCTAGAGCTTACTTGTTTTACTAATTTGTCCATCAGGATAGGATCTCTACTTAGATCTGAAGTTGAAGCAAAAGAAGCACGAGAAGGATAAGGATTAACTGACTGAAAACCTTTTGGATGACTGGAGGATGAGAAACATTCTTCAGGATTATAATCAACATATGGCTTATTTTATGAGTATGGAATACGCATGACCCATGGAGAAGCTTCTTTTCAAGGGTTGCAGTCTTGCTTTTGTTTCATCCACAATGGGTTGCTCCAAGATGGTTTGATCTGGGACAGACTGAAGGGTGACATTGGCTACTCTCCTGGTCTGAAATAAAGGTCTATTTGAGAACCTATTTCTCTGTACTGGGAGGTTTATGAATTGAGGCTTTTGCCTATTTAGGAGTTGCTCAATAATTGGGAATCCTATCTCAAACCAGTATGATCAATGAACCTACCATAGTCAAGCAAATTAGAGGACCCCAATGGGAAACTCACCCCTGTGGGAAAAGAAACTAGTGGTGACACAGTATTCATAATTCTATAGACGCAACAACCTCCTATAGTTGCATAAATAGATCCAGGCATGAGGGAAACACCTTTGACTTGAAGAAGAAGACAAAAAGTTGAAGATATGAATTTATCAGATAGGGATAAAGTAAAATTGGGTTGCACATAAAGTACTCGATCCCCTTTTTCAGCACTTAGTATTCCTCAGAATTGGGCAATCACAGCTTGTTCCCAAATCCTACAGCGTGTGTCAACAAGTGTAGCAAAAAATTCAGCACCTATGTCATAGTTAAAATGTGGGTGAACTATAATATCAACATGGGGAAAATGGACATGGAAGTATCCCTTTTCTCTCCAGCGGGAAACATCTTCAGGAAGAAGGAATGGAAGATAAATCAGACAAATTCCTACTCCAAAGACTAACAAGTTTATCTCAAATTGACGCACAGAATCACAAATTTTTGCTTTAATTCCCTTTTCAAGGTAAAGTGTAGAAATCTTAATATCTGGAAACTTAAAATTTCCTTTTTCATCAACTACATGATCATTCCCATCTTGAAAATAATTATGCAATACTTCTGATAAAGAAGAACTAGCATTCACTGATCTTCTAAGAGCCATGATGAGATAAGTTAACTTATTGATTCCCTTTCGCGATATTCCCTACTACTTTGGTCAACTTATTGATGCCCTTAACATGGCTCCCCTGGCCTCCACACAGGTCTTATGACTGCGACTTCCACAGGTACTACGCACACAATTATAACGATTGATTTGAACAATGGCTCTGATACCAATTTAAGTGGAAGATTTTATTGCATACAAAATTGATTACAATGGAGGATAAGTGCAATAACCGATATGGATTATCACATTATGAGACCTTTCTACACAATTTCTAATTGTTTAGTTCGCAATTATGCGCAGAACAAGAGCATACTCTTGTGATCCTAAGACTCTTTCTAAGACCTTCTCAGACTCTGATTCTCTGAATTCTTTTCCCTATAAAGAGGCTATAAGCCCTTATTTATAGCTGGCGGAACTCAAAATTTATAAACTATTTTAGGAGTCCGACCATACAAAACTGACACGTAAAAATCACTATAGAAGTGGATAGTTGTAACAACAGTGAAGGAATAAAGACAAACACTTTAGTCACACTGTAAGCAAGGATGGCCTGCTTTACACCCAAAAGCAGATATGGGGATCTTACTTTTTGTGACAGGGTTGCATCTTGTTGTCAGATCATAACATGGCCAACATCACGGCACTGACAAACCCATGTGCTAGTCAAAAATTGTCGGAGGAAGTAGATGAATTGGAAGTGGTCTAAAAATTATTTCTAAGTCATCATCTCTCCTTTTGAAAGCATAAATTATTTTCTTGACTTCTTCAATGTAAGCCATATCTATTTATGTTCGGGCTGCTACAAGGGCTGGTACTAAAGAGGGTTCCACATCCTGAATAATTGCTTTAGCAAACCAGTCATGAACCAGAGGATAGTATTCTACTCGCGGCAAACAGTAACAATGAGGATTTACATGATATCCTGATGGTCCCGACATTCCTTCTGATATTGCCAGGCAAAATTTCCTTGAATATAATTAAAAAACTCTTCCATATCAAGGGGTAATACTCTGTCATTATATCCCATAAAGAAATTTGCAAAATCTTCAAATTCATTTTGAAGAATGGTTATACTATTTATAAACCCAAATTTAGTACATTTAAGCAGATTCTTTTTGGTCTTGATATCCCAGTTCATAGGCAATAAAGAAGTTATGCATAAATCAAATGAAAAGCCATTTCTGATTGAAAATGCTAAGCTGGCTTCTTCTAGACCAAAATGCTCCATAAAAGCTACCTGTTATGCTGGTTCAAGAATTCCTTTATCATACCCTGCAGAAATTACATTCCTTAAGTCTTGTAACCATTTATTGAGCAAATGGACATGAAGAATTGGTTCAATTATTTCGGGAGGGAGTTGAGGAATTATTATCTTTTCTCCTTCATTTATACCCTCAAATACCTCTGTTCCATCCTTTCTAAGGAAGGTTTCACCTGGTTCTATTAACATAGAAGCATGTTCTGCCAACTTTGACATTTCTCTAGTGAGACTATCAGCTAGAAGATTGTTATCTCCTTGGATCCATTCTATGTCAAAGTCATAGCTGATGAAATCAAGATACCATCTTGCTATTCTTCCATGTGCTATGTCCTTGTCAGGTTTTTTCTTGAGAAGAGATCTCATTGGCTAGCTATTTGTTCTTACAATAAAGCGATTTGGCTTCAGGAAAATTTTGAACTTTTAGATACCCTTTTTAACAGCGAGAATCTCTTTCTCATAGATCGTGTATCTACATTATGTATAAGTGAAAGTTCCTGACCGATAGCCACATATTTGAGTTCCTTTTAGAGGAATCTCTTGAAATAACACAGCACCCCAGGCTTCATCAGAAGCATCAGTGTAGAGCACTAGAGGATAGCCTTCTTGAGGTAAATGCAATGTAAGCAGATATTGGCACTTTTCTTTGATTCTCTACACTATCTCAGTTAATTCATCTGTCCATGGTCCTGCTCCTTCCTTCAACTGATTCTGAATCTTTTTTCTGTCCTTTGCCAGTCCATTATAGAATGGTGAAACATAATTTAAGCATCCTAAAAACATTTGGATCTACTTTTTTCCCACTAGAACATTAGGAAATTCATTAATATGCTTTAAGATGTAAGATTGTAATTTCACTTTCCCTTTAGAGAGAACTAGACCAAGGAAATCAATTTCTTGCTGACCAATCACCATATTTTTAGCAGACAAACAAATCCCATGAGTTCTTATGGTGGTGTATAACATTTCCAAATGCTTCAAGTGCTGAGACTCATCTTCAGAGAAAACAATAATATCATCTATATATACTGCACAAAATTCCATTAAACTTCTTAAATCTTTATCCATTCTTCTCTGAAAATACGCAGGAGCAGTCTTAAGGCCAAATGGCATCACATTCCATTCATATAATCCCTGAGGAACTGAGAAATCAATTTTATACTTGTCATCTTCTTTGACCTTGATTTGCCAGATTCCTGACTTGCAATCAAACTTTGAGATCTTTTTTGAAGTTGCTCTCATAATTAAGTTAGTGCTAAATGGGATTGGATAATTGAATGGAAGAATAATATCATTCAGAGGTTTATAATTAATACAAAACTATTTTCTACCTCTTTCTCTTTCTTCTCTCTTATTTACCAAGTAGGCTAGGCAGCTGAAAGGACTCTTGCTCTCTCTGATGAAATTGCCTTGAAGCAGCTCTTCTAGATACTCATCCATTTCTATTACTTCTGTTGGACTCATCAAATGAGTAGGTTCAAAAGGAATTACTAACTATCATTTTGTTTTGATCTTAATTTCACATTCTTCGTGATCTTTGACCAGAACTAGAGAGGATTTAAACTGCAATAGTCTTGCTCAAATCTGGCTCTGACAGGTTCCAGTAACAATGGCAGTTTCTAGGCTTGGAGATTGGCACTTTGTTTCCTTCCTGGCTTAGTAGTTTTCTTATCAAATTTATAGTTAACTACTTTCAAAACAGGAATTTTAATATGACCATCTTCATGTCGAAGTGATATTTCATGGGTTCTGAGCACAAAAGGTTGGTATTTGGGTAAGAACATGAATTCTAATAAGACATCACCTCTTAGGCCATCTAGCTCAATGAAATCAGTGACAAACTTTTTCCCCTGAATTTCATTGGTTACATCTTGAGCATATCTCCTCATTTTAACTTGTTGGCCATTGATTGCATAACCTAAAGGAAGGTCTGGCCTTGGTTTCCAGAATTCTAGAGGAATGGCATCTATTTTAGCAAAACTTCGTGAAGAGCTTGAATCTACAAAGGCATCCATTGGGATAGGTTTATATCCTGGAAAGCAAAAACTCATTCTTATGTATGTATAGTTTTCAGCTAAATATAGAGCATTGGCTAGTTTGGAAGAAGCATTATTAGAAGATTCTTCTTCTGTGTTGTCTGTTTTATCAATTTTGTACAAAATATCTCAAATTTCTCCTACTGCTGAAGTAAGTTTTGAAATTTCTTTATGTTAGAGGTAAATTTGGCGGGAGAGGATCTGCAGTTCTTCTTGGAAATGATCTACTTTAGAGCAAAGGATATCAATGGGCTTGATATTATCGCGATATGGAGGCTTGTATGGAGGTGGCGAAGGAGAACAAGAAGGATTCTTTTTCCATTTGGGATGGACATATCCATGAGAGGTATTGGTTCTCCTAGATCGATGAGAGGAGGAAGGTTTAGTACCTCTAAGTTGCTTTTGTAGAGAATCTTGTTCAGCTTCCCATGCCTTAATGTCTTTTAATTGTTGCCTTGCTGCAATTTTCCTTTCTTCAATAGATCCAAACATCCTATAAGGATCTTTTGCCTTGGCCATGCTAATCTTGAAATCAAGATCTTTGATTGCCTTTTTGACAACTTTTGTAACAGCAGAAGAAGATTTAGATGAATCAGAAGATTCAGAATTGCTTTCATCCTCAGAACTAGATGAACAAACTTTCCTGTGCTTATCTTTAGCCATAGAAAATTGTTCTGGCAGAACCTCAACCAATTCAAAGAACTGATTATCAGTAAATTGTGCAAAAGAATCAAAAGTATCTACAATCTCCCATGTATTATGTACATCTTGTTCACAAAAAAGAGCATAGACCTTATTCTCAGGATTGTATTTCCTTGGGCAGTTGGTTGCATAATGAGGTCCTTTACAGATGAAACATTTAACAGGCCTATTTCTTGGGTGTTTGTTCTTCTTGAACAAGTATTTGGGAGGTTTTCTTATCTTTAAAGAATTTTTATTTACAGGAGCAAATCTATATTTTTTCTTGTGACATTTGTATTTAGGGCGGAATGATCTTTCCATGTTGTCATCATCATATGCCCTTCTACAATTTTTGCATTTGCAATGTTTGCCACAAGATGTTTTATGAAACTTTCTGACTTGTTTGAAGTCTTTCAGCTGACTAATTGGTGGTAGATTGCAATATTCCTTCATATTACATGAGGAATTAAACTGCTCTTCATTGTCACTGAGGGCTTTGAGGAGACAGCTCTTATCTAATTTATATGTGACAAGAGTCCTTAACTCAGAGAATCCAAATTTTTCAATTTTAGATTTATACTTGGTCATTATGTAGTCTTCTACATATTCTCCTAATCCACATGGAAGTGAATTAAGATAATATTTTTTAGTAGTTGGATCATGAAGCTTTTGAGCTGCGATCATATATTTTTCAAACACAAGATTGTATTTATGCAGCTTTCCTAAATCTTTGAGTTGTAGGGAATACAATATTTTTTCAGCTTCCAAAATATCATTCTTTATGTTCCCACTAAAAAGACCAATTAATGTGAGTTTGAGCATTGCAAATCCTTCAGCAAACATATCATTTCTACCCATATCAATTTCTTTGACATATTCTTCACCTGTGTCAGGATTTGTAGTTATTATGCCATTCTCAGGTAGACTATTCCACCAATTTCTTAATTTTCTAGACATCAGTCTGACAGCATACAAAACCTTATTAGACTCAGACCAAACAGAACCTCTAGTATCAAAGAATTTTTCTAGAGTATCACACCAAGTACAAATAACATCATAAGGATCAACAATCTTGTCAATATTTAGAATGTAACCTGATGTTGCATAAGCTCTTAACTATTCTGGTCTAGAGTTTTCAGAGATAGCATCTTTCATTTCTATATCAATTTGGCTCCCTATGGATTCGACTAGCCAAATAGTTTTTCCAATCTTCCATCTCATTTATTTGTACAAACTCTGTATCCCTTATTTGAGAGGTTTCTTCATCAGATACATGAGGAGATTCTGCTTCTAGAAAAACTTCTTCGTCAGATGCAGTATCCATATGAGCAGCAATAGGCTTGTCCATATATATAGGCTCATTGTCTTCAACTTGAAGTGTTTGTAGCCAGTCTTTCAAGCCTTCAGCATGCTGCATTACGTGCTCTTTTTGCTTAGGGAAAACTAATTTTGTGGGCATAAGGGTTGCTTTACTTCTAACAGAAGCAGTAGGTATTTCTTCCTTTGTAGATTCTTCTATGAGGAGAATGCCTTTTCTTCTCTGAACTTTTGGTCTTGGTTTTGGTTCAGACTTGTGAGACTTGGATTCTTCTTGTTCTTCCTTAGAGTTGTCTTTGCCTTTCTGAGAGACTCTAATCTTCTTTGTATATCTTCTTATTTTTTCTAAATTTCTGGCCACATGTTCTAATAGTACTTTATTTTCTTGGGTCTGATTGTCTCTCCTAGTTTCTGAGGTGGATATATAGTCATATATCTGGGTAGAGACTGTATCCAATCTCTGTGTATTCACCTGTATATTACCAATAGCAGCCTGGGTATTTTTAACTTGGTAAGACATACCAGCAAAATCATTTAACATGGATGTAGATTGTTTATCTATTCTAGCAGTACTAATTTCTAACTTATATACAACATTTTGAACCTGGAGCAAATTATCATATACTAACAGTGTTCTATTAATCCCTTGTTTAACATCAATGGCTATGTTAATTTGCTTATAATAGATAAAATTAACTAACTTTCCTTAATATATATATATATATATATATATATATATATATATATATATATATATATATATATATATATATATATATATATATATATATCCAAGTAGGATTACAAAACAACAAGAGTCAAACAAGGCTATGTCTTTACAAGTTCTTGCCTCATAGGCTTTTACATGAATGGCATAATCAAAAATAACTTTTGGATGAGCACCTTGGAACCCAAGAGAGAGAATATCATTAGGGTGATATCCACCCTGCCACAAAGCAAAAAGCTTCCCTGTGGTTTCCAACTGGAAAGCCCAACCCATCACGAGGGGTCTAGCAATCAGGAACCAATGTAGCTGAAAGAATCCAGTGTTTTTCTTAACTTGACACACACAAAACAAGATAATGCTTCTACTATTTGTAAATATACAACTTCCAATGATACACTTGTAAACTCCATCTTATAGATGCAAGAAGGTAGATATATATAAATCCCATTGCATCCATTTTACATTTTAGAGGGCAGAAGAATAATTCATTTCAAGATGCATACTAAGTTGCATTGTATCCTTAATTCCTTATTTATAACTATCTTATCAATAATGTACCCATTCTATCTCAATATCAAATAACATGGCATAAAGAAAATGACACTTATTAGTATCAAATCATGAGAGTAATATCAAGTAAAACCATTGAATATAGTCTTGCTAGGAAGGGTTAGTACAACTCATTAAATACTCCAATAACTATGTCAAGCTAGATCTAAACATGATCATGGATATAATTTTTAAATCAAGTTAACACTACCTCTAAGGTGAAGATAATACATTTACCAAGTCCAATATTTCTCTTCCTACTTTTTATGTATAAAGGTATATCTCATTGACATCAACAAACTAAGGCTAAACAGCTTATCATTGTAAGATATCATAAAATAAGAATCTAGATCTCTCTTCACTAACTAACCAAAAAGACTTTTTAAAGAGAAGAGCAAACAATACAACTAAATCAAGAAGTCCCAAATGTTACGAATCTAAGAAGGCTAAATCATATCATTCACACAAGGCCTCATCTAAAGTCTTTATTTTTGTTGAGAACAAGGTAACACTAGATAGTATACTCGTCAATGATCTCTAATTGTCTTTACAAGAATACTCCTAAGTCATCATACATAGGTGATCTGTCTGCGCCAGGAACACAACCTTCACAACATAACAAAAAGGGTCTTTATTGACACACGCAGTAGCACCGCTTTGTCAACATCCTTCTATTCATGTGCCAATATACTCACTTTGGGGCGGGGTAAGGACATCCATCAAAGCATATTGTGCTTTCTCAAAAGGTTACCAAATAGATACCTATCTAACTTCAAGAATTAAACATAATTTAGTTTTTCTACAATGGTTCACTTTTAGCAACAAGCACAATCATATCAATATAAATATGGAATGAAATAACATTCATTTAATTTCTATTACATTTACAACTAGTCCACCTTTCAAGATTTATGTATAGATCTCCTCCCAATTCAAAGCATACGTATTATGTAGTTTATAATTGCTTATGTTAGATTGGTTCTCACATTTGTGTTAAATGTCAGTAAAGACTAGAGAAGAACTTATGCATGTTGACTTTGTACCCTACTAATTAATAGTTCTATAGCATTGAGTGCCTGTCTTAAATGGTTATGAATATGCACAATTGACAAAGAAGACTATAAAATTTCCTTATAGGGCTTTGGGCATGGTCTCTTTATAGTTGTTTTGGATCACCATGATCATCCCTGAGGTCATTATCTCTTGGACTGTATTGTGAACACATTCTTGTTTTCCCTCTATGATCATCCAATAGAGTCGAAAAGACTTTAGTTTTGTGCAGTGAGGAAGCAAATTTCAGCGGCATTCGCCATCAAGTTTAAACAGATTTTAGCAAGGGAAAAGGGGCATCTAAAGGCATGGATAAAGGTTGGAGCGACAACTTTAGGAGTGAATAGACGGGGGCCATAATCTCGTTCGATGACATGGATTATTCTCAATTGGCGGCCCCGCTCATAATTAGAGTGGGTAAGCCAAGATCTGTAACTAAAATCATTACTGCTCATCCACATTGTGGGTATGAGGCACTCAAAAATCATTTTTCTCCTCTATTTTCATTACAAGTGAAATATCCTATACTGGTGCATCGTATTGAAATGAAACCAAACATTCTATGGAACAATAATATATACATATTGTGCAATTTATATACAGTCTTCCTTAAATTTTGAACCTTGTTTATATACATAAACAGCGTGTTTTACATGATTTGTAGCAAATTTCAATACTGTAATAACTAATAATAGAAGTTGTGATATAATCACAGTAAGATTTTTATAAAGCTTAATAGATAATAAAATAGGAATAGTTATTAATTCTAAAATCGATTATAATACAATAGTATAAAAATATTATATTTTTAGAATAATACTAATATATATACATATTTAGCATATAATTAATCCTTTATATAGTCTATACAGTCAAGGAACAAAAATTAGATATGCAATATTTCACCGAATGCACAATAATATGATATTTATAATGATAAAATCAATCAATTTCTAATTTTCCCATAGAGAATGTTCGGAAAAACTTCTTATTCACACAGATTGATAATGAAATTATGGGTTTGACTAAGAACCTGTTGATATGCTCTTCAATCGTTGAATTCTTTTCCTGTTCCCTTTCCCTTTCACCGTTCTTTCTTTCCTTTTCTAAATCTCCAACTTCTCTGTCTGTGTTTTGTTTCCTTAGAATGAAAGTTTTTTTAATGTCACTCCGGTGAGAGAAAGAGAGAGTTTTACTCTTTTCTTTTTCTATTTTTATTTTGCTTTGTTTTTGTGTTTTATTTCCTAAATTTAAGTTTCTTCCTATTTTTCTATTTGTTTTTATCTCTTTGTATTATTTTCCAAATCTTGCTTTCTTTTCTAAGTTTATCTCATATTTTTCAAATAAAACTAATATTAAATAACAAATATGATTTATTAACTTGCATCACAATTATCTTTAAAACAATAAATATTAATTCTATTTTTAAATAAAATCAATAAATGATTTAAAACTATTTTTATTTCCTCTAGGAGAAATTAACATTAACTAACATTTAATTAAATAAGCAACTATAACAATAATCTTCCTCATCAAATAAAATAAGAAGCAATCATAACTGAATTATGCAAATGCAACTTTATGATTTTCTAAGTGTGTGTGTAGATTCTTTCACCACGATCGCTTACAGACGGCTGAAAACCCCCTCCTCGATGATACTCTCTCTCAACCGAGAGTATTTTCCTTTCATGTACATAAGACAAAGTTTGATTAGCGATCATTTAAATGGTAATTTTAAATTAAAAATTAATTATTAAAAATTGGGGTCGTGACAGGTAGTCATAAAATAGTTGGACTGCCAAACCAATTAGAAAGGAAAAACTAGATACAAAAATTAAATACAAAACTAAATTGTGTTAACCTAAAATATTATATTAACATCCCCCTTAATATGAAGGAGTTAAACCAAGCATTCCTCAGAATTTTTCAAACTTCTTTCGTCCAACTGCTTTGGTAAGGAATATATGTGGGTTGATCTATAGTGCGACAATATCTGAGTTGTACACTACCATTTTTCACATGGTGTGGAATCAAATGGAACTTTGTGTTGATGTTGTAAGGAAGTTAAAGTAGCAGAAACAACTTCCTACTCCAATCTTGAGGAGAAACATTATGCAAAACTTTTTAAAAAATGGATCTAACAATTATAGAAAATCCAAAAGCACATTCAAAACATAAAATAAACAATGAAACACAAAACACCATATATACGTGGGGAAAACCCTTTAAGGTGAAAACCCCACACTCCAATAGCCTGCTCAATGTATTCCAAATCCAATACCAAGATTACATACACTTGCAAAGCAAGTTTATTACAAGAGTATCACCAGTAAACAACTTTGGAAGCATTCGGCAGCATAACAATACCTGCAAACTCAACACATATAAACTACTCCTCAAGCCTCCAATTTATAGACTTCTGGCTATACAAGAAACCATATGTGGTTTTACAAAACCATATGCAAATCTTCTCAACCAATATTCAAGTCTATAAATAAGCTCTCACATCCAAAATGAAATCCCCTATTTTTGACCCTTACGTATGTCATAGAATCTGTCATAATATGCCTAAAAATAGGCCTTCCATAATATACCACCATGTGGGCATCTTTTGACACCTAATAAACCAATTTTCAAAGCACCGACAATGTGTAACAACTATAGGAAAATATTAAATGAAAAATAACTATTACGGGAAATGTGCAGCAAGGTTGAGACACCTCATTTCCCAACATTCTCCCACTTGTCAAATACCTTGCAAGAGCTAGAGGAATGACACCATAATGGATCAACTACTAGGGGCCAAGAGGCCCATAGACTCAGAACACCACCTGTATTTTGTTGTGCTCATGGGCTTAGTTAATGCATCTGCAACATATGCCACAGTCTCTACTTTTTCCAACTTCACCCTACCATCCTTGACCATATCTCTCACGAAGTGATACTAAACATCAATGTGTTTGGTCCTGGCATGAAAATATGGGTTTTTTGCAAGGCAGATTGCACTCTGACTGTCACAATAAACTGTAACTGTACCCTGTTTCAATCCAATATCTGAACACAAATGCTTCAGCCAAATGGCTTCTTTACAGGCATGAGTTGCTACCATGTACTCTGCCTCAGTAATGGACAAAGCAACCACATCCTGTTGCTTTCTCATCCAACTGATTGCACCACCATTAAGAGTAAACACATATGCACTGGTGGATCTTCTGTTATCGACATCACCAACCCAGTTTGAATCCACAAAACCATGAATACTCAGGGAATGCTGATCTCCTGTACCATGAAAACAAATACAGTACTCTATTGTACCCCGCAAATATCTGAAGACCCTCTTAACTGCATCCCAATACACTCTTCCAGGAATAGACATATAACGAGAAAGAACTCCCATTGTTTGGGCAATGTCTGGTATTGTACAGACCATAGCATACATTATGCTTCCAACTACACTCTAGTAAGGCACTCTGCTCATGTCTTCCATATCTGATGGGGATGTAGGACATTGTGAAATAGAGAGCTTCGTTCCCAATGTAACAAGAACACAAAGTGGTTTACAATCTTGCATTTTAAACCTTTGCAAAACTGAACAAACATACTTACTCTAGCCAAGCCATAGCTTTCTGTTCTCACAATCTCTTCTTATCTCCATCCCAAGTATGTGTTTTGTTGCACCAAGATCTTTCATTTCAAATTTTGCAAAGAGCTGAGACTTCAATTCTACAATCAAACCTTTGCCTTTCCCAATAAACAACATGTCATCAACATATAAAGCAATTACCAGGAAACGATGATCATCAGATTTAAAATATACACAGTGATTAGATTTAGACCACACAAATCCCAAACTTAACACATAAGTATCAAACTTCTGGTACCACATCCTAGGACTTTGTTTAAGGCCATACAAAGATTTCTTTAACTTACAACCCAACTTGCTTTTACCTTTCACCACGTAGTGCTCTAGTTGTGTCATGTAAATTTCTTCCTCCAAATCACCATGAAGGAAAGCAGTTTTCACATCCATTTGTTCGACCTCTAGGTCATAAGCTGTTGCAATAGATAATAAAAATCAAATGGATGTCATTTTAGCAACAGGTAAAAAGATCTCACCGTAATCAATACCCTCAACCTGAGAGTATCCCTTCGCAACCAATTGTGCCTTATACTTTTCAACATTTCCATCTGAACCAATCTTTTTCTTAAACACCCATTTACATCCAATAGGCTTGCGTCCTTCAAGCAATGGTACTAGGTCCCATGTATCATTTCTTTCAAGGTATGTCATCTCTTCATCCATGGCAATTTTCTAGGACTCTGCATCATTCATACCCAAAGCCTCTTGCACAGATATTGGTTCATCAATGTTAGTACTCAAAGCAAATATATACTTCCAATCATTAGTTGAATACCCATACCTTTCAGGTGGTTGCCTATGCCTTGTAGACCTTTGAACAAGCTGAGGTGAAGGTTCTTCCACTTCTTCCTCTTCTTCTCCCTCTTCTGAAGATTCAAAGCTTGATGAGCTCTTCTCAACTTCTTGTCTATCTTGGGGTCTCGATTCAACATTCTCAAGCATAGAAGGAAGTTGAATCACATCCTAAATTTCTGTTCAATTTCTTTATGCTGTTCTGGCTAAAAAGTAACAGGAGAAGATTTAGTCTCTCTAAAAACAACACTTCTAGAATAAATTATCTTATGTGCAATAGGGTCCCAAAGCTTGTATCCTTTCACACCATAGCCGTAACCAATGAAGATACATGTGACAGCCTTAGAATCCAACTTTGTTCTCTTCTCCTTAGGCACATGTGCATATGCCTCATAACCAAAAACTCTCGGATGTCTAAGTGAAGTCTTTTTCCTCGACCACGCCTCCATTGGCATTTTATCAACAAGCACTGATGTAGGAGATCTATTTATCAAATAACAAGCAGTGGCAACAGCTTTAGCCCAAAACTTTTATTCTAGCCACTCAACATGCTCCTAGCCTTCTCCATCAATGTTCTATTCATTCTTTCTACAACTCCATTATGTTAAGGAAAATATAGAGTTGTCTTTTGTCTTTTAATCCCGCAATCTATATAGAATTTGTCAAAATCTGCAGAATAGTACTCACTGCCATTGTCATTCCTCAAACATTTAATTTTATTTCTAGTCTGAGTTTCTACCATAGCCTCAAACTCCTTAAAATGACTAAAAACTTTAGATTTAATCTTTAAAAAATATACCCATGTCCTACTGAAATTGTCAATGAAAGTAACATAATAAATTGATTTACCAATAGAAGAAACATTAATAGGACCAAATGCATCTGAATGGATTAGATCCAAAATACATGAAGACTTATGAGAAGATGAGTAAAACTAAATGTGGTTCTGTTTGCCATAAATATAATGTTCACAAAAATCAAACTCTAGATTGCAATCATTCAAACCTTCAACAAGGTTCTTATTTTTCAGGGCTTTCAAACCCTTCTCTCCAATGTGGCCAAGTCTCTGGTGCCATAACATGGTCTTCTCTGCAGGCAACTTTGATTCAGTAGACAGAGTACCCTTAGGTACCCAAAAGCCATGACCATCCACAGAAGAGGAAACCATTTATTTTTTCAGTGAAGTAGTTTCTAGCTTGATTTTATCAGAGGTGCTATTGCACTCAACCGTGCATGCATCAAGCTAGTACAATGTACCCAATCTGCTTCCTCTTGCTATCACCATAGCACCTCTCACCATTTTCACACATGCTTCAGCAAATTGTACATGCACACCCACATCTATTAGCTTGCTAACAGATAATAAATTTCTTGCTAGTCCTAGGATATGCAAGACACCATCAAATCATCTAACTCAACCATCAAAAAATTTCACATGAATACTACCATGGCCAACAATGTCAAAGAAAGAATTATCACCCAAATACACCTTACCACCATCATAGTTTTCATATTTACTAAACCAGTTTCTGTTAGGAGTCATGTGGAAAGATGCACCTGAGTCTATCAACCATGCATTATCACTTGCACGAGTGGCCAAGGCTGCAATAAAGGCATCTCCATCTTCCTTTTCAGACTCAGAATCTGAATCTTGCTTCTTCTTCTTTTTCTTCTCTTCTTTACATTCCTTTCGGAAGTGTCTGAATTTGCCACAGTTCCAGCATATTGCCTTGGACTTACCATGAGATTTTGATCTCCCCTTATTCTTGCACTTGGAACGGTCACGATGCTTCTCATCTTTGTCTCATTCTTTTTGTCTTCCTCGAACACTCAAAGCCTCTTTGGCATTCAGAGAGACCTTCCTTCTCATCATTTTCAGATAGTAGGAAACCAACAACATCCTCCATCGTCAAGATGATTGCAGTGCTCCCAATAGCCATGACTAAGCTATCCCATGAGTCTGGTAGCGAACACAACAAAATTTGGCACCTTTCTTCTTCATCCATTTTCACCCCAACTGAGGTCAAATGAGTCACCAACATATTGAAAGTTTCCAAATGCTGAGAAATCCATCCACCTTCTTCCATTCTCAAGGAATACTTCTTCCTAAAGCAAATCTCATTTACTAGAGATTTAGCTTGATATATCTCACCCAACTTCTTCCAAAGCTTCTTCGAAGTGGGTTCTTCGTGGACATTTATCAGAATCAAATCTGCAAGGCACAATCTTATGAGACCTTTAGCTTTTCTATCCATTACATCATATTTTGTAGCCAAATCTGGATCCACATGCCTATGGACATTTTCATCCACTACATCCCATAGATCCCAGTCAATCAACAAATCTTCCATTTTCAGCTTCCACATTTCAAAGTTCGTGCCAAAAAACTTCTCTACCTTAATCCTCCCAGATGTGCTTGCCATCTGAAAAAAATATCTACAACAAGATCACAAAGTATCCTCTGCACAAGCTCCCACTCAAACCTTGATTAGCACAAAAAACCCAACAACCCACAACTGAAACCAAAGGTGATCAGGCTCTGATACCACTTGTAAGGAAGTTAAAGTAGCAGAAACAACTTCCTATGCCAATCTTGAGGAGAAACATTATGCAAAACTTTTTAAAAACTAATCTAACAATTACAGAAAATCTAGAAGCACATTCAAAACATAAAATAAATAGTGAAACACAAAACACCAGATATACGTGGGGAAAACCCTTTCGGGTGAAAAACCCCACACTCCAAAAGCCTGCTCAATGTATTCCAAATCTAATACCAAGATTACATACACTTGCAGAGCAAGTTTATTATAGGAGTATCACCAGTAAACAACTCTGGAAGCATTCCGGCAACATTCTGGTAGCATAACAATACCTGCAAACTCAACACATATAAACTACTCATCAAGCCTCCAATTTATAGACTTCTAGCCATACAAGAAACCATCTGTGGTTATACAAAACCATGTGTGAAGCTTCTCAGCCAAGATTCAAGTCTAAAAATAAGCACGCATGTCCAAAATGAAATCCCCTATTTTTTACCCTTACATATGTCATAGAATCTGTCATAATATGCCTAAAAATAAGCCTTCCATAATATACCACCATGTGGGCATCTTTTGACACCTAATAAACCAATTTTCAAAGCACCGACAATGTGTAACGGTTGTAGGAAAATATTAAATGAAAAATAACTATTACGGGAAATGTGCAGCAAGGTTGAGACACCTCATTTCCCAACAAATGTGTTTGATTTGATTGTGAAAGATTGGATTTTTGGCCAGTTTGATTGTACATTGATTGCCAACAAGGAGTAGTGTGGATGAAACTTGGTGTTCCTGTAAGTCTTCAACAATTTGTGGAAACCATAATATTTCCCTAGTTGCTTTAGAAGTTACCATATATTTAGCTTTTGCAGAGGATAGAGTCGACATTGATTGCCGCTTAGATTTCCAAGGAATGACTGCTGACCCTAGATACATTAGGAACCCTGAAGTAGATTTTTCATCTTCCAAGTCCCTTGCATAATCAGAATCTAAATATCTAATCAAAGAGAAATGTGTTGTCTTGGAGTATTTGAGCCCATAGTTTTGAGTGCCTTTCAGATATTGAAGAACTCTTTTGGTGGCTAACCAATGATTTTCTCTATGTTGTTGTATGAATCTAGAGAGAACTCCAACAACAAAAGAAATGTCTAGGTGTGTAGTTGTTGCATAAATCAAACTGCCAGCAAGTTGTTGGTATTTAGGTGCATCAACTAATGTTGCAGAGTTATTTGATGTGAGTTTTAGACATGCCAAATTTATTTAGAAGTTCGCCAATATATTTTTGTTGGGTGATGAAGATATACTTGGGTTTTTGAATCATCTCAATACCCAAATAGTAATGAAGATGTCCCAAGTCAATCATTTCAAACCCTTGCTTCAGTTTGTCTTTCATAATTGTAATATATTCCTCATTGTTTTTAGTTAGAAATAAATCATCCACATAAACAACTAGATATACAACAGTGCTATCAATCTTTTTGACAAAAAAAGTTAGCATAATCAAATTCAAAGTGCTTGAAATTCAACTTCAAGAGGTGCTCGGTGAGTTTTACATACTAGGATTGTGGGGCTTGCTTTAAACCATACAATGATTTTATTAGCTTGCATCCCTAGTGTTCTTGACCATTGACTGCCTATCCTTCTAGTTGAGTCATATATATTGTTTCTTTGATATCACCATTAAGAATGCAGTTTTGATGTTCATTTGATGAACAATAAAGCATGAATGATAGTCCACTTCGTTGTAGGTGCAAAAGTTTCATCATAATCTCTATTTGATGAACTTTCCATCCATTTTGTGTCGAGAGAGCCAACAAAACACGAATGGTAGTCCACTTTTCTATAGGTGCAAAAGTTTCATCATAATCTATGCCCTCTTTTTGAGCATAACCTATTGCAACAAGTCGGGATTTATGTTTGTCAAGTGAACCATCTACTCTATACTTGTTTTGAAAGATCCACTTGCAACCAATAGGTTTACAAGCTAGTTGAGGATCAACCAACTCCCAAGTGCCATTTTTTAAAAGAGCATCATACTCATTTTGCATAGCCTACCTCCACACTGCAATATTTTTAGCTTCTCTATAGGAAGTGTTTTTAACTAAAAGAGGGGTAAAATTTTATTCAAACAAGTACAAAGCAGGGCTTTACACAGCCCTGTCAAGTTCCACTAAGTGGTCCAACTTTTGAGACAAATCTAGGGACAATTGACCCCAATACATAATGTTCCAATTTTGCATGTGATCAGAGGCCCATTTGGCCAAACAATCGCTACTTCATTCCATTCTCTAGGAATATGATTGAAAGTAACAGAATCCAAAGAAGCACACAAATTAAGAATTTGTTTAACAACCAAAGCTAAATGCCAACTAACATCTACTAAATGTTGCCTATTCAACAAATGCACCACCACCTGGGAATCAGAATCACAAATGATTCTTCTCCAACCAAGATGACAGCCACGCTCCTCAACATATAAAATGGCAAGAGCCTCCATCAAATTGTTAGAATGAAGACCCTTATAAATAGAAAAGATAAACTAAACAGACCCAGAACTATCCCATCCAACTCCACCAATACCAACATGACCAGGGTTTCCCTGAGAAAAACCATCCGTGTTGAGTTTCAAAACTCCCTGAAGAGGAAGATCCAACACCCCTCCCTATTTATCTTTTGAAGAGGGTGTCAACATCTATTTCTCCTGAACTGTCCTTGTTGAGGAGGAAGATGAAGACAATTGCAACAAACATCTTGAGGATCCATTGCTTCCGCCAAATCACAATTTGTTGAAATAGTTTCTCCCAAAGAGTGAAGAATTTTCCACCACAAACGATGGGCCACCAACATCACATCTTGAAAAATCCTACAATTCCTCTCCAACCAAATATGCCAAATAATAAAGGAAGGGCCAAGAGCCCAAGTAACTTGAAGAAATGAGGTTTTAACAGGGGCCTTGCCCCAATGATCAAAAAATTCAGCCAAAGAGGAGACATGCCAACAGGCCTGGTTCCATACACCCCACCAAAAATGTCAAATCTTCCTAGAGAAGGAAGATTGGAAAAAGAGATGAGAAACACTTTCCTCACTATTACGGCACAACACACACATTGAGGGGCCCTGAAAATGACACTTACACAAATTATCCCAAGTAAGACACCAATTTTGAACCACCAACCACATGAAGAAGTTACACTTGGGCCACAAAAAAGTGTGCCAAACTTGCTTCCACCAAGGAACCTCAGTGTCTCCAAACATCTGCCTAACAAGCTACACATAACTTGTTGAAACAGAGTACTTCCCAGACAAATCACTGCCATCCCAAGCCAAAACATCGTGCCCCACCAAAGTATTGCATTCACGAGAAGCAAGAATATGAGCCAGCTCTCACCTATTCTCCTCAGACCCTCTTGGTGGCCATTCAGAAGAGTACTTCTTTATAGAAAGTTGGTTTTGAGACCATTGTGATATTAATTTCATCAATAGACTCCAAGTTACCTTCATTATTAGATTGAGTCTAGTGCCTTGCTTTGTAAGAACTTCTTGTTCTTATCTTACCAATTTTTTTAGGTCTCAAATCTTTAAGAGTTTATTGGATTTGTTTTGCCCATTTGTGTGAAGATTTTTTGGTTGGACCAAAGGTGCTTCCATTTCTTGACCAGAAGCTCCATCAGTGTCTAATTGTTTTGAATTCTCGTGTTCTTCTAAATGTTGAAAGTCATTAGTAGAGGGATTTCTTCTTGGAGATCTAGAAGTTTGGGCATCTTGAGTTTGGACATCTTGGGTTAGGAATTCTATATGTGGATCCAACAAAGGTGGTTCCAAATGACTTATCACCCCCCTCACCCACATGGATGTTCTTTCTAAGGAATAAATGTGGCCAAATTTTCAAGTTGTTGTAACTGGTAATCAACATTGACAATATTTTTGGAGGATTCACAAATTATAACATCTTGTGTAATAAGAAATTTCTTGTTAGCCTCATCATACAACCTATATACTTTTGAAGATTCAGAATAGCCTAGAAAAGTGTATTATAACCTCGGTGATGCAACTTGCTTCTTTTCTCCTTGGGAATCAAAGCATAGTAAGTGGAGCCAAAAATTTGAAGATGTTGAATAGACGGAGGGAAACCAAACCAAACTTCATATGTAGTCGCTTGGTGGAGAGTAGATTAAGGAGATCTATTGCGAAGATAAATTGTTGTTCTTGCTACTTTTGCCCAAAAATGCAATTGGATTCCTTTGAAATATAACATTGCTCGAACCATATTCATGATAGTTTTGTTCATTCTTTCAACAACACCATTTTGTTGAGGAGTACTTGGAATGGTGAGATGATGTTGAGTCCCATTTGATGGAGATAATCCTCAAAAATTATGAAGGTAAGCACTCCACCATTTTTTGTTCGAAGAGTACCAATTTGAGATTGTGCTTGATTTTCAATCATAATGTGAAATTTCTTAAAAGTTTCAAAAGCTTCAGATTTTTTATTCAAGAAATAAATCCAAGTCATGCGGTTATGATCATCAATGAAGAACATAAAATACTTACATCCCCCAGTAGAAGTTACTGATAAAGGCCCACATAAATCAAAATTAACGAGTTTGCAATTTCTATGTGCTTGTGAAGTGGAATGAGGGAAATAATCTCTATGTTGTTTTGCAAGAATACAAGCTTCACATTTTTCAATTGTCTTAGGCAAAGTGGACAAACCTGTAACACCATTCTTTTGCATGATATAAATGTTGTCATAATCAACATGCTGAAATATTGCATGCCATAAAAGACTAGGAGAAATATTAACTTCTTCAATAAGATGCAAAACTCCTAGATGAGAAGCGACCAACTGATATGGAGATAGGAGCTTTCAAGGTTGAGATCATCCCGCCATCTTCACAACCAGTAAATGCAACTTAACTATTTGATTTCCTCCTAACAACCACTTGTCTATCTTCCAAAAATATGGAGTGGTCTTGTTGTTGAATCAAAACTAGTTACGTTGTAATTGAGGAAGATAGAAGACATCATGAAGTACAAAATATGGAAGGCTAGGCTAGGCAACTTGAGCCGAATGGTTCATTTTCCAATAGGTTTGAGGCTCGATTTATCTGCCAAATAGATTGGACCACAAAAACCTTCATAAAATTCTTCAAAATAATTACACTGAAATGTCATATGTTGGGTGGCTCCTGTATCTAACACCCAAGCATCATGCAATGAAGCTTTTATTGAATTAGAGTAGGCGGAATATGATACATAAAACACATAGTTATCATTATCACTACCACATGCAAATTCGGCTACTTTTAATTTTTTATCATCATAGTGATTAATCTTTTTGTTTATAAGAATTTTCTATCTTATCCATGAGAATTTGCATTCATGGGCTTCATGTATACCTTTTTGACCATGTATCGTTTACAAGTGATGTTTATCATTTTGGTTGTCGTGTTGGGATTGTCCTCTGCCATTTGCACCTCCTCTACCTTTATTCTTCCATTGACCTCTACTTCTTCCTCAATCACTGTGACCACCTCTAGAAGAGAAGTTCTTATTAGGAGGCTTGTCTTTTTGTTGAGCAAGTCAAACATTTTCACCAATACTATTAATTTTTCTCCCAAAAGCCTTCTCATGTTCTGTTAACTTTTCAACCAATTGATTAAAAGTGATGGTCTTCAATTGATTATTTGTTTGAAGAGACTCCAAATAAGTTGAATGTGTTGGAAGAAGTGCATCTATGAAGGCTGTGAGATAGATATCAACTTTTCCACTAGCAACATCAACATCTTGTTTTATAGCTCGAATTTCAGAAGCCAAACTCATTACATCACCATTCTTCAATTCAGGGTTAAATAACTTCAACTGTAACTGAATGAACTCCAATTCATGAGAATCATATAGATCTCACAATTTTTTAAGGGCATCCCAAACAAATTTACACCATTGTACATGTAGAAACACATCTCCGTTAACAGAAGCCCTTATCAAGGCTAGGGCTTTTGAATTTTTATTTTGCCATACTTCTCTTTAACAAGTGGTGTTGTAGGTTGGGTGTCTTCATCACAAATGTACTCAGTGAAAACAAGAGTGTTTTTATTTTTCTATACTATGGATTATACCATTCTATCCATGTGTCTTTTCCAATTAAAATTTCACCAATTATTGACACAATTGTGAATTGTAAAAATTGCACAATTTTTTAGATTCAAATTTATTCCTTTAATATTTTTGCTTTCAATTTGATTGAAAAAGGAAGAAGGGTAAAAAAATAAAAAAATAAAACCCTATGTGACTGTTTGCTGTTTGCAACATGAAGGAAACAAAAGGAATTCTGGTGAAACAGTAGCAATATTCAATGCTCTACCCTTTTTTAAACTTGAATAGTACGCAGGATTATTGGCAAGGATAATACCTCTTTCAACGCAGTCAACCAAATTTGTTTTTGCTGACCTTGAGGGATTGCCCGCTCTTCTCTATCTCTGCTTTGTGCTCAAACCAAAGAGATTATAGATTGAATGAAATTTGGGAGTTTTATAACTACAAATTCTATTGTCTGTTCTCTAATACCACTGTCAGGCCATGATTGAAAAGCAGGACAGAATGGTGTAAGTTTTATTGATTTCAAAATGAAGATTACATAAACAGTCGAATTGCCAAACCAACTAGAAGAGCAAAACTACATAAAAAACTGAAAAACTGAATACAAAACTAAATTGTGTTATCTCAGAAGATTCACATTAACATGTGATGCTGCCATAAATGTTCGGTTAAATATGCCTGATCAAAGCTTAAATTTGATCGACATATGGCTGTATTTGGTTATTTTTGCTCAGTTGGATATGCCTGATCAAAGCTTAAATTTAATCGCCATATGACTGTATTTGGCTATTTTTGCCAAAGATTGTATAGAACGTCAAAATTTCTATAAAATTATTTTTTAAAGTCTTTCATGAAATTATTGATACTGCCACTTAGTTTTCGTTTGTTAGGGTGGTATAGTATTATGGTTGTTATTTTATTGATTTTTCGATATAGTTTTGCTAGGACGTTTGTTACTTTAAAGTCTCGATAACTGCTGAGTAATTCCCACTTTTCGTTAGTTTGAGTCATTCATTTATTTCTAGGAGATTTTGTTGAGACTGCAGTTTGTGGAATTGAAACTATTGTAATAGGGTTATTTATGAGTTTTTCTTTTTTCATAGTAGTTTTTGTTTACAGGGGGGGATATTGCTGGGTTTAGGTAGAGAGTTCTTTTTGGAGAGATCTGGAAGTATTCGAATCTGATGGAGTGGAAATATTGACAGAGCTGTATATGTTTATTTGTTGCTGTAAAGCTGTTTTTATGCTTCATTTTCCTTTTGATTTGTATTGGCTTTGCTCGTGATGCAGTGACTAGCACGTAAAATGAGAGATGTCTGGATTTTTAGCAAGCGTCTTTTTAGCGTAATTCTAGTACATTTTAAGGATGGCATCTGGTGCCGTTTTAATAAGTTTATGATTTTCACCTAGCATTTTCATCCTTGCCAAAAAGAAGTGTTTAAGCTCGTATAGATGTTCAATTCATACTGAGATCATTGTCTCAACGAGTATCACCGCCTATGTTTTTCTCGTTAATGTACACCATCCATTTGTTGTTCGAAATCAAGCATATTGTTAATTTTTTTTTTTAAATGGGGAAAGAGCTAAAGGTCTGTTATTTTTTATATTAAGTTGCAATAATGAAAACATCTTAGCAAAACTATATGTTCAAACATTTGTCAAGGGTGAAGAGACTCCATAACATTGTAATAACCAGTTTTAGTTACTAATTTTTTTATTATCATTTTCATTGCATTGCAATGTAATTCTAATTAATCCAACAACCTATTGTTAGATTGTCTTTATTGAGGGTGTAGGGTCAAGTATTTCTATAACTTAATGATTTATTCTAATTTTAAAATGGCAATGGCGACAGTATAGGTCACCACAAGTTACATTCTTCCACAAAAGAAGATAAGTTCTCATATCATGACAAATCCTTGGATATAAACCTATTCTTCATTCATTTCATTTAAAATAGAATTGTACAATAATAATTATCAAAGATTGACAAATCAAGGAAACAAATAATTATTGTTTATATGCAATTCTAACTTCTTGCAAGAATACCATATCCTTCACAAAACTGTACAATGCAAGACAATCCATGACCTCATCTCTATATATAAACTAAATAAGCATCTTTGATTTCAACAATGATAGAACATTTTAGTACCTAGTGATGATCATATAGACTCAAGAATCTTGAATAATCTCATGTTAAATAATGCACGACATTATTTTATAATTGAATACTTTCCTAAAAAAATGGTTTCAACATACTCATCCAACATTTAATACGTAACATATAACTTATCACTAGTAATGTCCACTTCATAGCAATAACTAAGTTATCCCACACAATGAGCAATGGTGACATGTGACCCCAACTGTTTCCAAGAACTTAAAATTATATGGAATTCAGACATAATATTGCAAAATCCCATATATATAACTCTTAGCGATTCCTCATAGATCACATTTACCTCCACAAGCAACTTACTACATTGCTACAAATTCCCACATGCCATTATCCTTATACAATCCAGACACATAGTCAAAGTAATGATATTGCCAAGTAGCTCTCCATTTATCATTCTTAAGGTGCAACTCATAATTTAGCATGACATGCAAAATTTACTTCTTATTAAAATATAGTATTAGTTAACCTCCAATCAAGTATTACTTCAAATTGTTATGAACAAAATTTGATAGGCTAGTAATGAACATAATTTCATTTTAACTACAATAAGAACACCCATATCTAACCACTAGGTTTCCTCACACAGTTATACCAAAATAAGAACATGATAAGGATTATGAAACTCTATATAAACCTTTCATAGCTATTAAGGTGCAATCCTATCAAAAAAGAATATCGCTTGGATTCCAAACCCCAAGACAAGGTTATACTAATTTTTACCCATTGAACTATTGTAGTTCAACACTTCTAAATTCACAGAAGTGGGGTTCACGTGCCCTAGTGGATATACCAATCTTGTCCACCTCATGAGGTTGACCTAACACTCTTTTGGAGCACAAAGGTAACCAATACAGGGAACCAATTTTATGGATGCTTGTGTTGCAATAATATGATGGAAATGCCAAGGTAAAAAGATAGGTCAAAATTTACAATCTCATCCCTCGTGTAAATATTATACAACAAAAAAGTCCATAATTTAGTCTAATTAATATGTAGCAAGAGCTAACATCACGATTATGATATTGGTATCATACCAATTGGCATCAAAATTGCCTTAACGAACACAAGTTAATGGCAACAATATCTACAATATCTACTTAATCGGCAAACACATATCAATAACACGATACCCTAGAACCTAAAAATGATTTCTACACACAGTTATATGAAGCCAATGTAAGATGTACCCAAATAACATTATTGGGCCTGAAATATGTAGAAAGCATTATTTAGAAGATGAAAAATAAAAATATTCTAAAACAAGGTATATCAAAGTATCACAAAATTCAATACTTCAACCAAAATTTCACATTTCCAACCGTGAAGATAAACTCCTGAAATACAGCACTTAATTAAATCACTTTTTCTCATCCTTCTCTGCCTCGGCAGCCCTCTTCAAACGAGTTCCAGCCATTCGTTTGTTCATCCTTTCCACACGAAGCTTGGAATATGCTTTTAAGGATTTCATTTCATCAGTAACCTTTATGAGTTCAGCAGATGGTTTTTCTCGATGGATTGGCAAGTAAGTACCCTGTACTTGGGTCGCAGTGGCCAGCTCCTCAGGACTAGAATCACCAACCTGCACATTAACTTGCAAAACTTATTCCATCTGTACAAAAGCATACAATCATTTTAATCAGTCAAAATAACATCCAAAGAAATAGAACCTACCTTGAACTTGCGAGCACTTCTTGGGAAGACAACCAACTTCGCCTTGTATGTCTTCAATCGCTGAACATTAGCTTGAAGACCTTCCAGTGAACGGTTTCTACGACGATGATCAACTGAAATTCCTATAGTGGGAGCTAACTTCTTTGGAATTCCAGCTGCCTGTATGAACATTCCGAAGTCAACAAGCACAAACAATTAGTAATTTTTAATTCTTTTAACAAGCCCATGCCAATTTTACACTCAAGAACTTCAATCCATTTCATTTGACTACCATCCAAGTCATAGTCAGGCAAAATCTTCATCTAAAATATAAAGAAAAATTTTGACGGGATTACATGCCAGGTGGCATTTTGTGTAATCCAATCAGCATGACGAACATACAAATTGCAGCTCTAGGGGCAGCTTTGATGTGTTGAGATCATCACAAAACTTGTAGCCCCAGGTTCCATCAGGCTATCAATATATGCTAAAATGAATATTGATAATGAAACAGTGTGGGCCATTTAAAATTTATTACTAACCCTTAATCCATTCAGAAGCATACATTGTTGTTTCCCCCCAGTTTACCCCTTGAAATTAAACCAAGAATCGGAGCTCATGCTTTAGAGAAGAATTGGAGCTCATAACCTAGATAAGATTGTTTTGGGGGAAGAATCGGAGCCTCATAACCTTGCATAAGCATTTTACTGCATAGAGCTCCAAATTCTGTAAGGAGCACCAGCAGACAAAATGAAGATAGATCCTTCACGGGACCAATGCCTAATAAAACAGGTATAATATGAATTGTTGGTTAGAATAGTATTTTTTATCATACGGGAAAGCTGCCCACAAGTTAACTGCAGTAGATTTTTTGTTATATTCCTTTCGGCTCTCAGAGTCATCAACCCATTCAAACATAAAACAGTCACTATAGTGGTAGTGGGACCTCTGAAAAAGGAAGGATCTCCGCCTTAATCAATAAAAATTATAATTTCTGTCCAAGTCCAGTACAACGACAAACAAGACAGAGTAAGATCAGTATGTTTCAGTCACTTTAGTGTGCAGCCTTCATGAGTCAAATAAATTTTATTGCAATATTACAAAGAAAATTATAGTCAATGCTGTGATGACATAGGCATCTCAAATCACACTGGATGGTTCATCATCAGGATTAGCTTTATCCTTATGATGGATTGCTTATTAGATCTGGAATGTCAAAATCTTCAAATGTTCTCCACAAGCATTCTTTCTATAAGTAACTGACTCTGAAAGCTTATATTAATCTTAGCTTGTTTGGCAGTTCCTAGTTCTCATGTACTGTTAAACACTAGTTATCATGAATGAGGAAAATTCTTAGATTGTGCAGTTCCTCTTTTCCTTTATTCCGCAACAAATACACTGGATATTTGATTTTGGAATAGCTGAGGGATTTCGAGACAAGAAAAGAAAATGAGGAATAGTTAAAAGTTAAAACAAAACTGTGATGTAGTCACTCTTAAGCTTGTTTTATAATTCTTCTGTTCCTTGAACTAATTAGGTTATGAATTATGTACTGCACAATTTTCAAAATTTGTGGTGTTGAGTTTGCTGCTAGATGTAATGTCCCCTTTTCTTCAGTGACCAAAAATCAGAAAATATTTTAGCCTTTTTGCTATTTCCCCAAGGCTAACACCCCGATAAGGGAAATGAGACTTCTTAAAAGATTAATAAAAGATATGGTATGTTTTAATCTGTTCCAATGTTCAATATATCACTTATATTTCTTTTAAGAGTTGATGTTTTTTGGCTTGGTGGGCGTGGGGTCTGGTGGGGCCCTTGTCTCTGCCAAATGCCTATTCTAGGCTCAGTCTGATTGTGGTGAGCGCTCCTCTATGGGGGAATTTAATATGATTCTTTTGCTATTTCTGGCTGAGCGTTGGCTGAGCGGCATCAGAGGGTTGTCTAACATGATTCTTTTGCTATTCCTGCTGGGCGTGGGGGTTATTTAGATAGAACCGCTCATTGTGAGGATTTTTTATGCACTACTGGAAATTCTTCTCAGACTACCCAGAGCGCCTGTGCTGTTCCGCAGGGTTTGTGGTGTTTTACCATATCAACTTGCAGTTTCGATTGTGCAAGATCAGTCCTAGCTGGAGACAACATCGATTTCACTTCAGGAATTGAATCTGGGCATAATGGAATTTGATGTCTTTTGAAGGGCTGTGTTTGCATGACTAGCTGTGGATTTTTGGCGTGATTTGAGTGTGGTTTGGTTTTGTTTTGTTATCTATGTTGCTAGTAGGGATGGAAACCTCCAAATGGGCAACAAAGGTGTATTATACTTAAGTTTTCCGTGCAGTTTTCTCCTATCTGAAGACGCCATCAGTTCTCAAGAAGTTCGCATGATACTCCAGGTTCTAAGTTGCCGGTTCTGGTACAGGCACAGATACGGGAGGGGGTTCTGGTACATCGATACGGCAAATTTTTTGCTGTGAGTACGGATGTACTATATATATATATATATATATAATTTAATATTTATACTAATGTATAATATATAATATAATATATTATATATAAAAATACATATCTAAAATTTAATATTATAATAATGTATAATATATAATATAATATAATACATTATATATAAAAATACATATATAAAATTTAATATTTATAATAATGTATAATATATAATATAATATAATACATTATATATAAAAATACATATATAAAATTTAATATTTATAATAATGTATGATATAATATAATATAATATATTATTATATAATAAATAATTATAATAATATAATATAATATAGAATATTTAATATTATAATATTATATATTCTATATTATATTATATAATATATAGTATTTAATAATTTATATAGTTATATTTTTTTTAAAAGAAAATTTGTAATTTAAAAAAAAATCCCAAAAATGCGCCTTGGGAGCACCTCCCAAGCACCCCTGCCACCCCGGGTTCCTTGTGGGTTCTCTATTATATAATAAATAATATATAATAATATAATATAATATAGAATATATAATATAATAATATTATATATTCTATATTATATTATATTATATATTATATATTATATTATATAATATATAGTATTTAATAATTTATATAGTTATATTTTTTTAAAAGGAAATTTGTAATTTAAAAAAAAATCCCAAAAAAGCGCCTTGGGAGCACGTGGGAGCGCCCCTGCCACCCCGGGTTCCTCGGCAGGGCCGCCACTCCCGCTCCCAACCGAACCGGTGCCCCTGGGCAAAGAACCCAGTAACATAGTCCAGGTTGAGTACGTTGCTGATCAGGATCTCTTTTACCCAGTTTGGTGAGCCCCTGTGTGCTGTGGGAGGCTGCACGGGGGGTCGTTTTGAGTTAGGGCCAGTTACTTTCAGCTTATGAACTGTTGCTGACTCTTGGCAGTCATCTCTGAATTAGGCGTGAGTGCCCAGCAGCAGAAAACGCCTTCCTTTTAAGTGTTTAGACCATTGGAACTTGGACGCCCAACATTGAAGGAAGTTGTGACAGCAGTTTAGGAAGGGAATACTTGTATTATGAGCAATCTGGGTCATTCCAGTGGGTTCTGGGTTAGTACCAGAGTTTGAAAATTACAGTAGACTGCAGTCAGCCACCTCTGAACCGCATGAAGAATGGATAGTGCACATTTCAGTCCAGTTTATTGAAGAAACATTACAGTTTGAAGCTGGAAATCAATTCTAAGGTGATATTGTCATTTGTGTCCTTACATACTGCTTTATACCACCTGTATTTTTCTTTTAAAAAAAAAAAAAAACAGACTTAGCTTGCTATTGGAATCAGTCTTTCCGTTTGAATTTAGATTAGTTTATTAAACTTCATTGTAGGGTAACCATTACAATGGTATCAGAGCTGGTTTCCTGCCAGCCTGTTGGATTTGCTAACTCTTATGCAGAAGTTCATATCAGAATTTTCAATTGCATGTTAGTACCCAGTACTTGCATGTCAGTTTTGAGACTACCCAGATGTTTGCATGTCATCTCTGAAGAACTAAGTTGCCGGTTCTGGTACGGGAGCTGGTACGGGAGCGAATACAAGAGCGGGGTACGGCGATTTTTTTTTGCTGTGGGTACAGCTGTACTATATATATAATTTAATATTTATAATAATGTATAATATATTATATTATATATAAAAATACATATATAAAATTTAATATTTATAATAATCTATGATATAATATAATATAATATATTATTAATTTATTATATAATAAATAATATATAATAATATAATATAATATAGAATATATAATATAATAATATCATATATTCTATATTATATCATTATATTATATTATATAATATATAGTATTTAATAATTTATATAGTAATAATTTTTTAAAAGAAAAATTGTAATTTAAAAAAAAAATCCCTAAAATGCACTCGGAGCACCCCTGCCACCCCGGGTTCCTTGTGGGTTCTCTGACAGAGAACCCACAAGGAACCCGTGGTGGTAGGGACACTCCCAAGCCGCTCCCGCTCCCGCTCCCAGCCGAACCGGTGCCTCTGGGTAAAGAAACCGGTAACATAGCTGAAGAATGAGCAATAGTTGCATGTGAAGTGATCTACACTTGCATGTCAGATATAGTTGCATTGGTATGAGTTACATCACTTGGCTTGATTTGTCCTTAGAAGTTTAGAACTGAGAATATGGATGGAAGATAGCTACCCAAATTTTTACCTCCAAAAGAAGTTGCAGCAATACGAAACCCAAGAAACAAGAAGATGTCTACAATGGAAAGGTCTTTTAAGTGACATGTTTAAAGAACTGGTCAATGAGTTGAATGATCCTAAATTCAAGCAAGATTTACAAAGGTATCTAAGGAAGAGATATGACAACAAGAATAAAGAAGAACAACAATTGGAGGTTACAAAAGAAGAGTCAGAAAAGAAGATGACAGAAACAAAGACAAATGATGGGGAAGCTCTGAAGCTGACTTTCCAAAGGCAAATGTAGAGGAAAAGTACCTGAGTTTACCTAAAGAAGTCAAAGACAAATTGGAAGCTCGGAGAATGGACTTTGCAAGTCCTTAATTTGATGAGGAATTTAATGAGTATGAAGATGTCATGCTGCTCAAAACAGAAGTGAGAATGGTTGATAGGATGCTAGTAGATGATTTATCAAGTGAGCCTGAATTTATTGCAGAAAAGTGTCTTGTTGAAGACATGGAGAAAAGCGTGGTTAAAGAAGTTGAAAAGTATGAAGCTGCTAAAACTTTGGGGACAGCACCTAATGAGGAGCATCTTTACCATTTTATTAATGGCAATTCAAGACAGCAGTTTGACTTCTCAAATAGTTCAAAGGAAGAGCACGTTGAAGTGGAATCTATTGAAAGATTTAAATCAGCCCATAGTGTTCACTCATTGCTTGAGTTTGGAGCTGCTATATCATTCGATCGAAGTGAGTGTGAAGAAGAGACAGATTTCGAAAAACTTATTGCTCCTAGAGAAGAGGAAATTTCAGAATCTTTGCTAAGTGAAGAATCGAGACACTTGAGTGAGCAAAGTCCTAGAGAGATGTGCGAGTTGAAGAATCAACTCTTGGTCTCTGTTGAGAGAGAAATTCATGTCCTCACTAGTTTGGACAGCACCCATAAGGTCCTTGAAGACCTCATGCAGAAAAGTTTTGTGGATGGAGCTACTTCTTCAAACTTGCAAATAATTAAAAACTCCATGGAGATGGTGAAGTTTGAGTACTTACACTTAATTAGGGATCGAGATCAAGTCATCGAATTTGCAAAGGAGAAGGAAAGGAAGGTTGATGAGCTTTCTCTTGAGCTCAATTCAACAAAGGTCATATTAGAAAGTACCCAAATGGAGCTAATGGAGGTAGAAAATAAACTTGTTAGTACAAAACTTTCCAGGGAGCTAGAGAATGAAGAAAGAGATAAAGCCTAGTTCCACGGGAACATGTCCCCCCCTGAAATACAGCCATCCCTGAAGTCTCCCCATTTCTAAGACAGGGAGACTCAAGGGAAACATCCCCCGCTGTCCCCCCATTTTTCTTTTAGGCATTCTGTCAAACAGTTCACGTGCCTTGTCTATGCTTCCACATTTTGCATAAATATCTAACAGGGCAGTTGCAACCATAGAAGCAGAAATCGTTATAAAATCATGAATCGCCAAATTAGGTGATTTTTTCCCCAAAAAATTGGGTTTTAATATAAATCGTGAATTTTTTGTATGTGTCTAGGGTTTTTTGAATTCATTATCCGGTAATGAGCCAGCAAATATAAATACTAGCACTTAGCACGCATAGGGGTTCAGGAATAAGCCATTAACGATTTTTTCCAGGGGAGAACAACTGATGAGTTTATAAATTTTTGCGACGTGAATTTTTTTACAACATGAGACAATTTTATTCGAGAGGTTTATAAATTTTTCTAGCATGAATTTTTTTACAGCGTGAGACAAATTCATTCAAGCACTAAATATTTCCAGCGTGAAATTTTTTACAATGTGAGACAATTTCATTCAAGAGCATTTTAATGAAATTGTCTCATGCCATAAAAAAATTCACGCCGAAAATATTTCTAAACTCGTCAATTGTTCTTGTCGGGAAAAATCGGTGAAAAACAATCTCATGTGGTTTATAAAATATATAATATATTATTAGTATTTATTATTTTATTTATAATATTTATATAATATTTATGTCATTAAATTTATAAATATAATATTATATATTATATTATTAATATTTATATTATTTTTTTTCAGTACGTAAGATTATAGATTATATTGATTTGAAAAAGAAAATTACATCATTGACTGCATGATGCTTGCAATTTTCTTCCTAATCTAACCAGTCTCTTATCGGCCACACAGGGTCACCAAAAAGGGAGGGAACTTGGCCATGCAAGGCCTGCAACCTATCTAGAAACATATCAAAATTTGGCCTAACGACCAACCAACAGCAAGTAGCTACGATGTCCTTACAGAGGGGAGAACAAAACCCTGCATAAACTGCAAACCGTATATACCGGCCAAACTAGAACCTTTACAGCGAAACTATCATCCGACTAAACCAAAACATTAGACATCCCTTTCAAAATAGCAATTACTCAAAGCCCAGAGATGCTACCCTTACCCTAAATTCTTTTGTCCATTCAAAGGAGCCACCATGCGGTTCAATCTACATCAGCTTTAACAAAAAGACCACCCTTGCCACAACTTGTTCCATGTGCAAAATGAGCGGCCAACCTTTAGGGTCGAGCAGAAAGGGAAAGTAGCGAACCACCGCCTCATTGTTCTCTGTTAGATGGAAATCCGCAAGCCTAGGAATTCCAACCCCTAGCCTGGCTGCCTTGACAATCTCCGCCACTCCCACAAGTAAATTGCTGATAAAAAGCCGCCTTACCAAGAGCAAGGTTCTCTCCTTTGAAATGCATACACCCAACAACAAAGCTAAAAACCGAGACACAATAGAGGTGTCTATTTGTAGAATTCACCCTCCAGAAATTTTTTCCCCACGATCACCTTCACAACCAACAAGATAAATTCATCATTTGAGCAAAGGATTCTCTTAAGTCTGCGATCAATTACCGGCCCCTTAAAAGCAAGTTGTCTCATTGCACTCTCCACCTGAATGGGAGTATCCATTCCCATACAAACCAGGCCTTCTGTTGAAATCCTCATGATAAAACCAAACCCACCCATCATCAGAACGGAAATGCTGAAACAAAAAATGCAGAAAAGGATGATATCCCCTACACTCGGCCTCTCTATAAAAGAGATATTGGCTTCTCGAGTCTTCCAAGGAAATCTCATAAATGAGAGTGTGCGAAAATGGAGGCTGCATTCCTTATGATGTCACGTAATGATGTTAGGACGAGCCAAACCACTGTCACCAAAATGCCCTTCGCTAAAATGATTTGCCTTTCATTTCAAATCTATCACCCTTGTCATGTCAGGTCCCTTCCTTCCATGTCAATGCCACCTATTCCTAATCCCTATAGCTCCAAGGTACCACCTAGCCAACCTGTCTAACCAACCGAGACCCTGGTCCTTCCACACCTATTGTGTGGAAGGACGCCCACCCATCTACCCACTTTTTATATATTATATTATTAATAATTCTATATTAATATTAATGTTTTTAATATATAATATTTTATTTGTATTTATTATTCTATTATAATATTTATATCATTAATCTATATTTTTTAGATTAATATATTATATTATATTATTAATATTTATTAAAATATAATAATATAGTATAAATGCCAAAAATAAAATATTTATATAGTATAAATATTTTTTAAATGATATAAGTTTTATAATAGAATAATAAATATTATATTTTAATATTATAATATATAATAAGATAACTATTAATAATAGAATAATAAATATAATATTTATTATTCTATTATAAAACTTATTTCATTTATTTTTTCTCGACTTTTTCACAATTTTTTGAAAAAATCTTAGTACTTTTGGTTTGTCGATTTTATCTCCGAACGATTTTTGCTTCCTTGGTTGCAACTCTTATACTTTTGGTTTGCTGATTTTATCTCCAAACAATTTTTGCTTCCTTGGTTGCAACTACAACATCTGATTAAAAATTGAATTTCTAAAGCCTTTTCAACAAATCCATTTTGTGCATATCCTGCAATCATTGCAATCCATCAAACCACATTTCTTTGAGGCATTCTGTCAAAGAGTTCATGTGCCTTGTCTATGCTTCCACATTTTGCATACATGTCTAACAGGGCAGTTGCAACTACAACATCTGACAAAATTCATCTATCCTTTATGTTTTGGTCCAAAGCTCCCATTTTGACACAGGCAGGGAGGATGCTAGCAAAGGTTGTATTTCAACGCAATTTTGTTTAGACTCTAAACTTTACTTATTAAGTTATTCCTTAGGCTTCTACAGTTATACATCTTTTTATAACTAATTTTTCAAGTACTATATGTATTTCAGTGCACCACTCCCCCGCCGCCCCCTGTCGTCCCCCACTGCACCCAAAATTAGACCTCCCTTCCTCGAAACGCATCCCCCGTCATCCCCCCACCCCCAAAACTCTGTGGAACTATGAGATAAAGAAATCAAGCAAGTAATTAATGAGCTTGATAGTCTTGAGAAGGAATTTGTTTTAGAGGCTTGTCCAAGGAAGACAGGATTTGCACATGCTAATTGGGAGCAGCTAGATGGGTGCGAGCAAAAGGAAAGTAATGACTCAAATTTTTTATAATCCTCTCTTTGAGATGGATGATGAAACATCTCCTCCATGTAGCAACACAGTTAGTGACAACATCAAGATATGGGGATCCAGGAGAAATTGAAAAACATGAGTTTGAGTGTGGTTTTCAGCCTATTCAAAATGTGCGAACATATCATGAGGCTGTGCATAGCCTTGTGGTTGGCAATCCTTCAGGGAGACCACCAAATGAAGGTGTAAATAAAGTTGAAGATTAAGTTTCTACATGGGCCATGTTGAAGCATAGATACTTCTACATTTCAGACTTTGAAAAGTTTCCTAAACATGATTTTGAGCCTGCTGGAATGTTCAGAACAGCAGCAAAAAGTGGGAGTTTCAAACTTGTTTCTCATGGTATATGGGAAATAGAAGGATCTAAACATGTTTTCCACTTAATGATTAACCCACTTTATGGATTGGGTGCAATTTTGATTTCTCCTAGGCTCTTAGATGTTGGTGCTATCATGGATGAGTTTCAAGGAAATGACAAAGAGGTTACAAACCACCATGAAGTGCATCAAGATGTATTAAAATGAACACAATATTTTTGTTTGATCCTAGTACTTGGGAGAAACAGTTTGAGGATGACACTTGGACTTGTTCCTTGAGATGCATTCTTTTGGGGAGAGATGCCTATGGGTACTTTAGAAGGTCTTCTGATGAGTCACATATGAGGAGCAGAGTTGCATAGCACAAACTTGGTGGAGCTGCTTCCGGACTTCAAATTCAGCGTAGAGGTCACCAACTAAGCATGTTGGAGAGATTTGGTGACCAAAGAAAGGTTCTTTGGCTGGGAATTGATCAGGTTATCAACTATAACCCTGTTGTTTGGTTGCAGATCAGCCATCTCAGTTGTCAGGCTGCTCGCATTCTTGAGAGTTGGCGGGACAGTAGTGTCAAGGGAAGTGATTGTCCACAATTGGAGGTTGCTTGGAAGTTTTCTCCAACCATTTATGATATGATTTTGAACAATAGAATGCTAACTTTTCATGCTTATTCTTGGAATTTCTTGTGGTGCAGCTGTTGTTTCTTGTGCAGGCTGTTAAAATCAGATTGTCCATCGCCAATTTCAGTCATGAACAACAGCAAGTTTGTGTTTTTTCAGACCCTCCAAACCTTGATAATTTATCTTACGAAGGTTTGTAATGTAAACTATGATAGTTTACCTCTGGAGATTATTCAGGACAGAGAACTTCCGCATACCTTGGTTCATCATTCACTTGAAGTAAGATCAATGAGAGTTTTCACGAGGCTTCATGATTATATTAGAATGGTTCAGAGGAGGCATGTTAAATCCAAGTGGTGTTATAATGAAGAGTTCGCTGATTTGTTGCAAAGGATTATTTTCCTTTTTACAAGATGTGTGGAGAAGGTTACAATTGTTGTTGTGACACAGCAGGGCACATGGTATTTGGGAGTTAACAAATCTCCTAGGCTAATCTGGGATCTTGGAGTTGCATTATTCAGGATGGCTCTGTTGGTTATGGATGGTCTGTTGCTTTACGGCAAGCAACTTCAGGGAGGGAGGACTATAATGTCCCCTTTTCTTCAGTGATCAAAAATCAGAAAATATGTTAGCCTTTTTGCTATTTCCCCAAGGCTAACACCCTGATAAGGGAAATGAGACTTCTTAAAAGATTAATAAAAGATATGGTATGTTTTAATCTGTTCCAACATTCAATATATCACTTATTTTTCTTTTAAGAGTTGGTGTTTTTTGGCTTGGTGGGCGTGGGGTATGGCGGGGCCCTTGTCTCTGCCAAATACCTATTCTAGACTCAGTTTGATTGTGGTGAGCGCTCCTCTATGGGGGAATTTAATATGATTCTTTTGCTATTTCTGGCTGAGCGTTGGCTGAGTGGCGTTAGAGGGTGGTCAGACATGACTCTTTTGCTATTCCTGCTAGGTGTGGGGGTTATTTAGATAGAACCGCTCATTGTGAGGATTTTTTATGCATTATTGGAAATTCTTCTCAGACTACCAAGAGCGCCTGTGCTGTTCAGCAGGGTTTGTGGTGTTTTACCATATCAACTTCCACTTTCGATTGTGTGAGATCAGTCCTAGCTAGAGACAACATCAATTTCACTTCAGGAATCGAATCTGGCCATAATGGAATTTGATGTCTTTTGAAAGGTTGTGTTTGCATGACTAGCTGTGGATTTTTGGCGTGAAATAGTGTGGTTTGGTTTTGTTTTGTTATCTATATTGCTAGTAGGGATGGAAACCTCCAAATGGGCAACAACGATGTATTATACTTAAGTTTTCCGTGCAGTTCTCTCCTATCTGAAGTCGCCATCAGTTCTCATGAAGTTCGCATGATACTCCAGGTTGAGTACGTTGCTGATCAGGGTCTCTTTTACCCAGTTTGATGAGCGCCTGTGTGCTGTGTGGAGGCTGCAAGGGGGGTCGTTTTGTGTTAGGGTCAGTTACTTTCAGCTTATGAACTGTTGCTGACTCTTGGCAGTCATCTCTGAATTAGGCATGAGTGCCCAGCAGCAGAAAACGCCTTCCTTTTGAGTGTTTAGACCATTGGAACTTGGACGCCCAACACTGAAGGAAGTTGTAACAGCAGTTTAGGAAGGGAATACTTGTATTATGAGCAATCTGGGTCATTCCAATGGGTTCTGGGTTTGTACCAGAGTTTGAAAATTACAGTAGACTGCAGTCAGCCACCTCTGAGCTGCATGAAGAATGGATAGTGCACATTTCAGTCCAGTTTGTTGAAGAAACATTACAGTTCAAAGCTGGAAATCAATTCTAAGGTGATATAGTCATTTGTGTCCTTACATATTGCTTTATACCAGATGTATTTTTCTTAAAAAAAAAATGAAATCAGACTTAGCTTGCTATTGGAATCAGTCTTTCTGTTTGAATTTGGATTAGATTATTAAACTTCATTCTAGGGTAACCATTACACTAGATTAAATAGAAGTTGAATCAGATTTATTTTTTTGATGAATAGGTCCTATTTTACTTTTCAGTCTCCCCCAGTCAACTGGGAACTTGAGATTGAAACATGGGATACATGAGAACGCTGCAAGAACTCAATAGACATGCCCATATTATCCCCTTCTGGGATTGAGACTGTGATCAACAGTCTAAGGTCAAATGCAAGGGTGGCAAAGTGTGGCGTAGGCAGGGTAAGCCAACAACAAGTGTCCGACTGGGATGCATTTCAGGTTCTTGTAGCCTCTAAAAAGAATTGTCAGCCACGGATATAATTTCACCTGCCCTTTTCTCATCTAAGGAACGCCTTAGGCTTAATAATATAAAAAACTTACATACAACTCAATGTTTGATTTTGTTCAAGAAGTTGTACATCATAGGGGCATAATATTTGAATCAGAAATATCAAATCCCTAAATACCCTCTATTGGCTTTAGTCTAGGGTTTTGTTAAATATGGCTGGTAATGGAAGAGCATAACCCAAAATAAAGGCGATAAAGTATACCACAACGAGGCACAAAACTCCAGCAAAGATCGTGTTGTGACATAACAATTAAGTACACTCAAGCATAGCCAGTGTTTACAGATTTTAAAACTAAATCTATCCCAAAATCTCACCTAAAATTCGTCAAGCAAATTTCAAAGGAAAAAACGCTGGGTATATATAAATGTATGGCTTTACCTTAAGTTCCTCGAGCGAGAAACCCCTCCCGGCACGAACTTTCATGTTGTATCTTTGTGTCTGTCCGTGGACCATCGGACGGAGGGGACCAGCTGTAGGACGCGGGAAAATTTTCACGGCCTTCTTTTGACGGGCTGCAAAATCGAACTTTCAAGAGCATTAATGAAAAACCTTGAGGTTAACTGCAACTCGGCAAATTAGACCCTAAATCCCCGAGAGAAAACAAATAGGCCCCTAAATTGAAATTACCTGTGCGTCTCCTGGCCTTGCGAGCGGGCTGGTTGAACCATGTCTTAACGTAGCGTTGCCAGTGCTTCTTGAAATGCCCGTTGGGCACAACGTTGTTGTGCTTCACCATGACTTACCTGCACCAAAATCCAAATGCATATGATAGCAACTCATTTACTGTAAGGGGATGAAAAATGTTAAAACAACCAAGTGGAAATTTAGTTATACAGTGAGATCTCATTACTCTAAGAACATAAAGCAACTGCTCCACAAAAAAAACGCAAAACCCTAAACCCCGGATGAAGATAAAACATCGAAAGTCCATAGATATTAGAAACAACTGAGAATCCATAGAAGGAAAAAAAAAAAAAAAACTAAACAAGGCAGATCTTTAAGAAACCCAACAATAATGCTTTAAACCAAGCGATACAGAAACCCATAATGTGATACAGAAACCCAAAAGCCACGAGATTATGATAAATAAATCCAGAAAATTTGCTCAAAATTTATGTGTTTTCAACTTTTGTAAAATGTTCAGATCCATACCTTTCTCCTTCACTGTCTCCTTCTCTCTGGTGAAGCTATCGCTACGCGTGCTGTTCAAAATAAAACCCAACCCTAACCCTACACATCCAAACCCTAAACCTAAACATCCAAGCAAAAAGAAATTAATTTTAAAATAGTACGATATAAGTAATACCCACGTCTTTTCTGTTATATTCTCTTTTTAAGTTGGCTTCGAATTCTTGCATGTAATGTTGTTTTTCTCCTAGCTACATGGTAAGTTCTATGTTGCCTTTTTTTTCTCCCTCCCTCCTTTTCTTTTTTAATTTAATCTCATGACTAAGCCTCTATATTATTAAAGAAAAAATAATATTATATATATTCAAAAAAAATATGGGTGGAAGAAGTCACATCCCTAGGTTCAAACGCGGCAATAACCTAAAAAGTACAAAACAACAAAACAAAGGTTGCTACGCAACTAGAGCTATGCCATTAGGTGGAGGAGAATGATCATGTTTATCCAGCTTACTCCATACATCAACGAGGTCCAAGATGTCATTGAGAGGGTCCCACCCTTCATTGTGAACTTCCTCATTAACAACAGTGTTTTTAGTGTCACCTTTAGACTTCATATTGCGAGCAGGAGAAATGGCAAGAGCCAGCATAGGAAATTTATTAGAACTCGGCCAACCTATAGGACCACAGCCAAGGCCAAGGGGAGAAATCAAGCGGTGGCAAGAAGGCTAAGGCTATCCTTGCTGAGCATTCTTTCTTCTTCCAGGCAATTGAGATGCCTAGGATTGAGCATCGTGGTCCCTATGAGCAGAATGGTTGCGACCCCTGTGACACCCACAAGGTAGAGACCGGCCTCGACTAGAGGCAAGAGTCGAGGGAACTCTGGCCATAGTGCACAGGGCAATGGTTAGGAAGCACCTATAGATGTGCAACCTCAAGGGCAACCTTGTTGCCCTGCACTTGAATATGCAAAAGAACATTGGAACAAATTAAGGCTTTAGAATAAAGCGAGAAACTAGAATCAACAATATTGCTAGCAAATAAAGCCAAATTTATATTCATCCAAATGCTGAAAAGAATTTCCACCCTTAAAGCATGCCAATTTTGAGAAAAAATTGGAAGGGATTTGAGGCCAATCCCCTAATAAAATCATATGCCATGAAAAAGGCTCAAGTTGAAAAGGCTTAAAAAATCATGTATCCAAGTCCAGGTTGCCTGAGCCCTGGGACAAAACTCGAAGAGGTGCTTAAGCATCTCTCGGTGACCACAAAAATGACATCTAGGATCCTTAATTCCAAGATGAATAAGTCTGGAACCAATAGGAAGGCCTTGAAATAAAAGACACCAAGCAAATTGAGCAAGCTCGGGAATAATAATGGCTGACCAGATAGTGGTGAATATGCATTGCCAAATAGTCAAAGGAGACTAAAGTAACCATCTATGGTTCAAGGCAAGAACCATAGGTAAACGAGGCGATAGCCAGGAATATTCCTTGTGAGGCTTACAATTGCAAAAAGGTGTGTCAAGATACCATTTTCAATCTTTCCACCATGGTTTGAAACTACGAACCCCGATCTTATGAATAATCTCTAGTGGTACAACTACAACAAGTCCTGGTCAGTTTGCAGATCCAAGGAATTTTAGCAAGGGGCCAACCTTGACAAGTGAGGATTAGCGACTACCAAAGAGAATGTTGATTAATGGAAAGACCGCTATGAAAGCTAGTTCCATTCCAAAGAAGCCAAGGCTTAATGGTTTCCCAAGCTTTCCAAATGCTTTTGATAATAAAAGTCCCCTGAATTTGAACTGGATCCTTCAAGGCATTCTTGCAAGGCATGCTCTCGTTTAGGAGAATTCTCTTGAGATTTGAAAGCTTGTGCATAATGATGAACAAAAGATTGAAAGATATCTAGCAATTCCTTGAGCACTTGTTGGCCCTCACGAATTTACTTAATGGTTTAAGAAGTGTGATGGGTATGAAGAGTTTGGAAAAATTCCTTAGAAGCTTTATCACCAATTTTGAGCCAATGAAGTTGGGCCTTGATTTGAGCACCCCAGGTCATATGATTATCAATAATTTGCTTCTACTAGCAAAGCTCAACCACCCGCAATGGGAGGTCAATTGCAAAAGTGTTGGCTTCAAGTGCAACGATGGCTTGGTGGAGCACCGAGGTGGTGGCCTCATATTAGTGGTACCAAAAGCAAGCTAGTTGCTGACCATAGATATGGAGGAACCAAGATGTATGCACAATTCCACCAATCAATCTAGCCCATTTATTGAGTGGGCCTTGGCTAAAGATTCCAAATCCACCTAATATGAACCAACATGAGCTAATGAGAGATCAAGGAAGTATTAAAAAACACTACATCTTATTGACCTTAGGAAGAGCAAACTGCCATTCAATATGGAATTGAATAGGCGAGTGATCTGAAAGTACATATGGCAAAGGTACAACTAGAAGAGGAAAATAGTTGTCAAAAGAAAAGAAAGATTGGGCAGAGATCATAACATGATCAAGTCATTTAAATACTTTGTTAAAACCAACTCTCAAATTACTCCACATAAACCAATGGGAATGGGTATGGTGGTGACCTAATTTAGGATTAAAAAGGCCTAATTTATTACACATGTAATACTACAATTCTCTTTCACTAGATGTCCATCTCATGAGAGTACCATCTTTATCATATGCCATCTCAACCATATTAAACTCTCTGCATAAAACCTAAGTGGCGACATGCATTAAATCGACAATCCATTGCCACAAGGGAGATCATTCTACAACATCATTGGAAGCATAAACATTAGCAATGCCAAAAGAATGATTGTCAGTATTGAAAAGAACCTACAATGCTCCATTAGTGGGATCACATACGTTTCATATGAAAAAGGAGAATGATAACAACTAGAATGTAAACTAGATCAAACCCTTTTCCATATAACATTCAAGGACAAGACTGAGCCAAATCACTACCATATGAAGGTGGACTCAGTTACTGACCTTGTGCTCGTGTATGCTATAAATGGATCATATTTAATTTAGTCTTTTCCTCAAACCCTAGGTTATTAATGCATGAAACCTTAGTTCTACAATGATCTGCTTATAACAGAGAAAACATGACTAGAACCCAGAAACTAATTGCACAAGGATAATCAGGGGAATGATAGAACCTATCTCCCAAAAGTAGAGGTGTCAGAGGACCAAGGTGGGACCGCCTAGGTCCCGACTGAAAGAATCTGTTGGAGGTGTGAACTGGAAAGTTGTTGCAAATATTGTCCTAATGCCAAATCTAAGCTCAGAAAAGGCAAGAGGACATGGGTGGTACTGCCCAAGTCCTTGGTGAGGGAATATTCTAAAATTATCTTCAGATCTTGAAACCCCGATATGCACTCAGACTTCTTATAGCTCTATATTTTCCAGATCTCGCTCTTATAACCTACACATAAGAAGATAAGAAGGGGTTTGGAGGTTATGGCATTTAGGGACTTGCCTCAGTCAAATTATGGGATAGCATTCAAGCTTCCCAACACCATTGATTGATAAAGAGTGTGTGCCCTCGTGGGAGTAGAGGCTGAAAATAATGATAATATGATGATTCAAATGATGATAAACAAAAAATGATATCACCTATGTGATGATCTCTTAGAATGATGAAGATTCTTCAACTCCTAAGGAGGATAGGTAATAGCTCCATGTCTACAATAACAACACAATAACAACACACAAATCTACTTTAGAATCACAATGAATGCTCTTGCTTGCTTCACTTCAAGATCTCAAGTTAGATATCTCCATCTAGGTTAGTAATGAATTCAAAAACACACTTATATATGCTTTCCCACTCATAATCGACAATTAAAACCAAAAGAACTAACGAGGAGGAACCTCTAGAGAGGTGAAATGCAAGCATGCACTTAAATTAAACCCAACCTAAAGTGAGGGACCTGGGTGGTACCGACTAGGTCCTTTAGCCTCATTTAGGTCTGGGATAAGTTAAGACAAGGGGCCCATATTCCAATTCTATCTCGATGTCGGGCAATTTTGCATCGAAAGAAACATTTTGAATGTATAATGCAATCAAGGGGACCTAGGAGCTAAACAAGAGGTAAAACGACATGTGGATACTTTTCACTCCATAACATTTAGCCCCCACTTTAATGTGTGTATGATCTTATGATCAGTACATGCATTAAGTATGATCAAAACACGTCAAGCACATCAGACACTAAAGCCAATAGCACACCCTAAGTTTGGAAGACTATTTCTAGCCCCCACACCTAGGCAAACATAAGAAAACACTTGTCAAACACGCAAAACATGAAGAAGACAGTAAAGAATCACACAATACATGGAGAAGGCATGAACGCAATCACATAATGCATGAAGCATACACGAAGAGAAGACATGATTAAACTATTACTCAACACTAACAAGTGATGGGAGTAGCTCATCACTATGCGCCACCATAAAAAACATGCAAAACAAGTAGTGTGGGGGAGCTCATTGCTACGCACCTCCACAAAACACACAAAATGGGGGAGCTCATCGTTATGCGCCACCACAAAACATGCAAGACCCACAGAATACACGATCGCCATATAGTGTGTTGTCAACCCACAATACGTCTTATACATAGCAAACACGGGCGATGGGGAGGAGCTCATCACTATACTCCACCATATAAGACACATCAAACACACCTGACAGTGAGCTTATGCTACAACGACTGCCAAAAATATGCTTAAGGGTGAGTAACTCAAGACCTAACTCTGCCTCTTGCGAGAAGACTTTTTCAAAAAGGATGTGTTACAACCATCTAATGGAAGACACAACCCCGCCTTCCGTAGAAGGGCTTTCAAAAGCATACAACCCCACTTGCATCACAGAGACACCTTATACTGAAAAGGAAGCATGTGCACAAAGTATACAACCCCACCTGCATCACAGAGATGCCTTACAGTGAAAAGGAAGCATATGCAACACACAAAACAAAGTATACAACCCCACTTGCATCATAGAGACGCTTTATAGTGAAAAGGAAGCATACACAAACACATAACACAAAGTATACAACCCCACCTACATCACGGAGATGCCTTACAGTGAAAAGGTATTATACACAACACGCTTTATCACAATATCTAGAATATCCAAGCATTTAGCACAATATATGCCCCCACCTTAAATTGGTTGCTCTCGCTTACCGGTAGCAATCACGTTTAAGGTAAGGTTGAAAACACATGAGGGAATAAGAGCTTTCGCAAACCCCATGCCCCAAAGTGACATGTGCTTACAATAGCCAAATTGTTCCCAACAATCACAATACAAACACATCAATATCATTTGCTAATAACCATTGATCAACAATATGCATAAAAGATCATCAAAACAAGCTTTGGTCAGAAATTCTAAGATAAGATAATAACCAAATTATTTCATGAAATTGATACAGAAATAAGGCAATATATCACTTAACAAACCAAGGCTATACTTATGGGTTTGGGACCAAGTATAGCCGCAAGGTTATACTTCAAGTATCTCATAATCAAGTGTAGCTACGAGGTGAGACAATAACATTTCAAAGGTGCATAGCAGCAGATTTAGAGTATTGCAAAGGCTTGTTATAACAATTTCACAACACGATACATGATCACATCATGACAAAAGTGATTCTAATAGTCAAACGTCAGTAACAAATTACCCCCATCTTCATATATGGACTAGGTCCATTTTTATTTTCTTGTTTAGGGATGCATGATCCTTATTAGAAGTGTAAATTTGTTGTCGTCATCCATCGACTAGTAGAGCCACAAGTATAACAAAATAATGAAATCATAAAAAATGAGAGAGGAGATAAAAGTGACCTAGGGCCACAACGTGGGAAGATGCCCCCAAAACACACTCCATAATGTTATGCCCCTAAGGCACCACACAACAATTGTAACAAGAGAAGTGGAGAAGAATAGAGAAATAAATAGAAGGAATGTCACAACAGAGGCGGTGTCCTTGTATCCTTGACCTTACAAGAGTATCAAGGGTCATCCAAGGAGACCTAAACAAACATTTGACACTACAAGGGGGAACACAACATAACAACATGTATGTTTAAGAGGAGATCACCCTTGAGATCAACTCAAAGAGGTGCTACATCAAGTGTAGCTCAATGAGGGAGAAATACTTACCTAATTCATACGGGATATTTCCTGGCGGACAATCTATTTTTATCATCTCAGGATATATCAAATTGAGTGTTGGACTTGATGATATTGTGTTAATATTAAGAGTAGGACAATGGTAATTTCTGGTGGGCTTCAAAGGATGGTATCCAATACCAACCGAAGAGCTATGTGTAATAGATTCTAAGGGTACTTTGATTCCTTGTTTTATGCCACAACCATTACCTGTGTAGTTATAATTTTTATAAAGGATTTGAAATAAATGACCCTAGAGAGATGCCATCTCTTTAGAAGAAGGCAGTGCCTCATAAGTCTCATATTTTGTAGTGTAAGTAAAAGTATTGTCTTTGTTTACTACTGAAGAAATTTTAGGTTCCTTAGGCATTTCCAAAGATTGCTTGGATGAGATTGAGGCAACTTTTGATGTTTCAGGATTAGGGTTATTAAGTTTATATTCCCCCATAAAGGTAGGAGTAAAATCTAATGAACCCCAATTGTCACCAAGAAGTACATTCATTGGTGTTTTGAAATCCTGCACATTATTATCTGTAACAAGAGGTATTGATAAAATCTTTAAAGTTATTTAGAAGCTTGTGACTGATAACTTGTTTTTGCACCTCAACTTGTAAACAACTTTCCGGATCTAGGTCATCTTCAATTGTTTGAAGTTTATTTGCATAAATAAACTTTATTGATTGATGAAGGGTAGACGAAACTGCCCCCATGGCATGAATCCACAGTCTACCAAGAATGATGTTATGTGAAAGCGCATCGAGCATGACATGGATAAAGGTAGATCATGTCATAGGTCAAGCCTTTACGAGTAAATTTATGGTACCTAGTGATTGTCTACCAACACTATCAAAGCCACAAATATTAAGTTTATCTGGTTCGATTAAAGATGTGTCAAACTCGATTTTATGTAGTAAATCAATGCCACAAACATTAAGAGTCGATCCATTGTCGATCATAGTTCACTTTATCAACTTTTTTATTTATTATGGCAGAGATTAGAAGAGTATCATATTGGTTTTGAACTTTAATCGATGGTAATTCGTGTTGTTGAAATAGAATATCTATTTTTGTCACATGGATACAGTCTAACAGAGCTGCTACATTATTTGGCTTAACAATGGGTGGTACAATCACCTCTTGTAAAGCTTCTTGGAGCATTCTATGGTATGTAGGCAATGTTTGTATGAGTTCCCAGAGAGAGATCTTAGCGGGAGTAGCGCGAAGCTACTTGACCAGATCATAAAATATTTACTGATATGAGAAGGAATACGAGGTGCTTGAGGTAAGATAGGTTGAGAAGATGGAAGAGAAACAGGCACATGCGGTGCTTGTTTACTTTGCTTATTGTTATGGGTGTTATATGTGTGATAAATAGTGTGATACTGTGACACATATTGAACACCTTGATTTCCTTGAGTAATTTGTTTTGCATAATTGAGAATGTATCCCAAGGGTCAAGGTGGTGTTGGAGCACCTTTAACCATGATCACCATTTTGAAGCGAGGAGTCGCATTAGGTGCCTTATGCACAATTATTTTAAGAACATTAGTATACTTATTCACTATCCCCTTAGTGGATGGAATAAGTCTATTAATGATGATTGAATTAACATTGTTTTCACTTTGATTAAGTTTAAGATCCATCCCCAAAGGATTTAATGTGAGAGACCTTTCTTCATCCACCAGTGCTTCGTCTTTTGAAGGGAGAGCATTGGAACGAAGGGAAGGTAAAGTGTTGTTAATATAATTGTTGATGATTGTATCTTTAGTGATGTCCAAGGGGTTGGAACATGCAACCAAAGGAGAACTATCCATGATATTCTCATCCTTAGTGATATCCAAGGTGCTTGAACATTCAATCAAAGGTGGGAAATCCATAAGATGAGCCATAGAAGCGTCATGTACTATAGAAGATTTAAGTTTATTAGATGAATGCCCATTATCTACCGATGGAGGATCCTTTTTGAGAAGAGGCTCTTTATCCACTAATGCTTTATCTTCCAAAGAGAGAGCATTGGAATGAAGAGAGGGTAGGGTGATATTAAGGAATGCATCAATGATTTCATCCTCTTGCACCAAAATGTCCTCACAAGTGGGAACAACTTTGGGAGAGGGATCCAAATCATAAGGTGAAATAGACAAATCTAGGTCACAATCACATGTATTAGAGACTAGATCCATGGGAATAGGCATGGCATTGTCCTAACTTGTAGTAGAAGAAGAACCATCTCAATCATCTTCCTCATGACTATTCATGGAGATGAAGTCAATTAGATCTTCTAATATTGAAGGATACATACGCATGAGGGTTATGAAGCTATCAAAATCAGATATGCAACCAAGGATTTCATATAAAGAACCTTTAAAGATATGAATATCTGGAACATAAGGATGCATATTAACAAATTTGTAAAAATGTTCAAGATCTTTGATATATGCATGCAAAGAGACCAAAGAGAAATAACATGAAGATGCCATAATGAAATGTTTTGGAACAACAATGTACAATCAGATCTATTCATTTATCTAGTACCACCAATATGAGAATGCAAGAGAATTTTTAAACACCTAATGCAAAAAATTTCCAAAATGTAAGCTTTTGAAGGCCTAAATATGCACTTTTTTTTTCAAAATTATGCAAGATTTTCAAATGAATAATGAGAAATATGCAATAAATCAATGCAAGATCTAATTTGAACAATCAACAAGATGCAAATGGTTGAAGATACGGGTTCACCAAAATGTTTGATATGAAAAAGGAGAATGATAAAAACTAGAATGCAAACTAGATCAAACCCTTTTCTATATAACATTCAAGGACAAGACCAAGCCAAATCACTACCAAATAAAGGTAGACTCAACTGTTGACCTTGTGCTCATGTATGCTATAGATGGATTAGATTTAATTTATTCTTTTCCTCAAGCCCCAGGTTATCAATGCATGAAACCCTAGTTCTACAATGATCTGTTGTAACAGAGAAAATACGACTAAAACCCATAAACTAATTGCACAGGGATAATTAGGGGAGTGATAGAACATGTCTACCGAAAGCAGAGGTGTCGAAGGACCAAGGTAGGACCGCCTAGGTCCTAACTAAAATAATTTGCTGGAGGTGTGAACTAGAAAGTTGTTGCAAATGTTGTCCTGATGCCAGATCTAAGCTTAGAAAATGAAGGAGGACATGGGTGGTACTGCCCAAGTCCTTGGTGAAGGAATATTCTAAAACTATCTCCAAATCCCAAAAGCCTAATCTACACTCAGTCTTCTTGTAGCTCTGTATTCTCCAAATCTCGCTCCTGTAACTTGCACATAAGAATATAAGAAGGGGTTTGGGGTTATGATGTTTAGGGGCTTGCCTCAATCAAATCCCAAGATAGCATTCAAGCTTCCCAACACCGTTGATTAATAAAGAGTGCGTACCCTCATGAGGGTAGAGGCTGAAAACAATGATAATATGATGATTCAAATAATGATATCACCTACGTGATGATCCCTTAGAATGATGAAGATTCTTCAACTTCTAAGGAGGATAGATGATAGCTCCATATATGCAATAACAACACAATGACAACACACAAATCTACTCTAAAATCACAATAAATGCTCTTGCTCACTTCCCTTCAAGATCTAAAGTTAGCTATCTCCATCTAGGTTAATAATGAATTCAAAAACACACTTATATATGCTTTCCCGCTCATAAAAAACCAAAAGAACTGAGGAGGAACCTCTAGAGAGGTGAAATGTCGACATGCACTTAAATTAGACCCAACCTAAAGTGAGGGACCTGGGTGGTACCACCCAAGTCCTTTAGCCTCGTTTAGTTTGAGGATAAGTTAAGACAAGGGGCCCACATTCTAATTCTATCTCAGTGTCAGGTAATTTTGCATCGAGAGAAACATTTTGAATGTATAATGTAATCAAGGGGACCTAGGAGCCAAACAAGGATGTAAAACGAGATGTGGATAGTTTTTACTCCATAACAACATCCTTGATAAACAATATGTTGATGCCACCTAGGAGAGAGAAAGGTGACAACCCCTTGACATCCTGCATTGTGATTGCTAACTTAAAAAGAACTAGCTTGCCAAATAACAGGGCAATCAATAGAAAACTAAAAATTAATGATCTTAACTTCTTGTAGACAAAGAATATCTAAGTCTAAAAAATGTTTTTGATTATCTCTCACAATATACTTCCTAGGGAGGTCAGTGAGACCTCAGACATTTTAAGAAAGGAAATTCATTGACGATAATGAAGAGGTATGTCATTGCTATCTGACTTCCCAAGGGCAACGTAGCGATTCTACAAAAACTCTTCTCAAGAGAAACTACCCAACTGAATGATAGGGTTGCTATTCCTCCTCTTTTATGGAGAAATTTATTCATCTTCCAACCTCCCTAGAGGACTACAAGATCTTTACAAACTCACGTGTGGAGGAGGATGAATAGTTGCCTTTGGCTAGGAGGATAAAATAGATGTTGATCGAGGCATTCTAGAAAACTTCAGCTGATTGGATGACTCTCCAGCAGTAGGAGAAACATCTTTCCCCTCAAGACATGAGGGTTTGATGGGGCACTAGTTGTTGGCTAAGCGATTTGATTACCAGAAGAGGTAACAGACTTGGTTTGAGCTATACTAGAGCTAGGATGATTGTTCTTGTGATTCCCTACTGTAGTCCACCCTTCATCAGTTTTAAAAGGGGGACTTTCAAAAAGATGATTGTCAGGCTTGTTGTGAGGAGAAGCCAAAGGATAATCTATAATCTTACGATTAAAGGATTGACACCTAAAATGAGTATTGGGCAAGTTGAGATAAAGAACATGTTATGTATGCCTCATGTGACCAATTTGCATGTCAATGGTTTCTTTAAAATCCTTGGAAAGGTCAATCTTAACACAAACTTATTTTTATGGGTGAGTACACAAAAAATTATTAGGCCCAACACAAACCACCTTGCTAAGGGATATAACTATTGTACACAGAAAATTCTAGCATGGAAAAGGTAACCAAGAAACTCGCCCCAAACTGGGACATGAGTGGATCTTTCTTCAGAGATAGTAAAGTTTTGTGTCCATGGTTGAAAAAATAACAGATGCACAAACAAACCAGGGACCATAATTAAGGATGGCCTTTGCATGGATGGCTTTCACAAAATAGAAAAGAAAAATCCTTTAGACAGGCTTTGAACATCCAGTTGAACCCCATGCAAGACCTAAGATTTATTAACCCATTCTCTGAGCATACTTTTAGGAGGAACCCTGCCAATAAAGAAACCTATTAAAGTAAAATTTTCTAGCCATTTGCAAGTAAAATTAAAATCTAGAATGGTAAAAACCACATCCGAAGGTGGGTCAAAGTACATACCTTGTGAAACAGCTTCAGGATAAATTTTTGAGGTTGCTAGTTTGGAGTAGCCACGAGTAGAAGCCGTCAAACCTTCAACACCAGCAACAATTTCTAAGTTGAGAGAGTTTGGAGCCTTAAAAGTCTAGCTAAATAAACCCACAATAAATGTGGTAGACAATAAATCATGCACTAGAGGCATGATATGACATAAAAAAAGCAATACTTGAGGAGAAACCAAGAAAACCCTAACAGAGCTCCCTAAAGGTAACTTTGAATTGATTTATTATGGCTTTTCACTAAAATAAAATAAAGGTTCTTAGTTTTTGAACTGAACAAAGGTAATTACATATTAGATAGAAAAATAGAAAACTAGTTTATAGCTATCGCACATGGCCCAATACAAAGATTGGAACTTGAAAATAAAACATAATCAAAACAAGAGATGTGGAGTAGTTGGAATCCTTGTGAAGGGTTGCAATGGTAGAAAAGAGTGAATGCTTCTTTGGTAGTAGATTTTTTTCAGCTGTTGTAGTTGCAAGTGCCTTGGTACACATGTATTATAGAATATGTTCTATGTACCTTTATTAAAAAATCCTTAGAAGACTTTAAGGAAATGTAATGAACGGGGAAGAAAATTAGCATCACATCTTATCACAAGAAAAGGTAGGCATATGGGCCATCAAATTATTTTATTTCAAAGGGCATTAACTAGTAAGCAAGTCATAGGTTATCACGTGCCCAACACAAAGGTATGTTGAAGATCTATGGAGGGAGCATTTAGTGCCTAAAGTTAGCTATGTGACATTTAAATCCATTGCCACGAGTGACTTTGCTTGTTGGTAGTTAGGAAGGCAGTTTTCTAGACCACAACACACGACGGGGAATTCATTAGGTGGTTTGCAAGCTTTATCACTAGTTGAGATTGGTGTATGATTAGTATGGTGGTCACACTAACTATAGTGCTCATGTGAATTGTTTGAAAGAATGCCTTAAAGAGATGTGTCCTCATGGACTACAATGTGCAGGTTATACATAAAATAGATTTGTTGAGAAGGTTTTAAAAACTTTCAAGCAAATGTAATTAGCGGTTGTATAGACAAATTCCACAACCTTTTCCAACATCCTTCTACCTATGCAAAAATAGGAGCTTTGGAATAGGGTATGGACATTGATCAAGCATAAAGGATAGAGAAATTTTTTCAAGTGTTGAATTTTTCTAGATGCTGTAGTTAGAACTGTCCTAGTAGACGTATGTGGAAAATGTGAAAGCATAGACAAGGAATGTGAATTATTTGAAAGAATGCCTTAAAGAGATGTGGTCTCATGGACTGGAATGATTGTAGCACATGCATAATGATAGCAATTATCTCCATGACAGTTAACAACTTGTGCAACAACCATCTTTGACATATTTGTAATGCCCATTGGGCTCATTAAAACTTGTAGTTGCCTTTCTTGACTTTGAGGTTTTGCATTTAGTTTTGTGGTTGAGTTATTGGCATTGTGGTTGTGTGCCATAACACTTGTCTTTCTGAAACTCTATATATTGATGCCCTACCTCTTCATCTCGAAGGCAATTTGGGGCTTTTGTATTTTGCTTGTTTTGTGATAAGCAGATCACTTTGTTTGTCTATTTTGCCTTCATCTAGTATCAGAGCCAGGTTCGTTAGAGAGTTGGTTCAACATGGATTGATCGAGATTGTGTACTGCAGTATAGAGGATTAGATAGCAAACATCTTCATGAAGCCTCTTGCTCGTGAAAGGTTTGAGACACTTAGAGATCTACTCCAAGTTCTTCCCAATGGTCATTATGGTGGAGAATGACAACAATTATCTCCATGACAGTCAACAACCATCTTTGACATATTTTTAATGCCCGTTGGGCTCATTAAAACTTGTAGTTGCCTTTCTTGACTTTGAGGTTTTGCATTTAGTTTTGTGGTTGGGTTATTGGCATTATGGTTGTGTGCCACAACTCACTTGTCTTTCTGAAACTATATATATTGATGCCTTGCCTCTTCATCTCTAAGGCAATTTGGGGCTTTTGTATTTTTCTTGTTTTGTGATCGGCAAATCACTTTGTTTGTCTATTTTGCCTTCACATAAAATGGATTTGTTGAAAATTATTTAGAAACTTTCAAGCAAATGCAATTGGTGGATATAAATCCATACTTGACAACCTTTGCTAACATCCTCCTTGCTTGCATGCCAAGATGGGAGCTTTCCAATAGGGTATTGACATCAGTTAAAGCATAATGGAAGGGGGCTTTGTCGAATGTTATAGTTACAACTGTCATGGAAGACATGTATGTAAAATGTTGAACTATAGACAAGGCACATGAACTATTTGAGCAACTTTTGTGTGCCATGTGAAGGACATCCCTTAGGCAAACCCCAATGATTAGATGCATGGTAGATTATGATACATCAATGGAAAATCTACCCTGGTAGCTAATTTAATCTTCACACATTTCATTTTAAGCATTAACCCCCACTAGCATTATTTTGAGGGGCCTATGCGTCTATTATCAAATTGATCTTGCAATCTACTCTAACTCATCTCCCTGTGTAATCTAAATTGGCATATAATTAACAAATGTGAAAGAGGTAACGATCTTTTAAGAGTGCATGCTTGGTTATATTGAGCATAGCAGGTTGCACAATTGCACATGCTATTGAAGATACCTACAACAATGCTTACTAGCTAAGGTAAATCTCAATAGTCATCTCATGGAATATAATAATTGCAACGTACACATAAAAATGCATTTGTTGAAATGTCTTATCAAATATCCATGCAATTTTACTATCACAACTAGTTTGGGGGTCACTTAGACTGTAACACATGATGGCTATTCCAAATGTGTGGCTTAAAAGGTTTGGTTGTTGATAGAAAATTGGCCACTGTTGTTACAATAGTCGACTTTGAAGATTAGCTACTGAAAGGGTTTCATCCACCAACCAATAGGAGTATATGTAGACCTACCATGTCTATGTGGTGAATTATTGTAGACTTGTACTCTTAATAATGTACTTTCATAAGGGAGAAAAGCCCATTCTTTTATCACTCACAAGCAATTTGTTTGCTACATGCATAACTTTTCATAATAATAAGTTTACATTGTTAAGTTTGGCATGTTGGTTGTCTTATCCATGTTGGTTGTCTTGCCATTGATGTCAAAATAGTGGATATTGTGATGTAATGAGGACTTCATCATTGGTGTTGTTCATGTTGTTCACGGTGTTCATCTTCATCATATTTTGGTCGTGCAATATGTATTTGAGTTGTAGAGTTGGTCATGACAAGATTTGTAGAGATTTGATCTTCATGGTGTACTTGGTGTTGTCAAGTGTTGACAAGTGCTCATCATGCATGGTTATGTAGAGTAGAGATACAATGATCACATGGACTGCATTCTTGATGTTCATAGGACTTGGTTGATCATCACATCAGTTGTTGATATTATCAGAAGATAGTTGTTCATAATTTGATGATCTTTGTTAAGGAGTTCATTAGAGATTGGTCTTTCTTACCACACTTTGCTTACATTGCAGGTTGATATTTTTATCAAGATATCATGGTGTTCAGAAGACTGTATTACATAGCCAACTTGTATGTCTTCTTGTTATGAATATTTGATCTCTTGTTGGGGTTAGGGTTTAGGGTTTCTTAAAAGACCTAGTTTGCATTTGTTTATAATCCCTAAGTTAAAGCTCTTAATGCATATCTTATATACCCTATGTTCCCCATCACAAACTTTATTTCTAATTCTGTGTTGACCTGCTTATCCGGTGACTTATAACTTAAGTCATATCTTGAGGGTAGCGGCCTTGTGAGGTGACCAGCCTCGACATCCTAAGGGCATCGGTGTTCAAAAGTCATCATAAAGACTTAAGCGCCAAAGTTAATTGTGCGACAGAGATTAAAAGGCAGGATGGCGCGAAAGGAAGATCCAATGGGTGCCTTTTAAATGCTTTTTGAAGCTCAATGGTCATCATCTATTGTTTAGTTTTGATGTTCAATGTGCTATAAAAGGTAAACAACAGTCTTTTTGAACCTCTATTCACATGCAGCGGACTAAATAATTTTAGTTTGGAATTTGTATGAAGTTTCTATGAATTTTGATTATTAATCTGAGATAATGGATGGTATATCTACATGCTAATACAAGAATTAATCAATTTTGTGCATGATAACATGGTATTTGAAGTTTGTGAAGATTGAAGACTTGTCTATGTTTATTGAATGCAATATAGAAAGGGCAGTTGTTGATTAGACAAATGTGTTGTATTTCACAGAGAATTATATATGTGTTTTAGAGATTGAAGCAAGTTTGATCAGTGTGTAATTAAAAAGAATTTTGTCAAGTGAAAGCTTAAGGTTTTGTGTAGAAGAAATCAGGGTAACCCCCCAAATTGTTTTGATTTGTATCCAAGGTAATTGTACCAGTCGGTGAGACTTATTTTTGCCAGTGAGGCATTCATTAGCCAGTGAGGCTCTGTAATTGGTGATTTTCATGATTAAGCCAGTGAGGCAGTTTAGAGTGGTTTTTCATCCTTATGAGGGTTTTCCACTCATGAAATCTATTATGTCATGGTCTCAATTGTTGTGTGATTCATTTGTCTTTCATGCTTGAACATTCAGTCTTATTTGTTGTTCAATATTTGATTCCTTCATTTGATAAAGCATATTGTCAAGTTTGATTCCTTCACTTTCTCTTTACAAGTTTGTTAAGAAGTAAATAACTTGTTTTAGCTACAACATTGATTCACCCCCTCTCAATGTTGATTGTACTCCAACAAGTGGTATGAGAGCATAAGTTCCCTATAGAAGCCTAACAAGCTTGGGTAGGTCATATAAGTGGAGTACTAGTCATGGGCAGTCAAGAAGGATTTTCTACATACAAAGCACCTTTATTTGATGGGTCTAATTATGCTTTCTGAAAATTTAGAATGGAATCATATTTGTCTTCCTTGGGGTATGATGTGTGGACTGCTATAGAAAATGAGTATAAAGAAACAAGTCATCCCTCAACTCCTGATGCGAAGAAGGCCTATGACAATAATGCTAAGGCCAAAAATGCAATCTACTGTGGTTTGTTTAATGAGATACTTGTTAAAATTATGGATTGTAAGTCAGCCAAGGCTATTTGGGATAAGCTATCCAATATCTATCAGGGAGATGAAAAAATCAAAGAAGCAAAGTTACAATCTTACAGAGCTAAATTTGAAAGTCTCAAAATGAATGATGATGAGAAGGTGGTTGATTATCTTCTTAGAGTTAAAGAGGTTGTTAATGCTATTAGGGGTTTGGGTGATACTGTTGCAAGTATGGGGTTAACCAGTATTGTCGTTGATGTCAACATACTTCTGTTGCATTAATGATAAGGATTGGATGAGCTATGTGATTGGGATATTAAGAAAATTAGTTCTAATCAGGAGTAGAGAAGAATAGTGAAGGCAGTGAGCTAAAGATCCTAGCTAAGATAAAGATCAGAGGATGCGGTTCAAAGGGTTTGTAGATATGTGTCTTGAGATGATCTAGTAAAGATTTCAGAGGTCCGCATAAAGATATGAAGAAGTTATGGCCACTCAAGTAAAACTGGGTCTGGCAGGTGTTCAGAGGTGACAGAGTGACACAGATAGGTCCAGTGGGATCCAAAAATGCAATATCCTATTCTACGGATTTGGTGGAGTATTTAGGAATCCCATGTGAAGTGATAACTCAATTAGTTAGTGGTCCAGAGGTCCGCAAACATCTATTCCTTTGTGACAGTGATGACATACTATGTTCTTGAGGTTCCGGATGAAGGAGATAAGGATTTCAGTAAGCAAATGAAGTGTGGATGTTCTTGGTGATTCATGAAAGCTTGTGGAGGTCTTTGGATCATGTCCAGTTCGTGTTGGTGGTCCACATTAGAGTTTGAGCTCGCAATTGAAGAATAACTTCTGGATGATGGTGTTCTTCCTAAGTTTGGCTGACCGGATGAATTACACATCTTGCGGATGTTCTTGTAGATGTTTTCTGACTTAGATGATTATTTCTAAGTCAATGTCTTGTATAAATAAAGAGTTGTAAAGTCATTTCAAAGGATTGTGAGGTGATGAGAGTGTGGTAGCGAGGAAGAAAGCGAAAGGCAGAGCAAAAGTTTTGGGCTTAAATGGAACTGATTCAAGCATGGTGAAGATGCTATTCTACAGTTCAAGTATGCGATACTTATTATTTTGTAGACAGTGTGTCTCTTGTAGGCAGTGGGCCTCTTGTGAGTAGTGTGCTCAGGCAGTGAGCCCTAATTGGCATGTGCCATTTTGTTCTTTCTATTCTTCTAACAGAGAATACAATCTTGGGTTAATCACCCTGTGGTTTTTCCCTTAACTGGGTTTTCCACATCAAAATCTTGGTGTCTTATGTGTTGATGTGTTTTTGCTCTTGATGTAATGCATTATGTTTCATGATTGATTTATTAATACTCTGCTAAATCACAAAGAGGTTTTAAGTGTTTAATTGGAAGAAAGTTTCAAGACAACTGATTCACCCCCCCTCTTAGTTATTTGTCATAAATCTAACAATTGGTATCAGAGCTAAGTTCCTCTAAAAGAGCTTAACCACTTGAGGAGATCCAGGATGTCGTCCTACAAGAAGGATAGTCTGAAGTTTGAGGGAACCAATTTTAATCTTTGGAAAAGTCGCATGAAATGTCACTTGCAATGTATGGGAATGTAGTACTGGACCATGGCTACAACAAAGTATACTCCTCCACAGAATGGCCCAGTAACCACTAAAGAAATCACAGATGCTGAAAATAATCTGCAGGCTAAAGAAACTCTTCTAAGTGACTAGTCTGATTCAGAGCTTTCAAATGTTGTTGAGCTACAAACTACTTTTGAGATTTGGGAAAAACTGGAACTTCTGCATGAAGGAGACAAGTATGTTAAATGTGCAAGGCTACAGAGTCTGAAAGGGAAATTTGAAAATCTAAAGATAAGAGAAGATGAAAATATCACTACCTTTATGCCAAGAGTAAATGAGCTTGTTTGTGGCATTAGATGTGTTGGTGGAGTCTTGGATGAAGATGAGATTGTTGGCAAAGTTCTCAGATCTCTTCCTGCTTCTTATAAAATCAAGGTTGTAGCCATTGAAGAATTTAGAGCCCATTCAAGTGTCACAAGAGATCAATTCATTGGTAAATTGGCCACATTTGAAATGACCAAGTTTGGAGATGTCCCCCCCAAGACTGAATCTACATTCAAAGCTAGTGCTTCTATAAAAGGAAAATAAGGTTTGATCCGGGAGAGAACTCTTCAAGGAAACTATCATGGTATGAAAAAGCAAGAAAAGACCTGGAAGAAGAAGAAGCTGAAACTACTCAGCTTGAAGCCCTTATTGCAAAAAGACTACCAAGAGGATCCAGTAAGTATGAAGGAAAATTGCCTTTTAAGTGTTTTAACTGCAATAAGATTGGCCATTTTGCCTCAAAGTGTCCGGAAAGATTTTCAAGGCCAAATCCTAACAGATCAAGGTTCCAAAAGAATTGTTACTATGTTCATGAAGAGGATAATAATGAAGGAGTAACAGATGATGAATCAGAGACAGGAAACAAATCCAGAAGTGATTGGGTGTTTATTGCCATCAAGGAAGAAGATCCAATGCCCTCTGAATCTGTCAATCATAAAGTTGTAGAAAGAGCTCTGGCTGCCCAAGTTGAAGAAAAGGATGATTGGGTCATTGATAGTGGATGCTCTCACCATATGACAGGTGACAAAAATAAGTTCTTAGATTTGGAAAGGTATGAAAGAGGAGTGGTAAAGTTTGGTGATAATTCTGCTGGTAGAATCAGAGGTAGAGGAACTATTTCTTTTGATGGAAAGAACAAAACCAGTAATGTACTGTATATTGAAGGTTTGAAGCACAATCTTCTCAGTGTTGGATAGTTGGTGGACAAAGGCTATGATCTCTGATTCAAGAATGGAAAATGCAAGATCTTTGAAAGTTCCAGAACAAAGATTGCATCCGGTACTCAAACAAAAGGTAATATCTTCTATTTAGTTGGTACTGGTAAAAATTGTCTATTTGTGCAAATTGATCAGAGTTGGTTATGGCATAGGAGGATGTGTCATGTGAATTTTGATAATATCATCAAGATAAGCAATACTCAGGCTGTAAGAGATCTTCCAAAATTGGTGAAACCTACAAATAGTTTGTGCAAAGAATGTCAGTTGGGTAAACAAAGCAGAGTCTCATTCAAAAGCAAGGAACAATCTTCTACCAGATTATTAGACTTAGTTCATACCGATTTATGTGGTCTGACTAGAATCAGAAGTGTGCAGGGTGATAGATACTTCATGTTATTAATTGATGACTACTCCCGGATGATGTGGGTAACTTTTCTGAAAGAGAAATCAGAAGCTCTTGAGAAATTCAAAATATTCAAGGCTATGGTAGAGAATGAAACCGGATTAAAATTAAAATGTCTGAGGTCTGATAGAGGTAGAGAATTCACATCTGGTGAGTTCATAGAATTCTATGAGAAACATGGAATAAAGAGACAGTTGTCTGCTCCTAGGACTCCACAGTAGAATGGAGTAGTCGAGAGAAAGAACAGGACCATCTAGGAAGCATCTAGGACAATGATGATGGAAGCAAATGTTCCTCAGATCTATTGGAGAGAAGCTGTCAGCACTGCAATCTATACTCTCAATCGAGTACAAATCAGAAGCAATACTGGTAAGACTCCTTATGAACTTTGATTTGGCATCACTCCTACTGTGAGGTATTTCAGAGTTTTTGGTAGCAAATGTTACATTAAGAGAGATGAAGATTTAGGCAAATTTGATGCTAGAAGTGATGAAGGAAATTTCTTGGGTTACTCTACTCAAAGTAAAGCATACCGGTGTTATAACAAGAGATTGAGGAAGATTATAGAAAGTACTAATGTGAAGGTTGATGAAGGAATTGAAAAAACCCTCAAGGTTTTATGAATATGATGAAGATGATCAGAATGATGTTTTGATCCAAGGAGTCCAAGCCCCTCCTAAGATTCAGATCTAGACTGATCTAGTAAATCAGGAAGAAGAGATAAGTTTGAATGAGCCTGATCAAGAATCAGAAGTACAAGGAACTCCCAAAGTTCCCAGGTATGTAAGACTGAACCACTCTGAAGATCAGATCATAGGTGATAAAAGCAAAGGTGTACAAACAAGAAGAAGGATTGCTTAAGATTCAGAAGAGTATTGTCTGATTTCAAAGATTGAACCTAAGCTAGTGAATGAAGCTTGCAATGATGAAAACTGAACTAAAGTAATGGAGGAAGAGCTGATGCAAATTGAGAAAAATCACACTTGGGATCTTGTTCCCAAACCTAGAAACAAGAATTTGATTAGAACCAAATGGGTCTTTCGGAACAAACTGAATGAAGTTGGTGAAGTAATAAAAAATAAAGCCAGATTGGTCTGCAAGGGTTACTCTCAAATAGAAGGAGTTGATTTTGAAGAAACTTTTGCTTCGGTGGCAAGAATTGAAGCAGTCAGATTATTTCTTGCTTTTGCTGCTTTCAAGGATTTCAAAGTATATCAGATGGATGTCAAGTCTGCCTTCCTAAATGGTGACTTGGAAGAAGAAGTGTACATTGAACAACCGTATGGATTTCAATTTTCTGATCATGGTGATATGGTCTGCAAGTTGAAGAAAGCACTGTATGGACTGAAGCAAGCCCTAAGAGCCTGGTATGAAAGATTGGATAAGCAACTTTTGAAGATTGGTTTCAACAAAGGTACTACTGACAATAATTTGTATTTCAAAATTGATAATGAAAACATCTTGATTGTTGAAGTGTTTGTTGATGATATCATTTTTGGAGGAAGCGATAGTATGTGTAAATCTTTTGCAAATCAAATGAAAAGTGAATTTAAGATGTCCATGCTTGGGGAAATGAATTTCTTATTGGGTCTATAAATCACTCAAACAAAGAAAGGAATCTTCATTTTTCAGACCAAATATTTGAAAGAATTGTTGAAAATTTTTGGGATGGAAGACTCAAAACCAATGAATATTCCCATGGCAATCGGATGTAAATTGAGCAAAGATGATGACTCTCCTAAGGATGATCAGAAAAAGTATAGGTCAATGATTGGAGGATTGTTATATCTCACTCAAACTAGACCTGACATTATGAATGTTGTTGGACTTGTTGTTAGATTTCAAGCTGATCCTAGAGAATCTCATGTCATGATAATCAAGAGGATTTTTAGATATCTAAAAGGGACTGTTGAGTATGGATTGTGGTATCCCAAAGATCATGATTTCTCTCTTCATGCATATAGAGATGCGGATTGGGCAGGAGATGTGGATGACCGGAAGAGTACCAGTGGTGGAGCATTCTTTTTGGGGAAGAGATTGGTTTCTTGGTTGAGCAAGAAATAAGAGGCAATATATTTGTCCACTGCAGAAGTAGAATATATTGCAGCAGCAGGTAGTTGCACTCAAGTTTTGTGGATGAAGCAAATGCTAAGAGACATAAGAGTGGAGTATGAGGAGCCTATCACAATCTTCTGTGATAATTCAAGTGCAATAAATATATCTAAGAATCTAGTGTTGCATTCAAAGACTTAACATATATCCATCAAGTTTCACTTTTTGAGAGAGCAAATGAACAAGAATGAAGACAGATTGGAGTTTGTGCCTTCCAAGGATTAGATTGCAGACATCTTTACTAAACCTCTACCTAAGGACTCTTTTGAGTATCTCACGGAGAAGTTGCACTGATGTGCATCAGTCCAGTGGATATTACAATCATATCTTGTGGTCCGGATTGATGATGGGGAGCTACTACTCAGGGGGAGTAGCTGGTATGATTCAAAAGTGTTAGAGTTTCAAATATGTGCCCTTTGCCATTGATGTCAAAGGGGGAGAGAATTCATGTGAAAAATAAGTGGTTGCTGATCAAAGGGGGAGCAGTAAAGGAAGAGAAGACTTGTGAATGATTTTTGGTGATAGGGGGAGTTGTGTCAATAAAGGAAAGTTCTTGTCTTGATGATTAAAATAGTTTTTCACATCATATGTTGCCATCAACGACAAAGGGGGAGATTGTTGCAAGTATGGGGTTAACTGGTATTGTCATTGATGTCAACATACTCCTGTTGCATTAATGATAAGGATTGGATGAGCTATGTGATGAGGATATTGAGAAAATTAGTTCTAATCAAGAGCAGAGAAGAACAATGAAGATAGTGAACTAAAGATCCCAGCTAAGATAAAGATCAGAGGATGTGGTTCAAAGGGTTTGTAGATATGTGTCTTGAGATGATCTAGTAAAGATTTTAGAGGTCTGCATAAAGATTTGAAGAAGTTATGGCTACTCAAGTAAAACCGGTTCTAGCAGGTGTTCAGAGGTGACAGAGTGACACAGATAGGTTTAGTGGGATCCAGAAATGTAATATCCTATTCTATGGATTTGGTGGAGTATTTAGGAAGCCCATGTGAAGTGATAAATTAATTAGTTAGTAGTCTAGAGGTCATCAAGCATCTATTCCTTTGTGACAGTGATGACAGACTATGTTCTTGAGGTTCCTGATGAAGGAGATAAGGATTTCAATAAGCAAATGAAGTGTGGATGTTCTTGGCGATTCAAGAAATCTTGTGGAGGTCTTTGGATCGTGTCCAGTTTGTGTTGGTGGTCCACATTAGAGTTTGAGCTTGCAATTGAAGAATAACTTCTGGATGATGGTGTTCTTCCTAAGTTTGACCGACCGAATGAATTACACATCTTGCAGATGTTTTCTAACTTAGATGGTTATTCCTAAGTCAATGTCTTGTATAAATAAAGAGTTGTAAAGTCATTTCAAAGGATCGTGAGGTGATGAGAGTGTGGTAGCGAGGAAGAAAGTGAAAGGTAGAGTAGAAGTTTTGGGCTTAAATGGAACTGATTCAAGCATGGTGAAGATGCTATTCTACAGTTCAAGTATGCGATACTTATTATTTTGTAGACAATGTGTCTCTTGTAGGCAATGGGCCTCTTGTGAGCAGTGTGCTTGGGCAGTGAGCCTTAATTGGCATGTGCCATTTTGTTCTTTCTATTCTTCTAACAGAGAATACAATCTTGGGTTAATCACCTCGTGGTTTTTCCCTTAACTGGGTTTTCCACGTCAAAATCTTGGTGTCTTATGTGTTGATGTGTTTCTGCTCTTGATGTAATGCATTATGTTTCATGATTGATTTATTAATACGCTACTAAATCACAAAGAGGTTTTAAGTGTTTAATTGGAAGAAAGTTTCAAGACAACTGATTCACCCCCCCTCTCAGTTGTCTGTCCTAAATCTAACAGATACCTTAGAAGAAAAGGCTATTGTAACCAAGGTTTTAAGGACTCTAACTCCTAAATATGAATCCAAGGTGTCTGCAGTAGAAGAGAGAGATTTGAGCAAAGTGACCTTTGATGAACTTCATGGTACCTTTACTGCTTTTGAGATGAGGGTTTGTAATGAAACTCCTACAGGTAAAGAAGCTGCATTTAAATCAATCAAAAAGGAAAAGGAAATAAAGTCTGATCTAGAAGAGTTAGATGATGATCAAGAATCTTCTTTTGTTAGCAGATTGAAAAAGGGGTCAGTAGGAAAGTATAAAGGTAAACTTCCATTCAAATTTTTTGGATGTGGAAGAATAGGACACTATGCTGCTAAATGTCCTTATAAAGATTTAGATAGTGATGAAGAAGAAAATAAGAAACAATTCAAGAAGAAACAGTTAAATCCCAAAAAGAAAAAACAATTTTAAAAAGAAGAGTTTGTTCATAAAAGATGATGATATAACAGATAGTGGTTCAAAGGATTCACTTGAGGAAGATGCAGAGACCTTGTTCATGGCAGTCATAAATGAAAATCAGAATAATAAATGTGAAGATCAATATGAAAATGATGAAGCAGTGGTTAATCTTGAAGGTGAGTTGAAGTGTGCTCTTGGTGAGGTTAAGAACTCAAAAAGGAGGCAATTGCTTAAAGAAATCAATTTTATAAGGACAATGAAATTTTGATCAGCAAAGTCACTGACTATGAAAAATAAATTTCTGACCTAAAATTGGATCTTGAAGAAAGTAAAAGAATTGTTGATGTTACAAGCAAGGAGTTAGATGCCAAAGTCAAAGAGTGTCATGCTCTAGAAGCTGAAATTGTGGCCTTAAGAAGAAGACTTCATATGTGTAGCAGCAGTGACAAACTTGAAGATCTCTTGGAAAAATAAAAGGGCTTCAAAGACAAAACTGGTATAGGGTTTGAAAAAGGACAATGCTCATACACCAAGAGTATTCAACATGCTAATATCGACAACAAAAGTATCATGAAAGCAACAAACTTCAAAAGGAGTAATTCTTTCAGGTATAATCTGCATTTCCTTGGTTATTGTTTTTATTGTAACAAGTATGGACACAAAGCAAATGAGTGCATATTTGATTCTAGAAGAAGAGTAATTTTTTTGAGAAGGAATCCTTTTGTGTTCTTAAAAGGGTTGAGGTGTTTCAATTGCAATAACTTTGGGCACATAGTCAAGTTTTGTAGGCCTAACTTGAAAGTGTAGCAAACTAGGATGAATGCTCTTTCCAAAATGTCCTCTTCAAGTGTTGATAAGAAAATACTTGTTTGGAAACCTAAGATAATAAGTAAGAATATTGAAGCTATGATTGTTCAAACTGCCTTTCATGCCAAGAAGAAAGAATAGTGGGTTATAGATAGTGGTTGTTCTAACCACATGACAGGAGATAAAAGCAAGTTCATCAAGCTTGAAGATCACATAGAAGGTTCAGTCATGTTTGGTAACAATGTTTATATTTTGATCAAAGGAAAAGGTACTATTCTTTTAGATGACGAGACTCCATTACATGATGTAAAACATAATCTATTGAGTGTTAGTCAAATTTGTGACAATGGATTCAATGTTGTTTTTAATGTTCATGGTTGTGAAATTAAGAAGAAATCAGGAAAAGTTGTTGCAGTAGGGTTAAGAACAAGTGGAAATATCTATAATCTTCATGAGACTGAAAATAGAGGTGTAGATGGACATATTTGCTTCATGGGTCAAGTTGAATAAAGTTGGCTATGGCATAGGAGACTCGGTCATGTAAATTTTGATAATCTTGAGAGGATCAACAAAAATCAAAATGTAAGGATTATTCCTCACATCTCCAAGCCAAACAGTACTACTTGCAAATAATGCCAATTTGGTAAGCAAACTAAGGTCAGTTTTAAATCCAAAGAGTATTCTTCTTCTAAGCCTCTACAACTTGTTCATTCAAATTTGTGTGGTTCTACAAGGACTAAGGCTTTACGTGGTGAAAGATATTTTATGCTCTTTATTGATGATTGTTCTAGAATGACCTAGGTGACCTTTTTGAAGCACGAATCATAAGCCTTTGACAGATTTAGGATCTTTAAGAAGATGGTTAAAAAGGAATCAAATTTTAAGCTCAAATATCTAAGGTTAGATAATGGTGGAGAGTATATATCCAAGGAGTTTGAAGAATATTGTGAGAAACATGGGATCAAAAGACAATTTTCAGCTCCTAGAACTCCACAACAGAATGGAGTAGCTGAAAGGAAGAATAGGACTATGAAGGAGATGGTAAGAACATTACTTCATGATGTAAATCTGCCCAATACTTATTGGAAGGAAGCTATCCATACAATAATATACACTCTAAATAGAGTACAATTGAGGGTAAAATCTAATCATACTCCTTATGAATTATGGTATGGTAGGTCAGCAAATGTTGGCCACTTCAAAATTTTTGATAGTAATAGAAAGTACTAATGTAAAGGTGAATGAAAGTTTGCAGCCATGTGTGCAGCCGATTCAAGGCAAAGAAGAAGAAGATCATCATTCAAAAAAAGAGGAGGAAGTTCAAGTGGAAGAAGAAACTCCTGAAAAGCCTATAGAAACTAAAGCCAAAACTCCTTCAAAGACATTACAAAGGGATCATCCACAAGAGCTGATAATTGGAGATAAAGATATTGGTGTGTTAATAAGGAGGAGACTTGCTGCTACAAGTAATCAAGCACATGTATGCTTGATATCAAAAATCGAGCCAAAAATCTATGTGGAGGCCAGCAAGGATGAAGCTTGGATTAAAGCTATCGAAAAGGAATTGAATCAAATAGAGAAGAACAAAACATGGGAGCTTGTTCCTAGACATGAAGGTAAAAATTAAATTATTGGTGCAAAATGGGTTTTTAGAAATAAACTTGATGATAAGGGCAAAGTTAGAAATAAATCCAGATTGGTTTGTAAAGGTTACTCTCAAATTGAGAGGATTGATTTTGATGAAACTTTTGCACCTATGGCTAGACTAGAAGCAATAAGAATGTTCTTAGCATTTTTCAGTTTATAAAAATTTCAAGGTGTTCCAAACGGATGTCAAATCAACCTTTCTAAATGGTGATCTCAAGGAAGAGGTTTATATGGAACAACCTAAGGGTTTTGAATGTAAAGACAAATTAAATCATGTATACAAGTTGAAAAATGCCTTGTATGGCTTGAAACAAGCCCCAAGAGCATGGTACTACAGGTTGGATAAGTACTTGCAAGAGCAAGGATTTACTAAAGGTGGAGTGGACAACAACTTGTACTATATTGCCAAAGGTGAGGATATCTTGGTTGTAGTGGTTTATGTTGATGACATCATTTTTGGAAGCAATAATGATAACATATGTCATTCTTTTCTTGACATTATGAAATCAAAATTTGAAATGTCTATGCTTGGAGAATTGTCTTTCTTCTTTAGTTTACAGGTTTCTCAACTTGAAAAGGGGATTTTTTATCTCACAAGTCAAGTATGCCAAAGAAATGCTCAAGAGGTTTCAAATGGATGAATGTAAACTAGTTGGTACTCCTATGGAAATAGGGTACAAACTAAGCAAAAATGATGATTCAGTCCTTATATAGATCCATGATTGGCATCCTCTTATATCTAACAGCTTCTAGGCCTGATATCATGCAGGCAGTTTGCTTGGTGGCAAGATTTAAATCATGTCCTAAACAATCTCACTTAAATGCAGTTAAAAGGATCTTTAGATACCTTAAAGGCACTCTTGATTTTGGATTGTGGTATCCTAGACACAATGATTTCACTCTTCTTGCATATACTGATGTTGATTGGGCAGGTTGTCTTGATGATAGAAAGAGCACAAGTGGAGCAACTTTCTTTCTTGGTGGTAGACTAGTGGCTTGCCATAGTAAGAAGCAAGATTGTGTCTCTTTATCTACTGCTGAAGTTGAATATGTTGTAACATCTTCATGTTGTACTCAGGTACTTTGGATGGTTCAGTCACTCCAAGACATCAAAGTGGAAGTTTCTAAGCCTGTTTCTATTCTTTGTGATAATACTAGTTCCATTAATATATCCACGAGTCCAGTCATGTATTCTAGGACCAAACATATTGCTATTAGATATCATTTTCTAAGAGAAAAAGTCCTTACAAATGATGTGATGCTAGATTATGTTCATACCTTTGATCAAATTGCTGATATCTTTACAAAACCATTGCCTAAAGAAGTGTTTGAATCCCTAAGACAAAGGCTTGGGGTTTTGTCACTCTCCTCTCTTCAATGATTTCATCATGATATTAGATTCAGGGGGAGTAATTGTATGATTTTCTGCAGTCCTAAAATCCAATCAATTTTTTGTTTTTGTTTTTGTTTTTGTATATAAAGCTATGAACAAATTCAGTGACTTGTGCTAGCAGTGCAGTGTAGTGATGCTAAAATATGTAGTGTAAAGGATATATGTTGATAAGTTGCAGGGTAGTCTTGTTCAAGGTAGACAAAATTGATTTGGAGTAGTGAATCATTTTGTGACAGTCCTTTTTATGGAAGAGATGATAGTGTGTGTTGAACATAGGTTGAGACAGTGAATTTTTGACAATGGTAATGTCTTGAAAACAGTTGGAAGGTGATAATTCAATCTCTGCATTTTTGGAATAGGATATGGCATCCATTCAAATACAAAAGGTTTGCTAATGTTGTAATTGCAAGTGTCATGGTAGACATGAATGCAAGATGTAGTAGTGTCACCATCAATTCACTACAGTCAATGCTTATATTACTAGAATTCAAACAATGTTTGTTTGGTTTTCAGTCCATCAAAAAGAATTTTTGAAATAGGGGATTAGGACAAGATACCTTTGAAACAGTTGACAGTAGCATTTGTGTTATTTGGATGCATAGCAGTGGCATGGGATGGTAGTAGTCCTCTTGTTGCTGCATCAACAGATCTTTGTTGTTTTAACAATCTTTTTGAGTGTTGCAGACCTACTAGCTATCTGTTGCAGTGTTGCAAATTTTTGCTAGACACTCTTAGAACAAGCATTTTTGTGCAATAGTTCTCAAAATGATATTTAGTGTGCACATCCTATGTTGTAGTAAGATTGGTGTTCATTCACCTCATCAGGCATTCAGTTAAAGACATGTTCTCAAACTCATGAGACAGAGGGAGCCTTGGTGCAGTTTGTGTTAAGTTTCACACATACTTTGTCATTTATTGTCAAAAAGGGGGAGATGGAAATGATGATATGGTTGACTGTTGATGGATTGTTGATGGTTTACAATGCTGGTGTTTTGACATCAATGCTAAAGCCAAAGGGAGAGTTTGTTAAGTTATCCATGTTGGTTGTCTTATCCATGTTGGTTGTCTTGCCATTGATGTCAAAATAGTGGATCTTGTGATGTAATGAGGACTTCATCATTGGTGTTGTTCATGGTGTTCATCTTCATCATATTTTGGTCATGCAATGTGTATTTGAGTTGTAGAGTTGGTCATGACAAGATTTGTAGAGATTTGATATTCATGGTTTACTTGGTGTTGTCAAGTGTTGACAAGTGCTCATCATGCATGGTTATGTAGAGTAGAGATACAATGATCACATGGACTACATTCTTGATGTTCACAAGACTTGGTTGATCAGTTGATGATCACATCACATCAGTTGTTGATATTCTCAGAAGATAGTTGTTCATAATTTGATGATCTTTGTTTAGGAGCTCATTGGAGATTGGTCTTTCTTACCACACTTTGCTTACATTGCAGGTTGATATTTTTATTAGGATATCATGGTGTTCAGAAGACTGTATTATAGAGCCAACTTGTATGTATTCTTGTTATGAAGATTTGATCTCTTACTGGGGTTAGGATTTAGGGTTTCCTAAAAGTCCTAGTTTTCATTTGTTTATAAACCCTAAGTTAAATCTCTTAATGCATATCTTATATACCCTATGTTCCCCATCACAAACTTTATTTCTAATTGTGTGTTGACCTGCTTATCCGATGACTTATAACTTAAGTCATATCTTGAGGGTACCGGCCCTGTGAGGTGACTGACCCCGACATCCGAGGGGCACCGGTGTTCAAAAGTCATCATAAAGACTTAAGCGCCAAAGCTAATCGTGCGACGAAGATTAAAAGGTAGGATGACACGAAAGGAAGATCCAATGGGCGCCTTTTAAATTCTTTTTGAAGCTCAACGGTCATCATCTATTGTTTAATTTTGATGTTCAGTGTGCTATAAAAGGCAAACAACAATCTTTTTGAACCTCTATTCACATGCAGCGGGCTAGAGAATTTTAGTTTGGGATTTGTATGAAGTTTTTATGAATTTTGATTATTGATCTGAGATAATGGATGGTATATCTACTTGCTAATACAAGAATTAATCAGTTTTGTGCATGATAACATGGTATTTGAAGTTTGTGAAGGTTGAAGACTTATCTATGTTTATTGAATGCAAGATAGAAAGGGCAATTGTTGATCAGACAAATGTGTTGTATTTCATAGAGAATTATACACGTGTTTTAGAGATTGAAGCAAGTTTGATCAATGTGTAATTGAAAAGAATTTTGTCAAGTGAAAGCTAAAGGAGTAATAAGGTTTTGTGTAGAAGAAAATCAGGGTAACCCTTTGAATTGTTTTGATTTGTATCCAAGGTGATTGTACCAGTCAGTGAGACTTCTTTTTACCAATGAGGCTCTGTAATTAGTTATTTTCATGATTAAGCCAATGAGGCAATTTAGAGTGGTTTTTCATCTATATGAGGGTTTTCCACTCATGAAATCTATTGTGTCATGGTCTCAATTGTTGTGTGATTCATTTGTCTTTCATTCTTGAACATTTAGTCTTATTTGTTGTTCAATATTTGATTCCTTCCTTTGATAAAGCATATTGCAAGTTTGATTCCTTCACTTTCTCTTTTCAAGTTTGTTAAGAAGTAAATAACTTGTTTTAGCTACAACATTGATTCACCCCCACTCTCAGTGTTGATCGTACTCCAACATACATTTGCTAGTTACTCCAAGCATGTCCAATCTTATTGCACCATACACTACTTGTGACTGACACCATAACTTGCAATTGATAATACAATGTATTGAAATATCGAGAAGGAATGAAAAACTTTAGAATCACTTAATTTTACCTTGCCCTACCTTGTGATTGGCCGTATATTTTTTTATTTAAGCTAATCTAAAATTAATTTTCTACTAGGGAAATTTTTATAGATCAACTAAGAAATTTTCCAACATGTTCTAAGAAAAAAAATCACAAACTATAAACATATTATGAGTAAATGCATTATTTTTTCTCTAACACGATTTTTGAGACAAACTAATTAAAAAGAGATAAAGTGAAAACTATAGTTTTTTACATAGACAAATAATAATAACTCATGTATAAATTAACAACCAGAATGCATCATACACAATGAGAGTGCATAAAAAACCATCATTAGCATTAATATATCTTCACGATCATGACTCAACAATATCATTCTATCATAAGTTTGGGGTGTTATCAAGATTAACGTTTACAAAATGATGCATAGTATGGAGAGATTTCAGAGCAGAGACATAATTCTGTTAAGGGATCAAGAAGATTTTTTCAGGGAGGAAGATGAAGAAGAAAGGGAAAAGGAATACATAAGGGAGATTAGAAGGAAGGATAGAGTTGTGCTTGGATGGAATCGACTTCATAATGATTTACCTTTCAAGAAAGAGGGTAATTTGGCTTGGAAGCCGAAACACAAATATGAAGGGGGTTACTAGAACCAAAGGGGGATAATGAAGGATGGATTGCAAAAATATGATAAAAAACTAGGAGACTCATCTAGAAATATAGAAAGAACTATATGGAGAATATCCCAGAATTTGCATATGGAGCAAATAGGATACTGTTGGGAGCAAATAGGATACTGTTGGGAGTTAGGGTTTCACAGAAGTCGTTGAAGCTATCACAGTCACAATCTTTGGCTGTGTCTATTAAAACCTTGAAAGAAAAAGCATTCATAATCAAATGGGCCAATTTTTGGCTTACTTGGATGCGGATTAACAATTGGTGTAAGTTGAATTAGGGAGAAAAGATCTCTATAAGAAATTTGCCAAAGGGTTTCTTCCTTGTAATATGTGAATCAAGAGAAAAGAAAGAGAGTATTTTAAAGGAGGGTCCATCGCTCATGGATGGAGTGGGATTTTATATCAAGGACTAGGATCCCAACTTTGACCCACTGAATCACAAGATTCATAGTACCCCCATGTGGGTAAGACTCTACAATTTTATGATAGAATATTGGGATGAAGACATATTGAGAGATATCAGAAATTGTTTAGGATCATTTGTAAAAGTAGATGATTCACAACAAAAGGTGAATATAGTATATGTGCAAGAATTTGTGTAAATTTAAATTTGGTAGTAGTTACGCCAAATAGAATATTTAAATAGAATCAGAAAGTGGATTTTGGATCCAAAGCATAGAAATTGAAGGCCTTCCCTTTCCCTCAAAAAGATGGTGAAAGAAAAGGAAAAAGATGAAGTGAAGAATATGCAAACTTTAGAGAAAGGAAAGGAATTAGATATATAGAAATAAGATAGTTCTAAAGATTTAGAAAATGAAGAGGAAGAAGATATAATGGAAGGAGAAATTGTAGCTGAGGGGGAGAAAGAAGTGGAGAAATACCTTCAACTTGGCTCAGGAATTATTTGGAATCACAAATGAAAATAGGGAGTTTATAGATATTAGCAAGTTGGAAGAAGAGTCCCCTCCTAAAAAAGGTGATGAAAAGGAGCATATTGAAAATAATAAGGATTTCCCTCCTCTAGAGGATGTAGATGGAGAAATATTGACAGAATAAGAGGAACAAAATAGAGCTTCAAAAATATAGGAAGAGGAACCAAATTCTTTGTTATAGTTGGATAAGTTAGATAGTGTAAACGAGGAAATTTGGACAAAATACAAAAGATAAAACAATACAAATGCAATACCTTAAATCCAAACTTTTTCGAATACCTCGAATGATGAATGCATGATTGTTTTACTTAATTTATTGAATGTTGATTGCTCTGATATACAACATAACATTGATTGGATTGATGAATGGTAGAAAATGATAGATGAAAATAGATGAAAGAAAATAGATGGAGGATTAGAAGAAGATTGGAAGTAGATTTCGACAGTGTAAGGGTATCAACTCAATGCATGATCTTTGAAATGGCTTGTGAGAGGCCATATTTATAGACTTTTTGAGGATGAAGGGAAGAAGATTTGATAAGATAAGGTAGGATTTGATTTTTCAGATAAGGTAGGGAAAAAGATAAAAAGATTTATTTTTCTATTTTAAATCCTCATAAATCTTTGAAAAGAATGGGATAAAAGAAAGCAGAGTTTTTTTAGGATTTTATTAATTAAATAAATATTTAATTTATTTAATTAATTTTGGATCGTGGAAAGATAATTAAATAAATATTTAATTATAGGAAAAGGATAAATGACTAATTAAATAATTAAAAATAATTATTTAACTAGAGAGGCTTAATGGTCACGAATAATTAAATAAATAATTAAGATTTATTTAATTATAGAAGATAGAATAAATGGATAGAAAGGGAATAAATGAAAATTAGTTAAATAAATAAGATTTATTTAACTAATTAGGTGAATGATACGGGTACCTAGGGCTAAACGTGCTAGTGACAAGGTGTTGGACATTTTTAGGTGTCTACATTTTGCCCCTCTTTGAGATGATGTTCAAGATGATGAAATTTGTGTCGAGTAACATCATTTCAAAGAAACTAAGGTATGTATAGAAGAAAAAGATGGTAATGGAAAGATAGGATGAGGATGCTCCCTCGAGAGCATAGGCGAGTTGGACAAACATAGGTAGGCTCTCGACATGAAAGGGATTGGTCAAGGAAGAAAGATAAGGAAATCGATAGAAGAAAGGATGATGTGTTATGCTACAATGAAAGTGAGCAATCATGATGTTTGCTATAGCACTGGACGTTATGCAACAGGGTATGAGGACTAAGGTGACGATGTGTCTCATGCCCCAGCGTAATACAACCTTGTCTAGACATACGAGGAAGAAAACTTAGAGCATTAAAGTCTTAATGCAAAAAAGGTATGATGTGACCTTAGATGCAAAGGATAATGCAAAAAACTATTCCAACATACACAAGATATGAGTATTAGCTGGAATGATATAGATGTGATATAAATGCAAGATAAAAAGATAACACACACAAGCAAGCAAGCATGCACAAATGATACAAAAACAAACAAGGCATTGCAAGATGTAAGCCAATGATTAATTGTTGATTGATTGATGATGATAGTGTTGTCATGGCGGGGAACGATATATCCCTAGATCAACACAAGGATGCGGGAACGATATATCCCATTGATGATGATGATTGATTGATTGATTTGGTTTACGACACGATTAGGATCAAGACCAAAAATGTGATTGGATAAGATTGCAAGATTGATTGAGTTGATTGGTATGGAGAAATGATGACTTGCGTTTGGATCTATTGCTTGGATTGAGATTGACTTGAAGAAGTGATGGATTTACGAGGATAGATGATGGAAGAAAGAGAAGATGGTAGGGGGATGGAAGAATGAATCGCTGGTACTTGCATACTAGATACTTCCTTTGTATTCCAGACTGCCTACATACCCGTATCCATGGGATCAAAGCACCGCATGATGATGAGACATGATGAATATGTAGTTCTAGGTGTTTATTGATGATGTGGGAGATAGATGAATAGAAGAAAGTGAGATGGATAATGAGGATAAGGATGATATGAATAATGAGGATAATGAGGGGGGAGATTGTCTTGTGCCTGAATCTGGGTACCTTCTTCGTACTTCAGACTGCCTACATACCTGTATCCACGGGATCAAGGCACTTAACGATAGAGATGAGATGTAGTTCTGATTTGTGAGGATGATGATGGTGATGATGAAGGTTTGGATTGATGGGATTGATGCTATTGATGGGATTCGAGTGATGTGATTTTGATTGATAGATTGATGAGACTCGATGATTTGATTGGATTTTTGATGGATATTTGATTTTTTTGTAATTTTTTTAGGACATTTTATGATGTTTTTGGATTTTTTTAGGACATTTTGTGATTTTTTTGGATTTTGAAATGTTTTTTTTTTTTGCCATGTTTTGGGATGTCAATGGATTTACAATTTGAGGTGGCCTTTTGCACCAGATACCAATGACAAGGGAGGACCAAGTCTAGTTGCAAGGAGGTAGGATAGATAGGATTGGATGGATGAAAGGATGGGTGATAAGGGATGGAAAGGATGCACACGTAAGAGAGCAAGGATGTGATCTCCAAAGAATATGTCGCATAGGAATGACATGCCCCATTCTAGACAATATGCTTAGGATTTTCATGACAACGCTTATGATAATAGGATGGTGATAGGATTAGGCTTGGGAAGCATGGAGTACATCAGGAGATAACCAAAGCATGTTTCAACATTTTTCCCTCAATCTTTGTCAAGATCAAGATGAGGAAGGGAAGATGAATGGGCTCAATATGATAGGTATATGGAATGGATAAGGATGGTAGGAAATGGTATGACAAGATAGGATATGAAAATGACATGGTGGATGGGACAATGTGCTCCCAAGTGTAGGTGACATAGAAGATCAACTTACACATGATGCCTGTTTACCAGGTTTTCATCATGGTACTTATCCAAGGCGCTTGTTTACCAGGTTTTCACTGTTGGACGAAAGGATTTCTCTTTACTTTTTTTTTAATTTATTTTTTGATAGGATATGACAAGTGGAAATGGATAAGAGGGGCTCAAGTGTCTAGCTCCATGGAAGGTGATAGTCTCGCTAGATGGATGTCGTCGCATGGACCATGTCAAGTGCGCTCATAGATGTCAATAAGGGAGATTACATGAAAGAGGTAGATGTAAATGGAGTAGGTAGATAGAAGATTATGGAGGGAATGATAGTGGATTATGATGTTAATTATGGAGGACTTATGCAAGAGGATGAGAGGAAGACAATGGATTATGATGTAGATGGGTGAAAGGCTTATGCAAAAGCATGGACCATAGGGATATGATGAGGAAGATATGTAGGATAATAGTTGAAGGACGGGGAGATGGAGGTATGTGGGAATGTTGCAGAATGGAGGGGAACCATGACCAACGGTTGCACACACCATGATAAACGTTGAATCTTTTGATGGGAAGGTAGTGTAGGAAGCAAAGGAGTTAGTTGCTTAGGAGATGGGTGACGAAGTGCTTTAGGTACCCACATAGATTTAGTATTTTTATGACTTTTATTTTACTTGTGGGATAGAGGAATTTGAGACTTTTGGATGGAATGAGATTTTTGGATGGAAGAGGAGGATTGGGATTCTTGAGAGGTGGATGCCTTATTAGACTTGATTGCTTCCTTTTGCTTAGGGATCCAAACCAATTTAGTTTTGACCTTTCCTTTTTAAGGTATGGGCTTAGATTGCTGCTTGGATGGATTTTGCTTTAAATTTTTGCATTTGTACCCTAAAGTATTAGGATTTGTAGGATTTTTTGCTTTATGTGTAGACGCATCCAAATTTTTGCTTTTGAATCCCATGGGTATGGTGGAATGAGTGGGGTAGGTGGAAGCTCCTTGTTTAGACAATGTGTGTATTTGTTGGCCACGATTGGGATTTTTAGAGGATTTATGGATGGATGGATAAGGTGTTGGAAGTAGTGGAGGTAGATTCGATGGAAGGATATTAGGAGTGGCAAGAAGCAGAGGTAAAGTTGATGTTGGAAGATGAACGGTCACATGCTTTTGACATTTGTAAGATGATGGAGGTGGAATGTAAACATATGATTTAGGTATATGATAGGGTTTACAATGGAAGGTGGTGGACTTAGGAGGCATGGAGGAAGTACCAACATCTTTAGATTGTTGACCTTGGGGTGTGTATCCAAAGCCATGTGAGCATTGAGGGACTTTGACATGGATAGGCTCCAAAATTACTTATTAAAGAGGGCCTAGGCCTTTACCTTGATAGTTCATTCTTTGGAGCATGCGATCAACAATAGGACATGGTGCAAGTGGAAAACTAGACACGAGTTCCTTATTGGATGGAGAAGGTGAAGTGGAGGATAAAGGTTGTGTTCCTAGGGAGGAACATTCATGGATAAAGGTGGATAGACTCGTAGGATATGATGGTGGATTTATAATAGGGTTGATAGTGGGTGATGGGGGATCATTAAGATCTTGCTTGTGTTCATTATGATCCAGGGTATTTGTTTGATCTTCAATGGGTGCTTGGGTGGCACATGTCTCATCATGACAAGTGGATGCTTGCACATTAGGGCTATATGGAGGATGGAGGGATGGAGTGATAAGCTCTTGATCATGAATTGTGTAAAGTTTGGATAGGAGGCTCATCATAGTTTTCATGAGCTTAGCTAAGATGGTCACCATGGTTTTCATGATCATAAATGTGAGCATAAAAAAGATTAATTTGGCTATGAATGGGATACATTTGCTCATGAATAGGGTTATGATCATAAATAATATCTTGATCAAAGAACATACACAGGTCTTGGATGAATTGAACTTAGAGGTGCTTTGATCTTGATTTAGACAAGGGCTTGATGTTTCCACATGTGTTGGGTTATACTCTTGACATAGCTCTTGGGTTGCTTGAATGGAAAGGGATGACTCTTCAATAAGCTTGATAGGCTCATGGATAGGCTTGACATGTTCTTGAGGATCATTGACATGAGGGCATGGTGGTTCTTGACTTAGACTTGGATTTGAAGATTCCTCAATAAGCTTGATGGCTTGTAGATCACATGATGGATTTGGATGATTAGACAAGGTGTTGGGAGGTTCATTGATAGGGTCATGAGTGGATGTTGGATCACATGGTGGGGTTAATATAGGACAAGTAGGCTCATGAAGTGGTACTTGAGTGGATGATGATGGAGAATTCTCATAAGATGCTTGCTCTAAATTGGTGTTTCCCTTGTCAAAGTTCATTAGATCTTACATAGGTGGATTTAGGTCTATCAAGGGTGCTTCTTGTGAGGACACTTGGTTTTCTTGTAGAGGGGTTTGATGAAGAGGTGGCATGATAGGATTTGTAGGCGAAAGATTTTATGAGGTGGATTGTTGTGGAGATTGGTTGATGTTGGAAGTTTGTTGAGAAAGTAATTGTGATATGAAGGCAATGGAGTTAGGATAATTGGATGGTATGCTTATGGAAGCACTTTTTGTTTGTGGTCTTGTTAGGAATAGTGAGGGTGATTTGTGGAATGGATGTGGTGAAATTAGTGTTTGTAGGATTAGTGGAAGGTGGAGTGGCCTCAAGTCGAATGAGATGATCCATAAACCTAGTAGGATCTGATTCAAAGACTCTATATGCTAGATCCATACGGTCAGTATCTTGCATGAAATCGATAACCTCTTGGTCAGGTGTGGGTGTTGCATTGGGTGATGATGGAGTTTGAAGTGAGTTTGATGTGGCATGGATTTAATAAGTGGGTGGATTAGATTGATAGAATGATGTGGGATAGGTTGATGTGGAATTGATTTGATGTGTGGTAGAGGCTCCTTTGATTGTGACCTTGGGCTTTGGTTTTATTTCATTGTTTGAATTAGAGGGGTAGCCTCCTTGAATTGTGATTATAGGCTTAGGTCTTGTCTCATGATTATAAGGATAAACCTCCTTGAATTATCACCTTGGGCTTGGGATTTGTCTCATGATTAGAGGGGTAACCCCCTTGAATGATTACGACCATCTTGACAAGTGTTGACTAGGACTCGATTGATGATGATGTGGAGATGATTTGGAATGAGGATTTGATGATTGGATGATGTGTAATGCTTAGGATGATGTTGATGTGAAGGGATTAAGATATGATTTGGATATGAAAGGATGAAGTTGATTGAGAAGTGATTAGGATGAAATTGTCTCACGACAAGGAGTTTGTTTTTGATAGCTTTGTGGCAATTTTATGGCAAAAAAAAAGATAGCAAACACTCATGCACAAGCCATTCACAAATAGTTACCACCTAGGCTGGTTGAGACTATACCTGTTGGGTTCCCACTTGGTTTTACCCAACCGTACCTACTTATGGTGTATAGCTCCAGGAACTTGGGGCACGTACTCCCCCTTACAGTGCACTCACTTCTTAGGCACACCAAGTTCTAGGTCCTCAAGATGCGTAGATCTTGAGGTACCTTGCTATCTCTGCCATAAGCCGTGAAAATGTGGGACGACTATCAGAGTATCCTCCTGTACCAACAGATAGGGGTTTTGGGCCACTAAGACAAGGTTTTTTAGTTATGGTTTCCGTTCAGGTGGCTATATGTGCGGTAGTGCTACTCTCCGTTATTGAGTCTCCCAGCCTTCAAGGGTTGCGCCTTGGAGGGTTTTGGGGGAGGTTGGCTATCGGTATAGCGGAACAACACCTGTCATTTGTGACTTTCATCACAAACGCATTATTTATATAGCAGATCGGAATGGTTTGGCTTTGACCTATTTCCGCTTGGGTCATATCCCTTCTCACGATGGGAAGGCATGCCCTCTAGAGTTTACAATGATTTCTCGTGCACCCCAAATCTGTTGGTTAGGTAGGGGAGTGATACTTTCGTTGCCAAATCGGGTAACAATCAAACCCAGACAAGCAAGCGAAGAAAGGAAAAGTAAGCACATAGTAGATTGAGTTAATTTTAAGCACCAAAATGAAGTATGCCTACTCTAGTGATAAAATATTGTTCTTTAACCGCTCAAACCTGCAGAAGATAGATCAGTAGTTTGTTTTCTCCATTCTTTAACAAGCGATTATGACGAGCTACATAGATAGATTGTTAGATGCCAAAGATATAATCAGATTAAAAAAAATACAAATGAATGGTCTAATATAGCCAAATAGACAACAAAGACAGAAAGTTTAAACAATTCTATGCAATTTTTAAAAAAATCATCAAAATTGGACATGTTTTGCAAAAGTTATGCTCATTTGAAGTTTTAAGAATATCTGATGTTCAACTAAGAAAATAATTGATAAAATGATGATATTACCTAATCAAACCTACTCCATTGCAAATTTGGGTGAATTAGCTTTCCAACAACTATAAAAACTTAAAAATCTGATATGATATGCAAAAGTTATGGCAGTTTTAAAAAAGAAAACTATTTTAAGCTTTAAAAAAGCACTATTCACGGCATGAGAACACTATTCACTACCGGAAGTACTGTTCACTGCTGGAAATACTGTTCATCGCCGGAAATAATGTTCATCATCAGAAGCTCTATTCATCGCCGAAAACACTGTTCATCGTCGAAAGTACTGTTCATTACAGGGAAGCACTGTTCATCAGCATAAACACTGTTCATCACCATGCAAATATTGGCTCAAATTTCACCTGCACAAAAAAAGGTCAAATTTTATGTTTTTCTTCACCTCTTGGCCCTTCTGGACACAATTGTGATGTCTATTTTAGCTCAAGGGGTCACTTGTAACAATCACTTGCAAAACTTGCAATACGAGGGTTAAAAAAAAAATGCAATTTTTTGTAACCAAATCTTGCAAAAAATAATCAAGTGAAGTGAGTCCCACCGAGCGTGCCAGAATGTAAACGAGGAAATTTGGACAAAATACAAAAGATAAAACAATACAAATGCAATACATTAAATCCAAACTTTTTTGAATACCTCAAATGATGAATGCATGATTGTTTTGCTTAATTTATTGAATGTTGATTGCTCCGGTCTGTAACATAACGTTGATTGGATTGACGAATGATAGAAAATGATAGATGAAAATAGATGAAAGAAAATAGATGAAAGAAAATAGATAGAGGATTAGAAGAAGATTGGAAGCAGATTTCGACAGCGTAAGGGTATCAACTTAATGCATGATCTTTGAAATGGCTTGTGAGAGGCCATATTTATAGACTTTTTGAGAATGAAGGGAAGAAGATTTGATAAGATAAGGTAGGATTTGATTTTTTATATAAGGTAGGGAAAAGGATAAAAATATTTGTTTTTCTATTTTAAATCCTCATAAATCTTCGAAAAGAATGGGATAAAAGAAAGCAGAGTTTTCTTAAAATTTTATTAATTAAATAAATATTTAATTTATTTAATTAATTTTGGATTGTGGAAAGATAATTAAATAAATATTTAATTATAGGAAAAGGATAAATGACTAATTAAATAATTAAAAATAATTATTTAACTAGAGAGGATTAATGGTCATGAATAATTAAATAAATAATTAAGATTTATTTAATTATAGAAGATAGGATGAATGGATAGAAAGGGAATAAATGCAAATTAGTTAAATAAATAAGATTTATTTAACTAATTAGGTGAATGATACAGGTACCTAGGGCAAAACATGCTAGTGACAAGGCGTACATTTTTAGGTGTCTACAGATAGAATCTTTGAAGGAGAAGTTAGATTTGGGAGAAACTAAGTGAAAGGGAAGAAAAACTAATAAAGAGAAAATACTAAATGAAGGGGATGATGAAGGCCAAATGAAGATAAGTATGATGCTAAGATTTGGGAAGGGCAAATCCCTTCCCAATGGGTAATGAGAATCTAATCATGGAATGTTAGGGGCCTAAACACCCCTAACAAAAGACGCTTGGTAAAGTGTTAGATGGATATATCTAAGAAAAATATATTCTTGTTATAGGAAATAAAACTGGGTAGTAATGAAGCAGAGGTAATGAAAAGAAAAATTAGATTTTGGGAAGGTTTTTTTGTTCACTTAGATGGGGCTTCAAGTGGAATTGCAACATTTTGGTGTCTAGAGGCAGTTGAGACTATTTTGATGAACTGTACTAGATATTGGATGGCAACTAAAATTACTAGCCTCTTAGATAAATGCCAGTTTATCTTGATAAATGTTTATGGTCCTACAATTTGCACTATGAAAAAGTGGGTATGGTTAGAATTGGAGAATGTTTTATCTTCTTTGCCTAAAGTTCTAGTTATTTTAGGTGGGACTTCAATGCAATTCTCACAAATGAAGATAAGATGGGAGGGGTCAAAAAATGAATCCAATCACAAATGGATTTTTTAGATTTTGTCAGTAGAACAAATTTATTTTATGTCCCACTCGAGAATGGGAAATATACTTGGACTAATTGAAGACTTGGTTTTAGTAACATTGCAAAAAAATTGGATAGGTTTTTTTGTAGAGGAGATTGGAGTGAATTTCATAGAACCTTTGAATGGATCATGATTCCTTGCTTTGGATCGGATCATTTCCCAATTTAGTTGGAAATGTTAGAAGATAAGAAACCTGAAAGAAGCCAGTTCAAATTTGAAAATATGTGGTTCAGGGATTCTTCGTTTCTTTCTCAAATAGAAGAATGGTGGAAGTCAAAGGTACAAAAAGGTTCAAAGATCTTTCTTTATGTTGTAAATTAAAATTTGTTAAGGAAAAATTAAAGTCATGGAATAAAGGGCATTTTAAGGATATTTTGTGGAAAAAAATAGAATAGAAAAAGAATTGTTAGTGTTAAATAAGGAGGTGTTTTTGCATGGTATGGATGAAAACTATTACAGAGATTCTGAAATAACAATAGATATAAGAGGACATATAAGAACTGGAACTTAAGTTTGAGGGTAGAGAGGAACTAGGGCGCTGGGTGCCCTAGACCCAGATTAGGATTTTATTGGAAATTTTGATCAAGATGTCTTCACCTGTCAGCCTTCCTACTTCCTGTCACATGTTGTCGTCTGATTTCACCGAATGCGACCTGCATACACACAAGAAGTGAAAGGGTTGTGTTATTTTTAGGGGCTTTCCTAAGTCAAACCCCATGTTGGTGTCTCTACCTCCACTACAACAATGATTAGAGATCAAAGAGTGCGTGCCCTAGGAGGACAGAGGAAAGATCTGCTATAAATGAAGAAATAATGAATATAAATGGTAAATGTTACCATAAGATATGAAACCCTAGTTGGAGTAGGTGACTCAAGACCATGCACCAACAAAGAGATAGAGAATGAAGACACGAACTTCCTTCAAGACCTACAAACAAGCATCATAACATCCACATACAAAGAGTTATTCCAATCATGAAGAGTACTTGAGCATAGGAGATCAATTCACTAAAGCATAAGGTGAGTCCTAATTTTTTAGGTGTAAAATAAATAATAAGATTCTTTCTTATATGCATTTCTGGTCACTATAGGTGAATAAAACAAATTGAGGCTGACAAGTGTAAACCAAAGAGGTGTTCTAAGCTGATACCACCAAATTAAGGTTAGGGCTATCATCCAAGCCTAGGGCGGTGGGTGCCCTGGTCCTTTAGCCCCCACAAACTCTGGAGAGTGCTTAATGGGGTTAGATTAGACCAGCCCTAAGTTTATTTGTTAGGGTTTATTCATCGGGATCAAGAATTAATTGTTTATTGTTCCAATAGGTGCCAAAATAGGTCCAAATTAACAAGGGTAAACATTTTACTCCATAACATTTAGCTCCCACTTTAGCGTGGGTATGAACTTACATTTGTACTCACACTAAAGTACGGAGAAGACAAGTTTATAACATAAAAACATAAAAGCCAAAGAATTCCACCAAGTTGTGGACCATAGTAGCCCCCAAGCTTAGGATTCTAAGGTTGAAAATGCACAAGGCATTGTAACATATTTGTCACATACATGGAGTGCTACAAGAATATATAAGGAATGCACAAACGAGACACACAATACACAAAGGTAATACATGCCATACACAATGCATACACGCTTGACATGAAGCATACACATAAGGCATAAAGTATACATGGAAAACATGATGAAGACACACAAAACATTTGGAATCATTAAGAAAATACAAGTTCAATCAATGCATCACACAATCAAACGTGGAAACAAACATACAAGCAACATGACTTCGACACTAGCTTGCTTTGTCGCTAGGGGTCATGTGAAGAGAAGTGTTTTCATGGATCACAGACTAGTCACATGAATCATAACAAGTCACATGAAGCACGTGAAGCACATGGGCTAGAAAACTTGGTTATACTAGGTGGCTCATGGAACAATAGAAAAATGGAAATGTCACAGGCTAGTGAGGATCACCGAATCATTAGGTGAGTTCCATGTAAAGTGAATGCATCACAGGCTAGTGAGGACTGTCAAATCACTGGGCAAGCTTCACATCAATCATAATCAATAAGTGTATAATCAAAAGAGCATAACACAATGTATGCCCCCACCTTAAAGTGATTGCCTACTTCCTTAGAGAGCAATTTATTTAAGGTAGAATAAAATACAAGACAAACACAAGAACTTTTTGAAAGCACATGCACACACGATATGTGTTTCCAAAAGATACATTGCAATAAGGATTTTCCCCTAGACAAGGAAAAATGAGGTGATGTTGCGAGCATGATACACAATGGCTTGTGTAGTCATGGTACGACACCGAATATAGCAACAAGGTGCTACATAAATCAAATCATACAAGTAATATCATGTTAAAGTGAATAGTACAAAGTAATAACACAAAGGGATCTAACTGATTGGCGTTAGTATATGAATGGTTGTATAATAGGAGACGTCTCGTGATTATGAATATTTGGAATTGTCATCATCCTCCAGTTGGTAGAACTACGGTGACAAAGGAGGAAATATCACATGAAAGGAAATATAAAACCTTGGGTCAACAAGGAATGATGCTAAATCATCCTACACTTTGCATCGTCCCCAAAGGAAACAATAATGATAAAATGCAACTTAAAACATATAGAGGAATGATGATACAAATAGAGAGAATGTCACAACAAATTTCGGTCCCTTTGTATCCTTGCACCGACGAGGGTGTCAAGGGTCATCCAAAGAGAGATTAATAAACATAAATAACACATCAAGAAACATAATGGGGGAAAACAAACCAACGGACTTTGACACAAGAGAGAGGGGCCATACTCACGAGTAGGCCTAAATAAAAGCGTCTGCCTCCCAAGCTTACTCATCACCATTTGGGGATGATGGACAAAATGCAAAAGGAACTACAACAAGTGTCGTGCAAGTAGCAAGAGTCATACCTATATTATTATTACCTTTAGATTTGCTATCAAAATAAAGCACTATAGGTTCCACTGCAGGTTGTGAAGTACTATCTTTCACTAGAGGAGACAAAGCACTAATAGATGTCTCCTTGTGAAAGGAAGATTAATAAATAAAGGAAAGTACTAATCAAATGAGCATTGTTTGAAGGAATGATATTACCATTGAAATGAACCAAAATAAGAGCAAGCACCAGCAAATTCAAGCATGGAGACAAGAGTTTTGAAAAGGGAAAGCAAAGAAAAACCCTCAATGTATAAAGATGGAAAGAAGCCTAAAGAATTACAAATAGAGAGAAAGAGAATTTCAAGAATGTGCGTACGTGAGAATGAGAGAATTAAAGTTGAGAAAATGAGAGAGAAGCACCTCATTAATAGAGGTGAGAGGAGTTACATGTAACTCCCATATGCCACCTTTCATGTAAGTGTGTGCAAGGTGTCAACTTGGTGCAGTCACGGTTAGGAGGGTCCTCAAAGAGAACAGTCTAGACCGTGCAGCTAGAGTAAACACAATGAAAACAACTCAAAGATATGAAAAAAATGCAGATTCAATCATTCGATATATCATAGAATTCAAATACAATTTAGTTGGCAAAATGCGGGATTACAATTTGGGCTCATAGGCCTGATTACAGAATATGCACAAGATATAGCTTTGAAGTTCCTTTGTGAAAGAGCCAAACTTAGATTTATCTTCTAAATCATGAGAATTATGCCCACTACTTTCCTAGGGATCTATTACATCATTATATATCATATTTAGAACATAAGATTCCTTCACGTCAGCCAAGGAAGCTCACAAACTTCAATGAAGAACTGTGAACTATGTACATGGATAGGTCGGCCCTAAATGAATAGCAATCCTCTGCAATTGAATGGAATGATGTGGGGATCTCGGGGAAGGTTGGACATGAACCAAAGATCATTGAATAATGTGTCATTAGGTGTCAAAGAATGTGAAATGCTTCGTAGGTCTTCTCCTTTAGCTGATTATCTGAGACTGTCAGGATGCTCTGTTATGAGAAAACAGTTGATCTTCTGATAGCGATAACTTTTTGGTACTTGATCCAAATATTTTGAATTTGTGATATGTTGTGTATGAAGGTGTCTAGATGCCAAGTCCAGCTCCACAAGGTCTGAAGTGTAACTGCAGTAGAATGTAGACCAAAATACTGAAACTGCTTCTGACTGAACTACCTGAACTGAACTAGAAAATGAAAAGAAACAAACTGAAATGCAAATGTTTTTGGTTGATGCAAGATTGCTCTTGAACCAGGGATTCTCCTACATCATACATCTAAGGTTATTGAAAAAGTGAGTCCCTCACTTTGATGGGGCTAGAGGAAAACCAAGATGGTCCACCTCGGCCTGAGAAATCCATGATGAATCTTCTTTCGGTCTGCCTTTTCACTTCACAAGGTATTCTTTGTATTGCCCACCTCTGGTGTGGCGTCCAACTCTGCTGTCCAAAATATCTTCAATCTGCTCTAGTGCTTGTTGTGGTAACTACTTCTTCAAGTCTTCTTTAATGTTGTCACTGAAATCTACTTCTTGATACTGGTATAAGTCTGCAATGTTGAAATTAGGTGATATACCCAATGTCTCTGGTAACTCCACTCATATGCATTTCCTGAATCAAAATTTCTAATTATCCTACAAGGTCCAAATTTCTTCGTCTTCAACTTGTTTTATGTCTCAACTAGAAATCTTTCTTTTCTCAGATATAGCATCACTTCATCCCCAACTTCAAATTCTTTGTCTTCGCTTCTCATCTGCCTTTTCCTTTTACTTATTGTTCATCTCCTCTAAATGCTCCTTAACCTGATTATGCATTGTCTTCATGTGATCTACAAATTCTTCTACTTCTACACTCCTCTTTTCTTTCATGCTGATATCTCTCAACTCTGCTACTACTCTAGGGTTTGCTCTGGTAACAGTCTCAAAATGTGTTCTTCTGGTACTTTGATTCACTAAACTATTGTATGCAAACTCTGCTTGTGGAAAAATCAAATCCCAACTTCCTGCTTTCTCTCCAACCAAACATCTCAACAAGTTTCCCAAACTCCTATTCACTACCTCTGTCTGTCCATCAGTCTGTGGATGAAATGTTGAACTGAACTTCAAATCTGTCTTCATCTTCTTCCAAAGTGTCTTCCAAAAGTATCCAAGAAATCTTATATCTCTATTTGAAATTATACTCTTAGGTAATCCATGCAATCTCACAATCTCCTTGAAAAATAGGTCAACTACATGCACTGCATTAGTTGTCTTCTTACAAGGTATGAAATGTGCCATCTTTGAAAATCTGTCCACCCCTACAAATATTGAATCATGTCCTCTCTGTGTTTTAGGCAATCACAAAATCTATGCTTATGTCTTGCCAAGGTCTCTTTGGTACTGTCAAATGTTTATACAATCCAATATTCTGACTACTCCCTTTTGCAACTTGACAAACTCTACAACTCTGCACAAATTTCCTAACATCCTTATGTATCTAAGGCCAAAAGTAGTTCACTTACCAAAGCTATTGTTTTATCAATGTCAAAATGTCCTGCCAGTCCACCACTATGTTTCTCTTTGATCAAATTATCTCTCATTGAACTCCTAGGTATGCATAATTGACTTCCTTTGAACACCATATCTTCCTAAATGAAATAATCCAACCACTTACTCCTATCTGTCACAACAAGTTCCTTACATGCTTTCTAAGGTTTTGCAAAATCAAGATCTTCCTCATACATGTTCTTCAATTCATCACATCCCAACACTTCAACTCTCATCTCTATCAACAAGTTCCTTCTTCTACTCAAGGCATCTGCAACTTTGTTTGATTTTCCACTCCTATGCTTCAATAGAAATGTATAGCTCTACATGAACTCTATCCACCTCATATGTCTCTAATTCAACTTACCTTGACTGTTCAAATATTGCAAAGGTTGATGATCTGTATACAATACAAACTCTTTAGGCAACAAGTAATGTCTCCACTTCTTCAAGGCTTGAATTATGGCATAGAACTCTTGATCATAAACTGAATATCTTTTCCTTGCATCATTCAATTTTTCATTGAAATATGCTACAAGTCTACCTTCTTGACTTAACACTACTCCTATTGCATTCCCACTTGCATCACAATCTACTTGAAATAACTTATTGAAATCCGGTAATGCCAAAATAGGTTGCTTTGTCACTTTTTGCTTCAACAACTCAAAACTTCTATCTACTCCTGATGTCCACTTGAAATCTTTTCTATCACCTCTCATTGTCTCTGTCATAGGGTTACAAACTGAATAGAAATTTTTGATGAACTTCTGATAGAAACTAGCCAATCCATGCAATGATTTGACTTCTCCAATGCTCTCCGGTGTAGGCCATGTTGGATTCAGGATAGACAACTAAGAGAGGAGGGGTGAATTAGTTGTCCGAAACTTGCTTCTAATTTAAACACTTAAATCCTCTTTGGTATTTAATAGTATATCAATTAATCATTCATGAAAGCATAAAGCATAAACACTAGAGCAGATACACATCAACACATGAGACACTGAGATTTTGACGTGAAAAACCTGGTCAAGGGAAAAACCACGGGGTGATTAACCCAAGGATTATTCTCTGTTAGAAGAATAAGAAAAATAGATGGCACATGCCAATTAGGGCTCACTGCTTGAGCACACTGCTCACAAGAGGCACACCGCCTACAAGAGACACACTGTCTACAAAGTAACAAGTATTACAAACTTGAACTGGAGATTGACATCTTTACCATGCTTGGATCAGTTCCATTTAAGCCCAAAAACTCCTGCTCTGCCTTTCACACTTCTCTTCGCTACTGCACACTTATCCGCTCCAAGACACACTTCAAAATGAATTCATAATCCCTTATTTATACAAGACATTGACTTAGGAACAATCATCTAAGTCGGCAAACACCTATAAGATTATTCGCAAGACGTGTAATACATCTAGTCGGCCTGTCTTAGGAAGAACACCAATATCTGTGGTTATTCTTCAAATAGAAACTCAAAATTCAATGCGGGCCGCCAATAAGAATTGTACACAATCCAAAGATCACCAAAACCTTTCTTGAGTCATCAAGAACATCCGCACTTTGTCAGCTTACTGGAATTCTTCTCTTCTTCATCCAGAACTTCAAGAACACAGTCTATTGCCACTGTCACACTGAAAAAGGTGATTCCGGACCTCCAAACCATGAACAAATCTAGTTGTCACTTCACACTACTTTCTTCAACACTCCCTCCAATCCGCATAATGAGATAATGCAATTCTAGAGCTCACCGGACCAATCTGTGACACTCTGTCACCACTGAACATCTGTCAGAGCCGGTTCTACTAGAGTGACCATAACTTCTTCATATCTTCATGTGGACCTCTGAAATCTTGACTGGAGCATCTCAAGACTCATATCTGAAAACCCTTTAAACTGCATCCTCTGATATTCATCTTATCTTGGACTTTTGCCTTAATGTCATCATTGTTCTTTACTGTTCCTGATTGAGGCTAATTTTCTCAATATCCTCAGCACACAGCTCATCCCATCTTTCTCATTAATGCAATATGAGTATGTTGACATCAATGACAACACTGGTTATCCTCATACTTGCAACAAGCCATTCAATAATTGCTCTTACTTTCTTAGGGTCTATCTTCAATCCTTCCGCAGAAATCAAAAATTCCAAGTATACCAATTCTTCCTTCATGAAACTACACTTCTTGATGTTGATCAATAACTTCTCTTCTCTTAGTCTCTACAAAACTTGTCTAAGGTGCTGCAAATGTTCTTTTGTCTTACTGAAAATTAGAATGTCATCCAACTATACAATAACAAACTTACCCAAGAATTTCTTCAAAACTTCATTCATCAATCACATGAAAGTACTTGGTGCATTTGGCAATCCAAAAGGCATTACTAACCACTCATATGATCCTTCATTTGTCTTAAAAGAAGTCTTCCATTCATCTCCCTCTCTGACTCGATCTAATGGTATCCACTCTTCAAATCTATCTTTGTGAAATATTTTGCTCCACTCAAACAATCCATGATATCATCCATCCTAGGTAAAGGAAATCTATACTTAACTATGATCTTTTTGATTGCTCTTGAGTTTGTACACATTCTCCATTATCCATCTTTTTTCGATGCTAACACTGCAGGTACTACACAAGGAATCAAACTTTCTCTGATCAAACCTTTCCTCAACAATTCTTATATTTGCCTATTCAATTCCTCATTCTTTGCCGGTGTCATTCTATGTGCTACTTTGTTAGGCAAACTAGCTCCAGGTATAAGATCCATGTGATGACTGATACTCTTGATTGTTGGCAATCCTTCGGGTACATTATATGATATGATGTCTTCATACTCTGTCAGCAAGTTAGTTATCTCCTCTGGTTGTGATTCTTCAGTCTCTAGCTTCTTCAATGTTTCAGGTTTCGTAGGGATTAAAGCATAACACATATTTTCATGTCTTAAACCATCCAATTTTTTTCTCCCATCTACCAAACAGATTCTTGCATTCCCACATACTTCACTCTTAAGATCATCTTCCAAAGGAATCAAAGTAATTCTCTTCCCATTTGATGTTATGGTGTATGTATTCTTTCTCCCATCATGTATAGTTTTTCTATCATACTGCCATGGTCTACCCAACAAAATATGACAAACATCCATAAGCATAATATCACACAATACTTCATTATGATATGATCCAATATGAAATTTCACCAAACATTGTTCACTCACCAGTACCTTATGATTATCCTAAATCCATGCTATCTGATATGGCTTAGGGTATTTCAATCTTTCCAACTTCAGCTTAGTCACCATCTCCTCTAAAACTAGGTTATCAGAACTACCACTATCAATTACAACTCTACAACATTTACCTTCTGATTTGCATATGGTTCTGAACAAACTTTTCCTCTGCGGTGGTTCTTCATTTATCTCTACTTGAAATAGTGCTCTCCTCATCACAAGTGAACTGGGTGATCTAACATGTTCTTCTTCCACATAAGCTGCTCTTCCACTATTCTCTATCCTCTTGCTTGTACTCCCTTGATTACATTCAAATGCTTGATGTCCTTCACCTCCACACTTGAAACATGCTCCTCTGAATGTTCTCCTATCAGGTCATCTTCCTTCTCTTTTGTATCCTTCACTCTGGTATGGACTAGGGTTTCCTCTGCGGTAAATTTTTTTGTCATCTCTCTGGTATGCATTGTTATCTCTGTCCTCCTTCTTGAATATGTTCTCTAGTTTGTTATTCTCTGAAAATGATCTATATCCTCCATAAAATGTTCTGCCTCTCTAAAATTTACCTCCTCTGCCTCTCTGTCTCTGATCAAGTCTCTTATTTAGCTTCTCTTCAACTTTCAGGGCAAATTGATATGCTTCTTCTAGTGTTGTCATCCTTACCAAGATTAGTTCTTCTTAAATGTTCAATCTCAGTCCATTGATGTATCTAGTCACTTTCTCTTTACTTGATTCACTATGTCTTGTCCTTATGATCATCTTATGAAATTCTTTAGTAAACTCCTTCACAAATTTCTCCTTTTGTCTCAGGTTATGCAATCTCTTCAATAGTTCCAACTGTTGAAATTAGTCCAGACAACTGAGAGGGGGGGGGTGAATCAGTTGTCCCACAATTTAACCTTTTCTTCTTTTAATCTTCTTTATCAACTTACAATCAAATTAATGATATGAACATTAAAGCATGAATCAACAACACATGAGCAGAAACAAATTGAACACACATAACACCAGAATTTTTACGTGGAAACTTGGTTAAGGGAAAACCATAGTGGGGGTTAACCCACAAGATTTGTACCCTGTTAAAAGTACTTAAAAGAAATGAAAAGGCACTTGCCTTAGGGCGCACCACCCAGAGCTCACTGCCTACAAGAAGTTATGTTTAATGCAAAAAGAATGAACTGAGAAATAGAATCTTCTTCATGTTTGGTTCAGTCCCATTGAAAGCTCACAAAACTTCTGCTCTACCCCAAACACTTCTTCACCATCTCTTCATACCTTATTTCTTTTGTTCTTCTACTCTTCCTCTTCTCTGCTTTGCCTCTATACCTTTCTTAGGATTTTATCATTTTCACACAAGGACAACTTTCCACAACTCATCCACAAGTATTTATACTCTTCATCAACCTTGGAATGAACATCAAGGTCGGCATTACAAACATTTGACTTAATGCAAATCATTATAATGTTGGCCAAACATAACTAGGATCCAAATCTTCCTCGAGCAATATGCGATGCTTCATATAACTCATCTTAGATCATCTGCACATGCTTGAATCATCGAGTCGGCCAAGACTAGGAAGAACAACAACACCAAGGAAGAAATCTTCAACAATGAGCTCAAACTTCAATGCGGACCTCCAACACAATAGGCACACGATCTAGAGACCACCATAAGCACATTGAATTCAACAATAAGATCCACACTACTCCAAACCATCAGAATTACTTGCATCTTCATCTGGTAGCTCAAGAATACTGTCTGTTATGACTGTCACACTAGAAGATTACTTGTGGACCTCCAAACCATGAACCATTTGAATTGAGGATACACAATAACTTCCCAAACATGCCTCTAGATCCACAGATCAGAATATTTCAATGCGGATCAATCCAGACAAAATCTCTGCCACTCTGTCACTTCTGAACAACTGCAAAACCTGGTTCTACTCAAATGGCCATAGCTTCTTTAAATCTTCATGAAGACCTCTCAAATCTTTATTGGAGCTACTTCAGACAATCCTCTACACAACCATATGGTCTGCAGACTCTGATCTTCATCCTACTGGAAATGTAGAGTAATCTTCTTCTCTAAACTACACTGTCTTTTGCAAAGAGATGTGTAATTGACTTGTCTCTTCTGGAGAGGCTAATTTTATCAATATCCTTAACATACAGGTCTTCTAAACATGTACAATTGACATCAATGACAACAAGGATATGTTGACATCAATGAAAATACTGATTAGGCACATATTTGCAACACCAACTCATAGTCAACAGGGACAAACTGATTCTTCAATTTGTCACCATCCTGTCCCACTTTATAATCTTTTCTTTTCCTCTTTTGTTTCTATCCAACTGGACTTCTTTCTACCATATAGTAGCATGTCATTTCAACTTTGCAAATTTCACCTTCTCCGGATCTTCAAATTCTTCATACTCAAAGTATTGTTCCATGTCATTTATCCAGTCAATCAATTCTTCTGGGTTCAAATTGCCAGTGTAATTAGGCACATCAACTCTAGGTCTCTTTATAATCTTTGAAATAGCTTGCAACATCTTGACTTGATCTAACTCTTCTTCTTCATCACCTCCTAGGGTTTTGCCAATTTGTTCAACAGATTGAAATTCTTCCTCATCATCACTTTCAACATTAGGTCTAGGTGTCAATCCTCTTTGCCTATCTTCCTCAGCAACATCCAATCAAATTCTCATTGTTTTCATCATTTCCATTATCTCATCCATTCTACCAACCATTGTCCCAAGAGCATGGATTCTCCTCGGTGACATCTTCTTGGGATCAAGTGCAAACTGCCTCAAGTTTGGTGACAACTACCTCACAATATGTGATTGGTTGCAACACAAGTAACCTTCCTTGAATTCGATGATCTATCCACAACAAGATCATATGGAATTCCTTCGCCAACTTCTCTCAATTCGCTCCCAAAGATTCAAACTTTCACTCTGATACCACTTGGTGTAGTCATTATTAGGAGGGTCCTCAAAAAGAACAATCTAGACTGTGTAGACAGAGTAAACACAATGGAAATAACTAAAAGATATGAAACAAATGTAGATTCAATCATTCGATATATCATAGAATTCAAATACAATTCGACTAGCAACATGCAGGGTTACAATTTGGGCTCATATGCCTGATTACAGAATATGCACAAGCTATAGCTTTGAAGTTCCTTTTGCGAAAGAGCCAAATTATCTATCTTCTAAATCATGAGAATTATGCCCACTGCTTTCCTAAGGATCTATTACATCATTATATATCATATCCAAAACATGAGATTCCTCTGCGTCGGCCAAGGAAGATCACAAACTCCAATGAAGAACTGTGACGTGTGTACATGGATAGGTCAGACCTAAATGAATAGCAATCCACTGCAATTGAATGGAATGATGTGCAGATCTCGAGGAAGGTTGGCCATGAACCAAAGATCATTGAACGATGTGTCATTAGTCGTCGAAGAATGTGAAATGCTTTGCAGGTCTTCTCCTTCAACTGATTATCTAAGACTGTCAAGATGCTCTGTTATGAGAAAACAATTGATCTTCTGATAGCGATAAGTTTCTGGTACTTGATCCAAATGTTCTAAATTTCTAATATGTTGTGTATGAAGGTGTCTATATGCTAAGTGCAACTTTGCAAGGTCTGAAGTGTAACTATGACAGAATGTGGACCAAAATACTGAAACTGCTTCTAACTGAATTGCCTGAACTAAATTAGAAAATGAAAAGAAACAAACTGAAACACAAACAAACTGAAATGCAAATGTTTTTGGTTGATGCAAGATTGCTCTTGAACCAGTGATGCTCCTACATCACAACCTCATAAGGAAGTGGCTAAAAGTTAAATATTCGTCCAAGAGGAATGTGTACATCAGTCATCCTGACACATGTGTGAAGATATTCAAATAAGACAAAAATACTTCAAGTAGTATAAATATAAGTATTTACTTTAAGATGAAATAAATTAATAACCTTTACCAAGTAAAGATTCATATTCTAACATCCCCCCTTAAGCTTTACTTGGTGAGATTACATCAAATCCATTAATGGGATGTAAGCCTAGATATTTATAATGATGAAAAAAAATTTCTTTACAAAGGGGTTTAGTGAGAATATCTACAACTTGATCTTCACCCTTTCAATACAAAAGAGAAATTTGTTTGTCTTCAACATGCTCTCTAATGAAGTGATGTTGAAGAGCTATATGCTTGGTCCTTACATTAAAAACTAGATTCTTTGCTAAGGCAATTTGGCACTTTGATTATCACAATACAATGGAGTAGGATACTTTTGAGGTAGACCAAATTCTTTAACCAATCTTTTTAACCATAGTGCTTCCTTAGATGCATTAGTACAACCTTTATATTCAGCTTCGATATAACCAAGAGAAGTGGATTGTTGCTTATTACTATTCCATGATATGGCACCTGATCCAACAAAGAAATAATAACCACAAGTGGATTTCCCATCATTGGCATCACCTCTTAAATTTGAATCAGTATAACCATATAAAGAAAATTTACAATTTGCATCATAAAAAAGACCAACATTTATGGAACCTTTAATATATCTTAAAATTCTTTTAGCAACTTTAAAGCGTGTTTGTTGAGCTTTAGACATAAATCTAGAAACTAAAACAACACTAAAGGAAATATCTAGTCTAGTTAGAGTTAAGTAATTTAAGTTTCCAACTAGTTTCCTATATAAAGTAGAATCCACAAAAGGACTTTCCATATCAACCATTAACTTTGTTCCTAATTCAGCATTAGCATCATTAATTTTAAATATATATAAGAGATATTGAGCATATTTATGTTGAGAAAGGAAAATACCATTTAGTGTTTGCCAAATTTCCATACCCAAAAAATAATGTAACAAGTCTAAATCAGTCATTTGATTGACAATTTAGTTGAGACTTAGTATCACAAATCAAATTGTTGGAAATACCAGTAAGTATCAAATCATTAACATATAAAATAATGATCATAATATTATTTTCACTATGTTTAATATAAAGATTAGGATCATTTTGACTTCTAGTAAATCCTTGAGAAGTAAAGAAAGCGTTAATTTTAGAGTACCATTCTCTAGGAGATTGTTTTAAACCATAAATTGATTTCTTCAATTTGCAAACAAGACATTCTTTACATTTTTGAACAAAACATAAAGGTTGAGACATATAAATTTCTTCATGCAAATCACCATTTAAGAATGTAATTTTAACATCCATTTGATGAATAGGCCAATGCATATGAGAAGCTAAAGCTAGAATTAATTTAATAGTTGGCATTTTGGCGACTGAAGCAAAAGTTTCACTATAATCTAAGCCTTCCACTTGAGAGAAACATCTAGCTACTAATCTAGCTTTAAATTTACTAATATCATTGTTGACATTGAACTTAGTTTCATACAACCATTTACATGAAACAAGATTCTTACTAGGAGGTAAAGGTACAAGCTCCCAAGTTGGATTTGCAAGCAATTTGTTATAATCATCTTGCATAACCTTTTTCCAATGAGGTTAATGTTTAGCTTGCTCATAAATTTGAGGATTATTAGTATCCATAATTTTAGATGTATCAAAGAATAATTGCAATAATTTGCTTTTCTAGCCTTAGTTCTATCCATTCTAGTTAAGATATCATCACTTTCTTGAATAATTTTTTTAAACCATTTAGCCATATGTTTGGATGTAGGAGTAGCATCACTAGAAGAAGAGTCATCATGAGAATGTTCATCATGTTCACTATCACTTTGACTAAGAGAAATATTAGAAGAATTCAAAAAAGTATTCAAAGGAGGATTGTCATCTATAACAAGAGCATTGTTTTGAGACGAATTATTGTTAACAATTTTAGAACAATCATGAACACCATTTTCAACAATGCTTACATCTCTAGCAACTTTAACTTTATTTATAATAGGATTATAAACTCTATAAGCTTTAGATTGTTCATCATACCCAACAAAAAATTAATAAGAAGATTTAGAATATAATTTTTTACCTTTTTTGTTTTGGTTTACGAACAAAAGCAATTGAACCAAAGATTCTTAAATGCTTAAGATTAGGCTTCCTACCGGACCAAGCCTCTTCGAGATTGATATCTTATAAGGCTTTGGTTGGAGTTCTATTAATAATATAAGTAACACAAAACATAGCTTCAACCTAAAATTTATAAGACATGTGTTTAACATGTAACATACATCTAGCCATTTCAACAATAGTTTTATGCTTCCTTTCCACTACACCATTTTGTTGAGGTGTATAGGGAATGGTTAGCTTATGCTTAATACCAAAGGAATTCAAATAACCATTAAAATCATTATTCACATATTCAGTACCATTATCAGTCTAAAGTATTTTAGTTTAAAACCAGATTGCCTTTCAACAAATTTATGAAAATCAACAAAAGTATCAAGAACTTGATCCTTGTTTTTAAGAAAATAGATCCAAGTTCTTCTTAAACAATCATCAATGAAAGTAAGTGATACCTTGATCCTTGGATGGATTCATTTTCCATGGGTACCAAAAGGTCGCCATGGATGAGGTGTAACTTATGATTTGCCCTCCATGATTGACCTTTAGGAATGGGCTCCCTATGCATCTTACCACTCATGCATCATGTGCATATAATTTTAGAAGGAAAAATAGTAGGCAATTGTTCTATCATATTAGATTTTTACATCAAGGCAATATTTTTAGTATTTCTATGACCAAGTCTTTCATGCCAAACATTAAAATCAATGGTAGATAATACAAAGTATTTACAAGTAGCAAACTCATAGAACTTGAACAAATTATTATTATCTAATTTAGCATTAGCAATGACTTTATCATTTTGATTTGGATCAATCACATAGCACATATATTTATAAAATTATATATCATAATCTTGACAAAACTTAGCTACATAAAGCAAATTTATCGTCAATTCAGGAACATACAAAACATCATGCAACTTACCATTAGGAACATTCACATCTCCAATTGCTTCTACTTTACAACTATGATTATTTGCAAGTTGAAGGTGAACATTAGTGTTATGAGGTTACATTGATTCAAATATCTCTTTATGAGAAGTAACATGTTGAGATGCACCTGAATCAATAATCCACGCAAGAGGTTTTAAAACACAAGTAAAATCATGCCTCAATTATTATTATGAGGCTTATGATTTTGTTGATAATTTTGCCTCATAAGTTGTTTATTATTATTAGCATTTTGCTTCTTGTAACAAGTGTTAGGCCAATGACCATATTTATCACAATAGTTACAATGAGGCCTCTTAGAAGAATTATTCTTTCTATTATCATAACTTTTATTGTTTTTATTTCTATTGTTATAACTATTATTATTGTTATGAAATTTGGGATTATAATTTTGTTTATTATGAGGCTTAAAATTTGGTTTATTATTTTTAGACATAAAAGCATGCTCATTATTCTTAAGATTATTGAAGATAAGAGAAAGTTTCAAAGGACATACAACAAGAAAATGAAAGCAAACAAACAAGTGTCATACCTTGTAAAGTCCTTGAAATCTCCCTCACTCCTTGATAAGGTTGAGGAAGTGCACCCAAGCTTCCTAGCTTTACCCAAACAAAATGGTTGAATGTGGATTGATCTCAAAAGTGAACACAATTGGGCATAACCTAGTTATGGAGATGAGAAATTAGGAATGATTTTGGCATAGTAAACTTGCTCTAAACTCAGATGTGTAAATGACTTGTGGAAGCTTGTATTTACAGGTAAATTGGATGAGATTTTGATCCAACGGTGGATATACAAAGTTGAGATCAATGGTGGATATGAGAGGATTGGATGGATGGTTGAGATTTCATCAGCAAGATTGGATGCACGACTATGTAGGCAATGGTTGCGGTATTAATCAACAAGGAATTCGAGTACCTATAGAAGCTGCTTTGCGACATTACTCGAGTGGCCTTGGATAGAATCCTTTCAAGGAAAATAAATCTCATAGGCATCCTACTCTTAATGTGGACACAATATCGCACTTAGTTTGATGTATCCTGAGATGATTGACAACAATTGTCCGCCAGGAGATATACCTTTACATACTTTTTCAACAGATGAAACAATAATGTAATTCTTGTAATCTTATGACAATGTTCCTCACTATCATCATAAGCATGGATTACCTTATTACTTAAATAAAATTACATATTATGGAAAGTCCACTGATTTGGTAAATATTACCTTAAAAATAATGAAGAATATTAAGAACCACCCTCATAGAACCCAATACTTAGTGGAAAGACTGTTGAAGTTTATATGGACAAAGATAACATTGAAAAGGTAAGGTGATTGTTTAAGTACAGAAGAAAAAGAAGATATGACCAAGCTTTTAAATGAGTTTTCTGAATTGTTTGCTTGGAACTATTCAAACTGCCTAGTGTTGATCCTTTGATTGTAACACATAACATCATACTAAAACTAGATGCTAAGTTGTTTAAATAGAAAATCCGTAAAATGAATCCTAAGGTGGTGTTGTTAGTTAAAGTTGAGATAGAAAAGCTTTTACAAGTTGGTTTTATCTGCCCTATTGATTACTCACCTTGGATTTCAAACATTGTGGTTATTGCTAAACCTGATGGTCGTATTCAAATGTGTACTGACTTTAGAGATTTAAATCTTTCTTCTTTGAAAGGTGATTTCACATTGCTAAATATTGATATGATTGTTGATTCAATAGCTGACCATGCATTACTTTCATTCATGGATGGTTTTTTGGGTTATAATCAAATTTTCATCAATCCACTAGATCAATACAAGATAGCTTTTATAACCCCTTGGGGTACATTTTGTTGGGTGGTTATGCCGTTTGGTTTAAAAAATGCTGGAGCAACTTACCAATGGGCAATCACTCTTATTTTCCATGATTACATGCATTACATTTTAGAGGATTATGTCGATGACATTCTTGCAAAGTCTATTCATCGTTAGGATCACATCGCAATCCTCCATTGAATCTTTGAGTGAATAAAGAAATACAACATGTGCTTGAATCCCCATAAGTGTCTCTTTGGTGTAGACAGTGGGAAATTGTTGGGATTTATAGTTTCACATCGCGGTATTGAAGTAGATACAAAGAAGATTGACATGATTGTTAATATGCCAACACCTAAAAACATATCTCAACTTCATTGTTTGCAAGGGAAGATATAGGCCATTCGTTGATTTGTCTCACAACTCGTGGATATGACCCACCCTTTTACTCAACTACTAAGAAGGATTCAAAATTTTAATGGAATCCCGATTGTTAGAAGGATTTTAAAGATTTATAGAATTATCTAGCTAATCCCCATGTTCTATAGCCTACTATTGTTGATAAAGCCTTTCTTCTTTATATCTCAACATCTAGTAATGCTCTTGCAGTGCTATTGCCACAACATGATACTGAAGGCAAAGAACATGTTATATATTACATCAGTCAAACTTTGCTCAATTATGAAGTATGATATATTGTTATCAAGAAGCAATGCTTAACTCTAATCTTCACAACATAGAAGCTTAGGCATTATCTCTTAAATGTTGAATTTCATGTCATAGTGAAATTTGACCCGTTGAAACATCTCTTTGCTAAAACTGACCTCTCAAGTCCTCTCACTAAATGGGTTATGTTATTAACAAAATTTGATCTAAGTTTATCTCTCATAAATTGATCAAAGGACAAGCATTAGATGACCATTTAGTTGAAGCACCTTCACCCTTTACTATACAAAGCATGGAAACATTTCTTGACAATCAAATCCTAAGTGTAACTTCAGATGATAAATGGGAATTATATTTCGATGGTTCACTACACTGAATTGGCTTTAGTGCTGGTGTCATACTAGTACCTCCTTTTGGTAAGTCATTCCTATGGCCTATCGGTTAAACTTCTCATGCACAAACAACATTGCTAAATATGAAGCTCTTATTACAGGAATTTGTGCCACTTTAGCTCTCAACATCAAGAACATCACTATATATGGTGATTCACAATTAATTATGTGACAAATAACAGGATCATATCAAGCTAAACAGGATAAATTATCCCAATATCATGACTTAGGTTTATCTTTGTTAAAACAGTTTTCATCATTTTTAATTGATACTATTCCAAGGAAAGACAATCGACACATGGATGCAATGGCAAGCGCAACTTCTTATATCTCATGTCAATTCACTTGATGAATATACCATCATCATCTATAATCATAAAACACCAGCACTAGATGAGGTCACATCTTCGGGTAATAACCTCTGTTGTAACATGAATTCTGATGAATGGTTCTCTCATATATTTAATTATTTGCGTGATGGCACTATTCCTTACTCAAAATCTAAAAATGCATGAGTTCACTTACGCAAACTTGTGGTGTGTTATATCATTCTATCTAATGTTTTATATAGACGTAGCTATAATGGTGTTCTTCTTCAATGTCTTAGTAATTCAAAAATCCCAATAGCTTTAGAAGAAGCTCACTCTCATGCTTGTGGAGGGCACTTTGGAGGAAAATCATTGGCACGAAAGTTATTGCATATGGGATATTATTGGCAACACATGGAACAAGATTCCTTCGCATATGTCAAGAAATATCTGCAATTTCAACAACATAAACACTTAATCCAAGCACCTGCCCATGAACTTCGGGCCCAAGTCTCACCTTGGCCATTTTATGTTTGGGGCTTGGATCTAATTGGTAAAATCTCTCCACCCTCTTCTCAAGGGCATACTTTCATTATCACTGCTATTGATTACTTTATGAAGTGGGTTGAAGTTCTTCCTCTACGATCCATGACTGCTAAAATAATTTGTCATTTTATACAAGATAACATCATCTCTTGATTTGGTATACCTTCCTCCTTAGTTTATAACAATGACACACCATTTAAGAACAAAGATGTGAAGAAATTTCTCAAAAAATATCATATTCAACATCACTTCTCCATGCCTAACTATCTTCAATCGAATGGCCAAGCAAAAGCTTCAAATAAAATTCTTGGACAAATTCTACAGAAAAATGTTAACAAACATCAAAAAGACTGGCATACTCAACTCTATTATGCATTATGGGCTTATAGAACAAGTATTCATACGACTACTGGAAATACACTGTACAATCTTGTCTATGGCGCTGACGCAGTAATGCCTTTGGAGTTGGAAATCCCTTCATTGAGAATTTCGCTAAAGGACATTTTAATGATGACACCGAACGAGAAAAGAGATTACAAGAACTTGAGATGCTTGATGAATAACATATCAATGCCCTTGAGCACCTTAAAGCCCATTAGAAGAACATCCAACAATCGTACAATGAGCATGTTATACATTGTTCGTTCGATGTTGGGGATTTGGTACTATATGAGAATCAATGTAATGTGAATGCACCTCCTGGAGAAAAAGGAAATTTTAGCCGTAATTGGCTTGAACCGTATATTGTTACTGAAGCCTTTCGATCAGGAGCATATAAATTAGTTGATGACCAAGGTATGTCACTTAAAGAACCTATTAATGTTACACATCTCAAGAAATTCTATGCTTAAGATTGTATGCTAGATGTTACTTCATAAAGCAAACTAATTAGTTAGATTAGCTTCAATTTCGACAAGATAGATCATTTTATCTTAATTGATTTAACATAACATCTTTTTAGTTAATCATTGTAGTATCTTGTTTAAACATGTTTCATTAAGATCACCTTTGTGTTAACTGAATATAGCATAGCATTTTACTTGTGTGAAATTTATTAATCATTGTGAACTTTACCATATATTCTATAAAGAATTTTTTATATCTATCACATTAGAATTAATCACATTTCTACATAATTATTTGTCACTTGTTGCATTTTGTATAAATCACATGTGATAAATTTACAAGCATTAATAAAAAACATTCTATATATATATATACACATTAGTTTAATAAACATCAGAGTCGACTATCCCGTACATCAAAATGGGATGTCATAGTATACAAGATATATCACATAGTGGAACCTTGATCATTAGTTCCCTCAAGACCTGGTGGTGTGTGTGTAATCGAGGGATGCCCACGTGTGGTTGTAGATTGTGAGTGACTCCTAGAGACACTTCACAATCATAGACCCCTGAGCTCACCTCTCAGACCCATCACCTCACCCTGCAAATTGACACATGTCTGACGGTACTGATCTCACTTTACCTAAGCCCTGTCTCTCTTATCTCTTGCCTAATGTAACTCAGGAAGTAAGACCTCATCCATGATAGGATTTCTCTCAGATGATAGTACTACTGCTGCCTGATCACATAACACTTGGAGCTCAGCCTCCATGTGCTCAGCTCTCTAAATAGCCTGATCTAAAGTGGACTCCATAGCCACTCTACACCTCATAAATTGCATACATATCTCCACATGATGCCCTATAGAGTGCTGTGGCGAATATCCTATCCACACACGTTGCATGGCCGCATCAGTAGGAACTATCTTTGCTATGACGTGACTCACAAAATTGTGCTACGCATCTGTACCAACTGCAAAAAGAAAGATAAAATCTATATTAATATCTCATAATAGGCATCATAAGTAATCATCAAAGTAATACATCAACATAAATAATGCCTCATCTGGATCTGCATCTCACCAAGATGGATCTTGAACTAATGCTGGTGTAATAAGCTATGCAGCTGGCTCCGTAGTTGGGGGCATACGACTACTCGTATCCCCTTGCTCAAAACAACTTGATCTCCTAGCACCTATGGGGGCTGGACCACAAGCTCTCAATCGTGGTCTTGAATCGATCTCCTCATCGTCGTCTACCTCCTGTTGATCTCGTCATGGTTTCACTCTAAAGAGATACTGCGCTAGGATCTCCTCCTCCTCCTCATCATCATCCTCATCCTCATCAAGATCAGAGTATTCAGTAAAATCACTAACGTCCTCTACTCCCGTGTCACTCACGTGACCAGTCCAAGGTCAAGGATCACTTAAGGGTTGAGTAGGAGCAAAAATAGGAGCAGGCCATGTTGTCTGCCACCAGGTTTGATATGCTCGGGTAACACCAACGTCATCTGCATCAGATAGCAGCTTTGCATTCTTTGTACCATCATCATCACTCACTGCTATATCAGCCACTGTTAGTTGTGGGACAAAATTCTCCCTGATTGTACTGCGTACTAAGCGGGCATGTCTCAAACGCATCCTAGGAACATCCTGTTTACATCTGAACTATCACACTACTCTATCAAAATAAAACCAAATGACTATGTGATTGAGGTGATCAACCATCAACGGATCCCTCTACATCCTGGCTAGCTATTTGTGCTGACCTGTCCATGGTCTGTGGCTGCGATATGGTCTCCAAACAATGTCACTGGGATGCAACCTATCAAATATCACTCTCCAATAGAAAAGATCACCATGTCTCCAGTATCTGATGAGCAGATAAGCATGTACATGTGGATAGGTCCATGTTGACTCTATAGGGAAACTTGTAGGCCGTGTGCACCTGATATGCTCGAATGCCTAGACCTACAGTAGGGTGCACGCCATCAGGCTCTGTGACTCATAATGGACATACTATCCCAAACTGCGGTAGGGGTGCACAAGCATGCTATGTCCCCATGTATGTAATGTCCTATGCTCCTCCATCGATATGATAGTATGAAATAGGCCCCCATGAAGGTGAGTGCCTCGTACATCCTGTACAACCACCAAGGTGATAGTAGTGATCATGATCCTCCGAACCAAGGGAATGTCAGTGCATCCCTACTCTAACAATTGGAGTCGGATGTGTCCTCACTCTGCCTAAGTGATGGTGTGACCTAAGCAATATAGATGGATCTCTCGAGTATACTATACTGAGCGACACTCTAGGATCCTCACTGTCTCTCCTCAGATAGGTAGTTGCAGGATGCAGTAGACGTCTTCCAGGGTCATTGTCATCTCGCCTATGGGTAGATGGAATGTAGATGTATCTACATTCCACCTCTCCATAAGTGCCATCAACATACTACAATGGAATCTCATCGTGGGCATGATGAAAACCCACCAAAGATCCACTACCTGCAGGAATCCCCTCTCCTCGACTGACATAGTCCTAGCATGGTCTCGAAGAAGCATCATCAGGTGACTGCCTCGTGTCTTGGGAATGTCCTGCAGGTCAAACATTCCAAAATTGAAGAAATTTCACATCATCAAATCATCAAGAGGCATCTAATCTATCATTTTGTGCCCTGTTCTTGAGGCCCTTGTCCTTCCTAGACTTGGGTGCCCTGGGAAGACTTAGATGCCCCAGGAGGACTCAGATGCCCTAAGAGCACACAGGTGCCCTGGATGGACTTGGGCACCCTGGTTGGGAACCCTTATCTAAAAAGACCTACTTGGCACACAAAAAAAGAAAATCAAAAGAAATAGGAAAGCACGATGACATAAGTGATGTTTAGGACCCTACCTCAGGCTCGATCTATCTCTCTATCACTCGAGCTTGGAGCATCTCTAGTCTAGGATGATGGTATGGACATTGAGTTAGCATGGTTGGTTTCCTTCTCTCCTCTACACAATGCAAACAAGAATGAATGGTGAAAAGTGAAAACTCCCCTTACATATAGTAAACAGATGAGAATTCCTATCACTATTTAGGTGCAAAATTGAACAACTTTACTCATTCGCCTTGAATTGAATTGGGCCGACGAACTTGGATTCGCATGTCATTTGTTGCATTGGAATCTTGATTCTACCCTCCATCTAACCTGATGTGTTGTGCTTTGATGCCATTTGCAGAAATGACCCTCAAAATGGATTTCTCATCAAGTTTCTGTGAAATCAGTGCGCATAGATAACCACCTTGTTTCTCCTTTTCGGGCTAAGCAAGCAAAAACTAGAGGGGGTATATATCTCCCTCAATTTCCTCCCTCATCATGTCTCATCATTCAACTCATTTATTGTTTATGACTGACCTATTTGTGTGTTGGTTGCAGGTTGATTTGATTTTGATTATTTGACAAGTGTTCCTTTACAGGATGCAATTCCTAACTCTGTGGTCTTGCAGGATTACAGATTGGGGGTTCTTCCTCTTGCATGATAACACTACAACTTCCTCTACAGTATCATTTTGGTATCCTTTTCATGATTGATGTATTTACTTTCCTTTAGTTGCATATGCACGTAGTGTCATATGGCCACTAAAGTGGGGGCTAAATGTTATGTCAGAAATTGTCCTTTTGCATAAAATGACACAATTTCTCATAGTTTAGCTCCTCTCCTTTGGTGTCCTCTCACTCGTTTTGTTTTTGGCCTCGATAAACCCTAATTAACCTATATCTAACTAAAGAAATGTCGTATTTTGAAGCAATTAATGACAACTTGAAAAAAACTTTGGATTTTGAACATCCCAGACCTCCTTAAGGTAGGGCTAATGGAAAAATCAGGGCCTAGAGACGTGCGCCCTTGCCCTATTTTTCTTAGCTTTGAATTTTGGCAGGCTGTCACCTCTTATCATACACCTCAGGATTTTGATTTCAAATTTTGGGTTTTGTGCGATGTTGACATGTTATTTCAAATATTTGAACTTCTAAGGTTAGATATTTAAAGAGAATTAAAAATCATTTTATCACACATACTCTATATGCAAGCTTTCTATGCCAAAACTCTACCATTTTTGGTATTAAAGATCAACAAATTGTTGAAGCTCTTTGGAGGGATTTGTATTTGCTATCATGGAGATATTCAATGGAGATTAGGAATCAAGATCTTGAGACCATCTTGTTCTTCCTAGGGTTTGTCAAACCTCTTGTCTGATTGGGAGAAGGGTTGAAGCCTCCAACTTAAGCTTAGGAATCCTCCACGGATATGACTGCCTTGCTTTCTTGTTCTACAAGTCTTCATTGCTCTCATCTCCTTGAGGTGATTTTTTTGTTGTTTCCTTGAGTGAAGCAAAGTGTTGATCTTTCCTTGATGCTTAAGTAATCGAGGGTTTTACATTTCTACCTACACATTTGGTATATGAGCACACACATATGCAGATCTTTATCATTGGCTATTGTTGAGATAGGAATACCAAAGACATGGCTTGACTGAGGCAAGTTCCTATATAGCCACAATCATCTTTCTCCTCCTTTTGTATATGTAGGTTGTGTTCTAAAAGATCTGGTGGAAAGGAGTGGTAGAAAGATGGATATTGCGGATATAGTTGTCATAGAACTTTGGATTTCAGCATCACGAAATATTTGGGACAAAAGAGTGGGCACCCTTTCCGAACTAACTATTAATTTCTGGATCTGGGAACCTCTGAAGACCCTCTGATACTTGATACAACAGATTTCAATCATCATAAATTTATGGGACAAAAGAGTGGGCGCCCTTTTATGATAGGTCCTTGTTTTCCTAGTACAAACTCTCTGTGATCTCTACTCTATTTTTCTATAATTTGCTTGCCTATACTAATGTTAGAAATTAATCTGTTATAGCATAATTGATAACTAGGGTTTCATGCTCTGTGAATGTTAAAAGCTTGTGAAAGCCTAATCAAAGCATCTACTTAGTCATAGCTAGCATAAAAGGGAGTCTAGGAAATCTGTAGCTTGATCCTTCATAGAGAGCAAGCTTGGTTCCTACCTCCCTAATGTTTAGTGTGTTAGGGTTCAGGAAGATCAAAGGAATAAACACTAACAATTATATGCAAATTAAATAACCCAAATATAACAATGAAGAATAACACAAAAGAGATCAACACAAAATTTTAACGTGGTTCACCCAAATAGGCTACATCCACAGAAATTCAGCCATCTAATGATTTTATTATCTAGTGCAAAACATATTACAATCTTGCAAATGCATTACCATAACATACATCCCAGTGTCTTATAACAAGCTTTTTGGAAGCTTCTAGAATTAGGGTTTTATAATGTCATTTTTTTATCGGTTAATAAAAATTAACAACTGACTCTGAACAGGCAAAAAAGAGGGAAAACAATTTTTTTCAGGGGCTGTGCCCCCGAACTATTACTTCTTTGGGTTTGCCACCCCCGAACCCCCGCTCGAGGCTCGACAAGGATACGTTACGAGTGTACAGTACTTTAATGATCAGTCACCACATACCAATAATCTCCCACTTTGAGACTGATCCTAAACAACACCGCTGCACTTGCAGCTCCCACTAGATTACATGCCTAGCTAGTTTCTTATATCCACCATTTTCAGTTGTGAAGGCTAATAAAAACTGATGAGGAAATTATTTTCTCCCGTGTAACCACCTTTGTGAACATATCTGTAGGATTCTCACTTGTGTGAATTTTCTCCAGCTTCAACTGTCCATCCTCCAAAACTGACTAGATTAAGTGGTATCTGAGTTGTATGTGCTTAGTTTTTGAATGCAGAGCTGAATTCTTAGCAAAATGAATGACACTCTGGCTATCAGTGTACAAAGGGTTATCTTCTTGTTGTTGCCCCCATTCCTCCAGAAAATGTTGTAACCAAATCATCTCCTTGCTAGCTTCTGTAGCAGCAACATACTCAGCTTCAGTGGTTGAAAGCGCAACAACCTTTTGCAACCTTGAAATCCAACTAACTGTAGTACCTCCTATAGTAAAAACATACCCTGTAGTACTACTCCTACTATCAATATCACCTGCCAGATCAGAGTCAACATATCCTTTTAGAGAAGAATTTGTTCCTCCAAAACATAGTTTTTTTGAAGTAGTGCCTCTCAAATATCAAAGAATCCATAAATGCATTCCAATGTTCCATTCCTAGATTGCTCATATACCTTCTCACAACTCCCACTGCATGTTCAATATCTGGCCTTGTGCATACCATTGCATACATCAAGCTGCCAACTACTGATGCATATGGTATCTTAAACATTTTGTCTTCCTCATCTTGTGTCTTTGGACACATCTCCTTAGTCAACTTAAAATGACTAGGCAAAGGTGTACTAACTGCTTTTGCATTTTGCATGTTAAACATTTTCAACACCTTCTCTACATACTCACTTTGAGACAAAAATAATTTTCTGTTTGTCCTGTCCTGTGATCCTCATACCAAGGACTTGTTTTGCTGCACCCAAATCCTTCATAGAAAATGAATTTGCTAATTTCTGCTTAAGTTCATTAATATGTTGCATGTTAGACCCAGCAACAAGCATGTCATCAACATAAAGCAATGTGATAATATAGCTCCCATTACCCAATTTCTTAAAATAAACACAATAATTAGAATGACATCTTTTATAACCTTGTTAAGCTATAAAACTATTAAATTTTAAATACCATTGCCAAGGTGCTTGCTTCAGGCCATACAAACTTTTCTTTAACCTGCACACAAATTCCTCCTTACCCTTGACCTTACATCCCTGTGGTTGTTGCATGTATATTTCCTCTTCCAAATCCCCATGGAGAAATGTTGTTTTCACATCTAGTTGTTCAAGATGCAAGTCTTCCACATCCACAAGACTTAGAATAGTTCTAATAGAAGTCATCTTTACAACCGACCATAAAATATTTCATCAAAATCTATACCTTTTTTTTTTGTGAAAAACCTTTTACCACGAGTCTGGCCTTATATCTTTTCTTGTCTCCATCTTCTTCCTTCAACCTGTAAATCCATTTATTTGGCAATGCTCTTTTACCTGCAGACAATTTGACTAAGTCCCAAGTCTGATTTTGCAGCAAGGAATCCATTTCCTCTTTCATGCCTAGCTCCCACTGCTTTTTGGTATCTACCTGTATTGCTTCTTCATAACCTTCAAGTTCACCAGAATCAGTTAATAATATAGAATATAATGATGGGGAAAATCTTTCTGGAGGTCTAGTTATTCTTGTAGAACGTCTAACACTTGTAGAAGTCTGTGGGATAACTTATTGTTGCTGAGCATCAGGTACCACTAGTATTTTATTTTCTGGAATCTCATCCAGCACCACATATTCCTTTTTGGCCCATTCATGCTTCTTTTCCTACAGCTGATCCTTATACATAACCTTCTCATTGAATATAACATCTCTGCTCCTAATGATTTTATGATTTTCATAATCCCATAACCGATAACCAAATTCATCTACTCCATATCTAATGAAGGTACATTTTTTAGACTTAGCCTCAAGCTTGGTTCTATTTTTAATATCAACATGGACAAAAGCTTCACAACCAAAGGTTTTCAAAAATAATAGTTTACCTTTTTGCCCATCCATGCCTCCTCTGGAATGCAACCATCTAAAGGATTTGAAGGTCCCCTATTTATTAAATAAACAGCGGTATGTACAACATCTGCCCAAAAGTGTAAGGGTAGTCCAACATGTGTCATGTCCCCTTTTTTCCAAAAATACCACTTACTAAAAATAGTATGTTCACAATGGCCAAAAATAGTAAGTTGGGTTAATAGGACAACATTAGAAAAAAAAAAAATTTAATATTTAAATTTGCCCTGCCATTATTTATAATTTCTTAGGCAATTAAATATTAAATTAAATAATTATTTGCTCATATGCGGTGTGATATTTGAAAAGATTCTCTTGCAACATCCAAGGCTTAAATTTAGGAGATTTTATGTCAATGGTGGAGTTATTTAAGAAAATATCTTAATAGAGGAGTTACAAGCCTATGTTTAGCCGACGGTTATGGAAGTAAAAGAGGAGATAATTAATATTATTTGATTTTTATCTTTTTCCATGAAGAGGGGCATTTAGATTTGTGAGCCCAAGTTGGAGTCTCCATATTCTATTTATTTGCAAGAAAAATCACTTTCAGGCAGGCATTTTTCATATACCAAAACTCTGTCAAAAATTGTTTGGACATTGTGTTCATCAATTAATCTTCTGTGGACAAAAACCCATTGCAGATTTGCAGCCTCTGGATGAAAACCCATTGGTTTTTGGATCAGAGGATGGAAACCCTTTGGTTCTTGAGGGCATTCTCACATAGGGAGTGCATTGGAGCTTTAAAGAATTGTTAGATTTTGACAGTTTTTATGTAGTTTGCTTGCATGTGGATTTATATGTAGTTTTGATGTTTCCTGGAGAATTTTGAAGTATTGTAAGTGTTTAAATGTGTGGAATTCATGGTTTTCTATGTTTTTACTATTTCTACATCAGTATTGGTGCTTGTGGCCATTTATATTAAGATTTGGTGTTGTCTTTGTGAGTTTGGAGCAGTTTCAGTGTATGTTGGAGCTGGGGTTTTGAGCAGTTTGTAGTTTATAGTTCTCGGTTTGTTGCAAGAGTTTGCTACTATGATTATCAGTTGTATCAAACCTATTTACATGTGGTTTGCATCAGAAAATTCAATAAATCAGTGTTGAACTATTCTCACATGTTTTGGGTTTCATTGGTTGTCGACAGTGTTGTGAAGATTTGCAGTTTCTGTGAGTATTGGTGTAGAGATTCATTCACAACTTGTTGCTGTTGGTGTTGCTATACATTTTGCTATTGTAACAACATATTCCATGTATTTATATAATTATATCTCAATAGAAGAAGTTCCAGTAATTGTTGTGCAATTTTGTGTCAATCTTGAAACAATACTATGGAGTAATTGTTGGAATTTATGGGTTTTTTCAAGACATGTTTGAAAATAATTCCATGAGGGTCTCAGATGCATGTGATTTATTTTATTTTAATTAATTTGAGAAAATAATCTATTTGGGACATTACAACATGCAATCTAATGCTTCTTGCACGCTCCATAATGGTCCTATTCATCCTCTCAGACACACCATTTTCTTGTGGAGTTTCAGGAACTGTTTTCTGCCTACAGATTCCATTATATGAACAATAATTCTCAAATTCTCTATTGCTATATGTTAGGGTTAGTCGGCAGAAGATATCAATTAAATGCAAATAAAGATTAAATAGAGGAATGGAAATACACAGAAATAATAACAACGAGAGACAAGTTTTAACATGGTTCACCCAAACTTGGGCTACATCCACCAAACAGAGAGTCCAATATTATTATCCAGTAAATCAAACCGATTATAATTAGCAATCCCTGCAACTCAATACTGTTGCAAAATACTACATTACAATATCAAAACCCTAACCCTTAGCCACTTTTTATCAAGCTTTTTGTCGGTTACAAAATAGGGCTTTTTTTTTTTATGTTGGTCAATGAAAAAATAACTCCTGGTGCCTTTATAAAATAATAAAAAAACTGTGTGAGGTTTTGGGGGCACTGCCCCTTGACCCCGCCCTGTATCGTGACAGGGAACGCGCAAGGGGCGCTGCCCCTGGACCCCACAAGAGGCACTGCCCCTTGACCTCGTCTTGGGGGCGCTGCCCCCAAACTCCTGCAAGGGGCGCTGCCCCTTGACCCCATAGGAATTTGGGGGGAATCGCGTTGATAAAAGTGGGGTAAATTTAACCTCTGAGTCTGATTAGGCTCCATATAACAACAATCTCCCACTTGGAGACTGATCAGACTCCACACCATATCATCTCACACTTGGAGACTGATCATAACACCATTGACCCTGTAGCTCCCAATAGAAATAAGCACCCTGGACTCTGCTATTCTATTTTGTTATTTTCAATCTAGAAAACCAATTGAAGCTGAAGAGGAGCTCAACTTCTCCCTTGTCATTGCCTTTGTAAACATATCCACTGGATTTGCATCTGTATGTATCTTTTCCAGCTGTAATTGTCCATCATCCAACACTGATCGAATAAAGTGATACCTCAATTGTATGTGTTTGGTCTTTGAATGCAAGGCAGAATTCTTTGCAAGATGTATGACACTTTAGCTATCCGTAAACAAATAACTGTTAACTTGTTGTTTGCCCAATTCTTTCATGAAAGATTGCAGCTATATCATCTCCTTGCTTGCCTTTATTGCAGCTACATATTCTGCCTCTGTGGTGGATAAAGCAACCACCTTTTGCAATTGGGAAATCTAACTCACCGCTGTCCCACCTACAGTAAAAACATAACCTGTAGTACTTCGCCTGGTATCAATATCCTCTGCCAAATCTGACTCTACATAACCTGCTAAATCAGTATTAGAGCCCCCAAAACATAAGTGTTTATTGGATGTACCTCTCAAATATCTGAGAATCTATTTTACCGCATTCTAATGCTCTAATCTGGGATGACTCATATACCTGCTAACGACTCCTACATCATGTGCAATATCTAGTCTTGTGCATACCATGGCATACATTAAACTTCCTATAGCTGAAGCATATGGTATCTTGGATATTTTCTCTTCCTCCTCTTGTGTCTTAGGACACATCTCCTTGGTCAATTTCAAATGACTAGGCAAAGGTGTGCTGACAGCTTTTGCATTCTCCATATGGAATCTTTGCAACACCTTTTCAACATAAGCAGCCTGAGATAGAGTCAATTTTTTGTTCTTCCTATCTCTGCAAATTGTCATACCAAGGATTTGTTTTGCTGCCCCCAAATCTTTTATATCAAATGACTGTGCTAACTGCTGTTTTAACTCTCTTATGTGATCCATGTTAGACCCAGCTACAAGCATGTCATCAACATATAAACATAAAATAATGTAGCTGTCATTATCCAACCTCTTAAAATAAACACAATGGTCAGAATTACACCTACTGTAGCCTTGCTCAGCATAAAACTATCAAATTTCAAATACCATTGCCGAGGTGCTTGTTTCAGGCCATACAAACTCTTCTTCAATCTGTACACCTGTTTCTCCTTACCTTTGACCTCAAATCCTTAGGGCTGTTCCATATATATCTCCTCCTCCAAATCACCATGGAGAAAGGCAGTTTTCACATCTAGCTGTTTCAAATGCAAATCTTCAGCAGCCACAATACTTAAAATAGTACGAATAGAAGTCATCTTGACAACCAGAGAAAATATCTCATAAAAATCAATGCCCTTTTTCTGTGTAAATCATTTTACAACTAACCTGGCCTTAAATCTTTTCTTACCTCCATATTCCTCTTTCAGCCTGTAAACCCATTTGTTTGGTAAAGCCTTTTTACCTGCAGACAACTTACATAATTCCCAAGTCTAATTTTTCAGCAAGGAGTCCATTTCTTCTTTCATGGCAAGCTCCCATTGAACCTGTGTATCCACCTGCATAGCTTCATCATACCCTTCTGGTTCACCAGCATCTGTTAACAAAATAGAATACAAAGAGAGAGAAAACCTTTTAGGAGGTCTACTTATCCTTATTGACCGTCTAACATTCACTGGAGTTTGTGGTATTTCTGGTTGCTATTGCGGAGCATGAGGAACCATTGGAACATCACTATTTGGAGTATCATCCAACACCACATAATCCTTTTCTTTCTTCTCATGCTGCTGCAACTGATCTTTGTACAACACCTTCTCATTGAATATAACATTCCTGCTTCTCACAATTCTCTAATTTTTAAAATCCCAAAGCCTATAACCAAATTCATCAATGCCATATCCAACGAAGGTACACTTTTTTGATTTTGCATCCATCTTGGTTCTATTTTTAGAATCTATATGTACAAATGCTTCACAGCCCAAGGTTTTCAGAAAAGAATAACTCACCTTCTTACCTGTCCATGCTTCCTCTGGAATACCATAGCCCAAAGGAACTGAAGGACCTCTATTAATTAAATATACAACAGTGTTGACAGCCTCTACCCACATATTTAAAGGCAGCCCAACATGCAATCTCATGGTCCTTGCATGCTCCATTATTGTCCTATTCATGCGTTCAGCCACTCCATTTTCCTATGGAGTTCTTGGAACCATTTTCTGCCTACAAATTCCATTAAAGGAATAATAATCTTTAAATTCTTTGCTGCAATACTCACCACCATTATCAGATCTAAGACATTTTAATCTTTTACCCGTCTCACTCTCAACCAAGCTTCTCCATTTCTTAAATGTTTCAAATACATCAGATTTTTGCCTAAGGAAATAAATCCAGACCTTCCTAGTTGCATCATCTATTAATGTAACATAATACCAAGAGCCACCGAGAGAAGATACCTGAGCTGGTCCCCATACATCTATATGCACAAGCTCCAACTTTTTATTTTTCTTTTGCTTCCCATCCTTGAGAAAACAGACTCTCTTTTGTTTGCCATACACACAACTTTCACAAAAATCCATATTAATACATTTCAGACTTGGTAAAACTTTCTTAGAATAAAGTACCTTATACCTTTTTCACTCATATGCCCAAGTCTGTTATGCCACAGTGTTGTCTCAGAACCTGCAGCAACTTTTCCAGTCTCTTCCTGCAAACCTGCAGCAACTATTCCTAAACCTATTTATTTTTTCTCTGTAACAGTTAAAGTAGAAGGAACAGTATGACCTGTACAAAGATATAAGGTGCCTACTTTCACACCTTTTGCTACTACTAAGGCACCTTTTGAAACCTTCCAATTTTTATTAGTACATGTAACAATGTAACCTTGTTCAGCTAGCTGCCCTGCTGAAATTAAATTCCTACCAAGCCTTGGAACATGCCTTACCTCTTGTAGTAGCCAATGATTCCCATTCTGCAACTTAATCTTGATTCTTCCCTTTCCAACAATTTGACAGGGTTCATTATCTCCCAAATAAACTAGCCCAAAATCCCCTTGGACATAATTAAGAAAATAACTTCTATGGGGCGTAGCATGAAATGAGGCCCCTGAATCTAAAACCCATGAATCATCAACATTATCTAGGGAAAGAATCAAAGCATCATCTTCAGACTTATTACTTACCACATTTGCCTCCTTATTGCCTTCTTGTTTGTCTCCTTTATTTTTTTGAGACCAACAATCTTTCTTCAGATGGCCTGGTTTCCCACAGTACCAACAATCATTCTATCCTCTAGTTTGGGATCTTTTGTCCTTTGATTTTCCTCGTGACTTCCCACGACCTCCAAAACCTTTTCCTCTCTCCTTTGATCTGCCCCTACTTTCTACATTCAAAACACTGCTTGATGTGGTTCCACTTGAGCTTTTCCTACGAATTTTCTCACTCAGAATAACACCAACAATATCATCAAATTTTAGGGTATTTGAACCAAAAACAAAGTTACTAACCGCCATAACCAAACTATCCCAGCTTTCAGGCAATGAACATAATATCAAGAGAGCTCTAACTTCATCAAATTTTACATTTACAGAAGTCAATTGACTAACAATCGTATTAAATTCATTTAAATGATTTGTCACAGATCCACCTTCAACTATTTTTAGATTAAACAAGTGCTTCATGAGAAATACCTTATTTGAGGCTGATGATTTTTCATACAATTTAGCCAAAGCTTTCATCGAACCATCTGTTGTCTTTGCTTACGTTATATTGAATGCCACCGTTGGTGCCAGGTACAACCGAATGGTTCCCAGTGCCTTTCTGTCAAGAAGATTCTAATCCTCATCAGACATTGTTGTCAGTTTCTTGGCTACTCCTTCCAACAGCCTCCATAAATCCTTTTGATAGAGGTAATCCTCCATCTGCATCTTCCATAACTGATAGTTCTGCACATTGAATTTATCGACCTTCAATTTACCCTCATCCGCCATTACTCCCACTCAACCGTGAGACCTTCCTATAGACGATAATCAAACACAACTCGCTCTGATACCACTTGTTAGGGTTAGTCGGTAGAAGATATCAATTAAATGCAAATAAAGATTAAACAGAGGAATGGAAATACACAAAAATAATAATAGCGAGAGACAAGTTTTAACGTGGTTCACCCAAACTCAGGCTACATCCACCAAATAGAGAGACCAATATTATTATCCAGTAAATCAAACTGATTACATTCAGCAATCCCTGCAACTCAATACCGCTGCAAAATGCTACAATACAATATCAAAACCCTAACCCTTAGCCGCTTTTTATCAAGCTTTTTGTCGGTTACAAAATAGGGTTTTTTTTATGTTGGTCAATGAAAAAATAACTCCCGGCGCCTTTATAAAATAATAAAAAAATCGTGTGAGGTTTCGGGGTGTTGCCCCTCGACCCCGCCTTGTATTGCGATAGGGAATGCGCTAGGGGTGCTGCCCCTGGACCCCGCAAGGGGTGTTGCCCCCAAACCCCCGCAAGGGGTGCTGCCCCTTGACCCCGTAGGAATTTGGGGGGAAACCACGCTGATAAAAGTGGGGTAAATTTAACCTCCGAGTCTGATTAGGCTCCATATAACAACACTATACTCGCCTCCATTATCAGATCTGAGACACTTGAGATTTTTTTCTGTCTCATTCTCAACCAAAACTTTCCACTTTTTAAAAGTTTCAAATACTTTTGATTTTTATTTTAGGAAATACACCCATGTTTTCTTAGTTGCATCATCAATAAAAGTAACACAATAACAAGAGTCACCAAGAGAAGATACCTGAGCTGGTCCCCATACATCTAAATGCACAAGCTCTAATTTCTCACTCTTCTTCTCTTTCCCAACTTTGAGAAATCAAACTCTTTTCTATTTTCCATAAACATAATTTTTGCAGAACTCCAAGTTAATTTGGTTCAGACCTGGTAGCAACTTTCTGGAGTGAAGGATCTTCATCCCTTTCTTACTCATGTGCCCAAGTCTATGGTGCCACAATTCTATTTCTATCCTTGTAGCAAGTGTTATAAGTGTCTTAGTAGCAACTATTTCTGTAGTAGCTAAGGTAGAATAAGTATTTCCAGTACACAAATACAATGTGCCTACCTTTTCACCTTTAGCTACTACTAATGCACCTTTAGTGACCTTCTAGACTTTGTCTAAAAGGGTAACTATGCAGCCTTCACTACCTAGTTGTCCTGTAGAGATTAAATTCCTTCTCAAATTTGGAACATGCCTTACCTCCTATAGCAACCATTCATTTCCATTCTGCAACTTGATTTTTATCTTTCCTTTTCCAATAATCTGATAGGGTTCATCATCACCCAAATAGGGCTGTCCAAAATCACCTTGAACATAATCTATAAAATATTTCCTATGGGGTGTGGCATGAAATGAAACCCCTGAATCTATTACCTAGGAATCATTAGCATTATCTAAACACAAAATTAAAGCATCATGTAATTTATTACTTGCAACATTAGCTTCCTTACTATCATCATGTTGTCCGTCTCCTTGTTTGCCCTTTCGAGACTAGCAATCCTTCTTCAAGTGTCATGTCTTTCTACAATGCCAACAATCAATTCTTCCCCTAGATTTAGATCTGCCATTCTTTGACTTCCCTTGTGACTTCCCATGATTTGTTGGGCTTTTTCCTCTCTCCTTTGTTCTTCCCCTATTCTCTACAATCAAAGCATTACCTAATGTTGAACTCTCACCTATGCTTTTCCGTTGCATTTCCTCGCTAAGGATAACACCAACAACATCATTAAATTTCAAAGTTTTTGAACTAGAGACATAGTTACTTACAACCATTACCAAGCTATTCCAGCTTTCTGGCAAAGAACATAAAACCAAGAGAGCCCTCACCTCTTCATCAAATTTCACTTTTACAGAAGTTAACTGATTGGTAATCGTATTAAACTCATTTAAATGATCTGACACAGATCCACTTTCAATCATTTTCAGTTTAAATAAATGCTTCATGAGAAATACCTTATTAGAGGCTGAGGGTTTTCATACAATTTAGCCAAAGCTTTCATCAATTCATCTATTGTCTTCGCTTCTGTTATATTGAATGCCACAAATGGTGCCAGGCATAACCGAATGGTTCCCAGTGCCTTTCTATCAAGAAGTTCCCAATCCTCATCAGTCATTGCTGCCGATTTCTTAGATTTTCCTTCCAACGGCTTCCATAAATCCTTTTGATAGAGATAATCCTCTATCTACATCTTCCATAACCGATAGTTCTGCCCATTGAATTTATCTACCTTCAATTTACCTTTGTCCGCCATTGCTCCCACTTAATCGTTGGACTCCCACTCAACCGTGAGACCTTCCTGCAGATTATAATCGAATACAACCCGCTCTGATACTAGTTGCTAGGGTTTAGGTAGATCAAAGCAATAAACACTAACTTTTAAATGCAGATTAAATAACCCAAATATAAAAATTAAGAATAACACAAAAGAGATCAACATAGAATTTTAATGTGGTTCACCCAAATAGGGCTACATCCACAGAAACTCATCCATCCAATGATTTTATTATCTATTGCAAAACAGATTACAATCTCATGAATACATTGCCGTAACATATATCCCAGCCACTTATAACAAGCTTTTTGGAAGCTTCTAGAATTAGGGTTTTACAATGTTATTTTTTCTTTTGTTGGTTAACAAAAATTAACAATTGACTCCAAACTGGTAAAAAAGAGGGAATTTTTTTTAGGGGCAGTGCCCTCGAACCCCTGCTTCTTGGGGGCTGCCGCCCCCGAACCCCTGCTTAGGGCCTGACAAGGATATATTATCAGTGTACAGTACTTGCATGATCAGTTGCCACATACCAACATAGTGTGTGAAGAGTGAGAATTGATTTAGTTAGACAAACTATCATTATCCCACTTTTTACACTAAACACACCTGTACTAGGTGGAGATCCTCTTGTTGATCGCCTAGGTGGACCCATCACTGATGATCCTAGTCGATAAGAGGAAGATGCCCCTAACCTGCTCCTCTCTTTGAAACTTGGCTCTCATTGCTCAACCAACATAGCCCCATAGTACAAGCCTTTGTAGTAGTCTACCTTTCTACCAGTTGTAGTCAACTCACTCTGAACTCGAGTCAACTCTCCAACTAGTGTCATGGTGGCTTGGTTGGTACCCAATGTAGCTCTAGATGTATCCCTCTCAATCCTCATCTGCTACATAGCCTGTATTGTAGCATCCCTCTCAGTAGTCAGCTAAGCTACCACTCCATTATCCAGCTTTGCTGGAACCTATTCTAGTGAATGTACCTGTGCCTGGACTTGGGCCTACCTTAGCTCTGTCCTCACCGTATCTCTTTCTTGTTTGAATCAAAGATATCTCAACTCTAGACGAGTGCGACGGGTTGTCTCCTACTGTAGTCCTCCCACATCCTGCATTTGAACATCAGACTAGTCAGGCTGATCCTATCCACCTTGTCCTCCTATATCTTATATAGGCACCTATGCCTCTGTCAGTACCTATCGATATCTCCATGCTCTTTGAGGTGCATGGCCTCTACTTGCTATCTCACCCACCTCACTTGGTATAGTCAATCACGTGGGCTTGTACTGTAGCCAGTACGTGTCATACTTGGGGGTAGTCCCTACATCTGCTAGTCCCAAAATACATTGCCATGCCATTGGGACAAGTCCTCTAAGCTTTGTAAGGGTTGTAGCTACCACTATCTCCAATCCCCAATCTAGTATCTCTCTCCACATCCATGCATACATGGCATTTCCTACTGGCTCAGGCTGGGGTAACCCAAACTAGTGAAGTACTCTCTCAAGGAGGTACCTCTCTATATTGTAGATGCTGTGTCCAAATAGATATCTAGCCTGCCTATAGTATAATAGTTGCTCATAATCATCATCCCATGATTCACAGTCATGCCATGACCGCCAGACAAAAGTATCCAACTCATCAAATTGTCACCTCCAGTAAGTGCTCCTAGCCTCCTCTGTGTCAAGGCTCCATCGTATAAGTGAACAAATGGCTCCCCATGCTGTCGCTATCGTGGAGAGATAGGCCTAGTCACAGGAATATGCTCCCAAGCCCAAACATGTAGCAAAGTCACTCATGCTAATAAACTGGCACCATATCTATAAGTACAATTGTGTAGATCATGATACAGATACCCCATAACATAGGCCCCCCATGCATACTTGATGTGATAAGTGAACATGCCCTCTAGAATAGTACCCCATCCAATTGAGAGTTTATGTGAGCATCTGTCAGGTACTAAAAATCCCCCAATCAATGAAATGACAATCAACTGTATCTTATTGCAGAGCATGTGCATCTATTGCCATCAGATCTCATGATCCTCAATACCTAAGTCTGGAGTCATGAATTCCCGCCTGAGTTCCATCTCCCCCTGATCCATGTCATAGTCAACTCAAGCTCCATAAATAGGGATCCTTAGAATGTGTGCCATACATCCTCTAATGTGTTCGTTGCCTCTCTAGTCAGAAGATGGAAGGAGCTATGCTCGCTGCACCATCGCTCCATTAAGGCAGTCATCAGTGTTAGATGGGCTCGAACTGGTGTAATGTGAGCCACATTCCATAAACCCATGACCTTTAGGAAGATTTCCTCCTCCAACTTCAACACTGCAACCAAGTCTAACTCAGTGGGATGATGCTCCCTCGATATCAAAGGTGGTAAAACAACTTGCATCCATAAAATTCAAATCATTACACTTTGCAAATCTAATCAAACAACTTGTATAATCTTGTCAAACTAGTTAACACTTGTCAAAAGCAAGTCAACCTTGTCTAAAGCAAGTCAAATTGGTCAAAAACCTAGTTACGCCAAAGGCACATCATCTTTGCCATAGGTGCATCATTGCTTGCCAAAGGCACGTCATTTTCCACCAAAGGTGCAGACTTGCACGCCCAAGACACATCTCTATCGCCCATAGGCGCATGTTTTTTTGCCAAAGGTGGGTTACTTATCACTAAAAGTGCATCAATAATTAAACATATCCTATTACTGCCAAAGGTGCGATAACTTTGCCAAAGGCACAGTTGCGCCGACCAAATGCGTAGTGTTTTCTCAAAGGCCCATTGTCATGGACCAGATGTGCATGTTTTCAACTTGACTCGCTTCTGGATAAAACATCTTCTACCACATTTATTACCCTAATAAATGCACCTAAGGCAAGTCTAGGAGTACATAATGGTGTTGGGGCTCCTACTAGTTGATCGTAGGTCCTAACATGCTTGCCTTGGTGCTCATGGAAGGGAATGCCAACCATCTTTGCTATCAAAGTCTTCTCTAAAGCTCTAAGCTCTCAACAAGCACTAGAAGACAAAAGGCTCTGAAATCTCTAAACTCTGAGGATGCAAATGAGTTGAAAGTGACCTAGGATTGGGTCCTATTTATAGAGTCCCAACCCTAATTCTTCCCTCCCATTGTCTTGTTTCTCTTCATGTCAACCTTATCTCTCCATCGTATCAGCCTCCAAACTCCAATATGGTTCTTCTTAGCCTCTTTCTGTCGCATCGCTATCCTGTTCTTCTAGTCGCGAGTCAACCCAGTCCTTCTATGGCTTCCCTAACTTTCCTCTCGAGGGGGCATCCTACACTAGTTACACTACGGCATAGCTGCAAAATCACATCATCATCAGTATTTTCTTTGGAACAACACTATAAAATGCATTGTCTCAAAGAGGGGCAAAAGGTAGACACTTAAAAAGACCTTTGCATTATTCATCTTGCATACATCACATTCTTCTAAATCACTTGCATCCCAACGTTAATTAAATAACTTGATTATTTAATTAATTTCATCAATTTTTCTTCGAAATCCCCTAATTCCAACATTAATTGAATAAATTATATTTATTTAATTAATTTCATTAAATCACCACTTTAGCTTCTAAATTAAATAATTTTAATTATTTAATTAAATTATCCTCTTTCAATCTTCAAATCTCCATTAATTAAATAAATCAATTATTTAATTAATTTATCATCTTAATTCCTCTTATCCACAACAATTAAATAATTTTTATTATTTAATTATCTAATTATTCCTCCAAAATTAATTAAATTGTTCAAATTTATTTAAGTTGACTTTTCCAAATCTTCTAAATAAATAAAATTAATATTTTATTTATATCTTCTTATTATTCCAGCATGCACAATAAATTAAATAAATTTATTTATATAATTTCTAATTATCTTCTAAAAATATCATTTTCCTCCATGAACACAAATTAAATAATTTATTATTTAATTTTATTCAAAGCATGTCAAAAAGCAAAACAAAAGTTGAGTTAAATTGGCTTTTAAATCTTTGTTTTTATCAATCAACTCATAAAATAGAAAAAAAAATTCTATTTTTATGAAAAACATCTTATTTTTATCCCAAAATCACCAAATCATGTTTTTACATGGACACTTGTCATGTGCACGTTCCCTCATGACCTCTCAATTTATCTCATCCGTCTGTATTGTTGAATTATCTCCATCGGTTATTGATCTTCCCCTGAAAGCTATATATATGTCCATTCATCTCTTCACAAACTCTCTTCAATCATTAAGCTTTGGGCCTTCATACAACGCTTTGAGCATACTTTGCATCATTAAGCACACTTATTACGTCTTTGAGCACATCACCTACATTCACTTGTTGCAACCATGGTTATGCAATTTGAAGAGCAATCCACAAAAACTAAGAAATTCATACAATCTAGGAGATTTCATTTGCATTGAATTATAGGTTATTGTGTAGATCTATTTCTTGAAGGTTGTAGGGTTGAGTTTTGATATTCATGCTTGATCTATTGAACTCGATTTTCCTCCCACATAGTTTATAAAAGATTTAAGTTAAAATACTTGGAAAACAAAATTTAGGAATGATAAATATGAGGTTGAAATTAAGGGGGAGTGTTGGATATGTAATTTCTCCCACTAATGATATGGAAAAAGACAAAATGGGAAAAATACAAATTGATAGAAGAAAGAACTAGCAAGCTCTTGAAGGAGTCTAGAAAGACAGAGGTTTCTAGAAAGAGGAGAGTTCTAGATGGAATGATCTAGAGGATAGAGTTTCTAGATGAGTCAAGTGAAGAGCCTAGAAGGCACAAGCATGTACTAAGACCTCTATATAGTGAAGCATTTATAACAACTCTAATCAAGTGTGTTCAAGTCAAGTGTGTGTAATGATCAAGTAATTATGAATGATATAGCATTCATTGTATGATTTGTAATGATGAGTTAATAGAATATTGTGTTGCAACAGTACGCGTTTGAGTAATCTTGTGTTTGTGTCTTGTGGATTTCATGTTTTGTGTTTGTGTGTTTCTTGTTTCTATGTTTCATTATGTGAGTGTCTTGTGGATGTGATATCCACCACTATCATAGAGATGGGAGTGGGAGTTGTTGAAACACTAATTGTGTGGGAGAGTCTAGATATCAATAGATACACATTAAAAAATATTATCACTTGTGTATATAAGGAGGCATATGCAGTAGATTGGGTATCTCAATCTTTACTATTATGTGTTATGCTGGATAAACAACTTAAGGAGAGAGATATTAGAATTTTGCAAAATGAATGTGAAAGGCCTTCTCAATAATATCCATGTTCCTAGTGTTGCCGTAGTTCCTACAAGGCCTTTTACCTCAAAAAATGGAAATGTAGAGGAGTTTGAAATTAGAGGAGAAGTTACGTTAATGAAAACATTTTTGCAAATGTTACTAATTCTCTGCCATCATTGCAGTAAGGGATCCTGCTAGATAAATTAGACTTGGAATGAATATTGGTTTGATCATTTGGAAAGTTTGAATATACATTTTCTATATACAATTTATGGATTCTATATGTGCACACATTTTGTAGCTGCCAAAAAAATTTGGTAGTCCTAATAAAAAATATTTTTTTGGTAGTCCTTCCTTTTTTTGTGGTCCAAAAAATTTAAAAGAAAAATCCAAAAATAACCCCCTTATCTTCATGGTTTTAATTACCATCACAGATTTTGCAAATGAAAAAATTAAAAATAGAATTGTGGTTGCCGTTTCATACATTTCCTATTTCTGGGTTTCACTTCCTATTATATTTGTGCTTGATTCCTTCAATGTTAATTCTATTGAGAGGGAAAAAATGGAGGTAGCTGCTGAAAAAGCTTCATCTGTTAATGAAAATGGTAGTAGGATATTCGCTGCTCTTTGACAAATACAGGAGTGCTTGGTAGATAATACAGAAGGACCACCTCCAGGCCCAGGTATCTCATCCTAGGCAACATCTCTAACATTGTGCAACCATTCTTTTTTGCTCTTTCTTATTTATTGCATAGTGGTTTCTTATTTTTATATTCATGGCGGACATTCTCTCCAAATAGGTGGGAAGGAGTCCGCCCTTTCTCGTCTATTATTCCACCACCATTATGCACATCTCTCTAATCAAGTTTTCAAAGATTAAAGATGTTTTTCTATGATCAGATGAATTTGGTTGGTTTTTCTTAAACTTCAAGAGTGAATAAGAGGCGATAAATTTGGTAAGAATTAATGAGGAATGACGATTTGGATTTCTTTATCTATCAGCAATAATCTCAACTTTCCTATTAAGTCTGATATGTTCAATGCTCATGATTATAGGTAATCTGAGAAATATTTCTCCATATTCTTATTTCCATAACATTTTCTATGGTTCTATGTTCATTGGAAGGAAGGAAATCAATGAAGAATCTTAGTGGGATACTTGGCAGTTCTAAATAATATGTGATTGTAAGTCAAGCTGGAATTATTTCATTCTTATGCCTGTATTATTATTATTCAAAAATCTAGAATCTGATCAATTATGTATGATGCCAATCACTCATCAAGTAAAAGAATTTAAAGCCATCATGCAATAGACCTCCATGCCTACATGAAGCTTACATGGTCTGGACTGGTTTCAAAGTTAAGACTTTGAGGGCCTCATTGCAATAGCCATGCATTGCATACCCTGCAATCAGTGTATTCCATGTGATTATACCTGGATGATGTCTTTAAAAAAATTAAAATTGATGTGCCTTCTATACTCCTACATTTTTCATACATGTTTATCAAGGCATTTACAACATCTCATAGTTTTTGGTATACCTTCATACCCTCATTCGAAAGCTCCCAATTGAGCACACGTTGGGAGGATGCTTTACACCCACTAATTGTATCTACTTAAAAATTTCCAAGGCTTTTTAAATGAACCCATTTTGTGCATGTTCTTTAATCATAGGATTCCATGTGACTACAATCCTTTGAGGCATTTCTTTGAAAAGGCTTAAAGTCTCCTTAAGATTACCATTTTGTGCATATCTTATAACCATAGCATTTCATGAGACCACATTTCATTGAGGCTAAAAGTTTGATCTAATTTGCATATTATAAAACTAAAAAACAAATCATTTTTAAATTTGAGTTTTTATCAAAAATAATTTATTTGATGTATAAATTAAAAATATTAAATGAAAATAAATTTAATAATTAATTTCACCTCTTTTGGGGAAAATTATTGCTGCAAAACATATCATGTTTTACAATATTGCTCCTCTTTTGCTTGCAATATCTTATTGTACATAACCAGCTCCTTCCCTAGTAAATCTAAACCTGAGTAAAAAAAGAAAAAGAAAAAGAAAATCATGAGTTTTTATAGAATTCTCAATCTGTAACTAAGAATTGTAAATGCATGAAAATTGTAAAATCATTTGTTTATGTAATGGTTTATGAAATTGTATCTTAAGAGACTTTTCTAGAGCTAAAAATATGTTTGGAAATAATTAATAAGAAAAATATGGCAAGATGATTTTGTAATAGATATATTCATGCTTCCAATCATTTAGATTTTCTTTCCTAAATTAATCCAAGGCAATCCCTAAATTATAGCTGACTTATTTAGTCTATAATAGTAGTTATTTTAAAATGAAGTTAATTTTAGAAAAGCACTCATATCTTTTAATTAAGATTTGATTTTTAAGTCTATTTAATTTTATTATTTAGATTTGTTTTTATGAGTCAAATCTTGTGCAATTATAAATTTAGTAATTTGACTATAATTTTAATAAAGCATGTTCTTGCTTTTAGAAATCTAATTTAATTTAAAATTTAATATGTTTACATGTACACTTGATTTATTCAAAATATAGAATTTAAAACTATGAATTTAAATACTAAGATGTTAGTCCTCTTTTAAATAATTGCAATAAATGGTTAATTTTATTTCCATGACATTTATTTAATTTTTTAAATTGGAATAGTGATTTATTTAATTATGAATAAATTTAACAAACACATTCCACATAAAGAGATAGTTTAAGTACATTCATACACAATGAAATATGAATGTTTAAGTATTTTTCTTAGGGTTAAGTTTCAAACATACGTGCACACACGAGCAAAGTTAACTTTCAAAACCATGCAAAACCATGCACACACACACACACTAAAAGCTAAAGTTAGTTCAAACAAACAAAGTGAACATCATTGAAGTTTGAAAGTATTTTTGTACATATACTTCACACAAAGTGAACATCAATTTCAAAGTATTTTTGTTAGGCTTAGGGTTCAAACACACACACACACACTTCAGACAAAGTAAATGCCAAATTTTACTTTTTTGGTTTTTATTTTTTATTTTTCAACCATGATATGAATGATTTATGTGGACAAATACTATTCTTATGTGTACAAGTACTACGATTAGAAAATGAATTAGAGTTAGAATTAGGGTTAGGGTTAGGATTATGGTTAGAATTAGGGTTACAATTAGAATTAGGTTTAGAGTTAGGTATGAAATTAAGGTTAGGATTAGGGTTATGGTTACAATTTATGTAGGGTAAGAATTAGGGTTAGAATTAAAATTAGGATTAGGGTAGAATTATGGTTAGGATTAAAACTAGTATACCTATATTAAAAAACAATATCTGAAGTACGCTGAGAGATATCCTTCCGAGGCACCTATTTCCACCTATGTGTGATAAATTGATTAAAAAAATAGGTGCCTCGAGAAGGATATCTCTCCGTGTACTTTAGATATATATATTTTTAATATAGGTATACTAGTTATGCTGATAGGGGTTCCTACATTCACAGCATAGATGGGAGCTTAAAGATTCTGAAATTTCTATGTAAACTTATAAGATTCCAATCTAGAATCTTATTTTTTATTTTTTCCAATTTCTTTTTTTTTTCCATTTATTTTTTTGTGATTTTCTCCACCTTTCTATCCTTCATGCTTTTTATTTTTTATTTTCTCCAATTTCTCTTTTGGTTTTTATTTTTTATTTTTTCTAATTTCTTTTTTGTTTTTTATTTTTATATTTATATTTAAAAAAATATATCATTGAGGACATCTTTTTTCCCATAGTCTTTTTGATTTTCTCACTTCTTTTCCTTTTTTATTTTTATTTTTTAATATTTCCAATTTCTTTTTTGGTTTTTATTTTTTATTTTTTCCAATTTCTCTTTTTGTTCCTTTTTTTATTATTTTCTCCACCTTTTTATCCTTCATGGTTTTTATTTTTTATTTTCTCCAATTTCTTTTTTGGTTTTTATTTTTTATTTTTTATAATTTATTTTTTATTTTTTATTTTTTATTTTCTCCAATTTTTTTTTAGTTTTTAATATTTCCAATTTCTTTTTTGGTTTTTATTTTTTATTTTTTCCAATTTTTTTTTTGGTTCCATTTTTTTGTGATTTTCTCCACCTTTCTATCCTTCATGGTTTTTATTTTTATTTTCTCCAATTTCTTTTTTGGTTTGTATTTTTTATTTTTCAACCATGATATGAATGATTTATGTGGACAAAAACTATTCTTATGTGTACAAGTACTACGATTAGAAAAAAAACAGAGTTAGAATTAGGGTTAGGGTTAGGATTATGGTTAGAATTAGGGTTACAATTAGAATTAGGTTTAGAGTTAGGTATGAAATTAGGGTTAGGATTAGGGTTATGGTTACAATTTATGTAGGGTAAGAATTAGGGTTAGAATTAAAATTAGGATTAGGGTAGAATTATGGTTAGGATTAAAACCTATATTAAAAAAAATATCTAAAGTACGCCTAGAGATATCCTTTCGAGGCACCTATTTCCACCTATGTGTGATAAATTGATTAAAAAAATAGGCGCCTTGAGAAGGATATCTCTCTGCATACTTTAGATATATATATTTTAATATAGATATACTAGTTACGTCGATAGGAATTCCTACATTTACAGCACATATGGGAGCTTAAAGATTCTAAAATTTCTATGTAAACTTATAAGATTCCAATCTAGAATCTTCTTTTTTATTTTTTCCAATTTCTTTTTATTTTTCCTTTTTTGTGTGATTTTCTCCACCTTTCTATCCTTCATGGTTTTTATTTTTTATTTTCTTCAATTTCTTTTTTAGTTTTTTTTTGTTTTTTATTTTTTTATTTTTATTTTTATATTTATATTTAAAAAAATATATTGCCAAGGATATCTTTTTTTCCATAGTCTCTTTGATTTTCACTTTTTTTCCTTTCTTGTTTTTGTTTTTTAATATTTCCAATTTCTTTTTTTTTTTGTTTTTTTTATTTTATTTTTTCCAATTTTTTAAATTTTCTCCACCTTTTTATCCTTAATGGTTTTTATTTTTTATTTTCTCTAATTTCATTTTTGGTTTTTATTTTTTCTAATTTCTTTTTTGTTTTTTATTTTTAATTTTCTCCAATTTCTTTTTTGGTTTTTAATATTTCCTTTTCGAGGCACCCATTTCCACCTATGTGTGATAAATTGATTAAAAAAATAGGCACATCAAGAAGGATATCTCTCGATGTACTTTAGATATATATTTTTTAATATAGGTATACTAATAGGAAAGACATCAATAGACATGTATCTATGTATTTTATGTGAATAGATGCTTAATTTGGCCGATAGGCCATTCTATATGTGCACACATCTTGTAATTGCTAAAAATAAAATTGCTAGTCCCATAATTTTTTGGTCGTCCATAACTGCCAAAAATTTGGTAGTCCAAAAAAATTATTATTTCCAAAAACAATTAATTAACAAAAACTACGGAACCAAAAAAAAAAAAAACCAAAAAAGAAATTAGAAAAAAAAAAAAAAACTAAAAAAGAAATTGGAAAAAAATAAAAATAAAAACCAAAAAAGAAATTGATAAAAAATAAATTGGAAAAAATAAAAAAAAAAACTAAAAAAGTAATTGAAAATAATAAAATCACAAAAATTATCGAACCAAAAAAGAAATTGGAAAAAATAAAAAATAAAAATCTAAAAAAGAAATTAGAAAAAATAAAAAATTAAAACTAAAAAAGAAATTGGAAAAAACAAAAAATAAAAACCAAAAAACCAAAAAACAAAAAAACAAAAAAGAAATTGAAAATAAGAAAATCACATAAACTATGGAACCAAAAAAGAAATTGGACAAAATAAAATTAAAAAAAAACAAACAAAAAAGAAATTGGAAAAAAAATAATAATAATAAAAAAAGAAATTAAAAATAATAAAATCACAAAAACTATGGAACAAAAAATAAAAAATAAAAACCAAAAAAGAAATTGAAAATCAGAAAATAAAAAAAAAATATGGAACCAAAAAAGAAATTGGACAAAATAAAAAATAAAAACCAAAAAAATTTGAAGGAAAAATGGAAAAAATCATAAAATCCTTTAAAAGTTGCATTTTCTATCCTGCTATTCTATATGTGTACACCATTTTGTAACTCCAAAAATTGGTAGTAAAAAAAATTATTATTTCAAAAAAAAAAAAAACTATGGAACCAAAAAAAATTGGAAAAAAATAAAAATAAAAACCAAAAAAGAAATTGGAAAAAATAAAAAATAAAAACCAAAAAAGAAATTGGAAAAAATAAAAATAAAAACCAAAAAAGAAATTGAAAATAAGAAAATCACAAAAACTATGGAACCAAAAAAGAAATTGGACAAAATAAAAAATAAAAACAAAAAAAAATTGAAGGAAAAATAAGTAAAAAATCACTCTATCCTTTAAAAGTTGCATTTTCTTTTAAAGTTGCATGAGTGTGTTGGATAGTAACGCCTTTATCTTGCTATTATATACAGAACAACAAATTTCTATGGGTTAGCATGTGTTTAGTAATTTTTTTGTTTTTTCTTCAATCCATCAGTTCCAATTGAAGAGGTATTTCTCTTAAGTATTATCATCAAGCTGAATCTATAAATATTTGCATGAATGAGTTGGGTTTGAAATACTGAATACTTTTAAATTATGAATATGCATGGTCTGTAAATGGGTCTATAAATGTTTAAATGAGTAAGTGTGGGTTTGAAATACTGAATACTTGTAAATTATGAATGTGCATATCACTGATGTTTAAGAAAATTCTTGTGGGTTTGCAGAAACCATATATTCACTAAATTTAACCAAGGTTCAGTCATTACCTTATGGGATATTCTCCACCCCGCCTTTAATGAATTGGTGATTTAGGGAACAATTGCAAACCAATGACTATAAATGTAACAATATACACAATCAAATGTAAGATCTTTTTCAATTATGTATAGAAATTGAATGTATATCCATATTACCAATAATTATAAAATTTTAAAAATTTGTCATAGGTTTATGGTCATTCGCAACATGGATATTGTTGAACTAGATGCTGAAATTGTATCGTTTAAGCATACCATTGATGATAGAATCTTAGTTGGAAGTGATACCTCTTTAGACTTGCAGTCCAATGATGTTGCATTGCTATCCTCAAATATTAGCTTGATTGATATGCATAGTGGTTGCTCTTTGAATATGGGTCTAGTGCACATGGTAAACAAGGTGATTCGTTCCATTCCAATAATTGTGTTAACACCTTTCCATGAAAGATGGACTATCAAATGTAGAGTGACAAACAAAGTGGTAGTTCAACACTTCAGTAATGCTAGAGGACAAGGAAAAGTATTTAGTTTTGATGTTGTTAACAGTGATGGTGGAGAGATTCACATGAAGAAATATATGGATTTTTTATGATTTAGTTTTATAATGGCACATTCATGATTTAGTTCATGTGGTTATTCATTTAATACTTTCATTATTTTTATTTGAAAAATATGATTTTTTTATAGTATTTATAGCCTTATCCACAAACTATTACATTTAATAATTTTCTAAAAAAATATAAATATATACTATTTAAGGATAGACCTATAAATATTTGTGCCTATCGACCATTTGATAGCACCTTTGGTGCTTTTACTAGTTATTTAAATAGATTTAATTCTTTCAGTAATGCTTAATTATTTAAATATAGTTTAATTCTTCCATTAAATCTACAACACCTCATTTCTATTTCAATATAGATATTTATTTTGATTTTAAACATTCAGAGTCTTTTTTTAGGCAAATTATTTACATTGACTTTCTATTTCAATATAGATATTATTTTGATTTTAAACATTCAAAGAGTCTTTTTAACAAATTATTTACATTGCCTTTGTTTCTATTTCAGTTTTTTAGAAAAAATATTTTGGTATAATGGTTTCTTATTTTAATTAAGAATTTTTGTAAGTTTCTATTTTGATATATAAATTATTTTTATTTTGATCACTTTACAACTTCAAAAGCAATATTGTTTTTTTTAATTTAATTAATATTTCACTAAATAAATGTATTTAGAAATATTTTTAATTTTAAACATTAAAAAAAAAATTGTTTTAGAAATTGTTTACTTTGCCTTTTTAATTGTTGTAATATGACATTTTAGAAATTTTTTTTTCATTAAATAGATTTTTTCTTCACTTGGATAAAATGACATTTCTATATTTCACTTTCTATAAAAATTAATTTAGTACCAATGGATGTCCCTTAGAATAATTAGATAAAATGGCATTTACTCTAAAAGTATATTTGGAAAAATTGTTTATAATTTTATTTAATTATTGTATAATAAAAAAGGGAGTATCCAATGTGGTAAATCCATTAAATTGTAGATACATTTTTTTAAAATATAAATATACTAGCATTATACAAGAAAAAACTATGTAAAAAAATATAAATATACTAGTATTTAGTAAAAAAACTATGTAAAAATGTAATTGGTGGTAGATGGATATATGTGATCACTTGAGTAACTATAGACAATTACAATTTTTTTTAAAAAAATTTCTAGCAATCTTCATAAATTTCTAATTCAAAGCCTATAAACTTGTTGTCTTAAGAATTTTTCAAAACTTTATAATTACTTAATATGGTCCCCACCACTATGGTCTTATAGTTTATTAGGTACCCATTGACATGATTTGTTAATCTTTAATTTCGCTGATAGGCCATTCTATATGTGCACACATCTTGTAATTGCCAAAACAAAATTGGTAGTCCCACAATTTTTTGGTAGTCCAACAAAAACTATGGAACCAAAAAAGAAATTGGAAAAAATAAATAAAAAACACTAAAAAGGAAATTGAAATAAGAAAATAAGAAAATCACAAAAACTATGGAACTAAAAAAGAAATTGGAAAAAATAAATTAAAAAAAAAAAAAATTGAAAAAAAAATAAAAATAAAAAAGAAATTGGAAAAAATAAAAAGTAAAAACCAAAAAATAAATTGAAAATAAGAAGAACAAAAAAAATTAGACAAAATAAAAAATAAAAACCAAAAAAATTGAAGGAAAAAAAAGGAAAAATCACAAAATCCTTTAAAAGTTGCATGAGTGTAGTCTAAAAAAGAAATTGGAAAAAATAAAAAATAAAAATAAAAAAAGAAATTGAAAATAAGAAAACAAAAACTATGGAACTAAAAAAAAATTGGAAAAAAAATAAAAAATAAATAACAAACATAAAAATTTGGAAAAATTAAAAAATAGAAAACTAAATTTTTTTTGGAAAAACTAAAAAATAAAAACCGAAAAAGAAATTGGACAAAATAAAAAATAAAAACCAAAAAAGAAATTGGACAAAATAAAAAATAAAAACTAAAAATATTTGGTGATGGTTACTTTTTTAGTTCTTTCAAATTATTTAATCTTAATTTTGGTTTGAAATTTTTTAAGATTCTTTTGAAATTGAGCAAGAAATCAAAGGTAAATGTTTCTAATCTACAATTTACTTATTGATTATAATTGTAAATTTATTTATATTTTTTTTATAAATTGGACTTTTATATTCAATATATATATATAATTTTTTTGGTTTTGTTATCATTTTATTAACAAAAACTATGAAACCAAAGAAAAATTGGAAAAAATAAAAAATAAAATTCAAAAAAGAAATTGGGAAAAATGAAAAATAAAAACTAAAAAAAATTGGGAAAAAAAAACAAAAAAACAAAAAAATAAAAAACAAAAAAATAAAAAAACAAAAAAAAAATTGAAAATAAGAAAATCACAAAAACTATGGAACCAAAAAAATTTGGAAAAAATAAAAAATAAAAACCAAATAAAGAAATTTGAAAAAATAAAAAATAATAACTAAAAAGAAATTGGAAAAAAAAATAAAAAATTGAAAATAAGAAAATCACAAAAACTATGGAATGAAAAAAAAAATTGGACAAAATAAAAAATAAAAACCAAAAAAATTGAAGGAAAAAATGGCAAAATCCTTTGAAAGTTCCATTTTCTTTTAAAGTTGCATGAGTATGTTGGATAGTCACGCCTTTATCCTGCTATTATATATAGAACAACAAATTTCTATGAGTTAGCATGTGTTTGATAATTTTTTGTTTTCTTAAATCCATTAGTTCCAATTGAAGATGTATTTCTCTTAAGTATTGTCATCAGGCTGAGTCTATAAATGTTTGCATGAATGAATCGGGTTTGAAATACTTAATACTTTTAAATTATAAATATGCATGGTCTGTAAATGTTTACATGAGTAAGTGGGGGTTTGAAATACTGAATACTTGTAAATTATGAATGTGCATGTCACTGATGTTTAAGAAAATTCTTGTGGGTTTGTAAAAACCATATATTCACTAGATTTAACCAAGGTTCAATCGCTGCCTTATAGGATATTCTCCACCCCACCTTCAATGAATTAATGATTCAGGTAACAATAATGGTAATATTTAAGTAGACTGAATAGGTAGCAATAAATATTCTTTTCATTGCTTGAAATTTATTTTAAATTTAAAATACCATGTAGTATATTCAATTATTTTAGTTTTTTGAATGGTTAATTCTCTATTATTTATTTTGATGATAAACTCTTTGATTTTTTTAATTTTTTTATGAATAAGGTTTTTATTATTTTATATGATCCACTATGTCTACAAAACAATTTCAATTTCAGTTTACAAGTTATTTGTTATTTTTAAATCTTTCAAATTATTTAGTTTTAATTTTGATTTGAAATTTTTTAAGATTCTTTTGAAATTGATGAAGAAATCAAAGGTAAATGTTTCTAATTTACAATTTACTTATAATTGTATATTTATTTATATTATTTTTTTTATAAATTAGACTTTTATATTCAGTTTAATTTATTGTTATATATATATATATATATATTTGGTTTTGTTATCATTTCATTTTATTTATTTATTTATTTAGTTATAAAAAATTTAGTTTAGTTAAGATTTAAATAATCTTAAATATAAGCTTAGATTTATTTTGAAATTAGTTTTTATTTAAAAAATAATTTTAATTTAAAGTAAGTTTAGTTCAAATCTAAATTTAAATTTTATTTAATTTTAAATATAAAATAAATTTTATTATAATTTAGTAAATTGTTGTTTTAATTTTACTTTAGTATTACTAAAATTACTTTTTAAAAATATATCTTTTATACACTCAAGTTACTTTTTTAAATTGCAAAACTATGTTAGGTTGATTTATTAAATATATATCTTTTATCCATTAAGTTATTTTTTAAAATTGAAAATTAATGCATCTATGCTTTTATCATTATTTTTATTTGTAAAAAAATGATTTTCTTATAGTATTTATAGCCTTGTCTACCAATTGTTACATTTAATAATTTTTTAGAAAAAATATAAATATATACTATTTAACGATAGGCCTATAAATATTTGTGCCTATTGGCCATTTGATAGTACCTTTGGTGCTTTTACTAGTTATTATCATATTATTTATATGACATTTTTTTGATTCAAGATAAAGGCTTTGTCACACCTTTCTTGATTTGTGTCTTGCAAATAAACAAGTGGGTTTTGTGTTGATGGTCATGTTTTTTTTTTCTCTTAAATATTTAAAAAACTAGTATATTTATATTTATATTCTGAAAGCTCCTATTCCACTTAAATGTGCTAAATTGATTAAAAATAGGATTAGCTATTTCAATCTATTTTTTAAATATTTTTCTAATGTAAAATACATATAATAATATGAAATGTATAATAACAAAGAGGAGTTATGTCATTTGCCTGTAACTGTTGCCGTTGGAGCGCCATTTGTGTCTGTGGCTGATGCTTTACTGGTTTCATCTGTTGCTTTAAATGCAAAGGTTTTGTCTGCTACTAGGGTGTTTGCGGTTGTTGGTGTGTCATTTGTGTTCGCTAGCTCAGTTGCTGGTGATTCACCTGAGGGTGCTGTTGCTATGGCTGTGCCATCTGTGTCTGGGGATGCTATTGTTGCTACTGCCTCTTATGTAAAGATTGTTAGTAGTGGTTCTCCTCGAAGGTGTGAGGAGTCTGCTAGGGCTGCTACTACTCTGGCTACTAGGAGATTTATCTCTTAGTCAGATTTGCCTCCCCCTGTAGTGGTCCTAGTGGATGAGGTTTTAAAAAATGTGGACTATTTCTCTGAGCACGGTTTAATTTGTAGATTTGACCGTTGGTGGCCTCGGCTGGGTGATTTGAACCTCTGGATTTTAGAGCATTGGCACCCTATCATGGAAGGGAAAATAGAAATTTACCCTTGTGCAAAGGGTTTCTTGTAGTTATTTTTGATTTAGTTTCTGATTGGAATGTTCTAGATTCTCATGCTTGGTTTTGGAGCCAACATGCCCTCCTTCTCAAGCCTTGGGTTCCTTCCTTTAACCTATTGACTGAGTCTTTCAATAGAATGCCTGTTTGGATTCATCTCCTGAATCTTTCTCTGCATCTTTGGTGCAAATCTTGTTATGAGGGTATTGGTAAGTCTTTGGGTTCTTTTATTATGGTGGATGGAACAACTTCCATGTTTTCTCATACCACTTATGCTCATGTTCTTGTGGATCTCACTCTCTCTAAGCCTCTCCCTACAGAGATTGTGCTACAGGTAGCTGATTATTCTTGGAGGTCGATTTTGGACTATGAAGGTATTCCCTTTAGGTGTCGTAGATGCTTCGCTACGGGTCATCTGGCTTCTTGGCACCCTCGCTTAAAAATCCCTTGTACTTCCTCATGGTGGAAGAATGCTTCACCTGAATATCTTACAGTTGATGCTACTGAGGATATTCCTGGGTCTAAGGTAGTTGTTCCTTCCTTTGATGATGATGGATCTGCTCCTGATATTGCGGTGGTTCCTGAGTTTGTGGTTGTGGCTGCTACTGGTGGTTCTGCTGTGAGGACTGCTACTGAGACATCTAACATTATTTCTGCTAATACTATTGTTGGAGCAATGTCTTCTATTAGGGATGCTGTTGTGTTGTCAGGGTCCTCCCGTGTTGTTGGTGTTGCTGGGTGTGCTGCATGGACCTCCCCTGCTACTGTTGTTGTTTCTGAATTTGCTGCAGGGACCTCCCCTGCTGTTGCTACTGCTGGCAGGTCTGCTGCTGAGATCTTGATGGCTATTGTGTCTCAGACTGATACTATGGGTACATAGGTTGTTGCTGGGGCTAGTATTGTTGTGCCCCAGGCTCCACCCCCTTCCGAGGATTGGAGAGAGTTTCTCCCCCTTCTCCTCTTTTTGTGGATGGAGACATCAAGATATTTTTTGGACTGTTGTCCAAAGGAGGAAGCATGGTCTTCCCAAGCATGTTTCACTGAACCGCACTCGTGCCAAGAGTGTTCGACCTGAAAGGTCTGGTTCTACAATTATTTAGGTTATTATTCTTGGCAGCCTTGTTGCCTTCTTGTTGCTTTGCCTGATGGACCTTGCTATCTGTCTATTGTTTAAGCTCTATTTTTGGCCACTGTGAGGCCTTTACTTGCCCTCAAGGCTATTTTGTAAAGGGATCTACACCCTTGTTTTGCAGTTTACCATAATAAAAAATAAAGAGGAGTCATGTCTTATACCTTAAAAATAAATAACTAAAAGTAAATGGGAAAAAAAATTATTAATAGAAAGAAAAATAAGATGCATAACAAATTTGAAGGCCTTGATAGTTTTAAGGAACATTAAAAAGTATAATTAAACTAGCATATTTATATTTTATAAAATATCTAATGTTAGGATTATTGATTAAAAATAGGCTAGTAGCAACACCTAATTCTAACACTAATATTATAATATATTTAAAAATATATCTAATATTAGATATATCTTTTATAATATATCTAATATATTAGTATAATATATTATATAATATTTATAATAATATATAATAATTAAAATTATATATTATATTTAAGATTAGAGTTAGGGCTTAAAATTAGGGTTAGGGTTAGTGTTTAGGTTAGAATTAGGGTTAGGGTTAGGGTTAGAAATATAATTAGGGTTAGATTTAGAATTAGGGTTTAGGTTAGGGTCAGAACCAAGATTAGAGTAGAATTAGGGTTTGGGTTAGGGTAAGAACAAAGATTAGATTAGAATTAAGGTACCTATTTTTAAGGAATATTTTAATATAAATGTTGAATCCTAACCCTAATTATAAAAGTAACCCTAACCCTAATATATGATGCAGAGGTAAATGCAACGGGAGCTTACAAATGGGAAGGAGGAGTCATCAGGATATTGTGAATATCACCCTATGCAAGTTTATCCTGCTGTCGCTAAGTGTTTTAGCATCGGCGTAAGTCATCGGCATAAAGTTTGGTTAACATCATCAGGATGTTTCAATATGACCGGATAAGTCATATCATGATGCTGTTGTTTGAGTAGTCGGATATCGGGGTGACGTAAGCATCCAAGGAAAGGTGCTTGAAGCTGTCGTCATCAGGATATATCGGAGGAACCGGATATTTTATATCCTGCTGATGAAGGTGATGCTGAACATCATGATGATGAAGATAGAGTTTGGCGGTAAGATGAACAGTGAACATCAGGAGGATGTTTGCGCTTACCGAATGTGATGATGATGCTGATAGCCGAATATGATGATGCTGCTGACAGGCGAAAGGCGAAAGGCGATAAGGAAGTGAACAGTAGTCAGCAGGAGGATATTTCATGCTCGTCCGAAATATGATGATGCTATCTGTGTTAGCAAGAAATATGATGATGATGATAAGCCGATAGGATTTTAACATGCTGGTTGTGTTAATGACTCCTCCTTCCCATTTGTAAGCTCTCGTTGCGTTTACCTCTGCATCATAGTGGTATCAGAGCAAAGGAAGGATCTTCTGGAAAAGATAAGGATATAGCAGGATGTCAGGTGACGAAGGAACATCGGAGGTTCCGGCAAGGATGACCAACGTTGAGTTGGCAGTTCTGGTGAAGAAAAAGATTTCAGAGAGCAAGGCTGTGAAGGCTCAGAATCAGGAATTGAAGGATGAGTTAGCGAAGTTGAGGAGTAGAGTAGGTTCTGGTAGAGAAGAAGATAGGGAAGAAGAGATCCCTAGTTGGAGCGAGGAGGTCGTTCCTGCAGACCAGAGACCACTGTTGAACGCCCTCAAGGCCATGGAGAGGAGAACCATGGATGTGAAACTGGATTTGCCAGTGTTTACAGGAAAGATGGAACCTGATTCAGTGATGGAGTGGATAGACTCCTTGAACAATTTCTTTGAAACGGAGGAGATACCAGAACAACAGAGGGTGAAAATAGCCCAGTCAAAAATGAAAGAAGCTGCCTTGACATGGTGGAATTTCGTCCAAGATGATAGAGTACAGGAAGGCAAGCGTAGAGTCACTACATGGAAGAAAATGATGGCATTAGTAAAGGAAGCTTATGTCCCATTGGATTACAGTATCCAATTACACAAGAGGAAGCAAAACCTGAAGCAGAAGGAGCTAGATGTCAGCTCATATACAGAAGAATTCATGAAACTTTGTATGAAAACAAAGGTAAAGGAAAGTGAAGAAGAGAAGGTAGCCAGATACCTTAATGGATTGAGGTTTAACATTCAGGAAGATTTAAGTTTGCATAATCCAGATACAGTTCAGAAATGCTTTCAGTTGGCATTGAAAGTGGAAGAGAAGTTAAAGAGAAAACAAGAACAACACAATAGAGGAAGAGGAAGACAACAAAGAGGTGGAAGAGGTCCTTTTAGAGGTAGAGGACATGGACATGGATATCAAGGAGAATCCAGTCATGACAATAGTCAGAGAAACAATAGTCAGAACCAGGGGGAAAATTATAGTCAGCAAGGAAACTTCAGAGGTAGAAGACCTTTCAGAGGAAGATCCCAGGGCAGAGGATCCATCAGATGTTATAACTGTAACAAAGAAGGCCATATAGCCAGCAGATGTCCAGAAAAGGCCACAAGCTCAACAGGAGAAAGGAGAACAAATCTGATCCAAGAACCTGATAATCAAAGTATGACAGGCTCTAATGCTTTTCAGAGTGTGAATGCTCCTGATAATTATGGATACCCAGAAAGTGGAGAGTCTCTAATGATGAGAAGAACAATGACTACCATGAAGGTACCTGACAAAGAATCCCCTCAAAGAAAGTCTCTTTTCAGGACTATTTGCAAAGCAGGAGGTAAGGCATGTAAAGTTTTGATTGATTCTGGTTCTACTGAAAATTTTGTGTCTGAAGAAATGGTGACAAAGCTTAAGCTTAGGAGATTGCCTCACCCATCCCCATATAAAGTCTCATGGCTTACCAAAGGTCAGCAGACAACTGTAGAAGAGCAGGCTTGGGTAGAATTTCAGATTGGAGCATATAAGGATAAGTTGTTGTTTGACATTACCAAGATGGATGCTTGCAATCTTTTATTTGGTAGACCATGGCAGTATGATTTGAAGGCACAACATGATGGTATTAGAAATACCTATACAATCACTAAAGATGGTAAGGATATAAAGTTACTACCATTAACAGAGAAGGAGGAGAAATCTAAAGGAAAAGAGGTGAAGGTAATGCTGATGGAAGGTAAACAGTTCATGAAAGAAGTAGCAGCAGAAGGTGCAGTTGCATATGCCCTAATCCCATGTATGAGGGTGAATAAAGAACAGCAACAAGAAGTCAAGGAAGAGAAGAAGCAAAGGTTCATAGACCCAGCTATCCAAGAGCTATTGGATAAGTACAAAGGTATCATCTCAGAGGGAATGCCAAGATCCCTACCACCTGTCAGGGATATCAGTCACTGCATAGACTTAATTCCAGGGTCAACACTTCCAAACAAAGCAGCCTATAAGCTAACTCCAGAACAAAATGCAGAAGTAGCCAGACAAATTGAAGAATTATTGGATTCAGGTTTGATTGGAAAAAGTTTAAGTCCATGTGCAGTACCAGCTGTACTAGCACCAAAGAAGGAAGGTACTTGGAGGCTTTGCACAGATTCCAGAGCTATTAACAAGATCACAATCAGGTATAGGTTTCCAATCCCTAGGATAGAGGATTTACTTGATTGTTTGGGAGGTGCTAAATATTTTACAAAAATAGATCTAAAGAGTGGATATCATCAGATCAGGATTAGGCCAGGAGATGAATGGAAAACAGCATTCAAAACTAATGAAGGGTTATATGAGTGGAAGGTTATGCCTTTTGGTTTATCTAATGCACCTAGTACTTTTATGAGGTTGATGAATGAGGTTTTGAAAGAGTTCATTGGTAAGTTTGTCATAGTATATCTAGATGACATTCTGATTTTCAGCAACACAAAAGAAGAACATCTCAGACACATAGATTTGGTTCTTAAGAGGTTACATGAAGAGCAGCTGGTGATAAATTTAGACAAGTGTTTGTTCATGCAAGAGGAGATCACATATTTGGGTTTTGTCATTTCACAAGGAAAGTTACAAATGGAGAAGGAGAAGGTAAGTGCCATATTGTCTTGGCCAACCCCAAAGACTATGAATGATGTCAGAAGTTTCCATGGGTTAGCAACCTTCTACAGGAAGTTTATAAGAGGGTTTAGTCATATTTGTGCACCCATGCTTGATACCATCAAAGGAGGACAGAAGTGCAGATTTGTTTGAACTCAAGGAGCAGATGATTCTTTTGAAACATTGAAGAAGAAGGTGGCACAGCAGCTAGTCCTTGCACTTCCAGACTTTAACAAAATCTTTCAGGTGGAATGTGATGCCAGTCACATGGCCATTGGAGCAGTACTCAGCCAAGAAGGTAGACCTATTACATTTTTTAGTGAGAAGCTCAATGATGCTAAAAAGAGGTATTCCTCATATGATTTGGAAATGTATGCTTTAGTCCAGTCACTCAAGAAATGGAGGCATTACTTGATGCCAAAGGAATTCATAGTATTCACAGATAACCAGGCTCTGAGTTTCATAAACAGCCAGGAAAAGCTGAACCACAGACACATGAAATGGGTAGAAACCTTACAAGCTTTTACTTTGACATTGAAGCATAAGAAAGGAGTCAAGAATAAAGTTGTAGATGCTTTGAGCAGGAGAGTTCTAACAGTCCACCAGATTCAGTTAGAAAGTGTTGGCATTGATTCACTAAAGACCATGTATGAGACTGATGAAGATTTTGGGGAGATATATCATGTATGTACTTCTTTTGGAGAGAAATATCATGCTGAATTCTCTGAATTTTTGATTCAGGATGGATTGTTGTTCAAAGGTGGACAGTTATGTATTCCAAGGTGTTCTATGAGGTTAAACATCATTAAGGAGAAACATTGTGGAGCTATGGCAGGTCATTTTGGTCTAGATAAGACTCTTGATCTTGTCCGAAGACATTACTTTTGGCCTAAGTTACAATCAGATGTCAGAAAGTTTGTAGAGACATGTGTGATATGTCAGAAAGCTAAAGGCAAGTCAACTAATGCAGGTTTATATCAGCCCTTACCCATTCCTTCCAGACCATGGGAAAGCATAAGTATGGATTTTGTCTTGGGTTTACCAAGGACAAGGAAAGGATTTGACAGTGTTTTTGTTGTAGTGGATAGATTCAGCAAAATGGCACATTTCTTGCCATGCAAAACCACTGCTGATGCTTCATACATTGCAGATTTGTTTTTCAGGGAGATTGTCAGAATCCATGGATTGCCATTGAGCATAGTATCCGATAGGGATGTGAAGTTTATTGGTCACTTCTGGAGAACTCTTTGGAAGAAACTTGGAACAAATTTGTCTTTTTCCTCTGCATATCATCCTCAAACTGATGGATAGACTGAAGTAGTGAACCGCTCCTTAGGGAATTTGCTTAGATGTTTGACAAAACAACATGGAGAAAAGTGGGATAATATTCTATCTCAAGCTGAATTTTCCTATAATGATACTGTCAATAGGAGCACAGGGAAATCACCTTTTCAAATAGTTTATGGTATGCATCCAAGAGGAATTTTGGAATTGAGAGATCTACCTACAGTAGACCCTGTTAGTGCAGAAGGAGAAGCTTTTGCAGCAGCCATAAAAGAGGTTCATGATCAAGTCAAGACCCAACTACAGCAAACCACCTTGAAGTATAAGGAATATGTTGATAAAAAGAAGAAGGATGTACAGTTTGATGTTGGAGATTTGGTATGGGTTCATTTGAAGAAGGACAGACTTCCTAAGGGAAAATATACTAAACTCATGCAGATAAAAGTTGGACCATGTCAGATTTTGCACAAGCATGGACAGAATGCTTATGAGATACAACTCCCTCCTGATCTTGGTTTGTCCCCTATATTCAATGTATGTGATTTAACTCCATACAAGTCTTATCCAGATGCAGATCAGGAACTCCTACAGGATACAGTCCATGATAACATTCCCAAGCATGATCCTCCATAGTTGCAGAAGGTTTTGGACACCAGAGTGGTCAAACAGACCCGGAACAAATAGTACTTGGAGTATCTAGTATCTTGGAAGGGAAAACCTAATTCTGAAGCAGTATGGATGACTGAAGAGCAGATCCAGAAACATGGTGTAGATCTTCATACTCTCATCTCAAGTGGACTTGAGATTTCTTCTTCTGGGGAGTATGGTGCAGGAGCACCCCTACAAGACAGAATATAGGTTCATTGTCCGCATGACAGGACATTAGTTTATTTTTAGTATGTTTGACTTCATAATGTAATAAGGTCCATTGGACCAAAGCATATGTATTAGATCAGCCTAGGAGAGTGTGTAGGCAGTTAGAGTTCGTGATCAGGTTGTCTGAGTTGTCCTCTCCCAGCCGCTTGGAAGCTCCCAGCCGCTTGGAATCGAGTTGGTAGTACTCGTAGGATATTGCTATAAATAACTCAGATCAGTTAGGGTTTGACATCATATCATATCAGAGAGAGTAGTAGTTGTGTTATGTTGTACTGGTGATTGAGTGAGATCCAGAGATTAGTCCAGACATTGTGAAACATTGTTGTAGAAACAGGACATTTGTGTTTCATCTGAATAAGATCTCATCAATTGCATTATCTGGTTTATCAGCTGTTTATGTTTTGATTTCTATTCTGATTACAGGTTGATGGATTCTTTCAACCCTTCCACCGGTTGATTCTGTGAATCGGTGGAATGGTCATGCATGTTAGTTTAGGTTGTATTTTAGTTTTCTGTTTATGCATTTCATTATTTGAGAGATCAGTTGGTAGCATGCTATGAATCAACCTAGCATCATCATGTGCTAGGGTTTAGGAAGATAAACTGTTAAGTTTTGATCTGAAGGTGATCCGGCCCGATCATCATGTTTTCTTTGTGAAATTATGTGGTTCTGTGAGTTTGCATGCAGCTGACGGATATACAGGAATCTGCATGTGATTTTCCAGACAGAGTGAATCGCATCGTCATCTGTGAGTATATCGCTATCCGGATCGGGTTATGAAGCTGACGAAGTTTGTATGTTTCAAGTGCATCAGGATGATATAGGTTGGATATATACTCAGTGTGTATATCATCATTAGGATAATCTTTCGTGTGTAGCCATCGTCCGCATGTCGCTATCGCATGCAGGAGTGAAAGTTCACTTTTTGGCTAAGGACCGGAGAGGTCATCATCAGGTTATTGAAAAGGTCATCAGGATATTCATTATCATGTTGCGGAGGATATAAGTGTCTTATATCTTGTTGACGTCATCATCAGGTGCATTGACATCATCATCAGGTGCATGTGACGTCATCGTCATCAGGATATTGCGAATATCACCCTATGCAAGTTTATCCTGCTGTCGCTAAGTGTTTTAGCATCGGCGTAAGTCATCGGCATAAAGTTTGGTTAACATCATCAGGATGTTTCAATATGACCGGATAAGTCATATCATGATGCTGTTGTTTGAGTAGTCGGATATCGGGGTGACGTAAGCATCCAAGGAAAGGTGCTTGAAGCTGTCGTCATCAGGATATATCGGAGGAACCGGATATTTTATATCCTGCTGATGAAGGTGATGCTGAACATCATGATGATGAAGATAGAGTTTGGCGGTAAGATGAACAGTGAACATCAGGAGGATGTTTGCGCTTACCGAATGTGATGATGATGCTGATAGCCGAATATGATGATGCTGCTAACAGGCGAAAGGCGAAAGGTGATAAGGAAGTGAACAGTAGTCAGCAGGAGGATATTTCATGCTCGTAAGTCATATCATGATGCTGTTGTTTGAGTAGTCAGATATCGGGGTGACGTAAGCATCCAAGGAAAGGTGCTTGAAGCTGTCGTCATCAGGATATATCGGAGGAACCGGATATTTTATATCCTGCTGATGAAGGTGATGTTGAACATCATGATGATGAAGATAGAGTTTGGCGGTAAGATGAACAGTGAACATCAGGAGGATGTTTGCGCTTACCGAATGTGATGATGATGCTGATAGCCGAATATGATGATGCTGTCTGTGTTAGCAAGAAATATGATGATGATGATAAGCCGATAGGATTTTAACATGCTGGTTGTGTTAATGACTCCTCCTTCCCATTTGTAAGCTCCCGTTGCGTTTACCTCTGCATCAGTTAGGGTTAGTGTTTAGGTTAGAATTAGGGTTAGGGTTAGGGTTAGAAATATAATTAGGGTTAGATTTAGAATTAGGGTTTAGGTTAGGGTCAGAACCAAGATTAGAGTAGAATTAGGGTTTGGGTTAGGGTAAGAACAAAGATTAGATTAGAATTAAGGTACCTATTTTTAAGGAATATTTTAATATAAATGTTGAATCCTAACCCTAATTATAAAAGTAACCCTAACCCTAATATAACCCTAACTATAATTCTAACAATAACCCTAACCCTAATACTAACCCTAACCTTAATTATAACAATAACCCTAACCCTAATTATAACCATAACTATATTCTTAATTCTAAACCTAATGCAGACCCTAACACTAATCCTAATTCTAACCCTAACTATAAAATTGATTGTAACAGTAATTTTAATTCTAACACTGATTCAAACCCTAAGCTTAACCCTAATTTTAATTGTAACCCTAAATCTCACCCTAACCCTTATTATAACCCTAAACCTAGTTTTGATCGTAATTCTCATTGTAATTGTCACCCTTTTTCAAACTATAACCCTAATTCTAAATGTAATTCTTACCCTAATCCTAACCCTAATTCTAATTGCAATTTCAACCCTAACCCTAATTCAAACCCTAACCCTAACCCTAATAGTAACCTTAATTCTAATCATAACCGTTATCACATTGCTAATTTCATCCTATCTCTAATCCTAAACCCAACCCTAATCCTAATTTTAAACCTAACCCTAACACTAATCCTTATTCTAACCCTAAACATAACTCTAATTTTAACCCTAGCCCTAACTCTAACCCTAACTCTAACCCTAACCTTGACTATAATTCAAACCCTAACCTTAATACTAACCTTAACCGTAATTGAACTCTAACCCTAACTCTAATTTAGACCCTAACCCTAACTATAACTCTAATTCTTACTCTAATTCTAATAGTAACCCACCTTAATTCTAACCCTAATTCTAATAGGAACCCTAATACTAACTCTAACCCTAACCCTAATCCTAATCCTAACCCTAATTCTAATCATAACCCTGATTCTACCCTAACTATAACCCTAATTCTAACCTTTACCTTAACCCTGATTCTAACTATGATTTTAACCCTAACCCTAACCTGAATTCTAACCCTAACTCTATCCCTAACCCTAACTATAACTCTAATACTTACCCTAATTTAGTAACTCTAATCCTATCTCTTAGCCTAATTCTTTGGATCTCTTAGCCTTGTTTTAGGATCGTAATCCTATCTCTAATTCTAAACCTAACCCTAATTCTAATTTAAACCTAACCCTAACCCTAACCCTAAACATAACTCTAATTTGGACCAGAAATAAGAAAAGTAAACTAATAATAGAAAAAGCAAAGGGAAATCCAGCGGTGCTATATCTATTTTCACTCCTCTGTTCCATTCCATTCATTCTTACACTTTTGGCATTGGATATGCAGCTATGCACGTGGATAGATGGCACAATCAAAAATCTCAAAAGAAATGAAACACTTCAAAATATTAATCTTGATCTAAATTAATATTAATGAATCTGCTTTTTTTTGTTAGTGGATAGTATTTTTTACTTTTTGATTTTTTTGCCTCAGAATATTAATATTATTCTAAATAAACCCTAGCATATTTATACTTTATAAAATATATCTAAAGTATGCCGAGAGATATCCTTCTCGAGGCACCTAATGTTAGGATTAGTAATTAAAAAATAGGCACCTCGAGAAGGATATCTCTAATTTTAACAATAACCCTAACTCTAACACTAATGTTTGGATCTCTAACCCTAACTCTAATTTGGGCCCTAACCCTAACTATAACTTTAATTCTTACCCTAATTATAATAGTAACCCACCTTAATTCTAACCCTAATTCTAATAGGAACCCTAATCCTAACTCTAACCCTAATCCTAACTATAACCCTAATTCTAATCATAACCCTAATTCTACCCTAACTATAACCTTAATTTTAAATCTAACAATAACCCTAATTCTAACCTTTACATTAACCCTAATTCTAACTATGATTTTAACCCTAACCCTAACCCAAATTCTAACCCTAACTCTAGCCCTAGCCCTAGCCCTAACTATAACTCTAATACTTACCCTAATTTAGTAACCCTAATTCTAATTCTAACCCTAAGCCTAATCCTAATTGAAACTCACCTTAATTGTAAACCTAATTCTAACCTTACTTTTAATTCTAACCATACTTCAAACCCTAATTATATACCTAACTGCAACCCTAATCCTAAACCTAATTATAAATATAATTCTAATACTAATAGTAAACATAACCCTAATCAAGTCCTAACCCTAATTCTAACCTTAATTAGAATTATGGTTATGGTTAGGGTTGGGTCATTTCAAATGCTTGCTTATCTTAATTCCATTATTATATCTTTTCTTTTAGAGTTTCATGCTTTGTTGCTCAGATCTATCCTTTACCCACCCTAGCCAATCCCATTAGGTTTCCATTTTCATATGTAATATACCACTTTAATTCTAATCCTAACCTACTTCTAACATTGGAGATTATGGTTAGGGTTAGGTTTGGGTCATTTCAAATGATTTCATTGGTGTAATATTAATTCCCAAATTTATATTAATAGATAAAACCATTGGTATGGAGTAATTGTTTAAAGACATTATTTGACATCATAAGACAAACATATAATATGAAGTATTCCAACACATGTACATTGCTACCCTAGTACTTGTACACATAAGAATAGTATGTGTCCACATAATATTCTTATCTATTTCTTTGCAAATACTCTTACCCATGAAAATTACACAAATCATTCATATTGAATAGTTGTTTGATTTGAGTTCCACAAATCACTCATATTTTGTTTGGATCTCTTAGCCTTGTTTTGGGATCTTAATCCTATATCTAATTCTAAACCTAACCCTAATCCTAATTTAAACCCTAACCCTTATTCTAACCCTAAACATAAATCTAATTTTAACCCTAACCTTAATAATAACCTTAACTCAAACCCTAACCCTAACCTTAATAATAACCTTAACCCTAATTGAACTCTAACCCTAACCCTAATTGTAACTCTAATTCTTACCCTAATTCTAATAGGAACCATAATTCTAACTCTAACCCTAACCCTAATTCTAATCATAACCTTGATTCTACCCTAACTATAAACCTAGTTTTAAATTTAGCAATAACCCTAATTCTAACTTTTACATTAACCTTAATTCTAACTATGATTTCAACCCTAACCCTAACTATAACTCTAATACTTACCCTAATTTAGTAACCCTAATTCTAATTCTAACCCTAACCTCAATTCTAACCCTAAGCATGATCCTAATTGAAACCCACCTTAATTGTAAACCTAATTCTAACCTTAATTTTAATTCTAACCATACTTCAATCCCTAATTATATACCTAACGACAACCCTAATCCTAAACCTTATTATAAATATAATTCTAATACTAACACTAAACATAACCCTAATCAAACTCCAACCCTAGTTCTAACCTTAAGTAATTAGAATTATGGTTAGGGTTAGGGTTGGGTCATTTCAAATGCTTACTTATCTTTATTCCATTATTATAAGATCTTTTCTTTTAGAGTTTTGTGCTTTGTTGAGATCTATCCTTTACCCACCCTAGCCACCCTAGTTAATCCCATTCAATATTCTAAAACCAAAAATATTGTACCTATAATTACAATTGTACTATTGTGTTTGATCTCTTCAATATTTTCATTAAACCAATAAAATCCATAGTGATGCTACATATTTCTCTTCATTGTAAAAATAAGGTTATTATTTTTGAAATGTTAAATGATAGTATTTATTCATAGAAAATGTCCAAAACACAAACCTAGAAAAGCTATAGTATGTAATTAGTTCGTAAAATTTAACCAAGAATCAATGAAAATCATAGGTATGAATTTCATGATTTGCTAGAATAATGGTGTTAATCATGTATGCATTAACATATTGCTAGAATATTAAAAATATTTAAATTCATTGGTAATTTATTAAAAAAATAAATCTGTTGTTTTTTGTAAACTTTAGTTACTATTAAAAGAGTTATTTATCAAAATTTTGTGTTGTAGAATATGTAATTTAGTTTAATTAGGGTTTAAATTTTTTTTTTTCTGTATAATATGTAATTTAACTTAGCTAGGGTTTTATTAACTAATCCTTTCATTTTTAATATAGATTAAGACTTTATTATTTTAAAAATATATGTAAACAACTAACCCAAAGTTTGTAGTTTATTAGGTTTAGAATTCACTCAACTATATAGGTTTAGAATTAATCGTTCTCACTTTTAAAAAAGATTTTTCTAGAACTAAATTTATAAAGTCATAAATTTATAAAACTAGCATAGATATCTTAAATACATCTATCTAAAAGACGCTGAGAGATATCAGTCTCTATTCTCAATAACATTTTCAATATAGGCACCTAGCGAGTGTCTTTTAGATAGATGTATTTAAGATATCCATGCTAGTTACATCCTTAGCTATAACCCTATTTCTAATTGTAATATTTTTTAGTTATATATTTCTCTAATTATAACTAAACCCATAACCCTAATTCTAAACATAACATAACCCTAATTATATTCCTAACCCTATTTCTAACCCTAATTGTAACCCTAATTGTAACTTTAACCCTATACTTAACTCTAATATTTTTTTGGTTATATATATTTTCTCTAATTCTATAATTGATGTGATTAGATATGTTGAACTGTTTTTGAAAATTTGATGTGATTAGGTGTGTTAATTTTTTCATTAAATTAATTATTAAATTTATTGTTTGTACATGTATAAATTTGTTATTTCCATTCCCTTTGTAATTAATTACTATTTTTTTAATGATTACTTCTTATATAACATTCCTTTCAATAGTTAAAAGTAAATTTTAGATATTAAAAATAGGACAACTATTTATTACTTTTTATTCTCAATGAGATATAAAATTGCTACCAACTATTTGATAATTAAATTAGATGTTATAATTAATTTTTTAAAAAATTAATAATATCCTAACAAAATCCAATTAATAATAGAGATGTTAAAAAATAAACATTATTGCAAATATACTATCTATACATTTCACAATTCACATAAAATTTAACATATTTTAATAATATAACAAATTTTCAAGTCTAAAAAATCTTCTAGACAATAGAGTTATTATCACTTTTTAGAATGAGATATAAAATTGCCCTAACATAATTATAATTAATTTAAAAAAAATTAATAATATCCAAACAAAATCCAATTAAATAATAGAGACAGGCCTTAAATTTGATAGTTGTATAGCTGTATTTAGGCATTTTAGCTGTAAAATACAATTGAAATTTTGAAAAGACTGTATCATATGAAAGGAAAGATTTTGGACAAAAATAGGATTATGATGATATATATATTTGGTTTTTATATAATTTACTTATACTAAAGTATGTCATAGTATTTTAAAGGCACAATTGAATAGATAACTGTCATAAAAAAATGTTTGATAGTCCAGGTTGACTATGAAATTTAAGCCCTAAATAGAGATGTTAAAAAATAAACATTATTACAAATATACTATCTATACATACCACAATTCACATAAATTTAACATATTTTAATAATCTTTTTGGGTTTTCTATATTAATAAATTTTTACCTTTTTTTTTCAAAAAAATAAAAATAAAAATTATAATATGTAATTGGTTAATAAAATTTTCTCATAAGATAAGAAAGATACAAGAGACACTCAATCAAGTAGCCAATAGAATTATATCTTATAAATCAATTAGCTAGATAAATTTTTTTAATATTTTTGTTTAAAAAATTTGCATCTTTATTTTAAGAAAACTTAATATAAAGTGAATGTCCACATAATCAACATTCTTATCAATGGAAGGGTATTTTAATTGAAAACTTTACAATTATTTCAAAAATAATAATAATTTTTATAGTTTGATTAATATAACTTTTTATTAGTAGCAATACTATTGCAATGAGTTTGCATTTATCTAGTTATTAATCTATTGATTGTAAAAAGACAGGATTATTTTTCTTGTGGGGAAAATTTGATTTAAATTTGTATTTTTCCTATGTCAAAATGATAAATTTTTAACAAAAAATTATTGAAAAATGATTTATCTGTATTGTCATTGGCTAAAAAAAATGACCTAAAAATGTGAAGAAAAATCAGGTTAGAAGGGTGGAGGTGGCAATGGAAATAAATTATGAAACAATTAATTTTGTGAAGGTTCAAGGAATTAGGAACAACCCATGCCCATAAAATTTTCCCCCTGAATTTTTTTAGGCTTCCTTAGCTTTGTCTTAATAAATTTTAGACTATTTGTTGTTGCAGTGCCGTTGATTTTGTTGAACAGACGCTGATTTTTGAGGGTTTTTGTGAAAACACATTTGTTAGACGTATTTTTTTTTTTTTTAAATTTACTTGAAAGGGGTTTCTCTTTGAAAAAAATGGTGAGGCGGTTTGTTTTTGCTCTGCAAGGGATAATATCTATGAAAGAAGTATATAGAGGTAACAGACTTTACTTTTTTTTATATGTTTTGAAGTTTAGTCATTTTTTCTTCTTTGAATCTGTGGTATTTCTGCAGATAAATCTTTCATATTGTGAATATTTTAATTCATGTTCCTCTGTGTATCTTACATTGGAATTGGTGGTATTTCTGCAAATACATATTTTATATTGTGCAATATTTTGAATTATGTTCCTTATCAAATCTTACATTGGAATATATGATGTTTCTCTAGGTAAATCTTTCATATTGTCTACTCTTAAATGTTGGATTATCAGTATTGGCAAACCTTCCATGCTTACGGAACATGAAGTTGGTTCATTTGAGGAATGTAACTGTTAATGGCTTTGTTTCTACTTTCTTGGCTTGCAAGAATTTAAAGAAACTAAAGCTTCTTGAATCTTTTTTTAATTTGCATGTTGATCACATAATATTGCATGTCTGTTAAAACCAAAAATCATGGTTAACGCTGGGTAGGAATTGTCCTTTTATTATTGCATGTCATTTTTAGAAAATGGTGGTTTTTGCAAGTTAAATTTGTATGCCAGATCTAAAGGAAAAAGCCATGACTGTGTTGTTTCATATTTCTCTAGCTAGCTAAACGCCTCCTTTTCTTGCATCAAAAAGTTTTGGTTCCGTATTGAGGTAGACTTGAATCACTGTGTGGCCAGGAAATGCATGCAGGTAAAAAGGTAGGTCTACATCTCAATGACTTAAGGACCTTTTTCTCTTTCAATTCTTCAATCTATATAGTGATAATTTTTCAATCTAGATAATTAGTTTTTTTAACAGGAGAAAATAGTTTACACGATATTTCCAAAAAAATGTATATAGTGATAATGTTTTGGAAATTTGTGCGTTCCTTGATTTTTTTTAATCTTTTGGATGTGTTTGTAAGAAACCATGTGCCTTGTCTAGGATTTAGATTCTAGCTTGCAAGTCAACCAAAAAGTCCCCCAATTATAATCTGTCAAAAATTCCCCTTCCTTATGTTTTGACACTTCTAGTTGACTTGAATAATATGTCACTCTTGAAGATTATGTTATTTATATCAACCCTCCGGCTGTGCACAAGTACCAGGTCATATACTTTCTTCATTAGCTCTATATTTACATTCATGTTTGGTTGTTTCTTAGCAAGGTTAACTCATAACACAATGTTCATTAGTTGAGATGAAAGCTAAATAGAATAATTTTAGTAGTAGATGTAGATACAAACCAAAAACATGTCATAAGTTGATTTTTTAAATTTTCTCTTCTAGCATGAAAATGGAGACAATATACTCTGCATAAAGCATAATGATCAGATATCCCTCCTTCCAGCAGACAAAAATAAGATCAGATTGTATTCTTTCTCTAAGTATTTGTTTCTTTAGGGTTTGGAATTTTTTCTTAAAAGCACAAGGAAGAAGAATTTGAATGGATTCTTAAACTTGTTTCATAGTAGTAGCAGAGAAAAAGATTTTGTAGAAACGGGACAGAATCCCAATAGTAGTGCCCCACTGGTACTAGACTCTTGTCATTTTGTAGCACATCCTTTTTTATTATTTCTTGTAAAACCGTACATTTTGGAAACTTTCCTGATGCCCTAAAACATTTGCTATTATTTGTATAGTGGTTATTAAACTATGGTACTCCATTTAAACTCAATTAATGGCATGCCACTCACTGCAAATGCACCCAACTTGGTGAGCCCAACTGAATGAGAATATGGATTGTCACAACAATTCACTGATGGGTAGTGGAGTTTGTTGGCTAAGATGTTCTGTAGTGTGGTATGTAGAGCTTCAATTTTTATTGAGAAATGTTTGTTTTGTGAGACAAGGTCAATGGGTGGGTGTCTGCGACCATGTTTGTTATTTTTGGCTTCCATTCAACTTTAGAAGAAATATTTTTGGCTTATTTACTTAGAAATAAGTTAAATCAAAATTTTATTTTCTTAGCAAATTAGCAGACTATAACATTAAGGTGGCTAAAAAACCTTTGCATTGTTTATATTTGCATAACTTTGATGTCATGCAAATGGTCAAAATTGTGACTAGAGAGATTTCTGGTGCAGTCTACCTGCTGTGTGACCAATGGACTGTGGCAATGAATAAGGAAATGGGAATGTCTGATAGTGGAAAGCCTAAGGGCTAGTTAGGATCTTTGACTTGCATTTGGCCACTTTCATTGCTGAAATTGAACCCAGAGATTAATGATGCACAAAAAAGAGGTCTACCCTCTGATTAACTCATGGCATGGTACATGACACTTGAAAGTGGAAAGTGTTCATTTCCAGCTTAGGTGTATAATCATGAGGTAAGTTCTAGTGGTTTGTTGGCTCAAGGTAGAGATGTTTTAGAGTTTGGAATGTATTGCTAAGGATAGCTGTTTATTTCTCAAATAGGCATTATATAAGGCCAATGAATATACATTCCATATTTAGTTTTCAGGAAAAGTCCCTAAAGTAATTTTTCTCTGTGCAATATCATATCGTTTTATCTCTTAGGCTTTTACTCCCGTTTCTACTAGTTTCTGTATTGTTCACAAATTTTCTTCTAATATTAATATAGTTGAAAGGTTGATTCAGATAGGTCATAGTTGGTCATAAGGAAATGTTCTTTCAGCCTTTTTTTTCCAGCCAATTTCTGTATTTTCTTACACCTTGTCTTTTAGTCTTTGGAATACACATTTAGTGAGGTCACATTAAATTGTATTTTATGCACCCACCTTATTGTCATCTAGATCGTCATTTTATGTAGTTATTTTAAGCAGGGCCAACTGGATAGGCATCCACAACTCTGGTTGTCTTGTTTTGATATGTCTTGCAAAGCAGGGTTCCTTCTAGTATTATAGGCAGTCTCAAGTTGAGCCTTTTTACTTTTTTTTTCAAGCCAGTTTTTGTATATCCTTACAACTTGTCTTTCAATCTTTGGAATACCCATTTGGTGAGGTCACATTAAATTCTATTTTATGCACACATCTTATTCTCATTTGGATCATCATTTTAGATGGTTATTTTAAGTAGGGCCAACTGGGTAGGCATCCACAACCCTGGTTGTATTGTTTTGATATGTCTTACAAAGAAGGACTCCTAGTATTATGCTTTTGATCATTTGCAAAGGAAAATAGTATTGTTTAGTGTTATTTCCCTGAGGTTGCATTGATTTGATAGAATTGTCAAAAGCTTTTGGTCTGGTTTCTTTAAATCTACAGACATATAAAAGAATGATATATCTGTTGGACTTACTGTGTTTTCTATTGAAACGTTTGCAACATGGACATGTTGGATTTATGCTATCATGCTATGATGTAAAGCTTAGCTATGATTGTACAACATGCACCTTTCAAACAAGGTATATTGGCTACTCTATTGCAAAATTTTCTCTTTATATTTATAGGAAAGGCTTCATTCTGCTCCCTATTTTCTTGTAATTATTTCTAGAAAACATAGTGGATATGGTAGAAAATTTTCTTAACATGAAATTGTTCTATCCTTGTGTCTAATTCTAATTGACCTATTAGGTACTTTGTGTACAAGATATCATTGTAAGTGTGTGTTTGAATTGTAAGGGTTTCCTTTAGCAGATACCCGCCTCATGGTCCTTGAACAATTGTCATTGAGGAGGGGATACAATGGGAGAGGTTACGGGCACCTTTGGTGGATACAATTGCTCATGATCTTCATATATCTGACTGTTTGAATGAGTTGCGTCTTGAAGATCATGCCGAAATACAATGGAGGAGAAATAAGGAATTTCCTTATGGTAGGTATAGCATATGGACCTTAACTCACAGGGCATGGAGTAGTGATTATCTAAATTTTATATGCTCTTGCATTACTTTACATTGGCAACTTCTTTTGCAAGGCTAGACTGCTTCAACTGATATCCTCTTATGGAAGATTCATTGCTAGAGCCTTACTTTCAAACAATTGATTGAAATTGGCTTCTTTTCCATGACAGGATGGTGGTATGGAGTTGTGGGGTACTCAGACTCTTGCAGTAAAGATAGTTGCCACTGCTAGTGCCATTTAGATGGTGAGAACCCTTAATTCAATAAATATAACATCATATTTTCATCTATTTATATTTACAAAAGATTGATTTAGGAACATGATCAAGCACTAAGAAATATACAAAACAAATGAACGCTAGCTGAGACCATGGACCTTGCACCTTGCAATGATATGTTTTAGCAGCATACTTATTTGTAGTTGATTCAAAGAAGCCTTTCAAGATGTGATAGCTATTTTGTTTTGTTGGTTAACAGATTTGTCACCTCAATTTATACTCCATTTGCCCATGACAGTAACAACCTAACCAATAGTTGAGTCACTTGCAATGATTAGTTGCAAGTGCGCTTTGCTTATTTTGCAAGGTGCAACTACCTTCGAATGGTTTGCAATGAATTGAAATACTGGGTGTGCTTTTGACCGGAAAGCAGAAAAGGAAAACTACCATCTACCCATAGCCATGAAGTAGACGTGAAGATTGAATTCAAAATGGTGATTTTCAACAGATGAATTAATCTAAACTCAAAGATTTAAAATAAACATCAACATGATTTAACAGAAATGACAGGGAAACAAATTGCATGACTCAAAGGACATATACATTCTTAAAGAAAATATAAGTGAATTCACAGATTTAGAAATATATATTCTTTTTATTTCCCCCAAACAAAATGAGTTCACAGACTCCCTTCTGTACAGCAAAAAGTGACTAAAAATAAGTTTTTTTTTGGCTCCTTTCTTTCTTCTTTCCCCCCTCTTTTTTTGTATACACACACACACACATATATCGAATGAAACCATTTCTTTCTAAAAACGTTAACTTACGAGAAAGACCACACCAAAATTAGCGTTACTTTTATCAAAAAAGACTTCATACTCTCGGTGGAGGGGCCCTATTTCTTTCCATTTGGATCTCGATGAAAAGGTTATGTAGTTTGGCACGTTCTTCTTCCATCATAGAAATAACTCGGTGGTATTCAGCATAACTAATCTTTTCCTTCCATGCCACTGCACATAGCTGAGAGAGATGATGTCAATTTGTTCTTCTTCAGGCCAATTCAAACCAAGTTGCAGGACTGGTAATGGTTCATCATCCCAAACTCCATCAATCACAGGGAGCCCCATCTTTGAATGTTCAAGTAAGCTGAACTTAACAATGTCACCACCTACTTTATAGTAGATAATGAAATCTCTTCGTGCGACCACCTTAGCAAACTTCAATTCATTACGTTTTCTATAAATTCATGATTGAGTTGTGTACCCCAAAATCCTTGAAATGATGTTTCTGACATACGGTACAAACCATTAAATGAACCGGTGGCGCCTTGAAAATTGAGAAATTTATCATAAAATTGTAGGGTCGTGAAGGAGTGGAAACATAGACCTTCATGTCGCAAGTTAGGAAAAATTAGGAACTTCTCACACATGAACCGCCATTAGTGAGTTCTATATTGCAAGGTCAAATTTGAAGTATTCAGAAGGGGTCGGGAAGTCACGCTTACTAAGAACCTTAAAAACTTGAAGTTGGAAGCTCTGAAGTTCCAAGAACCCCCGACTTCTTGACCTAAGAACTAGTTGAGAATTTTAAGAGTTTTAGAACCGATGAAACCATTGACAACAAAAGAAAATACTTCAGAGTTCTATAAGACTATGAGGTGAGATTCAAAACATGTAAAATTCAAAAAAAAAATTAAGTTTCAAATTTTAGGGTAACATGTTTATAATGCAATCATTTCTCTTACTTTCCATCTACCAAAATTAATTAAGGCATCCAATATGTAGGAAACTAAGAAATGTTTAAATCATGTTGTGTATCTAAGAAGCATGTTTTATAATATATGAAGGTGGAGCCACCAAAGTGTTAAGAGTCGATAGGAGAGTAGCTTGAAGTAAGGATTGGTAGAATCCATTGCTATTCCAATAAAAAGTATTCCAACATATAGGGGCAAGCCTTGTATTTCCTGGTTTTGAAATTAAAATGATTGTCCACTATTTTCTTTAGAATCATTAATTTCTGTAGGATAGGACTCCTATTATCTGTATAGTTGACAATCTTTTTCTCAGAAGGCCAGTAAAGCTAACATATGAGCCTATTCCCCTAGAGGCAATGGCTGAGTATCTTTACACACAAAAATGATTTTAACCTTAACAAGCAAAGCCAACCTAAAATCCACTCTTAGATATCAATATATTATATATTGTAAACCAATAAGAAGCACATAATTCCATTTGATTCTTAAGTTGCTTATTTTACACTTGTAGATATTGTCATCCTTGAGATCAATCAGTATACGCTTGGATCATGATGGAGGTGTGCAACAATTAATAGAAAGAATCATCGTGAAGAAGGTAATGAGGCTGAAGGGTTTTATGGAGGGATTAGGAAGTTACATTCAAAAGAGGAAATTTTAACTTGGAATTAGGAAGTTACATTCAAAAGAGGAAATTTTAACTTGGAAACAGTTGTGGCTGAATGAAATATTAGAATGATTTAGTGAATATCAACCACCTTTATGTCATGTAAAAAAAATGATGACTGGGGTGTTGCCAAGTTTGCCATCATTCTTTAATTTATTTAGGTGGTGTACCCATTGACAGAGGACTTAAATGTAAGATTTCATGTACAAATGTAAATTTCAAAAAGAGATTCTTCATCAGTAGAATCAAATACCCATCCCACTTCTAAGAATCAATTGAAAGGCTTTCATTGCTTGAACTATTCTTAAAGGACATAGTTCACTTGTATAGTGACCTTGGATTGGAAGTGCAACAATTGAAAACATTACACTTTCTTTAAAATGAGGTAAAAATGCAAAATTTTATCTATCTCTGGAGTAAATCTAGTCACCGTTGCAGTTCATGCATTCCATGTATAGAACATTTTGTACCATAATTGCTTGGCATGAAATTCTACTACAATCTATTTTGATAATGATAAATGAGTTAAACTTGTGCTTTGGTCCAAAAAGGCAAACTTGGAAATAAACCCATCTATCATGAGGTCATGCATGCTTTTTAGCTTGAGCCCTTCTCAAATAAGATAAAAATACGAGTCTTGGCAATCGTTAGACTCATCTCCTACCACAAATAATATGTTGTTATGGGTTACTACAAAACCTTACTTGTGTCTTCCAATGTCTTAGTAGAACAATAAATTGTTGTGCATATCAAGTTCATGTAATGAAAAGACCCATTGGAGTGTGGCAGGGGAAGTTCTTACTACCTTATATACTGAGCTTCCAACATAAACTTGTGTTCAAATCATTTTAACTACCTTTCTAATAAAATGGTGTTATATTATGTAAGTCTTGAAGTTTGAGGAGGTTACAAACCTTGATTAAGACTAGCCATAGTATTTATTTATATTTATATTTAAAAACTGTTTAGTAATATAATTAAAAGTACTTAGAAGGAAATTATACCCAAGTGTAACAAAAATAATAAGATTATCAAATATTAAATACTATAAGATTTTAGATGTATGGTATGTAGGTTAAGAAAGCAAAAGTTGATAAACATTCTTAAAAGTAATCAAGCCAAAAAGTATTGAGGTGAAAATAAAGAAGAAATTTTATATTACAAATTTGTAGTAAATTGCTAATTCTAAAAGTTTGAAATATTATAAATTTAATGTAAAATATACAAATACTATTTCAAAGTTTGAAATTTTATATTACAAATTTGTGGTAAATTGCTGATTATAAGTGACCTTTAAAAAATGTCAAAGTAAAAAAAATTAAAGTTGCTTAAACTTTGAATTCAAAATTAAGGTGAATTGTTAGGGGGCTTTGGTCTCCTCTGCTTGGTGCAAGGTGGTAAATTGCTAATTATAAAGGTGAGGGCTAGAGTTAGGGTTATAATTCAATTTAGTGTTAGGGTTAAATCATAGTTAGAATTAATTTTTAAATTAAAAGCATCAGTTAAAAAAAATTAAAAAAAAATATGGTTCAAAATGTTCAAAATTCTTTTAATTAGGTTACTATTAGAATTAGGGTAAGAATTAGAGTTAAGGTAAGCATTAGAGTTAGGGTTAGGGTTAGGATTAGGGCTAGAGTTAGGGTTAGGGTTAGGGTTAAAATCATAGTTAGAATTAGGATTAAGGCAAGGGTTAGAAATAAGATTATTGTTAGACTTAAAATTAGGGTTATAGTCAGAGTACAATCAGGGTTATGATTAGAATTAGGGTTAGGGTAAGAGTTAGGATTAGGATTCCTATTAGAATTAAGGTTAAAATTAAGGTGGGTTACTATTAGAATTAGGTTAAGAATTAAAGTTATAGTTAGGGTTAGGGTTCAAATTAGAGAAAGGGTTAGAGTTCAATTAGGGTTTAAATTATAGTCAGGTTTAGGGTTAGGGTTATGATTATGGTTAAAATTAGAGCTATTTTTAAGGTTAGAATAAGGGTTAGAGTTAGGGTTAAAACTAAGATTAGGGTTAGGTTTAGAATTAGAGTTAGGATTACAATTATCAATGTGGTTAGGGTTAGGGCTACAATTAGGGTTGGTGTACTTTAGATTTAAAATGACTTAGGCTGTTTGAAACAAAAGTTGGAAGTTTTATTAAATCAAAGCCTTAGCAATAAAACTCCCATCGGAAGAACCAATTTAAAGTTTTATTAAATCAATGCCTTATTGGCAATACTCCCAATGGAAGAACTGAACGTTTGAGAACAACTTCCTTCATTCTGAATTCTTTCGACTTGCTGATAACAAGCCCTAATTCATTTCAAAAAAAGGTTCAGCTAACGCCTGATCGACAAAACTATATTCGGTAGAACCTCACCTTTTAGAACCCGTTCCTCGGTTCCCAAATCTCTCGACTTGGCAATAAAATGACTTAGTTTGTTTGAATCAAAAGTTGCAAGTGTTACTAAAGCAAAGCCTTATCGGTAAAACTCCCATTAGAAGAACTGATTTAAAGTTTTATTAAATCAAAGCCTTATCGGCAAAACTCCCACTAGAAGAACTGAACATTTGAGAACTACTTCCTTTGTTCCCAATTCTTCTGACTTGCCAATAACAAGCCCTAATTCATTTAAAAAAGGGTTCAACTAATGCCTTATCAACAAAACTATAATTGGAAGAACCTCACCTTTTAGAACCAGTTTCTCCGTTCCCAAATCTCCCAACTTGCCGATAACAAGATTTTGGTTGTTTCAAACAAAAGTTGCAAGTATTACTAAAGCAAAGCCTTATCAGCAAAACTCCCATCAGAAGAACTGATTTACAGCTTTATTAAAGCTAAGCCTTATCAGCAAAACTCCCATCGGAATAACCAAACATTTAAGAACTGCTTCCTTTGTTCCCAATTCTTCCAACTTGCCGATAACAAGGCCTAATTCATTTTAAAAAAGGTTCAACTAATGCCTTATCAACAAAACTATAATCGAAAGAAGCTCACCTTGTAGAACCATTTCATCTGTTCCCAAATCTCCAGACTTGTCGATAACATGACTTTCCCTGTTTCAAACAAAAGTTGCAAGTGTTACAAAAACAAAACCTTATCGGCAAAACTCCCATCGAAAGAACTGAACATTTGAGAACTGCTTCCTTCGTTCCCAATCCTTTTGACTTACCAATAACAAGGCCTAATTTGTTTCAAAAAGAGCTGCAACTAACGCCTTATCAGCTAAACTCCCATCGGAAGAACCCCATCTTTTCGAACCAGTTCCTTAGTTCCCAAAAGATTCAACTACCACCTTATCAGCACAACTATCATCGAAAGAACATCACATTTTCAAACTAGTGCCTCGGTTCTCAAATCTCCCGAATTGATGATAACTTAAAAAAGGATTATCAGAAAACTAATGAGTTATCGACAAAACCACTATCGAAAGAACCTCACTTTTTACAACTAGTTCCTAGGTTGTCAAAACTCCCGACTTCCCAATTACAAAACTTTCTCCATTTTAAACAAAAGTCAAGTTTTACTAAAGGAAAGCCTTATTGGCCAAACTTCCACCGAAAGTTGTAGAACTAGTTCCTTCATTCCAAAATCTTCCCACTTGTCCATAACAAGGCATAGTTCTTTTCAAACAAAATGTTATTCAAATATAATATGGTTTTCTACATTAATTTTTTATTTATGTCCTAAATAAATAGTCTTATATTTTAATTACATATTCCCTTTATAGTTATAATATTAATAATAATATTAATTATATTATTACTATTTATTATTAAACCTTGGTCATATATTAATTATACAATTTCATTAATATTTAAATTATCAAATTTGGAAACTATATATTGAATCAAAATTAAATATACTATAAATATTACAATTTTGTTATTATACTTATATAGGCCTTAAATTTTTTTTATTTTTTTTAACATTATTGGAATGCAATTTGTCTAAAAGTACAACTAGTATATTTATAATAAAAAAAATATATCAGGCATTTATAAATTACTTGCAGTTAGAATATTTTATATGCTCACATGAGTTAATAAAGATTTCAGTTCATAACTACCGAGTTTTTCTATTTTTCTATCCATTTGGCTTCCATGAATTTAGAGATATCTTCCAATTTGTTGGCATTTATAAATTACTTGCAGTTAGAATAATTTATATGCTCACATGAGTTAATAAAGATTTCAGTTCATAACTACCGAGTTTTTCTATTTTTCTATCCATTTGGCTTCCATGAATTTATTTATTTACACATTTTATGAATTTTGTTTACTTGAGAATCTGAATCTTAATTGTTTACGAGAATTTGGGAATCTAGATCTTTCAGCCCTTGCTGTGAGTGTAGAATGCAATTTGTTTAACATAAAAAAAAATATTTGTTTAACATTATTGGAATGTAATTTGTCTATACAACAAATATTTAATCTAAGAATAAAATTACAACTAAACACATACTATAATTACAACACTACAAGGCCCCGGGACTCCCCACTACGTGGCACTTGTATTAAATTTCAATTAAAAAATGAGTAAAAACAAAATTGTCAAAATGAATGAGATAAAAAAAACTGAATATTTAAAGATAAATTGTAATATGTTTTCACTATATAAATATATACCATGTTTCTATCAATTACATGTTAGAGATAAAGTGTCAGTGTTTTTACCCAACTTCTCAAATAATTTGATAAAGTTTAATGGTTAAAGTTTTTTAAAATTTTAAAATAAATTGATTATTTATTATTTTTAAAAGAGAATGAAGTGTTCACTATTAAATTTTTAAAATAACAATTTTACACTTCATTATATGTAAAAGATAACAAATAAATAAATAAATAAAATCAAAATATTGGATTAAAAAAAATCATTTTGCATTTCTAGTTTCGTTCTACCATCCTCTGAGGCTTTCTGTCAAACAATCCTATATGTGTTTCCCCAGCCAATGCAACCACAAAACAATAATAACTAAGAATCCAATCTTGGCCACCTCAACACCATATTCCATTAATCCCACACACTGGATCTGCCCTGAAACAGCTTATAGGACAAGAAACAGTCACTGTATTTTTCAAAAAAAAAAAATCTCAAGTATTAAAAAATAAACTCATATTTTAAATAACATTATAAATTACAATAACTGACATTGTATTCCTTGTAGACTGTGGAAAGAAAAAAGAGACAACAAAGACTGTGGGTTGTTAAAAGGCAAATGGACTGTTTGACAAAACGTTTCAAAGAAATGTTTCCACTTGGAATCCAAAGATTGTGGAATGTGATTTGGAGGAAGCAGATTTTTTTGAAAAGATTTAGAAACTTTCAATCAGATATAATTGGCAGGCGTAACGCCAAAGCCCACCAACTTCGCCAGTATACACACCCTGAACAACGCAATAAAATAGGATTTTTGTTAGATATTATAGTTGTAAATCCTTTGGTAGCATGCATGCAAAATGAGCAAGTGACAAAAGATACAAGAAAATCCTCAAGAATTTGAAGTTGTCATACCCTCTCTGGCTCATTTAACGCTCCAATAATTTCTTCTGTTGGCATCCGTTCCGCATATTGAATAGGCGGACTGCCATAATAGCAGGAATCTACGGACTGCTAAGGATAGAACCCAAAAATGATATAGTTTTTTGATTTTTTATAGTTTTTAAATTTTCTCAAACATTTTCTGTACAATAATTGGGAGAGCTGCGATGAGATTTTAGGTTGCTTGCATAAGCGCTTCTCTGGTTCCCACTTCAAACTTGTGCAGCCGAGCTTTCAAAGCGATTGGTCTTCAAGTGTCAGGCTCTTCTTGCACAGGTATGTAATTCCACAACATCTTTCTGGTTTATGTCATTTTAAAAAAAAAGAACCTGCCTTCAAAAAACCTGAAAAATTAGAGGATGACTTTTAAAAAAATTTGTTTTAGGCGTGTATCTGAATTAGCCATTCAAACTGAAACCTAAAATATGAGCACCAGTGAGAGACATGGCGGAGGATGGTCATCTGGGAAACAGTTTTCAGAGGGCGAGATTTCTTCAGAGGATGACAGAAAGCGAGAGAATAGCGAGGATGAGAAGCATGTAACAGGCACGAGAAAAACGTCTGTCGTGGGAGATGATGCTAGGGTTAGGGTTAGGGTTTCTCATGAGAAACACAGGACCCACGATGCTAGGGTTAGGGTTTCTCATGAGGAGCACAGGGATCAGGGCACAAGGCACCGAATAGACGATGGCAAATCCCATGCTGACAGGAGAGATAGAGACAGGGAGAGATTTGACAGTGATCAAAGGGTTTCTGAAAACAAGAGGCACAGAGAAGGAGTGGAAGTGAATGTTTCTGGTGCTGTGAGAGGAACTGAAAAGGGTGTTGGAAGAAGTGGGGGTGTTTACATTCCCCCATTCAAGCTAGCCAAAATGATGAAAGATGTGCAATACAAGAGCAGTGTGGAATACCAGCGCATGACTTGGGGTGCCCTTCGAAAGAGTGTCAATTGGTTAGTGAACAAGTTAAATGCATCCAACATCAAGAACATCATTCCAGAGTTTTTTGCAGAGAATCTCATCCGTGGAAGGGGTCTATTTTGTAGGTCTTGTATGAAATCCCAAATGGCATCCCCTGGATTTACAGATGTTTTTGCAGCCTTGGTTGCTGTGGTAAATACAAAGTTTCCTGAAGTTGGCAATCTGCTTTTGCGAAGAATTATTTTGCAGCTCAAGAGGGCATACAAACGCAGTGACAAGCACATGTTGATAGCAGCAGCAAAATTCATAGCTCATTTAGTGAATCAACGAGTTGCTGATGAGATCATTGCCTTGGAACTTATCACCATTCTACTAGAGAATCCTACAGATGATAATGTAGCGGTTACTGTTGGGTTTGTGAAAGAATGTGAGTCTTTGTTGCAAGACCTTTCACGGAAAGGTCTCTATGGGATTTTTGAACGATTTAGAGGTATTCTCCATGAGGGGGAAATTGACAAACGAGTACAGTTTTTGATTGAAGGTCTTTTTGCAATTCGCAAAGCTAAGTTTGAAGGTCATCCCGCTATTCGTGCAGAATTAGACCTTGTAGAACAAGAAGATCAGTTCACACATGAAGTTTTCCTAGAAGATGAAATTGATCAAGAAGCTGGTTTGGATGTTTTCAAGCCAGATCCAGAGTTCTTAGAGCATGAGATGACCTATGAAAAACTGAAGAAAGATATCCTTGGAGATGCTTCTTCCGATGAAGCAGAAGGGGATAATGATTCAGGTGATGATTCAGATGAAGAAGAGGAAGCACTAAGAATACAGGATGAGACAGAGACAAACTTGGTCAATTTAAAGCGCACAATTTACTTGACAATCATGTCAAGTGTTGATTTTGAGGGAGCTGGTCATAAGCTACTAAAGATGAAGCTTGACCCTGGTCAAGAGATGGAGGTATCCATCATGCTATTAGAGTGCTGTAGTCAAGAGACTGCGTACTCTCGATATTACGGGCTTCTTGGCCAAAGAGTGTGCATGATGAACAAAACTTATCAGCAATCTTTTGAAAAGTGTTTTGTTGAACAGTACTCTATGATTCACAGGCTACAAACCAATAAACTGCGCAATGTTGCTAAGTTTTTTGCCCACTTACTTGGCATGGATGCTCTTCCATGGCATTGTCTTCGTTATATACGTTTGACAGAGGAGGATACTACATCTTCCTCCCGTATTTTTATTAAGATTCTCTTCCAGGAGCTGGCGGAGCAGCTTGGTATGCTGTCTCTTAATGAGAAATTGCATGATCCTGCAATGGAGTCCTTTGATTCAATTTTCCCAAAGGACAATCCCAAAAATTCACGGTTTGCTATCAATTTCTTCACTTCCATTGGTCTTGGTGGAATCACTGAGAGTTTACGTGATTATTTGAAGAATATGCCAAGGCTTAAATTGAAAAGATCAAAGGCCAAGTGCACGTTGTGATAATAATATACTAATGAATCCTATAATTTATTGAGAATTTATTGTTTTCCATGTGATGTGATAATTTTAATAAGAATCTTTGTTTTTTTATATTACTTTGTTACACCATCATTTAGATATTTAAGTGCAAATCTTAGACTCTTCAATCCATAAAATTCACTCTTTCAATTGAAATCAATATATTTTTCTCTCATAGTGATTACAAGCTATCGCTATAAGAGTCATTCTCCAACAATGATCAAGAGTATGATAGTTACACAAAAAGGTGATGATGTAAGCTATCGCTATAAGAGTCATTCTCCAACAATGATCAAGAGTATGATAGTTACACAAAAAGGTGATGATGTATAAACTTTAACTTGCTCTAGTAGTGTAGAACATCTTACAATTCTTGTGACTAACTACTTGGGTTTTCCCCTTTTAATATGTGACTAATTGCTTGTGTTTAATGCAATAACCAACCTCCAAATTAGTTTTTAAAAACTTGACTTTTAATTTCAATATGATTTATTGTTTTCTACATTTACAAATCTATATCTTGCATCTTCTTTGATGTATCTTACATCTTTTCTTATTGTATATATTTTGCTGCACATAAAATGAAGTATCACTTGGGAAAAATATATATTAGATATTAGAATGTTTTAACTTGCAACTTTATTTAAATTTATGCTAAAACATATTTAACTTATTACTCATTGTTTTTGCATTTGCCTCTAATTATTACTATTGCATCTCAATATGGTGCAATTACTAGTATGTAATTACAATTGTGTAAAATATTTCAATTATTTGAAAAATAACAATTAAGTAAAGAACTTTAAAAAAAAAAGTATATTTGATTTTTTCATGAAAATAAAAATTATTAAAATGAAAGTGAAAGAAAAGAGAATGTGGAGGATAGATATTAGAGAGATTTATTTATAGAAAAGGTTAGTGTTGTTAAAGAAGGGTTATTATAGAAGAAAAGCAAGAGCTTGGAAAAGCAGTTACATGGAGTATTGAACATAGAAGAATTTAATTGTATAGGATATTTAACATAGTTTAGAATTTAGTTTCATTATTTATTGAGATGAGATTCTAGGTTGCTCACATAAGTGATTGTGTCCTTCCCACTTACAACTGTTGGAGTACGCAAGACACTGATAGGGGGGTGAATTAGTGTCTTATAAAACAGACATGTTTTTGGCAACACCTAATTAACTGTTACCAACTGTGAACTTCAACCTTGAATGGTGAAAGCAAGACATTCATTTAAGAATCAGGATGAACTATCAAACCAACTTGTGAGCATGAAAAGACAGAACAACTATTTGTGAACTATGAGGAATCATTTGAACAATTCATCAAGACAAACAATAGAGGCAGATTGTTACTTCATTGGAACGAGATAAGCATCAAGGTATTATGTATTTGTACTGTTTTACTACGAGCATCATATAACAGTTAAATTATGAAATAATAAACAAAAACTCATGAGCAGAACAAGTAACCATAACACAGAGATTGTCCTGAGTGGAAAACCCTCCAGGGCATAAAAACCACTCAAAAAAATGCCTCACTGGATTATTTAATGAATCTCACTGGTTACAGGCCTCACTAGCTACAAAATGCCTCACTGGGAAAGCCTCACTGGCTACACAAAATGCCTCACTGGCAAAGGTCATTTTTGTCTCACTGACTTGACCTTTCAATGCATGTTTCAATCATGAAGAAAAAACAAATATAGAGGGACACTCTATTTCACTGAATCCCAATACAACTCTGATCTAACATCATTGATAATGCATTCAGTCATCTATCCTCAACATTACATTAGGTGTATATACAACCACACACAATTTCTGTTCAAAGCCCTTTTTATATATTTCATAATGTCTTCCTCTTCTCATGAAAATAGTTTAAGCAATAACTGAAATTCAAATCATAGTGTAGGGTCAAGTTAACCCAGCATAAACCAATGTCAATTATATCCTTAGTTAAAGTCATTCTTTCTCTCTACAAACAGTTTGAAGAAGCATAACTATAGTAGCATAACTGTCTGGGGTTGTTCATAACTAACAGAGAAGTTATATCCAATAACTCTTTTTAACTGCTTATTTATCCATGATAAAATAATGTTCAAACTGTGTGTAGGGTTAAAGAAGACTCTTCTTTAACTGCCAAAAATACCCGTGCACAACTAAACCAATTACCCACGAAAAAGAAAACAATCTTGTATGTTGTTGATACTGCTGTCTACAATAATAAAAACCCTTTACATATTCTTTTTAGCAAAGCAAATTTTCATCAGAGTACTGCATACCCATAAGTGGGTTTTGATAAATCTGATTATATCACAATAGAAATTAACTAAAACCATCGGCACATCCATTTTGAAACCCTCAAAGGCAAAAGAGAAACTCTACTTATTTTTCAAAAACCCCAAATGTTTTTAGATCTTAGGCAACCAGAAAAAATGAAAACTTTTAAATAGTTTTAGTTTTGAAAACAGAGATAGAATTCTTCAATGATTCTTATGCATTTTAATTCAAAGCAAAAAATGGAGAGAGAACACCTGATGGGCGACAGGAGTGTTGATGATCAACAACAATGCTCAAGTCCAAATACTTTTGTCACTTCAGAAGATTCCTTTGACAATTTTCTCCAAAGATTCACGTGGCCATTTTCATGATCTCTCATGATTACGACAAACTAAAATAAAACCCTAGGAAAGTTGCATATTTGAAGCTCAAAACTTTGCATAATGAAAACCAAAGTCTTTCTAACTCATGCAACTGGTGATTTAGGTAAACCCTAAGGAAACTAGTGAAAACTTATTTATTTTGCCTTGCAAACCTTGTAGTAACGTGTTTGGGTGGTGAGCATATAAGAGCATGCCGATAAGTAAAAATTTATCCTTTGCAACATTTGAAAATACCCACTAGGAGATAATGTACCGGGCTCAACACTTTAAACCATGCCTTATTTCTCATTGAATGCCTCTTTTATCTCAAATATGACATCAAGCATTTGTGCCAAGAGAAAGATTATAACATATTGTTATACAAGCTCATCATCACCAAGAAATATTATATCACCATGTACCCAATTGAGTATACACCATGAGTATAGTATCAATTATAGGATCAAGGGTACCACATAGGATCAAGTGACATGTCATAGAATTCCACAATGTCATAGTACCAAAGACCAAAGTATGTCAAAGTTATCAGGAAACCATCTCAACTGAATGAGTCATGAAATGACTGAGTGAGCCATATGTACCAAGTTGTGGTTTGGTCATCAGGGACAACAACTGAGGGTCAACAACAACAAGGCTTTCAAATTGAGTGGAAAAGGAAAAAAGGGAAAAGTATAATCAAATAGAAAGGTAGAATTCAACCATATGTACATGATTAAAAAAATAATATAAAACCCATGAAAAAAAGAAAGACACAAAATTCTTTAACTATTCTACTTATATGAAAATGGAAAAAAGTCTTGTATAATGAAAAGGCATTACAATATATATCTTTTACCTCATTAAAATATTTCATTTCTTGAACTTTAATGAAAGTAACTTTATAATAAAATATTAAACCTTTGTTGAAGTTTGACATTCAAATGAATGTCATGAGTATTTCTTCAATAAGATTGCTCATGCAGATGATGTTCCCTACTGTGTGTTGATTGTCATCTAGATTCATCATCAAACATGTCTATTATATTTCATGACTCTTTTGCCTTTACGAAATGCCTTAGTCTTCTTATTTTCCAGGAAGTATATTTTAACTCTTGGTCCTTCTTCAATGATAATGTCCTCTTCTTCCACAAAATATTTAGCCACCAATATAGTTATGATGCAGATCCATCTGTTGACTTGCCCTTAGTTGTTGTCCCTGATGACAAATCCACAACTTGGTTATATTGGTATGGTTTGATAAACTCTATCAGTTGATATTGGTATGGTTTGATCAGTTGCCATATGCTCTATGCTCTGTTGATCTCAGTTGATATTAATATGATATTCATGCTTTGTTGAAGTGACAAGGGTATTCACTTTGACACCATTTGGTTTAAATTATTGATTCCACTGATTGGCTTTGATGTGGTATCTTTGGAACATGTTTAGTTTGACATCCTTCATTGGCATTAGTTCTCTTGGCCATGTTAATATGGTTTGGCAACAGGTCAGTTTGATGACAAAATAGTGTAAGTGATATACAGGGTTCATCTTAGTTAATATGGCAGGTGCATGGTTATATGTTCATGGCTCAATTAGTTTTAGGTGCATGGTTATATGGTTTCAATGCATATGCATGGTCCTTTGATCACATGATGATATACTTGTTTCATATTGGTATTGTGCTATGGCATTTGATGACATATTCTCATGATCTACAAGTGTATAAAAACTGAGGCATATTCTACCTCTAAAGTTGTTGACCACGGTATACATTTGTTTGTTTTTCCTAAGGGGTAAGTGCAAGAAGATGGGGGGCCAAAAAGTGGCCAAAAAAATTTCAAAAAAATTTAAGTCATAACGTGAGCGCGTTATGGCTTGGTAATGACAAGCCTCAGGCTCGTCATTATCGAGCCATAACGCGCTCGAATTATAACCTGTTATAAATTAAAAAAAAGCAATTTCATTTCATTTCATTCTGATTTTCTCCTCTGCTCGCGGTTTCCAAACCCTCAAAAACGCGCTCGTGTTCTACAAAACGCCAATCAACACAAAAAGCTTGTCGATTCATCGCCAAAATGCCACCGCGACGTCGAGCACGCCAAAGGGGTGAGTTATCTTTGTTTTTTTGTTTGAATTTCTTTCTAAATAGGTAGGTTTTTATTGATTTTTGATGTATATTTCGTTAATTGTCAGGAAATGTTAATGCACCTCCTCCTCCTCCTCCTCCTCAAAATCCACAAAATCCTGAGGAGGAAATACCTGCAGAACAACAACCTCCTCCATTCATTCCTCGACATGCCCCTAGAACACAAGATAATATAATGGGGCAAATTGAAAACAACAAAAAATAAATTGAAGATATAATTGCAAGGTTGAAAGATCCTTCCACTTCAACCTTGCATAGGTCCACGCTTGCTGAATCTCTTGAGTCTATGTTATCAAATGTAAATTTAATTAGCAAGCAAATAACTAGTTGGACCGATAAAAAGAGATAGTTTAGAGATTACTATGCAGATAAATTGTCATACCAAGATGTCAAAAAATTACAAATTACAAAATTAGACTTGTGTTCAATTTTCACAAACCCACAAACAAATCAACCTCCACCCATTACATGCAAGAGGTTCCCTATCCATTGGTGCAACAACCAAGCGATAAGGGACAATTTTGGGTAGAGGTGGTGGATGGTTTTTGACCATCCTCCATGCAATAATAATGAGGTCCCACAATACTTTTTGAGGAAACTCTACTGCGAGTTTGTCCTCAATAAAGTGCCAAACTATTTTGATATGCGGGACTTCCAGGGTAGAGGTGGGGGCTCAGCATAGGATAGACCAGGGGCACGTCTTGACCCACAGCAGGTAGTGAGACGAGTAATCAACAGACCATCCCATGAGCATGTTTCTATCCCTTCCATTGTGAAGGAGAGTGTTGAGGTCGATACACTGAGGTCGATTAGTGCCTTGACCCAGAGCATCATAGAGCATGCCGATCCTGCAACACAGAGTGGGTTGGGAGATAGTGCGAGGAGTAGGGTCCCACCGCATACTTGCCAGGCTTGCGGGTCAGCCTGTGGTTATGACCCCATGGACAGTCAGGACGCAGGTGCACAGGCTACATCTGCAGCTGAGCAGATGGTGATGACAGATACCCTCCTGAGTGAGACTTTCAGCCTTGATACTCAGGTAAATATTAGCAAGTTTATTGAATTTAATTTATTAAATTTCATTTTTGAAATACAAGATTAACTAATTTAAATTGATGATTTTAATGAAATTTCAGGGTCATAGCGTCGATGCAGTTTTCAGTGGTTCTCCACCTACATTTTTCACTAGATCATCTACTGTCGAGGTATGTAACTAGTAAACAATTATAAATATTACATGTGAATAGCATCGTTATATGAATGGTATTCTAATTTCTGATTTTGGATGTTGAATAGGTTAACACTGTAGATTTCATGGCAACACCTGCCAGCAGTGGTGGACTTCAAAGCTTTATGAAGGTAATAAAATAAATAGTTTAATGAATGAATTGTACTTACTAAATTTTTGTATGTGATTTGTGTGTTTTATTGTGTGTACTTCCATGTTTAGATGAATGTGTGTGTATGTTAGGAGCCATGATTTGCATCACTATTATAGTTTTCGTAATTGAATAATATTGTTTTATTTCCAGATGATGCAGGCTGCGGATACACCTCCCCATGTTCATAGGGCAATGGAGCAGGGTGTGGCCTCTGCGATTCATAGCTCTATGGCATTGATAGGGGTATGAGGCAAATTAGTAAATTTCAATTTACATTCATTGTTATAGTTGTCTATTTTTGAAAAATCAAAAGATTATTGATTTGAAGTTTAATTTCTATCTGGATGGTTTCTATAGGACATGACATCACTAGGGCCTATTCCTGCTACTGAGGCAAGCGAGGAGACAGATTATATGTTAGCGGTAAGTGATTATTTTGTTAAATGTTTTATTTTTTATAACATGTAATTTCTATATATTAATGTCTATACTTTTTTTTGTAATAGGTAAAGGTGCAGGAAGAACTAAATAGGAGGAGTAGCCCTCGGGTTCGTAGTAGACCACCCACATGCATGTCTCCATCCCCTAGAAGATCAAAGGCTGCTCATGATTTATTCTCTTCACTAGCCAGAGGGGAATGACTTTTTATTGTGTTCCTCTATTGTATGCCTATATGGCATTTGTGGACATATATTTTGTATTGTACATAGTTGACATTGTATGCCTATATGGCATTCTTGTAAGCCTATATGGCTATTTTGTATATATGTTATACTTATATCGACAGATATTGATGTATGCCTATATGGATATTTGCTTAATACAAATCTTTTTTATTGATGGCGTCCATACTTGCATTATAAATCCACTTTTGAATGGATATTTGTAGATGGCTACTTCAAATATTTAAAGTCCGATTGTATTACATAGGATGTTTGCATTTTCTTTGATAGGCTTGATAGGCCATGGATTACATGATGGTGTTTGATGGAAAAGTATGGTACTAGAAGACTCTAGTTCATTCTTAATAGGCTTGTGATTGATAATATCTTTGCATGATTGCACTTGATCTTGGATCATGGGCATGTTGTTAGGATTTTGATTGCATTGTGATGTTTAATGGATAGGCATGGTGTAAGATACCCAACTAGTTCTACGAAAATTTTTCCTTACTTAAACAATTTTACTTGCTATCAATTCATCAACTACTTCAACAACACAAAGATATACATCAAAGATAACTACTTGAATGAATCAACCTTAGAGTTGGGTACTTGTCTAGTTATTTGACTCAAACAACTTGCAATGTCTTATTACATGGATAATGCTTTCAATAGCATGAGGTTACAACTTATTCAATGGAGATACAAAAGAAAGGCCTTGAAGCCTTGATGTTTACAATGGCGTCTACACTTGATCAACTCAATCAAACTCAATGATGTCAACTGAATGTCAACACCTCACAATATCACAAGGGAACATCACCTTGCTTGTTGCATGGATGAACGTCATAGTTGCAAGACTCTTAGGGTTAGGCGCCCACTGAAGGTAGTAGAGACCAGACTAGGCGCCATCCTAAGCTCGGTGCTTCCTTGAGGTGGTAGAGACATGGATGAACGTCTGGTGGGGTTTGATGACTCTATATTAACACTCAAATTCACTTAGGTGCAATATTAGTGTTCTTCTAACTAGGCACCAGATAGGAGGATTCTCAGGGGTTTTGGCACCTAGGTTACAACTTGTCAATTTCTCAAAGAATCTTTGAAACACTTGACTTCCAAGGATTATCATCTTACCCTCTGATGGAGCGCCTTGTTCCAAAATTGGTCTTAGGGACTTGCATCTCTCTTAGGTGCATGTTTGGAGTAATGTCAACTGGTATCAGCGCCTATTATCTCAATTCACACTTGACATCAAACTTTTGAAGCTCTTTTACCCTAGCGCCTTTATCTTCTATCAAGCGCCTAACATTCTGGAGGTGAATTCCATCTTAATCCAAGTCTTCAAGGTACTTCCAAGTTTAGGTGCCAAAATAGGGTTATGGAGGAGCAGAACCACGCCTTAGGAGGATGACTGAACCCTAGGCGCCAATTTGAGGTTGCAAGAGCATAGGTATGTGCCAAGTAGAGTTTGATGCTCAAAACATTAACATTATTTAGTGAAATCCTTTTTTGACTCTAGGCGCCATTTGGAGGCTAGAAAGAGGGAAGTTGACACCAACTGCATTAGGCGCATTTCTGAGGTGATGGAGACCAATAAGTGTGCCTTGTCCTCTGGCTCTATTCCTTGTTAACTTTACAACTTAGATTATCTGAACAACACTGAGAATGCTTCCCTTCTTCCTGATACAAGTTGAAAGATCCACTGGGCGCCATTTCAGGTGTCTGGAGAGATCATCAACCAAGGGCGCTAATAGAGCCTTTGGCAAATGGAAAGAGCACCTTACTTAGATTTGATTTTTGGATGCCAGAATTGAGGAATTTTGTGCCTTGGCTAGGAGTTTCTCATTTCAATCTTGATTATTCATCTAAGTGACTTTCCTTAGCTCCCAAGCCTTCAATCTATCCATTACCCCCTGCTAGGCGCTCAAAATAGAGTGTTAACGCCTTATGAAGGTTAGGCACATTCTGAGGGTGGGGTAGGCAAGTGAGGGTGCCAGACCAGGCCTTGAGACTTCTCTCCTCATCAAAGGCTTTCAATCCTAGGTGCCAGATCCAAGGAGTTCCAACCAACACATGCACCTAGTGCTATGAGTTCACCCAAAGGACATCTTTAACTTGAAAACTTTCAATCTTCATCCATCTATGCTAGATGCTCAATTGGAGGATCCCTAGAAACATGTATAGGCGCCTTGAGGTTCTTAGGCACTTAATTTGGATGATCCTTGTGCTAGGCGCTTAGTAAGGAAAACTGGAGTGAAATGGGCGCCTAGGCTCCCAAGCTTCCATACTTAGTCAAATTTTAGGGTTCTGACCTTGTTCCTACAAAACAAACAGATAGAGTTAGTCTGAAACCAATTCATTCCCTCATCATTTGGAATTAGCCTCCGGGAATGAGGAATAGGCTAATCCATTATACACTTGATGATCAAGCCGGGAATGGGGACATGACACATGGTACTAGGCTAATCATTTTGGGTTTTGCATGAGCCTCGGACAAGGTAGTGGGATGACTTGAATACATATTACCTATATCCACGGGATGACTTTGTTATTTTTCCTTGTCTATGCTCATTTGCGCATTGGTATGTTGCATTGGGATGAGAGGATGGATGTTGCTTTGATAGTGATGTGTATTCATCACCTAGTGATGGATGATCTTATATAGTGGTTGGGTGTAATGGTTATCTTCATGTGGTTGTAGATGTTGATCCTAGGTTTAGAGGTGTTTGGTCGTGTGTCTTGGTGGACTCTTGATTCTAGATTAGAGTATTAGCATGATACAAGTTCTCTTGAGACTAGGATGTCTGTATTGGTGCATGTGATCTTCTAGGAGGAGATGTTAGATCATGATGTCATGTTTGGATACCTAATTTTGTAGTTGGATTTTTGACAGTGGTCTTGTTGGTTCTCTTGGTATTGAGTACATTGGTCATGTGCTTGGGAGCTTCATGATAATGTGGTGTTGCATTTGGAGCTTAACATGGATTGATTGGTTGTAGGTTCTCATACATACTTTGAGACTTGGGTGAGGCTAGAGTTCTCTTGGGATTAGAGACACTTGTTGAGATGGTTACCCTTTAGAGGTTTTAGCAGGAAGACCAAGGAGACTTTCACTTGGATATGGGTGTGAGTTAATTATGGACCTAGAGAAGATTCTTATTGGTTCTAGAGGGTTCATTCGAGGGGTGTCTCTAAACATGCTTTTTCTCAGGCGCTAAACTGGAGTTGTCTAGATGCACAAGTGCACCTCCCTCAATGAAGTTCCTTTTGTTAACTTAGTTCATCCTAGTGACTGAAGGGGTTGTTATATTCTTTAGGCGCAATCTTTCATAGACTAAAACATTCACTCCATGTTAAGGCGCTCAGAGGAGGCTCTGGAGATGGAAAATGGCGCCTTAACTCACTTATGTAAATTTTGGACTTTTAGGCAATTGCAAGATGTCTTGGAGGGCTCAATTCTTCAAGGTGCCCATTTTGTTCACCACTTGTAGCATCACTTGTTCAAGGCACATGTGTGATTTGGTCAAAAATAGGCGCCTAGAGTGAATAGGCTTTCATCCTGACTTAATACACTGCCTCCTTCTGACAATTTTTGGGGCAGCAGAAAACCTTTCACCACGGGCAAATGCCTCAGAGCTATAAAAAATTGAGAGAGATTATTGTAGAGGCACTCTACATGATCGCATTGCCTCAAACGGAATGTTTCTAAGTGACATGGTTTTCGAGTAACATCTCGTCAAAGATTGCTGCCTTTTTGCATTTTGGACTCTTCAGGGATATCGTCGGTACAATGTAGCTCTGACTGTTTCGACATATTTGGGTGAAAAATTAGACCATGCCTAGCATAAATGTACCCATTCAGACTCGTTGGAATAGTTAGTTTTGTCACATCAAGAGCAGGATGAAAGTTACACCCCTTTGCAACTTTACACTGCCTCCTTCTAACGATTTTTGGGGCAGCAGAAAACCTTTCACCACGGGCAAATGTCTCAGAGCTATAAAAAACTGAGAGAGGTTATTGTAGAGGCACTCTACATGATCACGTTTCCTTAGATAGAATATTTCTAAGTGACACAGTTTTTGAGTAACATCTTGTCAAAGATTGCTGTCTTTTTGCACTTTGGACTCTTCAGGGATATTGTCGGTACAATGTAGCTCCGACTGTTTCGACATGTTTGGGTGAAAAATAGGACCATGCCTAGCGTAAATGTACCCATTCAGACACGTTGGAATAGTTAGTTTGGTCACATCAGGAGCAGGATGAAAGTTACACCCCTTTGCAACTTTACACTACCTCCTTCTGACGATTTTTGGGGCAGCAGAAAACCTTTCACCACGGGCAAATGCCTTAGAGCTATAAAAAACTGAGAGAGGTTATTGTAGAGGCACTCTACGTGATCACGTTGCCTTAGATGGAATGTTTCTAAGTGACACGATTTTCGAGTAACATCTCATCAAAGATTGTTGCCTTTTTGCACTTTGGACTCTTTAGGGATATCATCGGTACAATGTAGCTCCGACTGTTTCGACATGTTTGGGTGAAAAATAGGACCATGCCTAGCGTAAATGTACCCATTCAGACACGTTGGAACAGTCAGTTTGGTCACATCAGGAGCAGGACGAAAGTTACACCCCTTTGCAACTTTACACTGCCTCCTTCTGACGATTTTTGGGGCAGCAGAAAACCTTTCACCACGGGCAAATGCCTCAGAGCTATAAAAAACTGAGAGAGGTTATTGTAGAGGCACTCTACATGATAGCGTTGCCTTAGACAGAATGTTTCTAAGTGACATGGTTTTTGAGTAACATCTCGTCAAAGATTGCTGCCTTTTTGCACTTTGGACTCTTCAGGGATATCGTCGGTACAATGTAGCTCTGACTGTTTCGACATGTTTGGGTGAAAAATAGGACCATGCCTAGTGTAAATGTACCCATTCGAACGCGTTGGAATAGTCAGTTTGGTCGCATCAGGAGCAGGACGAAAGTTACACCCCTTTGCAACTTTATACTGCCTCCTTCTGACGATTTTTGGGGCAGCAGAAAACCTTTCACCACGGGCAAATGCATTAGAGCTATAAAAAATTGAGAGAGGTTATTGTAGAGGCACTCTACGTGATAGCGTTGCCTTAGACGGAATGTTTCTAAGTGACACAGTTTTTGAGTAACATCTCGTCAAAGATTGCTGCCTTTTTGCACTTTGGACTCTTCAGGGATATCGTTGGTACAATGTAGCTTAGACTGTTTCGACATGTTTGGGTGAAAAATAGGACCATGCCTAGCGTAAATGTACCCATCCAGACGTGTTAGAACAGTTAGTTTGGTCACATCACGAGCAGGGCACCAAAAATGCAAAAGTTGCTTTGTGCAACTTGACAACATTGACACTTTTTTGCAACATGACTCAAAGACTCAAACTGACCCCAAATGACTCAAAGTGACTTAAAATCACCTTGATTTGGTGCCCAATGTACATTATAGAGGTCGAGGCACTCCTTATCATTCAAACATCTTAGATGAGCGCATAGGAAAGGAAAAAGCTCTAAGTTTCATCATCATGAGCGCCTAATATCAAGAGACTTTAATGGCTCAAACCTTAGCATGGAGTCCTAAGGCGCATTTCATGTCTCCTTTCATCCAGTTTGGCGCCCTTATGTAGATTTTTCAACTTAATTTGGCGCCCTATATGTGAAGGAAGATCTAAAGGCATGAAAGTGGATGTCATATTGCAAGAGTTTGGATCATCAAAATTGAAAGAAATAAGTCTATTAAGCTTGGGCGCCCTTGGTCTTCTTTTCATTCATTATGAGTGCCTTGGGAGAATGGTATATAGGTCATCATCATGATTGGGCGCCCTGGATCCAGAGTGTTGGAGAGATCATCAAATGGTGTCTAGTAGGGTGAGTTATGAGTTTGGTCGCATCAGGAGCAAGACACCAAAAATACATAACATGATGATGTAAAAATGTGTACATATGTGTAAAAATGCAGGAGGAAATAAAAAAAGACAAACCTTACAAATTAATGTGCATACTTACAACTCAATGTAACATAACTTTACAAAATCAATGTGAATACTTACAAATTAATCCAATGAACCATCCGGGTCTGCTCTACTCTTTATTGTGTCAAGTATTGCTTCATGGTCAGACTCACGCACCTTCCATAATATTTTGTTCAAAGGTCTACCCCGATACTTTATCAAATAAACATTGGATGCCACGACAAGGTTCGAGTAATGAAGAATCTTCCGATGTGTTACCTTTTGAGTCGCCCTTGTTTATTTATGTATTGGTAATATTTCTTGAACAAAAGCCGGTTTATCGTGCTATATTCCCGATCATCCTTTTTTTGTAAATCGGCTCTCAATCCTTTAATTTTTACCTGTGCGTCGCCTTTGTAAACAAAGTCACTTAAGGTTTGAACCTTTGAACCCTAACCATTCTCAAAGTCTAAAGTTCAATGGTTCAATGTGTCTGAAGTGTCGTATAAAGCAAGTTGTTTTGTCTTTGCCTCAAGCGTCTTGGAAGTTTCGGGTTGAACTTGAACTTCCCGCTTGAACTCTTCTGCGGGGTTCAATGGTTCAAGGTTCAAGGTTCAATATTCATAGTCTTTTCATCCATCAGGTCGCGCAGTTGCCTTATGTCATGTGTCGTTGAACTTGAACTTCCCGCTTGAACTCTTCCTCGGGGTTCAAGGTTCAAGGTTCAAGGTTCAAATAGTTCAAAGTTCAAAGAGTTCGCTATTTCATAATTTGGGACCTTATACTAGAAGCCGCGTAACCTTCTGTTGGTCTATATAGCCCATGTGTCGTTGAACCTTCATATTGAACCATCGCGTTGAACCATGTTTCAAAGGTTCAATGGTGCGAAGATTTGGTAAGTTTGGTCCCATCTGCTCCCGCGGTTTTCCAAGCCAAATTTAGCGGGAAAGTTGGAGGAGATTTTGTCAGGAACTCATCATAAAAGCAAGAGCTCTAATTTAACGGAAGCTACGGATAATTATTATACCTCATGATGGCGCGACAACATTACTTGCTATTAATGGAAAAATCAGAGTTCACGTCCCTTCAAATACTTTTGGCACGTATTGATCTGAGCGATAGACATTCATTCTGGTAAGTGCCATTGTTAGCCAAAAACAACCCAGTTTTAGCGAGTATTCACATTGTGCGACGCGGAGGAGAATAGCGCTGAAAGTGTAAGGCTCTCGTTTCTCAAGCTTTCGCAGTGCTTTCAAATTTCCTGAAGGTGAGTCCTATTTTCCCCTGTACTATTCCGAGTTCTTTTACTGGAAAGAAGAACCCCTAGAATTTCTGTTATTTTCGAGATTCGAATTGCTATATCATAGTCTTCCCAATATGTCTTTGAAGCCTACATGTTTGGGGGATGAACACGGCCCCAGTCTTATTTATTCCCACTCCAAGTTTGGAGACACCGCATTAGTTCAGTATGACTTGGAGGAATTCATAGAAAGAACAAAGAACCCTGTCCAAACCCCCACAATGAAGAAGATTGTAGACAGTGGTTTAGTGGAAGCTGCAGCCTTTCCTCAGGCCATTCTATGCCCTGAATTGGTTCAAGAATGTATAAACAGATATGACCCCCAGAACAGATGTGTCAAAAACTCCAACGGGGATGTGTTGTTTTCTGTCAACAGACAAACCCTTATGTCTGTGATGAAGATACCGCATAAGGGGGCATATTCCAACCTCGACATTACCTCCTCCAATGGATATTTCTCAGAAAAGAAACCAACTTACAAGAGTGTGATAGCACGGAATTGGCTGCTAAAGTTTCAGAAAGGTGGTTCAAGGCTGCCCAGACCCCTCACTAGAGACCATTTAATACAGGAAGTAAGGGATATTGTGGTGTTATTGAACAGATTGAGAGGCAATCAACATGCCTATTACTGGGAAGACTGGATGTACTTTTTTATACAAGTCGTCCTCCAGGGTGAACAATACTTGGATTGGGCCGAGATAATAGCTGACTGTCTGCATCAGAGCTTAAATAATCGGCTGGGCAACAGGGATTTCTTTATGTCTTCTTATCTATTTTACTGTTTAGCCTCCACAAGAGATTGGTTTGACCTACCTCATGAGCCTTTAGATGAGAGCAGCAAAGTTTATCAATATTACTCACAGTTGCAAAGAAAAAATTGTTATGAAAATTACAAAAGGATCAATGATGTCTTCACTGGGAAGATGACCTATGAATTGACAGGTAACCCAGGTAAGAGAATGACCAGTGAAGCAATGCAGCTAATCAGTATCTACGGTAGCTTTTTCATCCAATTCTCTGAGTTCACCTATATCAGAGTTGGGGGATTCGATGGTGAACCAATGAAGTTGCCCAGATATGTATTTGATCGTTTTGTACTAATAGAGGTATGTCGGCAATTGGCACATGTTCATAAAAAATTTCCATCAAAAAGGGGTTGTGGTATTTCTTTTCCTGTTGAACTTGGGCATTATTCATGCCTGTCAACTTCTGATGCTTTAAATCTGGGGGTGAACCTCAAGAGGTTCAATTTTCAATCCTTCACTGCTAGAGCCAAATTCGACAGTAAAAGTTTTGTTAAAGATAACTTAAATTCTGGAACAGGGCACTCGCACCTTCCTAAGCTGGAGGATTATTGGATGGATTGTCCAGATGAATTTGAAGTTAGGAGAAGGTTATGGTGCAGGTTTTCTTTAAGACAAATAATTACCTTTAACTTAGACATGGACATTTCTGGAGTTCTTGTTGATGATGAAGAAGTGGTTGATCCACGATTTGAGAAAGTGGAGCACTTACCCATCCCAGAGGTGGACTGGAGCAAGAAGGAGGAGGACAGGATTGAAATTAAGACCCTCCCGGTGATAAGGAGGACTGAAAAATGGTTGAGAGAAAAGAAGCAACAGGGGTCTCAGGATAAGAATGTTCAACAATTATCTTCAGCGGTTGCATCACCACTTCCCCTGGATCCTTCTAATCAACCTCTTGCTATCTGTGGTGCAGGTGCTTCTGAGCCATCACCTGAAAAGAGCCTTGTCACCAAGAAATCCAGAAGGGTCCTCACAGACATTCTGCCTTCTCGTGTCACCAGGCTGAGAACCAAAGGTAAAAGGAAGAAGCCAGTTTCTGAGACAATAATTGTCGACTTAAATTCAGAAGAAGAAACAGAGGACCCCATGGGGGACAGAGAAGCAAGCCCAACCAGAACAGAAGCAGTTGATACTGGTTCACAGTCAGAGGATGTTTTGGGTACTCCGGAAATGTTGATGATTTCAGATAAACCTTCTGATGGAGAAAAACTCAGGGAGACAACCCCGGCACCAAAGTGGCTAGAGAGCTCTATATCTGATAAAAAGAAGGTGGTTCCTTTCGTTCTCCCTCTGGAAGATATGGTAAGTAAATGTCTGGGGAAGACCCCCAAGTCCAAAAGACTTAAAACAGTATCCAGGATAGATATTGACCCAAGCACTGGTAACTGGAGCGCAGAAATAGCCAAACCAGTGACCGAGGAAGAGGTTCAAGATCCTACAGTGCATGATTTCACTGTGGAAAAGATAGACCTCGGTGCTGCCTCCAGAGCTGCGGATGTACACCATCTCGAAGCTTCAACTAAAAGAATGGTCAATCGAACCATGAAAGATGAAAGGGACAAAAGAGAATTAAAACAAACTCTGCGTGCAATGGCAGAGTATATTGAAGCCATCAACAATCCTAACCCGCAGCCAATCTCACAAGTTCCCTTGTCTTTTGACCCAAAGTCACCCGTCAATCAGAAAATGTTAGATCAAGTTCATAGGAGCAAAATGGTCTCAAAAACATTTGATGGCTGGTTAGACAGCATTGAGCAAAGGGGAACTGAGTATATCCATGAACTCAAAGGCATATATGACCTGACTGCTACTACCATTGAAGATCTTAAAGCACAGGTTGCTGTCTGGGCTAAGGACGAAGGCAAGTGGACCAGTGTGACGAACCAAATAGAGGAAGTTCGGAAATATGGGCTGGAAAAGTTTTTGGCAGAGATGAAACTGACTGGTGTGGATGAGGATTTATTGTATGTGAACAAAAAGAATATCGAATGGAGGAACTCCATATCCCGACAAGCACGCTTTGAAGTCTCAAAGCTCATTAAGGAGATAACGGACTTCACTCAGTCATTGCAACGTGATTTACAGTGTATCGACGTAAAATACATGAAGGATGATGGAAAGCCTGAAGAAGATGTTGAAGCAGTAGCCCAATCCTTTAGGGATAAGATCCGTTTTGTTAAAGAGAATGATAATATTCTTATTGAGGATTTCTCCAGAATTTCTAAAGTCGAATCCCTGCTCTACCTCTGTATCGACGCACTCCCTGAACACAAGGAAAAATTTGGGAAAATGCGAAGGGAAAAGGAGGTCTGGAAATTGAGGATGAAGCATATAGGCATACCAAACTTTCCTAAAATTCAGGAGTTCGTGGCTGCCTTTCAGGAGTGGAGAACCCAGCATGCTTCCCAGGCTCTCGACAGCAAATCAGGGGATGCTGATTCATCGCCCCAGTCATAACCGCATCAGCTCTTTCTTTTTCAAGTCTTTAATTTATGTTATTTCTGGCAACTTTAATCTTTTACGATCAGTTGTTAAAACTAAATCCCGTATGGGTCAGAGTGAGGTTAACTCTGAGTTTAATTTGCTCGAGGACATGGTTAAGACTTGGATATATATTTGTTTTTTTTTAGAATTTAGGCAGGAGAGAAAGTGAGGGAAAGAAAAGAGGAAAGGGGAATTTAAAAAAAAACTGTGTTTTATTTTTATATATGATGATTGTTTGAAAAATTTTCATCTGTGAATGAAAAGAGGAACGATTGCTGCTTATTTGGATCTGTGCGTCTAAATGTGTGAAATTTGATTTTCTGTGAGAAATCTTCTTTTACCTGGTAATTGCTCTTTGTTTGAACAACCCATCATATGTATTATCTTTCCTTTCGAGTTCAGCAAGTTTGTATAAACATATTCATGTATTCGAATGTACTAAAGTAGAATCTGTGCATTCTATCCTGCTGCTGTATAAATTAATCGCATTCATGACATGGCTATGTATGGATGTTAGTCAGCCTTAGGCGTTTTCTGGTTAAAAATGCAATTTAGTTAGTTGAATAGGCTAAAATTCATTGAAAATCATAAAGGGAGCTGTACCTGAATTCAGAGGGGAACTAATTCAAAAGGTTCACCCATTTGTTGATTAACTCATTTGTTCTTGGAAAAAGGGTATAGGGTCAGAGCAAGTAATTTTCAGAATAAGAGCAAATCTGTTAACCAACACGATGCATGTCAAAGTCTTGAAATAGCCAAATATTAACACTCTTATGTGGGTACCTTCTAAGCCATGTTCCAGTAATAACCACTGATCCTGTAGGGTATTCGATGTTTTCTCCATCTGTAACAGGGGCCTCCAATTTCTTTTTCGCCTCAACACAATGACATAAGTAATAATCTGTTCCCTCTTCATTATCTTCATCTGTAATAACTGCATATACGTGCCCTACATTGATATGTGTAGCAAATTAGATGAAATTAGTCAACATTACAAAAACACTACAAAGTAAGATGACATTACCTGGTTGAACTAGATGAAATTAGATGCATATACGTGCCCTATATTACCTAGTTGAACTAAATCTGATATGTGGTCAAAGTCAACTGACGATTCCATCTGTGTTAGTTCTAGTGCCATCGGGGGTTGATACATGTCAAGTGGGCTAAGATAACTTAACTGTCATTCGTCAACCCACTCCTTTGACTCGCACTCATCCCAGACTTAAATTGTATAAGAAGAACAAAAGCATGACATCTTTCGTGTATGGATACTCCATGAACCTGCAATTGAGCTTCTGAAAGAGTGCATCTCATTTGATCCTGTCAGTGTACAACAATCCTCATATGGTGCAATGTTAGTATCATCTATCAACCAAAAAAATCTACGAACTAAAGACTTACCTTCATTACCTGGACCCATGGAAGCATTACACCACTCGACAATCAATTTTGCATCTGTCAACTTTGCATTGTCTTTATACTTTAACTCTTCTCGTGCTATGGCTCTTTTGATACATGCTCCTGCACCATCATGATCCCCCTTTCCATGCCCGGCCTCACAAAAGTTCCACATATGTTGAATACCTATAAAATTATGCCTCCTACTCAGCCAATAGAAATTCTGCGAGTTCTTGAATTGTGACGCACAATTATCTGACCATATGATATGCTGACTGAATGATATGCCCCTTCTAGCCAAATCATTGTAGAACACCTGAAAGCAACCTTGCACGAACTCCGTAGAATGCGTGCGATCATCACTAATATAGAAATTATACTCCCTTATGATCTTTCTGTCATCCTCTGTACTATCATTCGCATGAATGAATGCGATGTGCACAAATATAGAAACCTGTGTGGAGTTGTAATATTGTGATTGCACCTCACGCTGTGGCTGTAGACTGTAGTTCTCTGCAAAGTCGACGACTGAAACAATGCTACCAACCAGAAATGTGTCCTTGCATAACTTGAATTGCAAGTCTAACCATCGAGCTCTATGGGCATGTCTTGCATACTCATACACTATGCTGTCACAAAATATAGGCATAAATTGATACACTGGAATTTTTCAATAACTAATTCACACCTCTTTGCTTCTTTACCATCTTTTATATTGTATGCCACTGTTTTATACTTGCCAAACTCTACTAGTTCGTTTCCAACCGCATGTGTTATTTCCATATGTTCACATATTGGCAAATGTTGCAAGCCACCGCAACGATGACATGTGCCATCCAAGCATAATTTCTTGTAGAATATTTGACCTTCCTCTCTTTCACATAAAATTTTTGATATGAAGTCTCTTGAAGATGTTGGTGGGGCACATATGGCACAACCCTGCAAATCATTGTTAGTATGCATATCTAAACATATAGACCTATAAGCATCAAAATGGTTAGAAAATTCAATATGTAATCTACAACAACAAGTAGTGCGTGTGTGATTTATCTTAACATAGAAAGGTTTTAGCATTTCAAAATATCTTTGACAAATTTTAATTTGAGGATACTTCTCTAGAAATTTACCATAAAACTGTGTTTGAGTCTCATCCAAAAAATGCTTTGGATGTGGCTCGCGGTTCTGACTACCGATTCTCCTTCTTACCACATCCCTTTGATTCAGAGATACCCTTGTGTAATTCTTCCAAAAGTCTTCAATTAGTGATCTCAATGCTTCAACAATTGGTTTATCTTTTCGTGGTAGTCTCCCCGAGAACGCCCATAATTCATTGGCATTAGTGTCCTCAATTCTTTGGCGTCTTCCAACGGCTCTTGATAAAGTTTTCCTATTAATTCTCAATTCTTGACTTGTCTTTCTAATAAGACGAGCTTTCCTCGTTTGACTACTTACTATAGTCAATGTAATCACACGCCGTGTTGCATTACTATCTTTTGTGCGTGAGGTGTTACCCACACTCTCATATGCACTCATTAGATTCTTGACAATAGATTTTTCACTTGAAGCCTCTGATGTTCTCAACCCAAGAATCTTCATGATAGACCTATACTTTATACTTCGCATCATTTCAATGAATAGTTGACATCTTGCAGTCTCATTTAACTTTTCAAAGAACAATCTCCAAATCTTATTAGCATATCTTCTACAAGTGCGTTTTGGAATCTTACCTTCCATTGGCTGCAAAATATTCTCATCAATATCAATCAAATACTTTGGCTTTCTATGCAAAATTCTAGGTGGTGTCAAGTTAGGTAAATTCATCTCAACATTAGGAATTTCATCAATATTTAAATGAGATGGGTTAGATGGCATACCTTCGATCAAAGATGGAATATATGACATACCTTGAGGTTGAGGTGGGAACGATGGTGTACCTCCTTCATCACATGTGAGTGATGATGTACTCTCAACTTGAGATGTGGTAGATGGTGTCCCTACATGTTGACTTGCGGTAAAGGACGTGTCTTCAACTATGGTATTCAAATCTCTCGTACCACGAAGTTTCTGCATTCGTTCTCTTTGTGCTGCCAATACCATATCTCTTTGTGATGGTTGTGGTTCCTCTTCAATTGGTATGTCTTCATTTATCGTGTCCAATTTCCTCTTCTCACGAAGTTCCCTCATAGCCATTGCTTTCTTTGCATTCTTAGCTTCTATCTCTTCCTGTGTTGGTTTAATTCTTGATCGTTTCCTCGGCATGACGGAGAATTTGTCTGTAGCATGATAAAGAGACCAATATTAGTTCCTAAGAAATGAATACATGATAATAGTGGGATTGTATTTTTTTTATGTTGTAAGGATTTATTCTTGTATAGTTTGACATCATGGTATGAACTAAGGTTTATTTATTACACATAATTATTAAAGAGCCCAAGTGTAGAAAATATAGATGGCATCATGTGAGATTGTAGGTTGCTTTCTTGATTGGGAATGTGTCTATTTTAAACATGTATGATAAAGCATGATAAAGTAATTCAATCCGAAATAAGGAAAATGTAAAGAACATGCATGTCAAGACTTGACATACCTAAAAAATGGAGATTTGAATGGAGAGAGTACCCAATTATGTAGTGTTTTTATCTTCTTGCATCAAACTCCTCAACAATTGGAATTTTTCACCACTTGCTTTCTTTTCAATGTTAAATTCTTAAAATTGAATCACAATTAACATTGCAACACTACAAAAATTGAAACTTGAATAGATATATATCAAACTTGGTGTGAAAACTATGTTATTTCCTCCTTCTCAAGTTGGCAAAGTAGAAAAGGTGGTGGAAAGATCATGCAAAGGTGGTACAATGTGTCAAATGTGCATGTGAACTTCCCAATAGCATGAAAGCACTTCTTTTTTGTCGGAGCACGTGCAGAATCAGTAAGAAAACAGAGCATGTGGGCCTAGATCACGGGGGTAACCACTTTTTTACTATTTCAATAGAAATACAAAACACGAGCGCACTATAACGCGCTCGCATTTTTTCCTGCTATAGCTTCATCACATCCTTTGCATTGATCACATCTTTTTCTTGCAAGGGCTTGCCAGATGCTCCGCCATATGATAGGCATAACAATGAAGGGGTAAGCCCTCATAATCAAGTTCGTGATAGAAAATGCCCTCAACCCTCAATGTCAAACCCTAATCCCTAAACACTCAACTCTGATCCCTCGACCCTCAACCCTCAATGTCAAATCCTAATCCCTCAACCCTCAACCCTATCCCTAAACCCTCAACCCTCAATGTCAAATCCTAATCCCTCAACCCTCAACCCTATCCCTAAACCCTCAACCCTCAACGTCAAATCCTAATCCCTCAACCCTAATCCGTCATCCCTCAACATCAAATCCTAATCCCTCAACCCTAATCCATCATCCCTCAACTCTAATCCCTCATCCCTAAACCCTAAATGCTATCCCTAATCCTACACCCTCAACAGACTCGATACTATACCTTAAACTCTAATCCCTTATCCCTAAACCCTCCAACCCTATCCCTAATCCTTACAACCCTCAACCCTAATCCCTCAACCCTTAACTCTAATCCATCAACCCTCAACACTATACCTTAAACCCTAATCCCTTCAACCTCAACCCTATCCCTAAACCCTTGACCCTCGAACCTCAACCCTCAACCCTCGATGTCAAACCCTAATCCCTCAACCCTTAACTCTGATCCCTCATCTCTCAACCCTAACCCTAAACCCTCAACCCTTAACATCAAATCCTAATCCCTCAACCCTTCACTCTAATCCCTCAACCCTAAACCCTATCCCTAAACCCTAAACACTATACCTTAAACCCTAATCCCTCAGCCCTCAACCCTAAACCTTATCCCTAAACCCTAATCCCTCAACCCTCAACCCTAATCCGTCATCCCTCAACTCTAATCCCTCATCCATAAACCCTAAATGCTATCCCTATTCCTACACCCTCAATAGAATCGATACTATACCTTAAACCCTAATCCCTTATCCCTAAACCCTCCAACCCTATCCCTAATCCCTAAATGCTATCCCTAATCCTACACCCTCAACAGACTTGATACTATACCTTAAACCCTAGTCCCTATCCCTCAACCCTTAACCCTTAAAACTTAAACCCTATCCCTACACCCTCAACACTTGACACTATATCTTAAGCCTTAAACCCTCATCCCTAAAGCCTCAACCATCAATCCTTAAACCTTCAACCCTAAACCCTATCCCTAATCCCTCTACCCTCGACACTCTAACCCTAACCTCAACATTAAATGCTAATCCATCAACCCTAAACCCTAATCCTAAACCTTCAACCCTCAACCCTCAACACTATACCTTAAACCCTAATCCCTCAACCCTCAACCCTAAACCTTATCCCTAAACCCTAATCCCTCAACCCTCAACCCTAATCCATCATCCCTCAACTCTAATCCCTCATCCCTAAACCCTAAATGCTATCCCTATTCCTAAACCCTCAACAGACTCGATACTATACCTTAAACTCTAATCCCTTATCCCTAAACCCTCCAACCCTATCCCTAATCCTTATACCCTCCACACTCTACTTTAACCCTAATTCCTCGACCCTCAACCCTATCCCTAAACCCTTGACCCTCGAACCTCAACCCTCAACCCTCAACATCAAACCCTAATCCCTCAACCCTTAACTCTGATCCCTCGACCTTCAACCCTAACCCTAAACCCTAAACCCTCAACGTCAAATTCTAATCCCTCAACCCTTCACTCTAATCCCTCAACCCTAAACCCTATCCCTAAACCCTCAACACTATACCTTAAACCCTAATCCCTCAACCCTAAACCTAAACCTTGTCCCTAAACCCTAATGCCTCAACCCTCAACCCTAATCTGTCATCCGTCATCCCTCAACTCTAATCCCTCATTCCTAAACCCTAAACGCTATCCCTATTCCTAAACCCTCAACAGGCTCGATACTATACCTTAAACCCTAATCCATCTACCCTCGACACTCTTCTTTAACCCTAATCCCTTGACCATTAACCCTATCCCTCAACCTCAACCCTCAACCCTCAACCCTCAACTCTCGACATTAAACCCTAATTCATCAACCCTAAACCCTAATCCCTCAAACCTAAACCCTATCCCTAAACCATCAACCCTCAACACTAATCCTTAAACCCTAATCCCTCAACCCTAAACCTTATCCCTAAACCCTAATCCCTCAACCCTCAACCCTAATCCCTCATCCCTCAACTCTAATCCCTCATCCCTAAACCCTAAATGCTATCCCTATTCCTAAACCTTCAACAAACTCGATACTATACCTTAAACTCTAATCCCTTATCCCTAAACCCTCCAACCCTATCCCTAATCCTTACACCCTCCACACTCTACTTTAACCCTAATCCCTTCAACCTCAACCCTATACCTAAACCCTTGACCCTCAAACCTCAACCCTCAACCCTCGACGTCAAACCCTATTCCCTCAACCCTTAACTTTGATCCCTCATCTCTCAACCCTAACCCTAAACCCTAAACCCTCAACCCTCAACGTCAAATCCTAATCCCTCAACCCTAAACCCTATCCCTAAACCCCAACACTATACCTTAAACCCTAATCCCTCAGCCCTCAACCCTAAACCTTATCCCTAAACCCTAATCCCTCAACCCTCAACCCTAATCTGTCATCCCTCAACTCTAATCCCTCATCCCTAAACCCTAAATGCTATCCCTATTCCTACACCCTCAACAGAATCGATACTATACCTTAAACCCTAATCCCTTATCCCTAAACCCTCAAACCCTATCCCTAATCCTTATACCCTCCACACTCTACTTTAACCCTAATTCCTCGACCCTCAACCCTATCCCTAAACCCTTGACCCTTGAACCTCAACCCTCAACCCTCAACGTCAAACCCTAATCCCTCAACCCTTAACTCTGATCCCTCGACCCTCAACACTATACCTTAAACCCTAATCCCTATCCCTCAACCCTTAACCCTTAAAACTTAAACCCTATCCCTACACCCTCAACACTTGACACTATATCTTAAGCCTTAAACCCTCATCCCTAAAGCCTCAACCCTCAATCCTTAAACCTTCAACCCTAAACCCTATCCCTAATCCCTCTACCCTCGACACTCTAACCCTAACCTCGACATTAAATGCTAATCCGTCAACCCTAAACCCTAATCCTAAACCCTCAACCCTCAACCCTCAACACTATACCTTAAACCCTAATCCCTCAACCCTCAACCCTAAACCCTAATCCATCATCCCTCAACTATAATCCCTCATCCCTAATCCCTAAATGCTATCCCTATTCCTAAACCCTCAATAGACTTGATACTATACCTTAAACCCTAATCCCTTATCCCTAAACCCTCCAACCCTATCCCTAATCCTTACACCCTGCACACTCTACTTTAACCCTAATCCCTCGACCCTAAACCCTATCCCTAAACCCTTGACCCTTGAACCTCAACCCTCAACCCTCAATGTCAAACCCTAATCCCTCAACCCTTAACTTTGATCCCTCGACCCTCAACCCTATCCCTAAACCCTAAACCCTCAACCGTAATCTGTCATCCCTCATCCCTAAACCTTAAATGCTATCCCTATTCCTAGACCCTCAACGGGCTTGATACTATACCTTAAACGCTAATCCCTTATCCCTAAACCCTCCAACTCTATCCCTTATCCCTTAACCCTCATGATTAATAGCCTTGAACGTAAAAAAATTTGAGTGGGACATAACGTGAGCGTGTTATAACGCGCTCGCGTTATTTCTTGCTTTGGGAATCCCAAGCCTTGGGCTTGGGATTTGCTTTGGATTTCCAACCCAAAGGCTTGGAGTGCCTTATGAACAGTCACAAATGTGTTTTTCTATATTCTTCAAAATTTCACATAATTTTGTTCGTGCTAACCCTCAGATTTGCACGTGTTTCAAGGTTGAACAAATCGAACACATGGGTAATGTTAGGCTTTCTCTTAGCTATTTGACGATGTGATTTTTTTCACATTTTAACAATGTTAAGCCTTTCATCTTTAATTTCTTTTGTTTGTGTGTCCGTTTTTAGGCAAAAACCACTGTTTGGTCTTTTTTTCATTGTAAAATAACTATTCATTGAAATTTCAAAAAAATTACATATTTAGAAACTAGACTCCATTCCACAAATATTAAAAAAATAAAAAAATGATTTTCAATTAGTTTTCAAAATTTATAGGGGTAGCACGGCCAAAATTCTATTTTTTAGGATGTGTCCACTTTAAAAGTTAGTAAAAAATCAAATATTCATCAAAAAATTATTAGAAAAATCGGGCATAAACTACATGCTATTAGCTAATTTCTCACTGAAGCGATTTTAAAAATACCAAAAAAAAGTTGACCTTTTGAGGGAGCCACAAAACATGCTATGTTATGTTTTTTTGACAGAAACAACACCAATTTCTGTGGCTCCCTCTTTTGAACCTCTTAATCTATGCCATTTTCAAAACAAAATAGTAGTTTAGAAAGTAGACTCGGAGCACTATGAACATTGTTTTGGTTGCATCTCCAAATTTTGAGTGTAACTATGCTCAATTTCTCATCCAAGGCCAGTATTTCTTGATTTCAGAAAAAAAGTGGCCACTTAAGACCCCTTTTTGGCCCCCCATCTTCTTGCACTTACCCTAAGGTATTCTCACATTGGATTTTCTAGTGTATAAAACACTTTGCAAAAAGGTTTGTCGTTGGTATGTTGAGAAATACTCACTGAGCTGGTTAAAACAAGTTTGAAAAGTTTCATTCTTTAAGGATTCTACCTGTCTTTCTAGGGTTTACCTAGAGCACCGGTTACATGAGGAATACATGGGCAAAAAGAAAATTCAACCATTTCATTTTTCAAAGTTTTTATCTTGGTCTATGTCGGCAGTGAGCTAGGGTTTCATATCCTTGTGTAATCATGAAATAATATGCAGAAACCACCATGAATCTTTGACATATCTTTTGAGAATCATAGTTGAGGTGACAAAGATGGAAGTGGACTTGAAGAGTGTGGCCGTTGATAACGAATGCAAAAGACAATCATTTACCAGGTGCTTTTGTTTCTATTTGACTTTGAAGGTCATTTTGCAAGTTTTATTCACCATTTTCGTTGTTTATTTCTTAGAGTCTTGGTATATTTTTTAGTTACCCACAAAATGTATGTTAGGGTTTGCTCTTTGATTATAGTGTTAAAGGTTTCTTAATCATGTTTCAGTTTGATCATATGCACTTGTAACAGCCAGATCATGTTCCTATTCTGTCAAAGCATTCATTCGATGGCACAATAATTTATCTCATGAATAAATGATTTAAATTGTGGGTAGTGGAAAAGGTTTATGTGAACATAATTAATTTTTATCCATGTGGATGGTGTTGGTTTAATTGTGTTAATCACTTAATCATTATTAGGTGTTACAGTTTTTAATGTACACCTAATTGTGGTTATGTGTTACACATTTTGATGACAATAATATTTCTAAGGCGACAGTGACACATTACTTTTTCTTTTCTTAATCATATGGCAATTATAGATTACATGGCAGTTGTAACTGGAAGGGTTAGTTTGACCCTAAACTGTGGTTTAATATTCAGTTATTACCTGAAACCATTTTATGGAAATGGTTATCTCTTCAAACTATTTCATGAGAAGAGGAAGACATTGTGAAATGTACACGAAGGACTTGAACTAAGAATGTAATTAAGATATATCTCCGATGTAATGTGAAGAATATGTGTATAAGAGAACATTATTGTTGACAAGATATCTGAGATGTTGAGGATAAGTGAAACAGAGTAACCCTCTATATTTGTATTTATCTTTCTGTATGCAGAGAGTGGGTGCTCCTGCAAGGCTGTGTTAGGGGTTGGTGCTCCTTGAAGTTGATGCTTCTAAATGTTATATGCTAGTGAGGCAATGTTATATGCTAGTGAGGCAATGTTGTAAGCCAGTGAGGCATGTAATCATTGAGATTCCTTTTGATAAGCCAGTGAGGCATTTTTCGAGTGGTTTTCTGCCCCAGAGGGTTTCCACTCAGGACAATATTTGTGTTATGGGTTGTTGCTATCACTGATGTGTTTTTTTTCTCATGTTATTTCATTCATCATGTGTCATTCAGTTTTATAGTTATTCTAAGTCAGTTTGATCTGCATGAACGCATATATTTTTGTTTGAAATGATATCCTCTCTTCATTCTCATTATGGTCAATCAAAATTATACAAGTTACATGATTGAGTGTCTAATATGCAAACATCTTTACTCCTAAGTTTGATGTTCTTGTTTGTTTCATAATATTGTCGATGCATTCTTGACATTAGTCTGCCATGCCAAAGTTGTTGTGGTTTTCAAGTTCTTAAGGTGTTGTTAAAAATAGTATACCACTGATTCACCCCCCTCTCAGTGGTATTGTCTTCCAACAAGTGGTATCGGAGCCAAACCCCTATTTTTAAGTTTAACCAAGTTAGGGGATTCCTGGTCGTGGAGTACTCATCATGGGTAAGTGTAAAAGAAACAGAAGTCAAAAGAAAAACACTAGTGTCAAGCAAAAGAACAATCAAACAATTCCTGTCAAGTCTAATGAAGTCTTGTCTCAAGAAAAGTTCTTGTCAGTTGATTCAATAAGTGATAATAAGAACAATCCTGTAGAAGAAAGGATGTGTAATATAGAACTAGATGAATTTGTGGTAAATATGAATAAATTAGATATAGAAGAGTGTGTTAGTGACCCTGAAGGAGTTGTTGATTTTGAAGGAGTGCTTATTTCTACTCTAAATGTGATTAGGGATCTTGAAAGAGAAAATCAAAAACTTAAGATACAAATTGAAGAAAGAGAAAGAATTGAAAAGGAAAGGGAAGTCAACTTGAAAGAAAAATAAGAAATGTGTAAAAAGTTAGAGGATGAACTTGATTCTTTGAAAAATAGTGTAAAACAAAATTCTCTATTAAAAGCTGATTCAGATAACTTGAACTTAAATATGAAAACAAAGATTGAGGAAACTAAATATATCTTGGATGACAAAACCTTTGAGTGCCATAAACTTGAAGAAGAGTTTGTTGCTTTAAAGAAAGATCTTGAAGATCATAAGATTCAGTTAGAGAGATATAAGAAGTTTGAGAAAAGTATTAATGCACTGGATGATATGCTATGTAGACAAAAATATTCCAATGATCTTACTGGCTTAGGGTATGAGGTAGGACAAGCATCTTCAAGTGGAACAGAATAAAAAATTGAAACAGTTTTTGTATCTGCAGATGGGAAAGGACAACTTTAAAGTCAAGAATACTCCAAGAATGAAGATAGAATTGGATCATCATGCTACTGCTCCTGCAAATAGGACTAAAGATAAATGTGTTGATGAAGGAAGAAGGACAAGCAGGTTCTCAAGATCTTCACTTTTAAGATGAAATCAATCAGCAAGGTACAATTTCTTTTCTAGCTATTGCTATGCATGTTATGGGTATGGTCATAAAGCAATTGATTGTTAGAATCATTCAATGAAAACTAGATGGAATAAGGATCTTCATAAATTGTTAAATAGTGGTCAATGTTATACTGCAAAGTTTTATAATGTTCAAGCAAGACATGATCCTTCTAGGTTTTCAAGAAGATATAAGTTCTTTACTCCTTTTGGAAACAATGTCACCTATTTTAAATGTCATAAACTTGGGCATAGAGCATACTTTTGTAGAAGTGCTTCTGTGAAGTCACCTAGACATGACAAGAAGGCAGATACCTTGGACAAGAAGAAGAGAGAGATTAAGAAAGTATGGAGAAGAAAACAAGATCTAGGAGATGAAAAACCAAAATCAATTCATGTTACTCAAAAAACATTATCCTTTGCATGATAACTAGCTTAAAGTCAGGGGGAGATGCTTATTGTTTTATCTCTCATCCCCAAGAAGTAAGATAAGAAAAGAGTTTGTAAAGGATAGTAAAGTCTGCTGATAGGACATAATTTCATTCTCTGTATAAATGAGTAACTTGTTTCATAATTGACATGTTTATCAATGTGATCTTGTTGTGCTTAATAAGAGTCAGGGAAAACATCAGTTTCATAAGCATGATTTGAAAATTAGTGCAAGATAATCCAAAGACAGTCTCACTGTCATAACAATAATTGTTGAAGTGTTTGATATTCTTCTTCTATAGTATTGACAGTGGTGGTTTGCAGTCTGAGTTTGATTTGTTAGGCAAGATCAAATGGAACAAAAAATAGTATTTGTAAGGTGTTTGTGGGTCATTAGGGAGGTAAAGGTGTAGAGATTCAATGCATTTATGCAGTGACAAGAACTTTCATGATATTTGTTGTGTATAGTATTCATCAAAAATTGCAAGTGTGCATGTTGCAGGTTGAGGTTCTTTGGGACGAAGGACTTGATCAGTGGGTACTTCAACAATGGTTTCTTATGATTGGTGCAGTTCAATGGTTTTGTTCTGGTTCATATCATGGTTTTATTTGTACTATTGGTACAATTTTTGGAATAGTTCATAGCATGATATTATACAGATTGGTTCAGGACACATTGGTTCCTTGTATTTGACATGGTCTTTGTTTGGGTTTGATTATGGTGATTTCATGGTGTTCAAACTCTCATTTGATGATAGTGCTCAATGTCTTATCTTTCATTCCCAAGTAGAAAATTAGAAAAGCGTAGCACTTGTGTAGCAAGGTGAGAAAGTGTTTATAGAGTGGTGATTTGATGTCTCACTAATAGAGGTATAAAACAATTTTAAATCTTTTGATAGCATTCTTGTACTTGTGATGTAAATGAAGGACTATTTGACAACATTGTAGACAGTGAAATTGAAATCAAGTTCTTGCAGTGTTGAAGGAATGTTATCATTGATATATTCATTGTATGATGCTTTATTTTCATGGAGACAGTCTTAGAAAAACAGTCAGGACATAATAATCTTTGCCTTGGTTGGGTCCATATTGTCATTTGGTGTATTTTATGCTACAAAGTGATAGTACTATTCTTTTTGTGTCTGATGTTTTGGAATAGAATATGATATCCATTCTAGAGGCTTGCTAATGCCATTGGATAGATGAAAAGGTTTTAGAGTCATTTGATATTTGGAAGTTTGCATTTGAATTTGTAAAGATGCAGGACAACTTTATTAGCATGACAGTCTACTATTAATCTAGTACAATTACATGACATGATGCAGGTGAGTAAGCAGTTTACACAGTTTGGATGCTTTTGATTGCAAGGACAATGTTGATGGGCAAGTCTCAGTAATAATAGGCAGTACAGGACAAATGTGTATAGACAGACAGGGTAATGTTTCTGACAGGATAAGGATGTTTATTTAGTCCAGGTGATCTTGTTGACAAGATAATAGAGTATTGTAAACAATGGATAGTGTGTTGTAGATCTTAGCAGTGTTGGTCAAAGATAAGATAACATGACATTAGGGTATGTTGATGTTTTCTTCACTCTTTCCATGTTTGTCATTGGTTGTAGTTGTTCTTTGGAGTGGAGTTGTGTTGTTGTCTTCATTGGACTGAACAATCAAATAAAGCATTGTCAAAAGTCAATGATGTTTACAATATGATTTGTGTTTGAGGTCATTGTAAGTCAGAGGTTGCAAGTCGCTAAGTCACTTTGGTTCATATCTTAATGATCAGTAGTATGTGACAATCTTTTTATGACAGTCTTGAAAACAGTGGAAACAGGGTAGTTTGATCCCTTGATGAGCACATTGAAACATAATGAAAGGTATGGCTTCCATCCTAATACAAAAGGGTTGCTAATTGCAAGAGTTATGATAGACATGAATGCAAGATGTTGTATGAAAAGTCAATGCCTATATCACTGGTATTTAGACAAGTATGGCAATACTGTTGGCAAATTAGTGCAAGATTATTGATGTAAATGTATGTTGTAGATAGTGCAAGGTCTGACAGTAATATGCAAAGAGTAATGAGTTGCAGTAATGCAAGTAATTGCAGATAGTGAATATTGTCTTGTTGACAATTGTGAAAGTGAATAATTAGTTTCATCACAGAAAGCAAAGATAAGTGTCATCTGACATCAAATAGTATTACTGATCTTATCTATGTCACTTACTTTGGGACAATAAGTTAGTCATTGTTAATCATATCATGGTTTCTAATTGTTGATTGGCATTATTTGTGATAGTCTCCTCAGTTATTGTCTATCTTTGCTACATGCTTATCATGATGACCTTTCAGTCTCTATTTCAGTTGCTCAGCTTGGTGCTCCAACATGCGACTCTCTTGGTATGGTTTTACATTTGATTTTGCTTATATTTCACATTTCAGGCTTTATGTATATATTGGAGGCATTTGCATACTTTCACTCCCTTTGCCTTGATGCCAAAAAGGGGGAGAGAAAGTTGTGTATTTTGCCATCATGGACAAAGGGGGAGTTTGTTGACTTGCCCTCAGTTGTTGTCCTTGATGACAAATCCACAACTTGGTTATATTAGTATGGTTTGATATGCACTATCAGTTGATATTGGTATGGTTTGATCAGCTGCCATATGCTCTATGTTTTGTTAATCTCAGTTGATATTAATATGATATTCATGCTTTGTTGAAGTGACAGGGGTATTCACTTTGACACCATTTGGTTTAAATTATTGATTCCATTGATTGGATTTGATATGGTATCTTTGGCACATGTTCAGTTTGGCATCCTTTATTGGCATTGGTTCTCTTGGTCATGTTAATATGGTTTGGTAACAGGTCAGTTTGATGACAAAATAGTGTAAGTGATATACAGGGTTCATCTCAGTTAATATGGCAGGTGCATGGTTATATGTTCATGGCTCAATCAGTTTCAGGTGCATGGTTATATGGTTTCAGGTGCATATGCATGGTTCTTTGATCACACGATGATATACTTGTTTCATATTGGTACTATTTTATGGCATTTGATGACATATTCTTGTGATCTACAAGTGTATAAAAACTAAGGCATATTCTACCTCTAAAGTTGTTGACCACAGTATACATTTGTTTGTTTTTCCTAAGGTATTCTCACATTGGATTTTCTAGTGTATAAAACACTTTGCAAAAAAGTTTGTCATCGGTATGTTGAGAAATACCCACTGAGCCGGTTAAAACAAGTTTGAAAAGTTTCATTCTTTAAGGATTCTACCTGTCTTTCTAGGGTTTACCTAGAGCATTGGTTACATGAGGAATACACGGGCAAGAAGAAAATTCAACCATTTCATTTTTCAAAGTTTTTATCTTGGTCTATGCTGGTAGTGAGCTAGGGTTTCATATCCTTGTGTAATCATGAAATAATATGCAAAAACCACCATGAGTCTTTGATAGATATTTTGAGAATCCTAGTTGAGGTGACAAAGCTAGAAGTGGACTTGAAGAGTGTGGCCATTGATAATGAATGCAAAATACAATAATTTACCAGGTGCTTTTGTTTCTATTTGACTTTGAAGGTTGTTTTGCAAGTTTTATTCACCGTTTTTGTTGTTTATTTATCACAGTCTTGGTATATTTTTTAGTTACCCACAAAATGTATGTTAGGGTTTGCTCTTTGACTACAGTGTTAAAGGTTTTTTTAATCATGTTTTAGTTTGATCATATGCACTTGTAACAACCAGATTATGTTCCTATTCTATCAGAGCATTCATTCGATGGCACAATAATTTATCTCATGAATAAATGATTTAATTTGTGGGCAGTGGAAAAGGTTTATGTGAAGAGAATTAATTTTTATCCATGTGGACAGTGTTGGTTTAATTGTGTTAATCACTTAATCATTATTAGGTGTTACAGTTTTTAATGTACACCTAATTGTGGTTATGTGTTACACATTTTGATGACATTACTTTTTCTTTTCTTAATCATATGGTAGTTATGGATTACATGACAGTTGTAACTGGAAGGGTTAGTTTGACCCTAAATTGTGGTTTAATTTATAGTTATTACCTGAAACAGTTTTATGGAAACGGTTATCTCTTCAAACTGTTTCATGAGAAGAGGAAGACATTGTGAAATGTACAAGAAGGACTTGGACTAAGAATGTAATTAAATATATCTCTGCTGTAATGTGAAGAATATGTTTATAAGAGAACATTATTGTTGACAAGATATCTGAGATGTTGAGGATAAGTGAAACAGAGTAACCCTCTGTATTTGTATTTATCTTTCTGTATGCAGAGAGTGGGTGCTCCTGTAAGGCTGTGTTAGGGGTTGGTGCTCCTTGAAGTTGATCCTTCTAAATGTTATATGCTAGTGAGGCAATGTTGTAAGCTAGTGAGGCATGTAATCACTGAGATTCCTTTTGATAAGCCAGTGAGGCATTTTTTGAGTGGTTTTCTGCCCCAGAGGGTTTCCACGCAGGACAATATTTGTGTTATGGATTGTTGCTATCACTGATGTGTTTTATCCTCATGTTCTTCCATTCATCACGTGTCATTTAGTTTTATAGTTATTATAAGTCATTTTGATCTACATGAATGCATATATTTTTTTTGAAATGATATCCTCTATTCATTCTCATTATGGTCAATAAAAATTATACAAGTTACATGATTGAGTGTCTAATATGCAAACATCTTTACTCCTAAGTTTGATGTTCTTGTTTGTTTCATAATATTGTTGATGCATTCTTGACATTAGTCTGCCATGCCAAAGCTATTGTGGTTTTCAAGTTCTTAAGGTGTTAAAATTAGTATACCACTAATTTACCCCCCCTCTCAGTGGTATTGTACTCCAACACCATCATGCCTATCAAGAGACTTGTATGGTGTTTGACATTTGAGTGGTTTCTTAGATGTGAACAATTTCTATGAGGAAGACAAACATGTCACTCAAGAAGTAATTAGGCAAAGTGCTCAGTCATCTTTCTTTTTCTTATTATAAATAGCTTGTCATATCTTCCCTTTATTAATACAATGTATCTTCAATGATTTTGGTATTAAACTAGATCATACATCTTTTGTGTTGTATTATCCTCCATTCTCTAAGATTGTTTCCAAAAGGGGGTACACATTTTGCAAGAATTGTTCATAGAGATCTCTTATGACCATTGTAGTGGTCATTACTATTGTTAAATTTGTGTTTCTCTCAATTACAATGCCTTGATGGTTGCTCTCCTTGGAACTTTATAGAACAAACCAAGCTCTCTAAAGTTGTCACCTATTATTTACACACATGTAAAGGTTGCTAAAGCCTTTTTAATAATTTTGTTTTATTGTGGTCTAAAAAATTCTTTGATGGGTCATATTAAATAGTCCACGTGTTTTGCACAAATGTCTACTAGGGTAGTTGCCACTATGATGTTTGATTGAATCTTCCTATTCTTTGTGTTTCAATAACTATCCATATCCTATTTAAATGTTGCCATTTAGCAAAGGTTGAAAGCATGTTGGCAAATGTAAACTATTTGACTAAATATTTTCCTACAATTTCATTTTTTTATACTATGAGGCCAAACTTTTTAGAGGCATTCTATCAAATAGTCCACATGTCATATTCCTATTTTCACTCATTGCATACATTAACAATTTACATGCTCTATCCATGTTTCCATATTTATCATACATGTCATCAAGGGCAAATGCAACTACAACATTCAATAGAACAAATTTCTCTACTTCATGTTATACTTTGAGAGACATCCACATTATATGTATCTTGTTAAATTTACTAGAGACATTATGTTGAATAGTTTAGAGACCTCCACATTATATGCAAATTGTTGGATTTATTAGAGGCATTATGTTGACTAGTTCAGGGATATTGTCTATCTTTTAACACTTATAAATACATGTGTTGAAGAGTTTAGGTATTATTTCTATTCCACTACACTTTGCACATATTTCCACCAAAGTATTTGTAATTCCAACTTTGATAAAACTTCTCTATCTTTTATATTTTGACGTGATGGACAACCATAGTACATGTAGCCTGTTAAATACTTTCTTCCAAACAATTCATGTTCCTTGGCTCTATTTCCATGTTTTGACATTTACAACTCTAATAAAATTCTACTCTCAAATATGCTTTGATGGACATTCACATGTTAATCCAAAGTTCCCATTCTAGATTAGGATGTGATATGCTTGCAAAGGTTATGCAATCCTTTTTTTCAACTACCAATTGTATTTGCTTGTGGGTTTCTATGGGATTTTCAATAAATTCATTTTGTTTACATCCTATAATCCATGCATTCCATAAGACCATTTTTTAAAGCAATGTCAAATAGTTCACACTTTGCTTATGCCTTTACACAATTTTGCATATATGTCTGCCAAGGCACTTGCACTCAACATCTACCAAAAACCAATTCTCTATTATGCTTTGATGGAGGCCAATACTATTGAAATGTGGTAAAAGGTTAACTCTAGTTAAAATGTGAAAGCATATTAACTTGTTACCATCTCTAATGTTCTAACTAGACTATCCTACTAATTTATTCTAGTTAGAATGAATAAGGTTCAAGCTATTGATTTTATGATTTTATGTTTATATGAAAATGAAACATTATGAGATATAGAAAATAGAAAATTTGGTAACCAATTATTGACAGAAATGTCTAAAATTGGTTAAAGCAGAGTTCTAAAATAGAAAATTATGAGCACAGAAAGTTGTGTTGATTGTCGCTGATGGCAAAAGGTTGATGACAACTAATAACAAAGGATAGTGGACAGTTGGACAGTAAAGTGTTGATAAGATGCACAAGAGATATTGACCATCACCCATGTTGGTTGATCTTATGATATATCATGGTGATATTATGTTCATAACATGATCATGCTTCAAAGGAACAGGGTTTATCAAAGGTTCACATGATGTTGGAGTTGTCATTGTTGATCAGAGAGATATTCACATGGTCACTCATGCAGATACATCAAAGTGATAGATAGATCTTTCATACAGATCAAAGGGTCACTAAAGTACCACAGGATCACCAAAGGATCAAAGACATCAAAGGAGTTGGGTCTTTATTAATTATACTTCACGATTCTTAGTCAGGATCTTTGTTGGAAGCAGAACAGTAGTTTGATCTATATCATTGTGTTATGTTGTTATTGGGTCTTCAAGACTTGGAATAAGAAGGTCATGTTCAAAATGACATGAGGCTTGTCAGGTGTAGTGTAAGTGGAAGTCTAATGCCAGTTTTCATCTTCATCTTCATATTGGTGTTGTGACAAGAAGTGATTGATATTTGATCTCATTGTATGTGGGATTCAAGACTTACGTTTGGCAACTCCGTTATTACCTTGATCATTGGTTAAAGAAGAGATAAAAGTTAGAATTTATGATACAAACATTTGATTCAAGTTTCTTGAGGTCTTGCTCTTCTTAGGGTTTCTCTTTCTTTCTTTGGAAGTCAATCAAAACCCTAAAACTAAACTAAAACCTAGGCCCTACTCGTCACTTACTAAGTGCACTTTATATTATGTTTTTGAAGTGACTTAGCATTGTAGGTGAGGTCACTTAAAGTGACTATTTGAAGGGTTCTCAAAACATAAGCTTGATCGGCCGCTTGTAAAGTCACTGATCCACTAGGTCACTATGGGCACTCAAAAAGAAATCAAAGGTTTAGATTAAAACATTAGAAGGCTCGAAGAAGACAATCAACGATGCAGATTTAAAGTTGTTTCAAATTCGAATGGTCTAGTTCATCTATTCAATTTGATAGGGAGTTGGAAGGTTAAAAACCCTAATTGTTCTTACAGTTATAAAACTAAACTAGGAGGGCTAGGAAATTTGATAATTCCCTCTGTGTGATAGATTTGGTGACGAGACTTGATCAAAAGGAGGCTATAGAGAAATGCTTACATGATGATGTATGGTTTGGGAAGAATAGTGAAGGAAAATAGACTTTTTGAAAGGATGAAAGTTGAAGGCTAATTTCAATGCAAACAAGGAGGTATAAGTGTTGTAGGGAATTAGGGTAACCCTCTGAATCAATTTTTGTTTCTCTCTCTTTGATGTCATTATGTCAGTGAGACAAGTTTAATGTCAGTGAGATAAATTCTATGTTGTGTCAGTGAGACAAACATTGTACCTAGTGAAGGTTGAATTTTGCCAGTGAAGCATGTTGTGTAGCCAGTGAGGCTTGCCCGTGAGGCACAAAAATTGGCCACTGAGGCTCTGTAATCAGTGAGTTTTGATTAAGCTAGTGAGGCATTTTCCGAGTGGTTTTTCATCCCTATGAGGGTTTTCCACTCATGAAAATATTATGTTATGGTTCATGATTATCTCTTGTGTTTGTGTGCCCTAATACTTTATGATTGATTAAGGTCTTGTACATTCTCTCATCATTATTCTTACATGATTCGTTGATGTCTATCTCATTTTCTATTTAGTGTGTTAAAAGGTACAAAAAGTTGTTAAGGTTTCTAGACCACTGATTCACCCCCCTCTCAGTGGTCCTATACTCCAACAAGTGGTATCAAAGCATAGGTTCCCTATAGAAGTCTAACAAGCTTGGGTAGGTCCTAATATTAGAGTTGTAACATCTTGCTACATGAACCCCGAAGGGTAAGAGCCAAAAAGGGACAAGATAATTTTTTTTTGACATAAGTAGACAACATACACATATTCGGTTGCCAATATGATAGATCGATAGCATTCATTTTAAACACCAAAGCAAATGTTCCTAATCCCATCTGATATAAACATGAATCTATAATCAACATAGTACAAGCGAATCCGATACCCACACCGGAATCCGTAAAGCAATTAAGGAACATCACATTTCTTCTCATTAAATTCAATGATTACAAATTCTCTCTTAAGAGAGTTCAAATACATAACTGCATATACAATTACAATGATATATTCCAGAATATGATACAAGTACATAACATAGTCCTGAGTATGATACAAGGACTGAATGGGTACAATAATTGAATGAAGTAATGGAGAGAGAGATCATCTCCAACTAGTGCTCCAAAACCTGTTCACCGGTCCCCAATGGTGGTGGCCCTTTTTGACCTTTGAATACGGCTTTGGGAAGAGTTGGTAGATATTAAATGGAGAAAATATCTATGAGGCAACGTAGAGAGAGAAAGGGAAAACGTCAGTCAACGTTTTGGGGGATAGAGGAAGTAAATGTTGTGGATGAAATATTTGGTTTTAGGTAAGAAAATTGAATGTTTTGAGAGCGACTGCAGATAAGATAAGGGAGGAAAATATCTGAGAGAGGATAAGAAAGTCATTCATAGAAGGAAATATCGGGGGGGGCAGATGAAAAAGAGGATAGGTTGTTGTTGCAGAAACCACGTTAAGGGCTTTTAAAAAATGTCAGCTTTAAGATGATGCTGATGTTTCAGTCTTTTGCTAATCTTTTGAACACAACATCAAGGGCTTCTATTATTCCTTGCCATTTTCCCACCCGTAGGGTTTATGTAGCATCTAAGGCAGTAGCCCATGCTTCCTTCTCATCCCCCTCAGCTGCGACACTTGCAGACAAAATCCAACAAAGATGTTATTGGCAGCGATGACACTCAACAGGCTCGTGCAATTTCTCTAGTTGAGAAGCTGAGGTCAAGGCACCTCAAATATTTTTAGCTCTAGAATGCCAAGCCCAAAAGTAAGAGCAACATGAGTGTTGCTTCCAAAAGGGAAAGCAAAAGGCTCCAACTCACACCATTTCATCCTTTTGGTGAGATGGGACTTTCAAAGGAGATTATGAGTGCAGTGGAGGAATTGAATATATCAGTTCCCACGGAAGTGCAATGCCTAGGAATACCTACAATATTGAATGGATAGAGCATCTTCATTTGCAAGAGTAGATGTGTGATAAGGAGGAGAATGCGATCTGCCTGAAGGGGAGTACGCTCAGCCATTTGCAGGGGGTGCGATTTGGGTAGAGGTATTTATCTTTGTCTATTGTTTTTCCAGCACAAAAACTAATATATATTTATTGCTATTTCATTAAGCGCACAAAGACCAAAACCCCATTACTGTCATAAAAGAAAAAATATGTTTGATGTTATTTCCTTAAGCATAGAAAACTGAAATCCAATCGCCGCCATTTAAAAGTATCTTTCATTACAAGATATTTACATTTCCTCTTTGCTTGGATGAATTTTCTCCAATGCAGAACTATTTTCCTTATTCTTTAGCAAAACGGGGGGTTTTCAAAAGGTCATTGAATGCCTAATTTTTAGTTTTAGGCAAAAATAGAAAGGGTTCAATTTTTAGAAAATACAGTGAGTGCAACCATTTAACCATAAATCTGGGACGTCTTGATAGAGAGTGAAGAGATCTAAGTCCCATGAAACCCTTTGACATTCGATGACTTCTCTATAGAGAATTTCATTACAACTCTTCTTAAATACAAATTGATTGGTCTTTTGTTTTGATCATTTTGGGCAGTCTGCTGAATCACCAGCCTTGTGGATACCATCAACCTTGAGTGAAAGAATGTGATGGCACTAAAATACCTTAGTTTTATAAACCTATGTTGTGCATTAAACTTGGTTACATAATTTCTGATTTCGAACATCGGTCACGCAACTCAAGGATCTAAAGGAAATCTCTGTAGGAGGGAAAATTAATATCTCCATTTTGTTATTATCTTAAACATTCCTGTTTTCGTCATGACTAAATGGTAGACAATATGAAAAATAGGCTGCGAGAAGACTTGCAATGCCTCTTACCATGCTTTTTCTATTACCCGTGCATACCTTTGTGAATTGTGACCAAATTGGGATCACCGGAGTTATTACAAAATTGATCTTATTGGCAAAGGGTTGTTTTCAATAAACTACATTGTTACAACAAGCTTTTGTATTGTAAATCATATTTTTCATCTTTACTATTTTAAAATTTTAACTCAGTGTTTTTAGTCATTTTGGATTCCTCATTGGTTACATGAGATGATCTAGGTCTAGGCATTAGAGTGGTCATCTGGAGTAGCTCTCTATGGGCCTGGGGCCCATAAGTGGCTGCCAGGGGAACTAGTAGTACTTGGTTTCGTGTAGTGCACCATTGAGTCTCCTCGTCTGCATGAGAGGAGTACTTGGTTCCGTGTAGTGCCATCCCTTTGAGAACACATGATGACACTCCATATGATTACAATCTAGTGCCTAGCACCTTAGCAGTCATGAGTAGTACCTGACCTATGACTTGGATGAGTACACCTGTGTTATGACTTTGGTTGTAAGCATTGTCCTCTGTGTCTGCTCTGTGTCTAATGTGAGTGTTGGCCATCTTATATCCCCTTGTCGTTATTCTTCCGTTTGGGCCTTGTGACTATCTCTGAGCACAGTGGGGTGGTCTCTTATGAGTCCACATGGTTGGGAGGCATCGCCACCACCATTGGGGACCGGTGAACAGGTTTTGGAGCACCATTGGAGATGATCTCTCTCTCTCTCTGTTTCTTCATTCAGTTATTGTACCCATTTAGTCCTTGTATCATATTCAGGACTATGTTATTGTACTTGTATCATATTCTAGAATATATCATTGTAATTGTATATGCAGTTATGTAAATGAACTCTCTTAAGAGAGAAGTTGTAATCATTGTATTTAATGAGAAGAAATGTGATGTTCCTTAATTGTTTTACGGATTCGGGTGTGGGTATCAGATCCGCTTGTATTTTATGCTTATGGATTCATGTTTTTATCATATGGGATTAGGAACATTTTCTTTGGTGCTTAAAATGAATGCTATCGATCTATCGAATTGGCAACCGAGTCTGTTTATGTTGTCCACTTTTGTAAAAAAAAAATATTTTGTTTCCCTTTTGGCTCTTACCCTTTGGGGGTTACGTAGTGGGATGTTACATCTGGTATTAAAGCCCAGGTTCACACACTGGGAGCTCTGGAGTACTTGAGCCTTCTAAGTTTTTCTATGCTTGGTGTGTGTGGCGTGAGCTTGTTATATTGTTTTACAGTCTGTTGTTATGCTTTCAAGCCTTAGTATGGCGTATAGGTCATCCTTCTCATGATCTATTTTGATGTGTTCTTTGTTTCCTTTAGGATGCCTCCTAGGGGCAGAGCCAGAGACAAAGTTAGAGGTATAGCCACTGTTCTTCGACATAGCACCAGGCATAATGCCGATCAGGGTGGTTGTAGACACCCTTGTTTGTGGTTGTGTGTTGGATTTGGGTACCTTAACTACACAGTGGATCTCTGTGTGTTGCCTTGGGGTCCTACGAGATTGTTTTAGGCATGGATTGTTTGGAGACCCATCTGGCTAGTATAGATTGTTGGCATAAGTCGGTTCAGTGTGTTGACAATGTTGGAGAGGGTGTTGAGTTAGTTGGGGTTTAGAGACCCATTTCTCTCCGTGTGATTTCAGCTATATAGCTGAAGCGTGCCATGTGAAAAAGTTGTCAGATGTTCACTATTTCAGTTAGTGATCTTGCTAAGGGTGGGATTCAGGAGGTATCGCTTGATGATCATCCTATTCTTCAGGAGTTTTCTGATGTCTTTCTGAGTGATATTCCAGGTATGCCGCCTAAGTGCGACATAGACTTCCGTATTGATCTCATTCCTGGTACGGAGCCTATTTCTTGGGCATCGTATCGCATGACTACTCAGGAGTTGGGTGAGTTGTGGTTACAGTTAGAGGAGTTACTAGAGAAGGGTTTCATTCATCCTAGTGTATCCCCTTGGGGAGCACCTATCATCTTCGTGAAGAAGAAGGACGGATCTCTTCGCTTGTGCATTGATTATCGCCAGTTGAACAAGGTGACGGTGAAGAATAGATACCTGTTACCTCGGATAGATGATTTGTTTGATCAGATGAGGGGAGACAAGGTGTTCTCCAAGATAGATCTGAAGTCAGGATAGCATTAGCTTCACATTCATGAGGCAGACATTCATCGGACAACATTTCGTACACGCTATGGGCATTATGAGTTCACAATTGTCCCTTTTGGGTTGACCAATGCTCCATCCATTTTCATGAGTTTGATGAATGGGGTGTTTCACACCTATCTTGACCAGTTTATTCTTGTGTTCCTTGATGATATTTTGATTTATTCGAGGACTATGGAAGAGCATGAAGGCCATTTGCAGCAAGTGTTGCAATGCTTGCGAGATAATCGATTGTTTGGCAATTTGACCAAGTGTGAGTTCTTCCAGATTGAGGTGAGATATTTGGGCCACATCATCTCAGGAGAAGGTATCTTAATGGATCCTTCTAAGATTTAGGCCATTGTGGATTGGCCAGCACCAATAAATGTGGCTGAGGTTCGTAGTTTCATGGGATTGGCGGGTTACTATCACCGATTTGTGAGAGATTTCTCTCGAGTTGCCCATCCCATCATTTCTCTTTAGCAGAAAGGGAAGAAGTTTGTGTGGTTAGATTAGTGTGAGTCAACGTTTCAGGCTCTTAAGGAGCGGCTGACTAGTGCACCTATCTTGGTAGTGCCAGATCCTATAGGTGATTTTGTAGTGTGCACCGATGCTTCGTTGGAGGGTGTGGGGGTAGTTCTCATGCAGGAGGGATGAGTGATTGCATATGAGTCCCATAAGCTCAAGGATCACGAGATGAACTACCCCACCCATGATTTGGAGTTAGCGGCTGACGTCCATGCACTTGTGTGTTGGATACATTTCCTCTTGGGACATCGGTTTAAGTTGCATAGTGATCATCATAGTTTGCAATATATCTTTACTCAGCCAAATTTGAATGCTCGACAGCACCGCTGGATGGAGTTCCTCTATGAGTACGACTTCGAGGTTCACTACATTCAGGGTAAGGAGAATGTTGTTGCGGATGCCTTGAGTAGGAGGAGACATGAGATTTTAGTTCTATCTCTTGGAGTGGATTTGCGGAGCCATATTTTGGAGTCAATTCCTAGTGATACTTGGTATCAGGAGGTGAGAATGGAGATTGAGTCTAGGAGAGCCCTTGAGGGAAGGTTTGCAGGTTTCTCTCTCGAGCCTGATGGACTTTTGCGACATCTTGGTCATATTTATGTTCCAGATTCTGTTGATCTTCATTCCTTGGTTTTATCAGAGGCCCATCATGCACCCTATTCATCTCATCCAGGTGTCATGAAGATGCATGCCAATCTTTGACAGTTGTATCATTAGGTAGGTTTGTAGCGAGATATTGCTGATTTTGTGGCTCGGTGTCTTGAGTGTCAGTGGGTGAAGGCAGAGCATCAACTCCTAGCCAGACTGTTGCAGCCTCATTCCATCCCTGGATGGAAGTGGGATACGATATCTCTGGATTTCATAGTGGGGCTACCTATGTCTTCGCATCGTCATGATGCTATTATGGTTACAGTGGACAAGTTGTCCAAGGTGGCACACTTCTCACCCATGAGATCTTCCTACACTGCAGCGTTCGGAGCTCGAGTGTTTATGGAGGATATCATGCATCTGCATGGTATTCCTTGTAGGATCATTTATGATCGTGATCCAGTGCTCACTTCAACTTTGTGGACTTCTCTTCAGCATGCTTTGGGAGCTCAGCTTAATTTCAGCTCTGCATACCATCTCGAGACTGACGAATAGACGGAGCAGGTTAATCAGGTCTTAGAGGATATGCTTTGGATGTACGTTATGGATCAGCAGTCTCGTTGGGAGGACTACTTGTACCTGGTTGAGTTTTCTTATAATAATGGGTACCATAGTTCTCTCGGTATGTCTCCCTTCTAGGCCTTGTATGGTAGGCCATGTCACACTCCATTGAGTTGGGATTGCTTAGAGGACCGAGTTATTTTGGGTCCAGAGATGCTTCAGGATATGGAGCAGTAGGTAGTGCGGATCATAGAGCAGTTGGCTATAGCTTAGGATCGGCAGAGGAAGTATGTCGATGCCCGTAGGTTGGATCACCAGTTCTCTCGGTATGTCTCCCTTCTAAGCCTTGTATGGTAGGCCATGTCGCACTCCATTGAGTTGGGATTGTTTAGAGGACCGAGTTATTTTGGGTCCAGAGATGCTTCAGGATATGGAGCGGTAGGTAGTGCGGATCAGAGAGCAGTTGGCTACAGCTCAGGGTCGGTAGAGAAAGTATGCCGATGCCCATAGGTTGGATCACCATTTCTCGGTGGGTGATCATGTGTTTCTGAGAGTTCATCCGTAGAAGAGCCCCATCCATTATGGGAAAGGCTCGAAGCTAGCACCTTGTTTTGTTGGACCTTTTGAGATTCTTGAGAGGATTGGTCCTATTGCCTATTGCCTTGAATTACCACCGAGTCTATCATGCATCCACGATGTGCTCCATGTTTCAGTTCTTAGATAGTATATTCCTGATGTGACCCATGTTCTTGATTAGACTACTTTGCAGGTCGAGGCGGACATGCAGCTTTCTTTGGAGCCCGTACGCATCCTTCAGCATCAGAGGTTGACCCTCAAGGGTCAGGACATAGAGCAGGTAAGGGTCCAATGGGATCCTAATGGTGAGTCCTCAGCATCTTGGGAAGATGCGGCAAGGATGAGAGACCTTTATCCATATCTTTTTGCAGAGTTCTAGGGGATGTAATGATCCCCATGTTCATATTATGTTTTTACTTATCTTGATGGATTTGGATGACTATATACTTTGTTTTGGATTATTCGTCTTATTATTTTGTATTGGCATCGATGATGTGCAATGTCGATACTATTATGATGTGGACATTATTATTACTTATGATGGATTTCATGCTTACATGATTGATGTTGCTTTGGCTATATGATGTATATATATGCACAGGTACCTTGACTTGTGCTTGGAGTGTTGCAGGTACTGAGTATCGACTCCACTTGGATTCACAGGCCTGAGCATACTCTTATTACCCGATGGTGGTTATTGGAGATAGTCACAGGCCCTATTCCCTACCCTAGCCCACTACACCCAGTTAGTGCAGTGTTCCTATGTTGTGGTCTTACCATCTGGATTACCTTATGGTCATGTATAGTTTTCCAGTGTGATGGTTTAGGCTTTTCTCCTTGGTTTCCTTTGATTGTATCAAGTTTCTTGGACTAGTGTGTTCTTTGGCTACATCTTAGTGTTTGCAGGCTTCTAGGAGTAAGCCTAGTCCTAGGGGGTAGGATGTAATAACCCTTTTTGACCTTCAAATATGGCTTTGGGAAGAGTTGGTAGATATTAAATGGAGAAAATATCTATGAGGTAGCGTAGAGAGAGAAAGGGAAAATGTCAGTCAATGTTTTGGGGGATAGAGGAAGTAAATGTTGTGGATGAAATATCTAGTTTTAGGTAAGAAAATTAAATGTTTTGAGAGCGACTACATATAAGATAAGGGAGGAAAATATCTGAGAGAGGATAAGAAAGTCATTGCTAGAAGGAAATATCGGGGGGGGGGGTGGAGATGAAAAAGAGGACGGGCTGTTGTTGCAGGAACCACGTTAAGGGATTTAAAAAAATGTCAGCTTTAAGATGATGTTGATGTTTTAGTCTTTTTCTAATCTTTTGAACACAACATCAAGGGCTTCTGTTATTCCTTGCTATTTTCCCACCTATAAGGTTTATGTAGCATCTAAGGCAGTAGTCGTTCTTCCTTCTCATCCCCCTCAGCTGCCACACTTGCAGACAAAATCCAACAAAGATGTTGTTGGCAGCGGTGACACTCAACAGGATCATGCAATTTCTCTACTTGAGAAGCTGAGGTCAAGGCACCTCAAATATTTTTAGCTCTAGAATGCCAAGCCCAAAAGTAAGAGCAACACAAGTGCTGCTTCCAAATGGGAAAGCAAAAGGCTCCAACTCACACTATTTCATCCTTTTGGTGAGATGGGACTTTTAGAGGAGATTATGAGTACAATGGAGGAATTAAATATATCAGTTCCCATGAAAGTACAGTGCCTGGGAATACCTGCAATACTAAATGGATAGAGCATCTTCATTTGCAAGAGTAGATGTGTGATAAGGAGGAGAATGTGATCTACCTGAAGGGGAGTACACTTAGCCATCTGCAGGGGGTACGATTTGGGTAGAGGTTTTTAGCTTTGTCTATTGTTTTTCCAGCACAAAAACTAATATATATTTGCTGCTATTTCATTAAGTGCAGAAAGACTGAAACCCCATTACTATCATAAAAATAAAAATATGTTTGATGCTATTTCCTTAAGCAATAAAAATTGAAATCCAATCGCCACCATTTAAAAGTATCTTTCATTGCAAGATATTTACATTTCCTCTTTCCTTGGACGAATTTTCTCCAATGCAGAACTATTTTCCTTATTCTTTAGCAAAGGGGGGGTTTTCAAAAAGTCATTGAATGTCTAATTTTTAGTTTTAGGAAAAAATAGGAGGGTTCATTTTTTAGAAAATATAGTGAGTACAACCATTTAACCATAAATCTGGGACGTCTTGATAGAGAGCAAAGAGATCTAAGTCCCATGAAACGCTTTGACATTTGATGACTTCTCTATAGAGAATTTCATTACAACTCTTCTTAAACACAAATCGACTGGTCTTTTGTTTTGATCATTTTAGGCAGTCTGTTGAATCACTAGCCTTGTGGATACCATCGACCTTGAGTGAAATAATTTTATGGCACTAAAATACCTTAGTTTTATCAACCTATGTTGTGCATTAAACTTGGTTACATAATTTCTGATTTAGAACATCGGTCACGCAACTCAAGGATCTAAAGGAAATCTTTGGAGGAGGGAAAATTAATATCTTCATTTTGTTATTATCTTAAACATTCCTATTTTCGTCATGATTAAAATGGTAGACAATATGCAAAATAGGCTGTGAGAAGACTTGCAATGCCTCTTGCCATGCTTTTTCTATTACCCGTGCATACCTTTGTGAATTGTGACCAAATTGGGATCACCAGAGTTATTACAAAATTGATCTTATTGGCAAAGGGTTGTTTTCAATAAACTACACTATTACCACAAGCTTTTGTATTGTAAATCATATTTTTCATCTTTACTATTTTAAAATTTTAACTCAGTGTTTTTAGTCATTTTGGATTCCTCGTTGGTTACACGAGATGATCTAGGTCTAGGCATTAGAGTGGTCATCTGGAGTGGCTCTCTACGGGCCCGAGGCCCATAAGTGGCTACCAGGGGAACTAGTAGTAGAGTTATAGTAAAAAGTGATAACTAAATTAAAACATTGGGGTAAAAAACACTAATAAGACAATTAGACATTGTGCATGGCCTTGAGCGCTTGTAAAGGCTAAGGATGCAACGAGAAGGCCTATCCATCTACGGGGCGTTGAGTCATCCGTGTGTGGGGTGTGGATTCAGGCATGATTGAGTCTCCTCGTCTACATGAGAGGAGTACTTGATCCTGTGTAGTGCCATCCCTTTTTGCACACATGATGACATTCCATATGATTACACTCTAGTATCTAGCACCTTAGCAGTCGTGAGTAGTACTTGACCTATGACTTGGATGAGTACACCTGTGTTATGACTTTGGCTGTATGCATTGTTCTCTGTGTTTGCTCTGTGTCTGATGTGAGTGTTGGCCATTTTGTATCCCCTTGTTGTTATTCTTCCATTTGGGCCTTGTGACTATCTTCAAGCATGGTGGGGTGGTCTCTTATGAGTCCACATGGTTGGGAGGCGTTGCCACCACCATTGGGGACTGATGAACAGGTTTTGGAGCACCATTGGAGATGATCTCTCTCTTCGTTTCTTCATTTAGTTATTGTACCCATTTAGTCCTTGTATCATATTCAGGACTATGTTATTGTACTTGTATCATATTCTGGAATATATCATTGTAATTGTATATGCAGTTATGTAAATGAACTCTCTAAAGAGAGAAGTTGTAATCATTGTATTTAATGAGAAGAAATGTGATGTTCCTTAATTGTTTTACGGATTCGGGTGTGGGTATCAGATCCGCTTGTATTTTATGCTTATGGATTCATGTTTTTATCAGATGGGATTAGGAATATTTTCTTTGGTGCTTAAAATGAATGCTATCGATCTATCGAATTGGCAACCGAGTCTATTTATGTTGTCCACTTTTGTAAAAAAAAAATATTCTATTTCCCTTTTGGCTCTTACCCTTATGGGGTTACATAGCGGGATGTTACATGAGTACCACGGGAAAGTGTAAAATAAATAGAGAAAAGAAAGGTGCCAAGAAAAAGGTTGTACAACAAATCCTAGTCAAGTCATGTAATGAGTTGTTGCATGAGTCTCTTATGAATGTTGATATAAAGTGTGATAAAAAGAATGATCTTGCAGTTGAGAGTTTTGATAAAAAGGAAGACTTGATTGTAAGTGTAGATGAACAAGAACTTGATGAAAGAAAAGATGATCTTGTTGTTGAGATTAATGATGAAGAAATAAATCTCTCTGTGGATGGAGATGACTATGAATAGGACTATTATGAAAAGGAGTGTGAAGTTAATTTAGAAGGTGAACTCTTGTGTGCTCTGGATACAATCAAGCAACTCAAAAAAGAAAATTAGAAATTAAAAGACCAAATTCAACAAGAAAAAGATTTCAAGGACAAGGTATGTTCAAATTTTATAAAAGTTTCTTTAGAACTTGAAGAGTCAAATAAGCTAATTATCAACCTAAAGACATAAATAGAAGAAGCAAAAAGGATAGTTGATTTTACAAAATCTGATCTTGAAGTTAAAACTAATGAATTCCTAAGATTAGAGTTAGACATAGTTTCTTTGAGAAAGGAACTGGAAGAAGCATCTTCTAAGTTGCACAAGAATCTATTGTTTGAAAAGAGTATTGATTGCTTGAATGACATATTGAGTAAGCCAAAGCATCACAAGGACACTAAAGGATTAGGTTATGAAGAAGGACAATGCTCTAAAGTCAGGAATGCTCCTAGGAAGAAAATTGATCTAGGATATCATGTTGCTGCTCCTGAGGACAAGAAGAAGAGAGAAGACAAAAGAAGAGGAACTATCAAGTTCATAGGATCCTCACTTGTCAAGCAATATCATTTAGTAAGGTACAACTACTCTCAATTTCATGGTTATTGCTATTCTTTCTATATCTATGGTCATAGAGCTAGAGAATGTAGAATTCATTCAAGAAATGATTTTGGATGGAATAAGGATAAGAGTTCTTATAGCTTGTCAAATCAAGACTATAACAATGTTTGTTATAACTGTAATAAAATTGGTCACACAGAAAGGGATTGTTGGATGCTTGCAAGATATGGTCATAGAAGATCTTTTTGGTTGTCAAGAGAATATGATTTTGTTTCTCCTGTTAGTCACAAGTTCATATGCTATAGATGTCATAAAATTGGACATATTGCACAATATTGGAGTATTTAAAGAAATCAATTAGTCATCTCAAGAAAATAGGGACTGTAAAGGTTTGGAGAAGGAAACAACAGAAAGAAGAATCAATGCTTGTGCATAATGTATAGGCAACATCTATAAGTGCATAAAAGGAAGCATAAAGTCAAGGGGAGAAGTGTAATGTCTTATCATTTACCCCATGAAGACATAATGTGCATTAAATGACACTATTTTGTAGTCTATGCTTGTATTCAAAAACTTCTTTTCCCATCAATGGTCAGCTATAAGGGATGAAGGATTGTTATCAGGTGAAGATGTTTCATCAGGTGAAGGTGTTTTTAACATTTTCTTTAAAATGGGTTTGATGTCTTAGCATCTTAAATTAAGGCCTTTCAGATGTCAATGTTAAAACAAGGTATTTATGTGCTACCCTTGACAATGTATTTCACCACAATGATAGTGAGCTATCATAATTTTTTATGATAAATATTGCTCTATAATGATTTAGTGGTTTGGAAATTTATATAGAGCAAGATTCAAGTTATATGACAATTATTGATGGTACTTGGTGGATATTCTTCATGTAAAAATTTGTCTAAAGGTGACATGAGTTCAGATGTAGAGAAAGTATTATGGAATTGAGTTTTGATCTAGTCATGTTTGGGCTTCAAGAGGCCATAACAAGTTGGAGGTGCCTTGGAATAGGGTATGAAATCTTTCAAGTCTAATGTTGTTAGGTTTGTTGCAAACCTTTGTTAGCAAACTTGATGGAGTAGCAGAGGAACAGACCTCATGATGCAGACTAGCAGATGAGTAGAGGAACAGACCTCTAGTGTAGACTTTTATTTGTAATGATGGTACAGAGTTGTAGTGTTGGTGCATCAGACTTTTCAGATAGTAGATTAGGACAACCTTTGACAGCATAACAGTATGATGTATGATTTTAGTGACAGTCCTTTATGATGTTGCAAATCTTGCTAAATTTAATGATTAGAGTGATCTTTTTATGATTCTTGGTTCTTTTGGGTTCCTATGTTGTTTGTTTGTGATGAAAGTTGGTATAGTGAAGTAGCATGTGCAGGTCTGTGAACCTTCATGATGAACTTTCAGACATGCTAACATCCACGATAGTGATTATCTTATGATTCATGATTTGATACAATGCTTTCATGATTTTTCAATATGTAGTAGTGGTGTAATGCTTCCATGAAATAATCCTCTGTGACAGTTTTTTTTATGTCATTGCTTCATGGTAGTTTTTTTTATGGAAACAATGTTCTTTAGAAGCACAAGGGGTATAGTGTTATTAGCTTTATACAAGTTGAGTTGATAACAGAGGTGTTTGATGCCATTAATTTTGAACAAGTGATCATCTGTCTGTTTGCTGCTGACAGTGGTAACCTTAACCTATTTTGACTGTGGTAATTGCAGTGACGTAATCTTTTAAGGGTCTTGATGTTGATGCAAGTGGTTAGAAGAAGTGATTACCTTTTTTACTTCAAGATGATGATATCTACAACAGTGATGTTGAACAATTCTTGATTGTATTTATGACGAGAGTTCACAATCAAACTAGTAAAAAGGTGTTTTGAGTCAGAGGTTGATCTTCTAGTGTTCCTCATTGATTAGTAACTAGGGACAATCTTGAATCAAGTGTTTTCTTTCTTAGAGAATAGTAGACAATACTCTTTGTATCAGAGGAGTAATGTTGGTATTTTGATAGTGATATGTTTGTGCACAAATTTGCTGCTCTTAGTCAATGTGTGACAATATTGACAGTTAACAGTGGTTTCTTGATATGCTTGGGTAGTGATGATAGTGATTTTCCTTGCTTCTTTACTAGTGATCTTGTCCTTGCTAATGAGTGACAGTGTATGGAATGTCTTGTTAGTGCAGGTTTGGAAAAGGTGTTTCCGATGATCATAATGCTGCAAGGGATCTTAACACATTGATGAATGTTTCCAAGGGTGGTAATAATAGATCTCATTGCTTGGAAGAAGTTGTCATGGTGATTGATAGTTTATGTTAGTACAGTGACAATGGCTAATACATGGTGTAGAGAAAAATGGTTAGCAGTGATACTTTGATAACTGAGACAATGGTCTTTACTTATCTTGCATAATATGACAGTGATTTGTACTCCACAAATAGTATTCTCGATTCTATAGGTTTGACAGTCATTAGTGATGATCAATTTGATGTTCTGACCTTCTTGTTTGAGGTGTATTTTTGCTCTTGCAAAACACAATGGAATGATGTGAAGTTGCCAAATTTGATCCTTTGTGAAAGTGGTTTTTGTTGAATGAGTATCATGGTACCCTTGAAGATTGTGACACACTGCTTGAAATAGTGGCCCTTTTACCTAATGACATTTGTTGGTTTTCTAGAGTTCTTTATATCTTATGCTCTAATATTTGACAGTATATAACTCCTAAATAGTGATAAGTGCTTGGTTGGACAAGATGGCAATTGCTTTCATGTTATAGCATGACATTATGATCAAGTGGATGACAACTTCTTTTTAACAGTGTTATGTACAGAGGAGTGGTAGTGCATGTTAGTCTTGATAGTAATGAACATTTGCTTCATGAGAGAGTGTTATTTTCAAGCATCTTTCTTTTTGATACAGTGGTTATGCATCTTATATGGTGCATACTTGTTTGTATAACTCAGTGCCACATGCTATCTATTGTTCACATCTTTTAGTCCTTTGTCCATAATGTCAAAGGGGGAGTGTTTTTGTTTTGCCATCCATGGACAAAGGGGGAGTTTGTTGTGTTGATTGTCCCTGATGGCAAAAGGTTGGTGACAACAAAGGATAGTGGACAGTGGGATAGTGAAGTGTTGATAAGATGCACAAGAGATATTGACCATCACCAATGTTGGTTGATCTTATGAAATATCATGGTGATATTATGTTCATAACATGATCATGCTTCAAAGGAACATGGTTTATCAAAGGTTCACATGATGTTGGAGTTGTCATTGTTTGAGTTGTCATCGTTGATCAGAGAGATATTCACATGGTCACTCATGCAGATACATCAAAGTCATAGTTAGATCTTTCATGTAGATCAAAGGGTCACTAAAGTACCATAGGATCACCAAAGGATCAAATACATCAAAAGAGTTGGGTTTTTATTAATTATACTTCATGATTCTTAGTCAGTGATAGTCAGGATCTTTGTTGGAAGTAGCACAATAGTTTGATTTGTATCATTGTGTTATGTTGTTATTAGGTCTTCAAGACTTGGAATAAGAAGTTCATGTTCAAAATAACATGAGGCTTGTCAGGTGTAGTGTAAGTGGAAGTCTGATGTCAATTTTCATCTTCGTCTTCATATTAGTGTTGTGACAAGAAGTGATTGATATTTGATCTCATTGTATGTGGGATTCAGGACTTGTATTTGGCAACTCCCTTATTACCTTGATCATTAGTTAAACAAGAGATAAAAGTCAGAATTTATGATACAAACATTTGATTCAAGTTTCTTGAGGTCTTTCTATTCTTAGGGTTTCTCTTTATTACTTTGGAAGTCAATCAAAACCCTAAATCTAAACTAAAACCTAGGCCCTGCCCATCACTTACTAAGTGCACTTTATATTATTTTTTTGAAGTGACTTAGCATTGTAGGTGAGGTCACTTAAAGTGACTATTTGAAGGGTTCTCTAAACATAAGCTTGACTGGTCCCTTGTGAAGTCACCGGCCCACCAGGTCACTATGGGTGCTCAAAAAGAAATCAAAGGTTTAGATTCAAACATTAGAAGGCATGAAAAAGACAATAAACTATGCAGATTTAAAGTTGTTTCAAATTCCAACGGTCTAGTTCATCTATTCAATTTGACAGGGAGTTGGAAGGTTAAAAACCCTAACTATTCTTATAGTTATAAAAATGAACTAGGAGGGCCAATAAATTCGATAATTCCCTCTGCGTGATAGATTTGGTGATGAGACTTGATCAAAAGGAGGCTACAGAGAAATGCTTACATACTGATGTATAGTTTGGGAAGAATAGTGAAGGAAAACAGACTTTTTGAAAGGATGAAAGTTGAAGGGTGATTTCAATGCAAACAAGGAGGTATAAGTGTGATCATTTCAGTATGTTTTAGATTTTGTATATGTGAATTTGTAGAGAATTTTGAAGTGACTTGCAGGGTATTTTAAAATGATTTTCAGAGGAGATTGAAGTTTTTCATGTAATGTTATCATTGTAAATTGAAGAGAAATGTGTATTGAAGAAGGCTCAAAATTAAGTCATGTGATGGTTTGTAGGGAATCCAGGTAACCCTCTGAATCAATTTTTGTTTCTCTCTCTTTGATGTCATTATGTCAGTGAGATAGGTTTAATGTCAGTGAGACAAATTCTATGTTGTGTCAGTGAGACAAATATTGTACCTAGTGAAGGTTGAATTTTGCCAGTGAGGCATATTATGTAGCCAATGAGGCTTTGCCCATGAGGCACAAAAAGTAGCCAGTGAGGCTCTGTAATTAGTGAGTTTTGATTAAGCCAGTGAGGCATTTTTTGAGTGGTTTTTCATCACTATGAGGGTTTTCCACTCATGAAAATACTATGTCATGGTTCATGATTGTCTCTTGTGTTTGTGTGCCCTAATGCTTTATGATTTATTAAGGTCTTGTACATTCTCTCATCATTATTCTTGCATGATTCTTTGATGTCTATCTCATTTTCTATTCAATGTGTTAAAAGGTGCAAAAAGTTGTTAAGGTTTCTAGACTACTGATTCACCCCCCCACTCTTAGTGGTCCTGTACTCCAACACAAAATAGAAATTTAAATCATATCAAATTCCATTTACCAAAGCCTAACTAAACTACACTATAATCTATATGGTCACACTATCATCCAAAGCCAACATAAAAATAAATGAAGAGAATTAAACTTGTAACCCCTACACAAGAAAATAGAAGCAAGTAACACAAAATAAATAATAAACTATAGAATAACGGTGAATATAATTTCAACTATAATTATTTAAATTGAATGATATAATGACAAACGAAGGGTTCAAAATACAAAACCACTATGTAGAAGATTGACTCTAGAAAGACGAACTCAACAATCACTTGTAACTGAGATGGAGAGAAAGAAGGTGACTACTAGGGAGGTTGCCAAAATGGTCAAGCCCCTACTTTGCTCTTTCGATCTCCAAGGGTAGTTAAATAAAAAATAGATTGGATTTGAGTGTGTGCTCTTACCCTACATGTATCTAGAACTATGAGTAGCACTAAGTTAAATAAAATATGAGAATAACAATAAGTGTATCTATCACTATCCTTATGTGTATGGAAATGGAAATGGAAGATGGAATGAGATGTCTAGTGATACCAACAATGATTTTAGGAAGTATCCAAGAAAATGGACAAAGAGATTTATATTAGCTATCCATCAAAGTGGAAAGAAAAATAAAAACCTAAAGCTAATCTCAATGCTCAATACTCATTTAAGAGAAAATAGATTTCGGGGCAATATGAAGAGAGTATGCCAAAATCACATATTAAACTAGAAGTGTAAGAAGAGATAAAAATCAACAATGATAATATCACCTTGTTTTATAAGTTTTCAAATAGATGACTTCAAAAATATATGAAAATAAATTGTCCTTGCTCAAGAGGGCATATCTCTTTGAAAATATAGTAGGTAGTAAGTGTAGATTGTCACAAAAGAAAACTTGCAAGCTTCAGCATATTTGTAATAGATAACAACAAAATGCAATAAAACACAAATACTAAAGCTCACAGAGTAATGGTGTGGTAAGAGTGTTGTAGAAAAAAAAGGTTACATGAGAACAATAGAAATTAGTAGAAACAAACCATAACCATTCAATTGCATGGGAACAACCAAGGAGCATTCAAAAAATCAAAGTTTACAAACATCTACCACTATTTTTGGCTAAAGAGATTAGGGGAATATTGTCCAAAACTCGATAGGGATTGGACACATGACAATTGTAACAAAAGAGAAGTTGAAATGACATTTTTCTAGTTGTTAAAAAATAATCATATACGTGTACTATCACATGATGGAATCATACTATCACATGATGGAATGATGACTACATTGACATCCACATAGCTATGTTTTAGTCTTAAAAGAGCCAAATTAAAAAATATTATAAATTGATTACATTAAACAAAATGAACACAAACATTAACATACATGAAAAGAATCACAAACACACCAAGACACAAAATACTTGGCATCCAAACAAGGGGGAAAGGCTAAGGATAGGCTCAAACGAGTCCTAAAAACATGCTACGGGAATGACCACTAAAATAGGTATAGTTTGTAGTGGAAATTGTAAGGTATGCAATTTTTGACATTACATTTTTCCCCCATTTTAGTAGGCTGATGTCATGATGTGATATTAGCTAGCTAAAGTATAAAAATAAAATGTTTGATGTGATGCCCCGTCATGCAACCCTAGAGTGTTAGATTTACAAGTGCCAAATTTATAGAAATGTTTTTTTTGAAGCAAGTAAATGCATTAATCATTAAATATAATTACACTATTAACAACGTTAATGAAATGAATAGCTAACACCCTAGGGAACATAACTGCACTAGATAAAATTAAAACCATACAACAGATATGCATCATAAAACAACAGAAGCGTAATACATTATACATTTGCAGAGATGGATAATTACAAAGGTTCAATTCAAGATTACAAGACCGATCACATCAGTTTACAAATAATACAATTATGAATGTATACTACAACTCTGAAGGTGTAGAACAAATCTGGAACTCGAACACTTCTACACTGATCTCGAACCCTAACATCCAAGAAGACCAATGGATAGCTCTGCCACCCAATCATGTGGAACCCTGAGGTCCACCCCTCCGAGCTAGGAGATAACAATGAGGTTCCACTAAGTCAAAGGATACAATAACAAATACAACAAACAGATACAAACACAATGCAGACAAAACAGATTAACAAGACTGAACAGACAAGACAATACTCCAGAGGCATATACAAAAGATAAAGAGGGAAGTAACTAAGCTGCAGTAGGGAGAGTGTCATCACATGGTCCTAGCATGGGTTACCCAGGCTATCTCTCACTAGAAACTGGCCCCCATCTATGGTTACCCTAGCAGCCTCTCTCTAGGCACTGGCCCCATAGGGTGACACATGCAGAGTCGACACATCCTCTCATGGAGACAAGGAGGTCGACCTTGCCAATCAGGCCTTCTCATCCCATCCTTAGCCTGCGAGAGCACTCAAGGCATACCTTGACTTAGTCATTTAAGAGTGGAAGAAAAATGTTATTTTGAACAAAAAAATTATAGTTTTTGCATTCTTTACTTGACTTATATTAATTTTTGCATGATGATTAAACCGCATGCAGAAAAATTATATGAAAACAGAATGAAAAGAAAAAGGCCCTGTCAATAGAGCTCTCTACAAAGCTACACAACTTGAGGGATGAGAATCTGCATGATATTCAGAGTAGTAGTAGTGGTGCTGGAATTGAGGTGAGTGCTATCTATTGTTTTTATGTCTTTCATGGTAGTCATTGTTGTTTTAACACACACATGCAAGTAAGTACTATTTAAGTAAGTTGTTTTAATTCTATTTGAAGGAAAACCCACCAGTATGATTTACTCTAAAAGATTTAACTCTAGAGAGAGACCTATAAATGTAAGTCACTTCAAGGGAATTACATCAACTTCTAATAGAAACCAACTAAAAGCATCCACACAATGTCAGCAAATGTACCTTGATAAATCTATTGATTTGAATAAGTGGAAATAACCAATATGGAGACAATCAAACAACTTATGAACTTGAATATTAACAAAAAATTAGAACACCATACATATCCACAAATTTAACCATCCTTGCCCATTATAATATTAAATTATCATAGAAGTGTAATGTCTTGAATCTAAAATATGATTGGACATATAATATTGGAATATATAAATTATTTTTCTAAAAGATGATGATTGTCTAGGCCTTGGTTTCCCTTATAAATATGGGAAGCAACAAGCTTCAGGCCTGAACCAACATAACTGTTCATAAATCACATCCTCTTGTAACTAAACATGTTTAATAAAGAGAAATTAAAGGCATAAGCTAGTTAACCAAGATCTGAATCTATTAGTCATCATAGAGCACCCGTGACCTCAGGCCTGACAAGGTACTCATCTCCATGTTGTAGTATCTATTAAGTGTGTTGTGCCCCAATCTATTATCGCAAAAAAAATGTCAAAATGTTGTCCTTGTTCTCCATATTGACACCCGCAAAATTGCGCGTTGCTCCTTCTGCACCGAACCTGTAGCTACACATCAATCTTTCAAGTATGTCTGCTCCCACTTATTGAATGTAAGGTCACTAGGCCATTTGGATTCCTGAATTCAAAGCAGATTGGTCTAATGGTCCTTCCATCTTTTATCCAACATAGCTTTAACATCAATTGCAAATTTTCCATATCCTACATCTAGGGCTATGACCCTATCCAAAATCACGTTAAAGCTCAAAGTATCTATATCCTGCTCCTTTTTCAAGAATTCCATAACCACAGACACTACTATTCTAAATTTTGTCTTCCAAGTATCAAGGCCTTTAACTAGTTTGTTTTCCTCTATCAGAATAGAGGGGATAAATTGATGCTTGAAAGTAGAAAAAGATTCAAGTCTGGCCTACATCCTTTTGTCTTCACTGCTGGCATATTGATGCTCTTTAATGATCATAGTCACCGTCTGCTCTATGGGCTTCAATTCAGCAAGAGCATTAAGATTTCTTTGAAGTATCCTACAAAGCATGCATAAATTGTGTAAGGAAGGCTGCCATTTCTTGTACAATGGTTCCAAAATAGAACCACAACTAGCTTTATCGTGTATTCTAGAATTTTCCCAAAGACTTCAAGGACCTTGATCCTTGTCTCATTTTTTGTTTCCTTATTTTGCTTCTTGAGGTCCTCAAATTATTTTTCAAATTTTGTTCTCAGAGCATTAAACTCTTGCATTGTCACTATGACTTCACCAGTTGTTGGTGGCATAGAAGGTTGATATGGAACTATTGACAGACTATGGGAAGAACCCACATCTTGTAGTTGCTTTTTCAATTGCCTATTTTGAATGAACAACCTATTCACTTCATCATTCATGTCTTGTTGTGTTTTCTCATAATCCTGCAATTTTTTTCCTACCTTTTTACAATTGCATGGGTGAACATGGTAGAATGGATTGTAAGAGCAGAGGCCTTAGTTCCTAAAGTATCTCGTAAGGTTTTCACCACAACAGATCCCCTTATTTCCTGAACAACATCTAGCAACCTTGGTTTAATAATGTTCTTCTATTTTGTCCATATGGAAAGATTCTCTGTCTTTGGGTTGAAACCACCTCCACTCATTCCATCCTCATAATCCAATTCAGACACAAGATTAGGGTCATCTTGACTCCTAACTTGGTCAAGCAAGAATACCTTTTTCAATTCAAGACCTGGGATGATCAACATGTTACTCTTCAAGACCATTTGTCTTGCTTCCTCAGGAGTCACATTGATTTTGTCAACTTTTAGTTCTTGGATTGTTCGGGTGGTTATTTGATCATACTAAGACTCATCAGCACCCATCTTATTGATTTCCACCTTTTCATCAAATTCCTTCATCTTCATTTTTAACTAGAAATCTTGAAACTCTGGAGTCTTGATGAAATCATCATCTTGAATAAATCTCAATGATGCCACCACCCTTTCATCTTCCTATAGCTCTGGATCAATTTGGGCTTGTTCTTCTATCCTAGCCTCAGGCTTGTGTGCATTAGTTTCTTGACCAACCAATGGTTGATCAAATTCCTCTCCATCATGTAATTGTGTCAAAATATTTGTAACTTCATCAGTATCCCCCACACCCTCAGACATCTCATATGGGAGTAGAGGAGACATGCCTTCATTTCTCTGTCTTTTGTGTGCTGGTGATTCAGGGATCTATGGATCTTGAACTGATATGACATCAGGGGCAGGCTCATGAATCTCAATTCTTGCAGACTTCTTCATTGGAAGTTTGGTAGCCATGGTAGGTTGTACTTTAGATTTAGCATAAATACTTTCAAAATTTTCAATCATTGTATTAATCCTCTTTATAGGATCTTTCTCTTCAGCAAAAAATCCTTCAAAAATTGGATTCTTTTCCTTTTTGTCATCTTCAATTTTCTTGAGGATCTCCCATTTCCTCTTCATGTCATACACTTCATTAAAAGTAACCACATTCCTTATCACATCCTCATCATTAATTTTTTTATGGGAGATGCCCATCTTAGTCAAGATCACTTGTCTCACTAAGTTCATATGACCTTCAGGGTCACAAACTTTTTCAACACCAGTTTCCAAAGAGTACTTGGCCTTCAAATAGGCCTGCAGCTCCTCAAGAGTATTTGAACCAATTGACCAATCTCTAAAGACAATGGTATTAGGCAAAAAGGTACCTTTCTTCTACTTTTTGATCACTTCCTTTTCCCTTCACATCATTTGCCACATGAATTCCAAGAATACAATTCTATCATAAACAAACTTTGGCAATTTGTGAGGTGGTTGAGGGTAATCATATACCCTGATTATTGTGTGCTCTGGTAGGAAGAACCAATCAACATAATTGAAAGTATGACCTTGCTCTAGTTTATGTGCAAGAGGTCTCAAAATTACCCTAATTTCTGGTGACAATCTGGGGACCCAATTACCAAAAGAATTCATTATTTTCATAGAAAATTCATTATGAAATACATTGTAGTTACCAATCTGGCAATGAGAATCCCACATGTAACACCAACATTGAGTAGGCATTCTTTGCCTTGTCCTATCAATCGTGCTGATGTGCATTTTACTTGACCATTTGCTCCTATTTTGATATAGGATCAGGTGGCAAACCAAAGAATAAAACTTGAAGTTCATGGGTTTCTTATCTTCCTTCACATTGATGAATCCTGTTAGCTTCAAGACAGACAACTGAGAGGGGGGGTGAATCAGTTGTCCCAAAACTTTCTCTTATTAATCACTTAAATCCTTCTTGTAATTCATCAGCATAATAATAAATCAATCATGGAAAAATAATGCAACAATTCAAGAGCAAAAACATATTAACACATATGACACCAAGTTTTTAACGTGGAAAACTTGGTTAAGGGAAAAACCACGGGGTGACTAACCCAAGATTGTAGTCTCTGTTAAAAGAATAAGAAGAACAAAAATAGCACATGCCAATTAGGGCTCACTACCTGAGCACACTGCTCACAAGAGGCCCACTGCCTACAGGAGACACACTGTCTACAGGATGATAAATATTACATACTTGAACTGAAGAATAGCATCTTCACCATGCTTGAGTCAGTTCCATTTAAGTCTAATACTTTTGCTTCGCTTATCACTTTCCTCCTCTCTACCACACTCTCATATTTGCCAAGATGCTTTTGAAATGACTTCACAACTCTTATTTATACAAGACATTGACTTTGGGATAATCATCAAGGTCAGCAAAATTTACAAAGAAAATACACAAATACAACTTGATTTATTACAAAAGACTTCATACGAATCACCAAAATGTCAGCCACAGAGATCTGGGACTTCAATCTTCTTTGAGGAACATGCCATGCTTTGAAGAACATCTTCAAGATCATCCGCAAGATGTGTAACTCATCTGGTCGACCAAACTTAGGAAGAACATCATCACCTAGAAGTAATTCTTTAATTACAAGCTCATTCTTCAATGCAGACCACCAACACGAACTAGACACAATCCAGAGACCCCCACAAGCTTGCCTGAATCACCAAGAACATCCACACTACTTCTACTTACTAAAATTATTCTCTCCATCTAGAACCTCAAGAACACAGTCTGTCATCACTGTCATATTGGAATAGATGCTTGAGGACCTCCAGACGACGAACCAATCGAGTTGTCAATTCACATTTGCTTCCTAAACACTCCACCAAATCTGTAGAACAAGATATTGCATTTTTGGATCTCACTGGACCTATTTGTGTCACTTTGTCACCTTTGAACATCTGCCAAAACCGGTTTTACTCATATAGCCATAACTTCTTCAAAACTTCATGCGGACCTTTCAAATCTTTACTAGGTCACCTTTAGACACATATCTACAGACCCTTTGATGCGCATCCTCTGATCTTCACTTCACTGTCTTCACTATTCTTCTCTGTTCCTGATAGGACTAATTTTCTCAATATCCTCAGCATACAACTCATCCAATCCTTGTCATCAATGCAACATGAGTATGTTGACATCAATGACAACACCGATTAGGCCCATACTTGAAACAATCTCCCCCTTTGTCATTGATGGCAACATATGATGTGAAAAACTATTTTAACCATCAAGACAAGAGCTTCTCCTCACTGACTGACATAACTCCCCCTATCAACAACAACCATTCACATGTCTTCTCTTCCTTTACTGATCCCCCTTTGATCAACAACCACTTTTTCTTTTTCACATGTCTTCTCTCCCCCTTTGACATCAATGGCAAATGGCATATACCTACATCACTCAGAATCATACCAATTGCTCCCCTTGAGTAGCAACTTCCCATCATCAATCCGGACCACAAGATATGACTGTGAAATCCACCAGACTGATGCACATCAGTGCACCTTAATTTAGAACTGGAGGGGTAATAACCCCTAACTTCTCCTTGAGATACTCAAAAGAGTCCTTAGGTAGAGGTTTGGTAAAAATGTCTGCAATTTGATCCTTGGAGGACACAAACTCCAATCTAACTTCATTCTTGTTCAATTGCTCTCTCAAAAAGTGAAACTTAATGGATATGTGTTTTGTCTTTGAATGCAACACCAGATTTTTTGATATATTTATTGCACTTAAATTATCACAGAAGATTGTGATAGGTTCCTCATACTCCACTATGATGTCTCTTAGCATTTGCTTCATCCACAATACTTGAGTGCAACTACCTGCTGCTACAATATATTATGCTTCTACAGTGGTGTGAGATATTGCCTCTTGTTTCTTGCTCAGCCAAGAAACCAATCTTTTCCCTAAAAAGAATGCTCCACCACTGTACTCTTCCGGTCATCCACATCTCCTGCCCAATCCGCATCTATATATGCATGAAGAGAGAAATCATGATCTCTAGAATACCATAAATCGTACTCAACTATCCCTTTTAGATATTTGAGAATCCTCTTGATTGCCATGGCATATCCAAACAAAAACTATGTCAAAGCGGCAAATTTTTCCGACATAACACAAGCAAAACAAAAGATATGTAATAGCGGTGAATTTTGCCGACTTTGCACATAAAGTTTCAAAATTTAACTAACGCCCCAAAATGATCAAAATTGATATTTTGGTCAGTTTACAACCTAATTGATTTGCACAAAATTTGAGGAATCGATTCGAGGGAATGTCACAAACTAGTTTAGGATGTCGTATGACTTCGTATGAGGCCAAGAGAATCTTGTCTCGATTTGCGAACTCAGAATGTAGATTACGAAGCAGACAAGTTTCGTAGGGGTTGTCTACAAAAATGAGCGCAACTAATTTTGAGAACAACAAAATAATAGCAATGATATTAGTCACCTAGAAGCATAAAATCTGTTACAACAGGCTTAGGGTGTAAACTAGGCCAAACCCTAGAACAAAAATAGAAAAAATGTGCAATTTTTCACCAAATTTCAATACAAGAGGCCAATAGAAAGGTGTTGTAAAAAAATTTAAGAGGGGCAGAAGATAATACCCCTTATATCAGCCAATTAGTGCAAAAATATTCTTTACAACATGCCTATAGTGCAAATTTAGAGAGTCGATAAGGTCAAATCTAGTGAAAATCAACGTTTTTCAAGCCCTAGGTTTGAGATCTTGATGTAAAATGCTATATGAATGTTTTGCAAGCTGATTTACGATGAAAATTAAATTCTCTCAGATATGAAAATGATTTCCAAGCCCTAAAATGCAAAATGCAAGTGCAAATGTAGTGAAAAATCAATGAAAATGCTAGTTTTTGTTGAAATTTTCTATGCAAAAATGCATTTTTAAAAAATTTAAATGCAAATTTGTACTAAAATGAAACACTACAGCCAAATGCAAATTTGAATGAGTGTCTTAGATTAGTATAAAAATCTGAAACAAGATTTTACCTACAAACCCTAGATTTTGGAATTACTAGGTTATATGCAAAATTCACAATTTTCAACAAAACCCTAGCAATTTTATGATAAAAATGCAATGCAATATATTGAATTTTTGTAACTTTCTACAATTTAGCTCAAATCTAATGCAAAAATTAGAAATTTTATGAATTTCAAACTAATTGATGCAACATGCAAACCCTAAAATGCCATTTTTTCCCTAATTTTTCCAATTTTTCAATTTTTTTGTAAGTTTTCCAATGCAATAAGATGAATGATACTATGAATGAATGAAATCACTACAAATTTGAAGCAAAACACTCAGCAAGGTGCAAATAAGTCCAATAACACGGGTTCACCAAAATGTAAAGAGTGGAATTTGGATAGTTTGGTTTTGGTAGTTTTGTGTGTGTATCCTCCTTTCAGGTCAATTACATTCAAGTTCCTAGGGTTGAGTGGCAATGTACTATCATACCCTAGGTCACTGTGAGATGGAGGGAAATTTGTATTTGTATGATTTGATTGCCAATTATTTTCTCTTATGCTCAATTATACATCAAAACCCTAATTATGCAAATATGACAACAAACAGACGAATATCAGAAAATGTTGCTACAGAAAGATGTAAAATGACAAATAACTATGCACATGTTTTCAGGGTTCAGAAGTGGAACAGTCGGGGACTAAAGAGCAGGCACCCAAGTCCAAGGCCCTGCGTTTTGTCAGGATCTGCAAACAAGATCTGCAACCTGTTCCTGCTGTACCAAAGGTTTTCCCATCATAAAACTTTGAGGACTAATGAGCGGGCACCCTAGTCCAGGGTGCTAATTTTAGCTTTGATTTGTGATTCTGACACTCTGAGATACCCTCCTGCAACTTCACTTTTCCTATATCCTTGACCTATAACCTGCAATCATGAAAACTTTGGGAGGGGGTTGTGGTGTTTAGAGGCTTGCCTCAGTCAAGCCCCGGAGAGACATTCAAGTCTTCTGAACACTGTTGTCAGATATAGAGTGCATGCCCTTGGGAGGTAGAGGCAAAAACCAAATGATAAATGCTCAAAAACACAAATGATGCCACTTGTAGTGAAGATCTCATGGGAGGAAGAAGCTCTTCATGCCATGAGGAGATGATTGCTCAAATCTGCAAATACAAATACATAGACAACACAAATTTGCTCTTGCAACACAATGAAAGCCTTGAATCACCTTTAGAATGCATAAAGTTCACAATAACAAAGTAGATTACAAATGAATGCCTAAGCATGCTTTTATATGCAACTACAAACACTCCCACCAAGAATTTCGTAATTCAAACTTACCGTGTCGACATAGGACCCAAATAATAGTCACAAGCCGACACCTAAAATTTAGGATTGACCCAAAATAGGGTAGGACTAGGATGCAGGCGCCCAAGTCCCCCCTATTTTGCTTAGGGTTAAGTTCAAGGGATCCCCCTAGGTCCCATTTGTCATGAAACTAAGGGCTCATTTCATCAGGATGTCAAAATATGATGTAAGATGTCCTAAATGCAGCTAAAAGACCTGAGAGCTAAACCTTATGAGGGAAGAGCCCCCAAGAGGACATTTTCTGATGTTACAGGTTGTTTTACAACAAATAAATTAGACTCTATTATAAATTTTTGCAAGCTGGAGCCACAATATGCACTAATGAAGCCTGCCCCTTCATAACTCTCATCTACCCTTTTATTAACACCATCAATAACTTTCCCACTACTTCTCCAAGTTTTACCTTCAAATGTTCTAGAAAGTGTAACTCCCCTTTTGGGCACCCAAAGGTCTAGTTGTCCATTTTCCTGCCCAAGAAATTTCTTATTTGAAATTTAAAATTTGAGAATTTGGTAACACAACTCTTGGGAGCCATAACTTTTGAACTGGGTGTCTGATTGACATATTGTTTGATGTGTCAAAAATATTGTGAAGTAATCTACATCGTGGTAACCCATGATGTCAGTTATGCCAAGTTTAAAGCCTAGAAATGACCTCTAAATGCCTCAAATTTAACTTTGAAAAAAAAATAGTGTACTTTTCCAACACTAAAACCTTAATATCTCTCTACCTAGGAATGATCTTGAGCTGATTCTTCCATCAAGGGTTGAATTTTATAATTTTGGAGCTCTGTGTAAAATTTCAGGTCCATATGCACAAATGCAAAAACTAAAAATAATAGGTTACTATTTTTAGCATTCATAAAATTTTGATAGTCCAAAACCACTAGAAACTTCAACTTGTGCTCCAACCGAATTAAGAAGCCTACAAAAATCAAAATTCAAAGCAACATAAAATATTTTTGGGTAATGCAAGATTGCCCTAACACCTCTGGATGCTCCTACATCACCTGCCCACTTCTGCATAGATGTTTGAGAGAAGAACATAAATTGTGTAGTGGTTTTAGGTTCCAAATGTATTTGAAAAAAAGGAGTAGTGTTGTAGAAATCTAAATGCTCAGTTGATATGTTTCTCTGCAAACATCTTCCTGTACTTGTCTATATGCTTCTTTTATCTATCCATACATTGTCATTCAATCTTTACGTTTGTTTTCCAAAATGAAGTGTGCAACAACACTCTCAATTATGTTCATGATCCATATGAACTTTGCATTATATTGGAATGATACATTAATTTCTACCCTTCATTAGGAACATTCTTTCCTCAACCTTTTAACTTGTCTTATGACTCTCTTGTATTTGTAGCTGCTTGGCACCATATAGAATGATACATCTTATCAATTGCTTTTATCAAAACATAAATGTCAATAGTAAAATGTGCAAACTCCTATTATATGTTGGTAAACAAGTATCATCATACTTCACTTTAACTAAGGAAATTCATCTTGCATATTAAGCTTTATACATAACTAATTAAATTCTCTTGTATAGTTTGACTTGCTTTTATTTATGTGGTCCCATTAGATTGAGAGGTTTCTCTGTACCTCAGTGGAACTAGAATTTCATCCTCATCACTTGCTTGAGTTGTCTTGGTATCATTAGGAAATGAGTGGACTTGTTCCCTATATTATTAATAATTAACTTATGTCCATGTTAAGGATATCCTATATATCCTCAATCATATAGAACATATTATGTGCATGTTGATGTATCCTCAACATGCATACTATCTAATCAATATTTTAATTTTAGGATCTAAAGAAATTGTCAAATTGATGCATGTCAAGTTTAGTCTCTAATTTGAAGGAACATAAAGGCACATATTAATTTAGGCAGTATCTAGAATTTGGCCAATAATGTGCTTGTAGATGCTGTATTGGTATGCTAATTATTACTTTCCACAGCTAAATTGTTGGATTTGGGACTTCACCTCCAAATTTGATGGTTGTTGTCTAGCCAAATAATGTTTCTCTCTTCCATTATCTTAATAAATGTGTAAGATTTTGTCTCATTATCTACCTTAAGGATTTTTCCCTTCAATCATGGTGGAAATGGGATTGCTTTTCTCTTCCCTTGATTTGAAGCTTGTAAGGTGTTTTTCATTATCAATGACAAGTGGATTGTTTTGAAGTCCAAGCAATCTTTATTGGTTTTATTTTTGCAACTTGGTGACTTAAAATCTTTCCACATCAAGTCTTTCATTCCAAGGAAATGAACATGTTTTTGGTACAAAATTGAGCTATTCTCTTTGCATGGTACTCAAATACATTTATAACATGTAGAAAATAAGGGAATTTAAAGTTAAATTGAGTGAAGGAAGTTGATTTTCCTATGGAATTAGTACTATCTTCTTTATAGTTTTCCCAACAGCTTGACATGCCCATGTTCTTTGCTTACAATTCCTCCCTTTTCATTTTTGTTGAACTGCAACAATAAATATAGGAATAGAAAGAAATCATACAAATTTAAATTGGATCAAGGAACTCAACTCTTAGTAGATGAATTTAAAAATTTGTGAGATGGTAACAGAACAATAACATTTGTCAAGGTTAAAAGAGAAATATTTAAAAGACCAAAAAGATAAAATGCAAAATAATATAATTTATTTACATTTTCTTTAATTTGAAGAGTCTATTATCTAGCCATTGGAACACTATTAAGTCTGCAAGGCCACTAGAACACTATTAGGTCTTGCTTGCAAACATATACACATTTATATGGCTAAGAGTGAATTATGTGTCTTTAAATTTGAGATATTTCTCAAATTTGTATGCTTCCACCAATACTTATAACTATGCCCTCAGGTAGATAGATTTAAAATATGTATTTCACATTATGGCTGTATAAGATGGTTGCGTGTGTAAACTAGTTACTTTTGAAAATTTGGGAGATCCTATGTGTTTGTCTAGTTATAATATTTTACTCAAACTATTGTTCTTCTTATTATTGTGTGGATTAGTGAAATTGAGGATATGATTGAAAGGATGCTAATTTATTTGAAAAAAATTGCATCTAGAAGATAGATATATTATTGGACATTGGACAACCAAGTTGAGTTGGGAAGTCCAAGTAGTCGAACTACGAAACCTTTGATCGTGTTACATAGGCAAGACCATCTTGGATAAGCCCTCGAAGCCTAAGTCAGGCCCTTAGGACTATTTCTTTTCTCTTACATTTAATCATGTATTCTTATAATTGTATTTTAAAGTTTTGAACCTATGCACTAAATTTATAAATTTTCTAATGTATTATTTTATGAAACCTGTTTTTGTATTATCAAATTATTTGCATTGTTACTTATTGTTGGTGAGATGGTTAACCTTTGTTGTAAGTTTTGGTTGTTTTGTGTTGTGTCCATAATTGTATATTTTGGGCATGAAACATTTTGTTGAATGTGTTTTTGATTTAGGTTATGACAAATTTTCTACAACCTATATAGATTATTGATATTTCAAGTAGTAATTTTGAAGTGACTGTAACAAGCCTATTGCTTATAGTGCATGACCCATTCCTAACAACTAATTCAAACACACATGTGAATTGGAATGGGATTGTTGAAATTGAGATCCAACGTTTTGTGAGTAGTATTTCAACTACTTGTAGTGAGATTGTTCACCTAGTAAAAATAATGAACATAAATATGTACATTATACAAGAGTTTGAGGTCCAAATAATGCAAGAAACTCTAAATGATTACTTGTGATAGTGTGCATGCATTTTAATGTACAATGATTACTTGTACAATCCACTTATAGTCAAAATGTGGACAAATAAATTATTATATTACTAATTAAATAATATCAATTAATTGTTATGGAAAATATTATATTACTCTAAGTCTCTAACAAATGAACAATGAATTTCCATATTCCCTTCAAATTCCTATGGCTCATCTTGCACCTCCTAAAAATGCAAGTGCTAGTATATATCATTTTAGATGCTAGTTTAAAACTCATTCCCGTCTTTTTATCTGTGTTGTTGCCTTATAGGGTATGAGATATATCAAAGAATTTAGTCTTCGGGATGAGATTGTAGGTGGTTTGCATAAGCGCTTGTGTGGTTCCCATTTGTGCAGCAGGGGTTTCAAAGGCTCTTCTTGTAGGTAGGTATGTTCACAGCATCCTTCTCTGGTTTATGCCAATGTTTTAAAAATAATCTGTCTCCAAAATCCTTGAAAAATTA